>OY728145.1:437746955-438363290 GCA_963277665.1 Viscum album | reverse complement strand
CATGTAAAAATGGTTGATAGTGAAAAAAATTCACCATTTTAATATATAGAAGAGAATATACAGTATAGAATGCATTATTGTTTCTAATCCTTTAAGTCAAAAGAAATCATATGCATGAATGAGTACATTAACTCTCGATGGTGAGGTCTCATCCCATATTCTGGTGTGTGAATGGGATACACATATAAATATTGTTGACCTCTATACTGGGGTAGAGTATGACGACGTGGAGAGGGAAGATCCTAAGTCACTGGAACCTCAACTATCAGATACTCTGCATGTTTCTCAATGGGAGGTGGTGTCACCTGGATGTTACCATGAGAACCTGATCCTTATCCCAATATTTGAGTAGAATGGCCTTCCAGCATAAACTGGGAGAACCATATAGCCTGTGAAGACTTAGTCACAAAAGGTGGACGCATGGGAAATGACCCCTAATAGAAACGCGGAAAATATATACCCTGAACAAACTCTAGATATTCTGACATGATAAATGGATCTTGTTAGGTCCACTAGGATAGATACCCTGAGCGGGGCATGAATCAGGGTATAACAGATTAAAACAACTACCCCTTTTGATATTGTTTTGTTGTTAGACAAAACCCCTTTCTCTCTCCTTTCCTATGCAGAGTATGACCAAATTTTAAAGCATGCACAGGACACAATGATTTTTACTTGGTTCACCCTCACTGGGCTACATCCAAGGAGCATACAAAGACAGTGTGCTGATGTACCAATTCCACTATAATCACACTACTGTATACAAGTTCGAAGCGGAATCACTATCCCTCTTGGTTTACAGCCACTCACAATTTGAGAACTCACTGCTCTCTCAACTGAAGTGAGCTCACTGCTTCTTCAGAATATCCACTCACAGTTTATAGACCTGTAGGTCTCTTCATTTTCATGAAAGAATGCATCCTCAACTATTTATAGATGCTCTGTTGATGTCCAAATTTCATCCACTTATGAATAAACCTTTTCCCCTGAACACTGGGCAATTCCTTTGGAAAAACCTTCGCAAAGCACCCTACTTCGCGAGGCTCCCAATTTCGTGAAGCTCAAACAAGCCTTTGCGAAGCTCATGACTTTTCACGAATCCCTCTCGCGAAGCACTATCGCGATGCTCAAGTCATTTCCAGAGTAACTTCCTTTGTGATGCTCACTGAGCCAACATGGAGCGCGCAACTTTTGCGAAGCTACAATAGCCGTCGCGAAGCTCTTCTTTCGCGAAGCACAAAGGATATGCGAACTACCTTCGCGAAACAAGAGCGAAAGATATTATTCGAAAATTCTATGCTTCTCTCGAGGGGGTTGACCTCTATTTATAGGTGATTCCACCAACCCTCGACCCTTTCGTGCGAAGTCAGCTCCACGTCATTGCCTATCGCGAAGCTCCGAAGTTTCCGCCGGAATTCTGTCCAAATCACGAAGCACCACAGAAATTTTCTAATCGCGGAGCACATCGTAATCACGGATCGTTCCGTAATTTACTTCATGCCACCGCCATGAAGCTCCCTCACATTTCCTTTCAACATTGCCGTTCGCGAAGCTCATCGTAACTGCGAAGCATCACCGCCTCTATTCTTCTGGTCTTCACGAAATCCAAACCATGCATCCTATCTTTGCGAAATTCATGCCTTTGCCATATTAAAATATGATCTTCAAGAATATCCTCTTTTCGCAATGCTCACCGAACTCCAAATTTTGGACCCCAAAAATTTTTCAAACACTGGGAAATGGTGTCACCTTGTACTGCTCTTTTGTACCATCTCCAGATTGTTCATTCCTTTGTCATTGTTCTTTGTCAACAAGGATTGTCAACAACTTCTCTGGAGCTCGACAATTCTCCATGGAAACCTGTCTTGTCAACAAACACAATCAAACCAAAAAAACTACAATATTACCTAGAGGGATTTTTTCCCAACAATATCCCCTTTTGGTTTGTTGACAACTCTTCATAACTCTTCTCAGAATGGTTTTCTGCACGCTCATACCTCACTGAGTCTTCTTCCAGCCGCAACCACCATTCACCTGATGTGATTCTGATAGCGTTCAAGGATTCAGTTAACGTGCTCTAAGCCCACATGAGCAATGCTCGGCATGAGAAACAAGAGTGGTATGAAAAGTTCATCAATGAATCACTTCATGTCAGACTCCAATTTTCGGTTCCAACCTGATACTAATTCTTAAATTGATACCAATTGTTGAACCACACTGATACCAATTGATGATAGATGGAGACCTTCTCTCACCTTTCCAACGCCACTGTTATGCTTTTATCATGATCCTCAGATGTCGTGATATCTAGTCTTTGATTGATCACTACTAGCATCGTCAGATTTTAAGACGCTCCCCCTTTCTCATTCCTCCCCCTATCTCACTGCTCCACCTTTCAGCTTCTCCACAACCTGATACCAATTCTTAAATTGATACCAATTGTTAAACCACACTGATACCAATTGATGATAGCTGGAGACCTTCTCTCACCTTTCCAACACCACTATTCTACTTTTATCACGAACCTCGGATGTTGTGATATCTATTCTTTGATCGATCACTACTAGCATCGTCAGATTTTAAGACGCTCCCCCTTTCTCATTGCCCCCTATCTCGCTGCTCCACCTTTCAGCTTCTCCCCATATCATTCATGATTTATCAAATTTCCACACTGTATCCCCCTTGAACAATCACTATTTTCTCCCCCTTTGTCAACGAACCCAAAGGTCACTCCTTTGTAGTCTGTAACAGAGTAGAGAACACATATCAACACCTTAGGGAAAAACACCTCATACCTGGGGAGAGGGGGTTCTTTCCACATCCACACACTTTCAAATCCCCCACGCTAGAAACCAAGATTCTTCAAGTACTGATCAAGCCGTGAGTACCATTCTCTTGGTGCTTGTTTCAACCCATACAGCGCCTTCCTCAGTCTGAAAACCTTGTTCTCATCCTCATTAATGAGAAAACAATCTGGCTGCTCAATATACACCTCTTCCTCCAGAACGCCATTCAAAAATGCAGATTTGACATCCATCTGGAACACTTTGAACTTCCTTTGCACTATGATGGCTAGGAATAATCTAATTGTCTCCATCCTTACAACCGGTGAAAATGTTTCATTAACATCTATTCCCTTGATCTGGGAGTACCCCTTGAACACTAGTCGTGCTTTGTTCCGAATCACTGTTTCATCTTCATTCATCTTGTTGTGATAGACCCATTTAGTCCTAATGACATTCTTATCTGCCGATCTTGAAACAATCTCCCATGTTTGATTCCTTTCAATCTGATCTAGCTCTTCATTCATTTCCTGAATCCAGTTTTCATCTTTAGCTGCATCAGCAAAGCATTTCGACTCAACCTGAGATAGGAAAGATGTCTAATGTAGTGATTTTATTATCCTAGTCTGAACCGGAGTAGACTGATCTTCATTGATATTCTGACTATCAATTTCAGCTCAACTCCTTGGCTTTTGTGCAGATACGGACATTACTTCCTCATGCTCATCATCAGTATCTTCTTCTGAATCAACATCAGCCACTTCTTCTTCCCCTGCGTTACTTTCTTCCTCATCAATCTCATTAGGAAATTGTTCACTACGTTGTTGAATGATCTACTCATTCTCCACTACAGTGGCATCATTTCTCTTAACTACTTTTCCCAGCCTTTTGTTAAAGCATTTATATGCCTTTATTTTTCCTAAGTATCCAACGAATATCCCCTCATCTCCTCGAGACTCATATTTTCTATGTTTTTTCTTATTGAGGGTAAATAACTTACTTCCAAATATTCAGAAGCATTTCACCATTGGCTTCTTTCCATACCATATTTCGTATGGAGTCTTTCCTTCCTACGGACACAACAGATCCCTATTAGAAATGTAGACCAATGTTAAAACTGCTTCCTTCCAAAATTTCTCTGGTAGGTCCTTTTCAATGAGCATCGTTCTGGTCATGTTATTGATGATCTGATTTCTCCTTTCAACCACTCCATTCTGTTGGGGAGTTCTTACTGAAGAAACTTGATGCCTTATCCCATGTTTCTCGAGATAATCTTCCACCTGACTGTTTGTGAATTCCCTACCATTATCAGTACGAAACTTCAGAATTTTCTGTCCAAGCATCCTTTCACACTCCCTCCGGTACTGTTTTAAGAAGCTGAAAACATCGGACTTATGTGAAATAACAAATACCCATTCCATTCTACTATAGTCATCAATGAAAAGAACATAATACCTCTTTCCGTCAATCTCTCTTGGTGTGATAGGTCCACAAACATCTGCATGCACCAATTCGAGCACTCTTGTTCACTTATTTTCTTTTACCTTATACGTCTTTCTTATGACCTTCCCTTATTGGAATGCATCACACGTGTGAGTACGATCATGTGATAGCTTGGGTAATTCTCTTGCTACATCACACTTTACCAGATCTTCCATGGATGGTTGGAATAGATGACCTAGTCGTTTATGTCACAACCTGTTTTCTTCCTCTCTGGACAGAAAGCACATATCTTCTTCTCCACTTACTAGTTAGAGATTTCCCTTTTTCCTTTTTCCCTATAGAACCAATGCCCCGTCTCTTCATTTGACGATACACACTTTCTTAGTAAACCATATAGAATTTCTTGAGTCACATAGTTGACTAACGTTGATCAAATTGTGACTGAGGCCTTCTACTACTAATACATCAGCACGTCTCATCTCTTTGCCCCCAAACTTGGCCTTTCCTGATCCAATTATCTTTAGGCCTTCATCATTTCCAAACTTGAAAACTCCATCTTTTTCATATTTTATGCCTGTGACAAGATCCTTATTACCTTTCATGTGAGATGTGCAACTGCTGTCAAGGATCCACACACCAGAGTGATCTGATGCTTTAAGGGCAATTTCTGCCACCAATGTCTTCTCATTCTTTCTCTTCTTGGTCCATATTCTTGCCTTCATACTTGAGATGGTTTGTGACTTCTCATATTTCTCAGAGTATGATGGACCTTCTTCATCCTACAAAGGTGCAAATCTATTTTGCGTTTTCAACTCACATGTGGGTTCATTGATCTGCTGTCTGTGAACATTTGGGTTTTGCTTTGGCATATTCCTTTGTATGGTCGAAGTGAAATACCTATCCATGTGCCCAAATCCTCCACACCAAAAATAGTGCCCTTAGAAATATGTTCTAGAGAACCTTTCTCTATTTGGATGCCACCTTTGTTCTTGTGCCTGTGATATCTCTTGGTTATGGAACACACATACTGTGAATGTCCCAGTTTTCCACAATAATAACACCTGATATAAGAAGAATTCCTTCGTGTTACTTCTGCACTTCTTGTTTCCCTTTGGGATCTCTGAATATTTTGACTCTACCTTGTGCCCAAATCCACCTTCAGTCTTAGAGTGGGTGCTTGCGATCTGACCTCAACTTTCACAACTTTCTGTTTTCGATCAAGCCCTTCATCAGTCTTAGCATCTAAAAAAAGTTGATTCTTCTTTTCTGCCGAACCACTATTCTCCACTTTCAACTTCTCAGTTTTCTGAGTGATATTATTTCCTGAGAACCCAGTAGGAGTCAAGATCTTCTCTTGATCTTTAACCTTTGTCCACAGACCGATAACTTCTCCTTCAAGTTCTTCAATACGCTTGATTTGTTCTTTCCTTGTGTTATTCAAGCTGTCGATCTCCCTTTTATGTTCTTAAATTTTTATTTTATACCCACTAACTGATTCTGAGTCCTCTGGTGTTGATAACTTGAGTTTCTTGATTTCTTCCATCAACTCAGACTTCTCTTCTTCTTGCTGCTGCATATAGAGTTTGGTGTCACGAACAACTTTGTTGGCTTTCTTTGTTTTGGATCTCCAAACATCTATCTCTTCAAGAGAAGCCTCTAACTCTACTTGCATATCAACTCTTCCCTCAACTTGTTCTTCTTCTTCATCAGCTTCGGTTTCATTATTATTATAAGAACTGCCGACAACTTCCACTATAGCATTTTCTCCTCGGTCTTTGCAGTTCTCTATCTCTTCAACCTCCTCAACCTCAGACTCATCTTAACTATCATATTCTTTTGAAATAAGGTTCTTTTTCTTAAAGAAATTTCTCTTGAATTGTTTCTTTCCTTTCGCATAGGCTGAAGACTTATTCTTGGTAATTTCGATTTCATCGACATCATCATTCTCATGGAACTTTTTGAGACACCGTTCCACAAGATGTCCAGCCTTTCCACATCGAAAACAGGCAAGTGGAAGTTTCCCTTTAAACTTTCCTTTTCCTCTTTAAAGGTTTGAGGAGAGGAATGAAATCACTTCATTTGTCTCTTCTTCTTCTTGAGAGTCTTCAACGGTGATCTTATTCATGGCCTTGAATTCCACCTCTTTGGATCTCCCCATTTCCACAGCATTATTATCATCATTTCTCATTTCATATGAAACAAGGGCGCTATGTAGGTTGTCCAATGTCATCTCTTTCGGGTCTTTATCTTCCAAAACCGAAACATTCGGATTGAACCGAGGTGGAAGTTTCCTCAAAATTTGCTTCACAATTTTAATGTCTTCAATAACTTCTCCAAGACCTCGCATGTCTTCTACTACAACATTTACCCTGTCAAAGAATGCATCAACAGTCTCATTCGGGTTCATTCTTAGATCCTCATACTTGTTCCACAACACTTGAAGCTTTGACTCTCTGACCTTTGTATCTCCTTCATATATATTCAATAACTTTTTCCACATGGCATGTGATGTTTTTCAAGACATCACCTTTGTATGTATAGGATTGGATAGGGCTCCCCCTAATGCATTTATTGTTTCGGCATCAGCATCAAACTCCCTATGCTCATCTTCTGATAATGCACCACTATTAATATCTTCTATTATGCAATGCATTGCTACTGTGAAAACATCAATTCCTAATGATCGGAAGTAGTGTTGCATATGATTATTCCATAGCTGGAAATTGTTCCCGTCGAAGATCGGAATCCCTTTATGATTAGTGACCTCCATTTGAGAGAGAAACACCGATATTAACCTTTCACTCTGATACCAATGGTTAGGTCCACTAGGCTAGATACCCTGAGAGGGGGGGTGAATCAAGGTATAACATATTATAAAAAACTTCCCCTTTTGATCTTGTTTTGCTGTTAGACAAAACCCTCTTCTATCTCCTTTCCGATGTAGAGTATGAGCAAATTTTAAAGCATGCACAGGACACAACGATTTTTACTTGGTTCACCCTCACTGGGCTACGTCCAAGGAGCATACACTGGCAGTGTACCGATATACCAATTCCACTATAAGCGCACTGCTGTTTACAAGTTCGAAGTGGACTCACTGTCCCTCCTGGTTTACAACCACTCACAATTTGAGAACTCACTGCTCTCTTAACTAAAGTGAGATCACTGCTTCTTCAGAAGATCCACTCACAGTTTATAGACCTGTAGGTCTCTTCATTTTCATGAAAGAATGCATCCTCAACTGTTGATATATGCTCTGTGGAAGTCCAAATTTCATCCACTTATTAATAACCCTTTTCCCCTGAACACTGGGAAATTACTTTGGAAAAACCTTCGCAAAGCACCCTACTTCGCAAGGCTCCCAATTTCGCGAATCTCAAACAAGACTTCTCAAATATCTTGACTTTTCGCGAATCACTCTCACAAAGTAATATCGCGATTCTCAAGTTGTTTGCAGAGCAACATCCCTCGCGAAGCTCACTGAGCCAACGCGGAGCACGCAACTTTCACAGAGCTACAATAGCCACTGTGAAGCTCTGATTTCATGAAGCACAAAGGCTACGTGAACTACCTTCGCGAAACGAGAGCAAAATATCTTCTTAAAAAATCTTCTTCTTCTCTCGAGGTGGTTGACCTCTATTTATAGGCGATTCCACCGACCCTCGACCCTTCCACGCGAAGTCAATGCCACGTCATTGCTTATCGCAAAGCTCCGAAGTTTCAGCCAGAATTCTGTCCAAATCGCGAAGCACCACGGCAATTTTTTGATCGCGGAGCGCATCGTAATTGTGGAGCGTTCCGTCATTTACTTTGCGCCGCCGCCGCAAAGCTCCCTCGCATTTCCGTTCAATGCTGCCATTCGTGAGTCTTATCGTAACCGTGAAGCATCACCGCCTCTATTCTTCTGGTCTTCACGAAATCCAAATCATGCATCCTATCTTTTCGAAATTCATACCTTTTCCATATTAAAATATGATCTCCAAGAATATCCACTTTTCGCGATGCTCACCCATCTCCAAATTTTAGACCCCAAAAATTTGGCAAACACTGGGAAACGGCGCCACCTTGTACTTCTCTTTTGTACCGTCTCCAGATCGTTTGTTCCTTTGTCATTGTTTTTTGGAAACAAGGATTGTCAACAACTTCTTTGGAGCTTGACAATTCTCCATGGAAACCTGCCTTGTCAAAAAACACAATCAACCCAAAAAAACTGCAATATTACCTAGAGGGATTTTTTCCAAACAGATCTCATGCATCTTGATTCACATCCCCAATCAGCTAAGGTTAGACTGCCTAAGGGACAACCTCTACCTATGGAGTAGTTGATGTCTAACGTGCACCATGACATAATCTACATCATCGACGTTGTGGATCCTTAGCATCAGCAACTATTGGAAGAGGTTCCTAAGTAGGAACCTCAACTCCCTAGATTGGAACATTATTTCCCTAGGGTGGATGATCAATGATACTATCAGGAACCACACAATAAGCTCGGATCATCCCCTACTCTAAAACATTGATCACTGCTAGGCTAGCTTTAAGGACCCAGCCTTATTATATTGTATAATCTTGCATTTAGTAAATAAATCACTTCCTTTCACATTGAGGATATTTTCATGTTTAGAGATTTATATAATTGGGACATAAAACATTTATAACATTACACATTATTATAGAGTGGATACCATAAAAACAATATTAATTTCTTCCAAAATATTAAACTTTCAAATATAACACGATTTTCTTTGAAAATTCATCAATCATTTAACTTGGATTCCTTATTTGTCCTACACATACTTATAACCTGTAAAAAAAATTAAAAACATGGGATGATCACAAAAATCTTAGTAAGAGATATGAAAATAAGAAAATAACATATTATACCATTAATACTTGTAACATATGAAATCATTTTCAAAGACATACTTGTTACCCATATATACTTACTTTTTGAAACACAATATTTTCACAAGATCCCAAAAAAACATAAGAAAATAAATAGAACCATAGAGGTATATTGGGTCATTACTTATATAATTTTATAACCCTCTCATCTACCTTATAATTTGAAAACCCTCACAACTACCTTACAATTTGTGTAACCTTCATAGTTACACTTACAGTAACCATACGGTCGGCCTCCAACTTACACATAACCAATGAATTGGAGGGAGATATTGGTCCCACCCATCATCATAAAAAATTCCAAATAACCATAACATAATCATACAACATGAATAATTTCATAAAAACATTGCATTTGAATTTTGTAAAATAGAATTTTAAAAGAGGATTTTAAAATAAAATCCACTTATAAATATCATAAAATTGAAGTGTGACTTAATATAGTGGATATAATATGTTCATACACTGTAAATACACATAATTAAACATAATACAAACATAATATATCACACAAACAATTTTAATACCCCATAAATAATGAAGTATAAGGTTAACCCAAAGAATGGAAATCGGGTTAAAAATTCCCTTACCTTGGGTTTTTCTTACTTAAAACACATTTAAAACTCCTATATAATTGTTAAAAGAGTGTTATTAATATCATATAGAAACATATACATATTTATAATAACTTATATGATCATTTCATTACATCTTTTTTCCCTTTAATTGTTAGTATTTTGTTCCTTGCATTGTTTTGGGTGTGTTCTTTACATGATTTCCATGATCGGTTCCTGATGGATATTCTTTTCAATTGGAAGTGAAGCTCCAGAATTGGAATGGATTTGGTATTTTCATATTTACAGAACCATAAATTATACCATTTATCATTTTAAATTTTTTCATGAGAATGATTCGTGAGTTAAAATATTATTAATATTTGTTTAGGTCATTTTGGTGATTCTTCGATCATAATGAAATCGTTTTGTTTTATTAAGTAATAGCATGGGTAAAAAATGATTATAGAACATTATATAAGATATAATACATAAATTATAATATTTTACAACCATAAAAATGGTTTCATGTATAGATCTGAAGTAATTAAACCAAATTGAAATCACATCGTCCACGATGTTGGTAATTCGACACATCAAGGACAATCTTTTTATTCCTTGAATAAGTGGAAGAGGAGGAGAAGAATGATGATGAATTTTCCATTAACAAGAGAAAACACAGAATATACAACATTTTTTTATCTTTCATGTATCTTGTATAAGAGGACGGGAATAGACTATAATAAATGAAAAGGAAAGGAAAACACATGAAAAGGAAAGAGGATTTCTTACCTCTTGATCTCTTCTTCTTGAGATCCTCCTTAAGACCTTTGATTTTGGCCTTTGGGAGAGACCAGTAGTTATAGGACTTGGGAAAGATCCTTGGGAGGTGTGTTGGGTTGAACCTAGGTAAGCCTCAAGGATTGAGAGGTGTGGAAAGAAGAGGATAATGAGGGTGGTATTTATAGTGGAGGAGAGGAGGTATTTTTCATTATTTTAATCATTATTATAATATTTTTGCTCAACACTATGAATAATCATAAATAATTTGACCAAAAATAGTAATAATGGCATGTGAGTTCGTACCATGTGTTATTACATCACTAATGATGCCATAAATAGTGTATTAAACTGATATTTTGAATATACGGTATTTTATCGTATTTCACTATTCATTAAAAATTCAAAAATTTCAGAAAAATCCCAAAAATTCACCCTCACTATTTCTTGATGTGTAGAGTTCAAAAATGAATTCCATTTTTTGAAAATAATTTCTTCAAATGTAATTAATTTAATTTTTATATAAAATCATAATTTATTCAAAAATAACAGTTTTAAATCTATAACTCTTTTTTTAACACCTTGAAAAATTAATCAAAATCTCATTATATTATATCCATAAGAAAAGAAAATAAAAATAAAATTTAATATTAATTAGGGTCATATTACTATTTATAAGGGTATGTAACTATTCACTAAAAATTTGAGTTGGTTCCATTAGACTCCAAATAACTTACTAAACACAATTATAGATGATTGTTTTTCAAAATTCAAAACATAAAAGTAAAATATTTATGTTTAAAGGCTAGTTATAAATATCTAATTAAAACGAAGTTTCATTGATTTCAATTTATTTATTTATTTATTTTAAAAAATTATGATGTTACAGTATCCCCACCTTTCAGAAATTACATCCCCGTAATTTTATTTACTTATTGAACAAGTGAGGGTACCTTGGTCATGGTCTCAACCTGGTTTCACCATCATCTTGCTCACATAAATAGAAGGTACATGCATTGAAAAAATTATTTAGAGATCATTCAAAATCATTTTCTTCCTTTATCCAAATACACCTTTTACAACTTGGGTCATATGGGTGTTCACATAAAAATAGTTTCAGAAAATAATCATGTATGACATATAATTTAAAAACATCAGATAAAACTTGATTTTTATAAAACAGTCAGACCGAGTTTGAGCTGAAAATTTCAATAAATGGTCCTTTTAAAATACCATAATTATGTGCTGAAAGACTATATTGTAAAATAAAATATAAATAGGTTTCACAAGGGTCTCCTTCTTCAGAACTTTTCTCAAAATCATAATATGCTTTAAAATCTTGTGATAAGGTAAAATATTTAAAAATGACTTGATAATATTTACCTTTCTTGAAAATATGAGAATATTGAGAAAATTGGATTCTATTAAATACAAACCAAGATCCATGATGGTATCGAGGTATACTGGAGGTGTTTTATATCTCGAACAATTACCTGCAAGTGATTTGTGTGTTAGAAAATGTTTCAGAGTCGTTTGGACATTACTTTGTACTAATTATTAAAAGAAAGTTGTCACGAATAGATAGGAATGTCATTTGATATCCTCCTCCTTCCATTTTTAACTAAAATTCCATGATGTGAAAATTTATAAAACAACGATTTAACTTAATTAATAGACATACAGACTAACCATATGTTTAACAAAACCTCATAATCCCTAAAGTTATCTAAACCATCCTCTGATACCAACTATAAGGACCTAGCCTTATTACATAAAATAATCTTGAATTTAGTCAAGAAATAACTTCATTTCACATGGAGGATATTTTAAAGTTTAGATATTTATAGAATTTGGACATAAAACATTTACAAAATTAAACATTATTAAAGAGTTGATACCATAAAAATAGTATTCATTTCTTCCAAAATATAAAACTTTAAAATATAACTTGATTTTTTTTTTAAATTCTTCAATCATTTAACATGGATACATTTTTTCCCTACACATCCTTATAACCTATGAAAATCATTTAAAACTTGAGATGATCACAAAAATGTCATTAAGGGATTTGAAAATAAGGAAATAACATATTAGACCATGAATACTTGTAACATATGAAATCATTTTCAAAGACATACTTGTTACCCATATTTACTTAATTTGTAAAAAATTAGATTTTCCAAATATCCTAAAAAACATAAGAAAATAAATGGAACCATAGAAGTATATTGGGTCATTACTTATATAATCTTGTAACCCTCTCATCTACCTTATAATTTGTAACCCTCACGGCTACCTTACAATTTGTGTAACCATCGTAGATACACTTGGAGTAACCATACAGCCGACCTCAAACATACACATATCCAATGAATTGAGTGGAGATATAGGTCCCAAAATCCATCATAAACAATTCTCTATAACCATAAAATAATAATAAAACATGAATCATTACATAAAAACATTGCATTTGAATTTTTTAAAATAGGATTTTAAAATAGGATTTTAAAAGAAAATCCACTTATAAATATCATAGAATTGAAGAGTGACTTAATAGAGTCGATATAATATCTATATAAACTATAAATACACATAATTAAACATAATATAAACAAAACCCATCACACAAACAATTTTAATACCACATAAATAATGAATTAGAAGGTTAACCCAAAGAATGGAAATCGGGTTAAGAATTCCCTTACCTCAAATTTGTCTAAATTCCAAATCATTTAAACCTCTTGTATAATGTTTTAAATATTGTTATTAATATCTTACAGAAACATATGAATCTTTATAAGATCTTATATGATAATTTCATTACATCATTTCACGCTTTAATTGTTAGTATTTTGTTCCTTGCTTTGTTTTTGGTGTGTTCTTTACATGATTTCCATGATCGGATCATGATGGATATTCTTGTCGATTGGAAGTGAAACTATAGAATTTGAATGGATTGGTATTTACATATTTTCAGAACCATAAATTACACCATTTATCATTTTTAATTCTTTCATGAGAATGATTCATGAGTTAAAACATTATTGATATTTATTTAGGTCATTTTGGTGATTCTTCGATCGTAATGAACTAATTTTGGTTTATTAATTAATAACATGCGTAAAAAATGATTCCAGAACCTTATATAAGATATAATACATATATTATAATCTGGTTCAACCATAAAAATGGTTTCATGACCAGATCATAATGAATTAAATAAAATTAAAATCACATCATCCGTGTTGTCGGTAATTCGAAACACCACGGACAATGTTTTTGTTCCTTGAATAAGTGAGAGAAGAGAAGAAGAATGATTATGAATTTTCCATGAATATGAGAAAATATATAATATACAAGATTTATATATATTTCATGCCTCTTGGATAAGAGTAGGGGAAGATACTATAATAAAATAAAAGGAAAGGAAAGGAAAACACATGAAAAGGAAAGAAGATTTCTTACCACTTGATCTATTATCCTTTCGATCTTATTTAAGGCCTATGATTTTGGCCTTTGGGTGAGAACAATAGTTCTAGGACGTGGGGAAGAGCCTTGGGAGGTGTATTGGGTAGAACATAGGTAAGGCTCAAGAATTGAGAGGTGTGGGAGGAAGAGTGGAATGAGGGTTGTATTTATAGTGGAGGAGATGAGATATTTTTCATTATTTTAATCATTATTATAATAATTTTGCTCAATACTATGAATAATATTAATTCATGTGACCCCAAATAGTAATAATGGAATTTTATTTAGAACTAAGTGGTATTACATCACTGATTATGTCATAAATAGTGTATTTAATTGATAATTTGAATATACGGTATTTTACCGTATTTCATTATTCATCAAAAATTGACCAATTTCAGGAAAATCCCTAAAATTATCCCTAACCATTTCATGATGTGTATATTTCAAAAATAAACTCTATTTTTTGAAAACAATTTTTTAAATATTATTAATTTAATTTTTATATAAAATCATAATTTATTCAAAAATAACAGTTTTTAATCTATAACTCTTTTTTTAAAACCTTGAAAAATCAATCGATATCTCATTATATTATATCCTTGAGAAAATAAAATAACAATAAAATTTACTATTCATTAGGGTCATATTACTATTCATAAGGGTTTGTTACTATTCACCAAAAAAATTAAGTTGGTTCCATTAGACTCCAAATAACTTACTGAACATAATTGTAGATGACTATTTTTCGAAATTCAAAACATAGAAGTGGAAAAATTATGTTTAAAGGATAGTTATAAGTATCTAGTTAAAACAAAGTTTCATTCATTTCAATATATATTTTTTTTTTTAAAAAAACTGGGATGTTACACTAGCAACTTCATCCCCTTTTGGATCGTACATGCTGATAATTTTTATAGTCGAGTATGTTATAAAGAGATTCAAAATGAATTATAAAATAGTACAATAAATAAACTAATGGAAATTTATTTAATTTCTATATCCTGAATCCCTATGTCATGTGAATTAAGTTACAATATAGACTTCAATCTATATCATAGCTCATACTTGAGTTGTTATGATATATGAAATCACTTCTTACGCACACCCTTAATATGAAATGACGATCGTCTGTCCTAGAGGTTGATATACTCAGCATGTCGTTGGTGCAAGTCGACATCCTACCTCTCTCTCAACTTCATGAAATGAAGCGTTGGTGACTGTCTCAATGGAAACAGAATACAATTAACACAGCCAAACCATCACATGACTCTATCAGGCTGGTGGCACTCAATAATATGAAAGTGAATGAGAGTCACTACAACCATCACATCATGAATTCTAGCAGTGCAGTATGTAGGTAATGATTCTAATAAAGCCTCATATAAAACCCATATGATCTAAAATGGCATGTGAGATTTTTCAAAAAAATGTTACTAAGAAACTAAAATTATGATATTATAAAATTGGTTAGGCAATTAAAGATTGTATATAATTATGTTGAGGGGTAGTAGACTATCCAACGTGGGAAGGTATGCACAAAATTTTTGTCTTGGAGCCCAAATGAAGTGGTGTTCCTAAATCCACCTATAAAATAAAACATTGAAATTGATAAATAATAATAAACCAAAATCAATAACTCTTACTAGAATAAAAAAACAATAAAGATGAGTGATCATACCAGCATCCGTGAGGAGCATCACGCAACACATCTATATGTAGCTCTGAACTAGCAAAAACATGGAATAGGGGAGGGATTCACTCTCATGCCTACATCTGAAGAAGGATGATGCATCCCCCAAGATTAGTGTGATGTGACTAGTAGGGTGTGAATAAGGCTCTGTATGTGTATTGAAATCATGAAGATCCCTAGTTGCATCTCCTGACCTAATCAAAATCCTCTAGTAGGCCTAGATACATCATGTGTACATGAAAACCTGAGTGATTAGTGCACAACGTAGCTCTAATGATCCCTAAGATATATGTATGGGCAGGATGAATGAAAGTCTGCTTGTCAGCATCATTGTTAGTGGGAAACTATGAAAAATTCATCTCCAACCACCTCATAGATATCGACCCGTAATATATCACATCATCATCAGCTAAAATATTAATATCTAGCAATCTTTGTACAAGCTCAGGCTAGTCTCCATTGGTGATTTCTATAACTTCATCCCCATGGATAAGAAGACCAAACAAGACCGCCACATCCTCAAGGGTGATGATCATGTCTCCCTCAAGCAATTGGAATGTGTGTGTGTCTGGTATCCATCTCTCGGTGAGGGAAGAAATTAGGTGAAGATCAACAAATGTAAAATCAGATATGATAAATCCAGAATATCCAGCATGATGTAGGTATGGTATAATTGTAGATGGAGGCGGAATGTGATGATAATGGTGTGCTAGACATACCTTAATCCTTAGAATCTCATTATCTTCTAGCATATCACCTGAAATGTGCCTACACTTCTCAACGAGTAGTGTAGGATCCTCCATCTGTATATAAAGAAAATTAAATAATTCTTAAGTGTAAAATTTAAATATAATATTATGGTCAATAGAATGTTAAGATCGGTAGAATGTAGGACATGACATGTCTATTACTATTGTTTTATGAAAATTTTCTTACCAAAAGTAAAGTGTATATCTTCTAGTTTCTCAAAGCATAATTATATAGTGGGTTTAGATATGTTTTTACCATAGAATGGGTGTTTTGTAAGATATGGTTTTATATATTTATATATATAAACATTTTTTATTCATTATCTAAAAATTTATTAGAAAATAAGTCATAGAATGTTTCGGAAAGTGAGGTAAAAAGAAGAGAAAACATCAAATCAATTTATTTATCCATGATAAAATGAAAATTATGATCATATAAAGTGAAATAAACAAGAAAAAACTCATTAAAAAATATGAATTTTTTACAATAGATAAGAAACACTACTACAAAACACACCTATAGTAGTGCTGGCATTTATCAGCGCTAGAAAAATTTGTTGATAAAGTTCATCTTTATCAGCACTAAAATAGGCACTCATAAAGGAATCCATATTTCAGTGATTTTTTTAGTGCTGAAAAAAGTTAACAGTTATCATCACTTTATTTTTAGTGTTGATAAAAGGTTCCCTTTATCATCACCTTTTTAGTGCTCATAAAGGTCCGAAAAAATGAAAAAATATAAAAATGAGTAAATTAAGAAAAATATGAAGCATTTTAAAAATTAAATAATTATTGATAAAAATGAATAAATTTAATATACATATATATATTATAAATATTAATAAATAGTATATATTAAATATAGATATATAAAATAAATAAGTTTAATATATATAAAATGTTAATTAAAAACATATTAATGTATTATTTATTTTTAATGTTGTTTGATTTTTCAATTTAACCAATTCCAAACCTTATGCATTGCATTTATTTCATGTACATATATATATATATATATATCAATGCATTTGTATACATAAACACACACCCAAATATATTTGCGCAATATAAAAACATATACACCTAATATTTATGTAATTTATTTAAATTTTTAGATATTTTAGAATTTCATTATAACAAGATACATTTAATTTATATTATGTTTCTAATTGGTCAATTTTATTTATTTTTTTCAGTACTACAGTTAGGTTATTCATTTGTTATGTTATTTTTTTTGAATTTTATCATTTTCTATTATTTATTTATATATATTTATTTACTATGTTTTAGTATTTTAAATATGTATTCATACACATCAATATATATATATATTAGTATTTTTTTTATAACTTATATATAATTAATAAACCTAATCCATTTTTTCAATATTTTTAAAATGTACTCATTTGGAATTATTCAATTTACTCATTTTTAAAATGCATGTATTTAAGATTATATATCCATTAATAATATTAAAAATGTATTTTTAAATAAATATTATAAATAAATATTTATAAATAAATATATCTATAAATATATATTTACTATATTTATAATTATTATAAATAAATAAATTTTATTTTTTAATAAGTATTTATATAATTATAAAAAAATTATATATATTTAAATAATTATAAAATTATAATAAATTTATTTAAATAATTATAAAATTATAATAAAATTATTTAAAACATTATAATTATAAAACTTTTATCAGCACTTATTTATCATTGATAATGATCAATCTTTATTAGTGCTAAAAAAGCATTTCTAAAAGAAATTTTTATGAGCACTAAAATGTTAACGCTGATAAATATGTCTTTTATCAACACATTTTTTGCACTGATAAAGGTGAATATTTTTCATTGTTAAAAAATCACTAATAAATATTAATTTTATCAATGCCTATAAATTTAGTGCTGATAAAAGGGATCTTTGTTAGCACTTTTCAAAAAGTGCTCTTAAAAGTGCCTCTGGTCTATTTAAAAAATCATAACCATAACTCAGTCACTCATGATTCTCAAGATCTCATAGAACTCCTCTATTTTTTGCATGACTTCTCTACATTCCTTTTGATTAATCAAGGATATAATCTTATGTATGTTATTTTCTACTCTTCCTCTAATGTTTTTTGATTTTTTGGGTTCCACATTTTTCATTTTTCCACTATTCTTAAACATGAAGAACCCTACATATCTTCTCATCGCTACTAAAATACAATGATTGTGGTTCTATTTCATCGTTTTCCCACTTTCATATGTATTTGAGTGTCCAACCCATTTTTCCCAAGAGACACACATAGATGGTTTACTCTCCTCCCGAAATTAACAAGATGACCTCTCATCCTCCCTCATTTTTCTCTTCATTTTAATAACATAAGGTTCCAAAATCTAGGTAGTTTCTCAAATTGAATTCATCTTATATACTAGATTATAGAATTTAAATACTAAATTATTAGGGTTTTTAAGGATTAGGTTATTCCAAGTAGTGGCCCTCATTTATGGGTTATGAACATATAGGGACCTAGGTAAGTGTAAAAATCATTAAAACATGTTTTTTAGATTTTGGTTATTCAAGTAAATTTTTAAACAGTGAAATGGGTTATTTAGATTTATGATTTTGATGAATATTTTTTTATTTAATTCAAAAAAATATTTAATTAACTAGTCACATTCCAAAAATTATTTTAGTGATGAAAGTTGTGTGGGATTTGTTTTTTTAATTAATTAAAGATTATTATTAAACATTAACCATGGGTTAAAAAGGGTGATGAGGAATTTATTTGGTGAGAAAAGTATTCTCAAAAATTTGTTTAAAAAATTTCCTAGATTGTAAAGAGTTGATAAATCATTGGGTAAATGGAATTAAAAATACACATCAATATATAAAGTGTGTATTTACTAAAATAATGTGAGTTATCCATGGCTGTAAAATTGATCAAGAAAACTATGAGATGTGATTTATTAACAAATTTACTAATCAAAATAGATATATAATTAATTAATAGGTCAAAAAATAATTTGAAAATTTATCTAACATGGTGAATAACTGTAGAGAGAACAAAAATTGATTAAAATATAATTTTGATGGTTTGGATAGTTATGTCCTATAAGTCATGTAATTTTTTATCCATATCAAAAATACAGAAAATATAGATATCAAATTTGTTGATATCCTTGAATCATAAATGTAAATTTAAGATTATATATACTTTTATTAGATGTTATGATATATGAGAGGTGTAGATTTTAGTGGGGAATTAAATATATAATTTTGTATGAATGAATTTGGCTACTTCTCCCAAATATTTTCTCATTAATTATAAATCATAAAGAATGTCATGGAAGGCTTTAAACATTTACTGAAACACTCAATGAAATAAGTACTTCTCCGTGATGAAATTATTAGTTTCGATGAGATGGTAGTAAATGATCAAGGAAATAATTATTAAATGTAGAGTCCCTATAAAGGGATATGATCCCCCTATTGTAATTATCCCTTTGTTGCATTCCATAACCAAACCTTTCTTCTTCTTTGGTCATTGTTTATCACTGGGTTAAGGCACTACCACTCCTTCGAGGATCGAATGTACTCAAGAATATTTTGATGATTTAAGGATAGTGTAATCTCCTCAAAGGCAAGAATAATTTGTTCTGGGGATACCTCTCTCCAACATTATATTTTATGACTGATAATATCATTATTAGTCAGAAGTAGGACATTCCTAGAGGTAATTGTAGATATAAGTCAAGGTATGTGGTATAATTTTTAATGACAGGAAGTATCTATGGTTCCTATAATATTTTATTGTAATATATCATAATAATAAATTTAGGATTTCATTGAATTGATTCATTTCATTTATAAGAGTCAAAAAATTCTAGATCAATACTAAGCATAAGTTGAAAAATTCACCCTTTAAAGGGATGTATGTTATTGGAGGGATCTTATGCTGGATTAAAAAAATATCCAAAATTGGAAGGTGTGGAATCCTTGAGTAGACAGAAGTCATTCCCAATGTTTGTGAGGAGAGATTCATTTCTTCAAGACCATTAGTGTGGAGGTATTCCAATTTGTCTTCAATTGGGGAGACTTTTTGAGTTATTCCATTAGTGTGGGTTCCTAGTACACTTTAATCCTTAGATTCTTGATTTTCCTCCCTATCCTGATGATGGATTGGAATACTTCTTTCAAACTAGCCTTCCTCCCATCATTTTGGTTCCAAATTTCATTGGTGACATACCTCTCGAATGAGAGGAAGACTAGTTTGAAATAGGGAATGAGTATCCTCAAATCCATAATCAAGATATATAAAGAAATAAAGCATCTGAGGATGGATTAAATAAAGGAAGTGAAGGTTAGTTTTAATTTATTATTGAAGTATTATGTATTTATTCAAGGTAGTAAAAATTTTCATGAAAGATGTATGCAATTGTGGACTTTTATGCATGAAGTGTATTGCATTGTTGTTATTACAGAAAAATTAAATGTTTGACTACTTGTGTAGAAATTTATTCTGAACATGATGATGTTTCTAATTCTGGGCATGAACAAACTGTTGATGATGAAACTGTGGAATTACTAGGGGAACAACAACATGTTGATGAAAAAAATGAAAAAAAAAACAAAAACAAAACAACATCACATATTTGAATAAAATTATCAAGGAAACAAGTGAGGGTATGAAATTTAAGGTTGTTTGGAATCAACATGGCCATCCTATGGACCCCAACAAGTCCACATTCATTAGTTATTTTGGGGTCACAAAACGGACTAATATATTGATTAATATTAACTCGTGGAATTATGTCCAACCTGTAACAAAGTAAATCCTTTGTAAAGATATAACAGTAATGTTACAATATACTTTCTCTATTTTACTAAAATATTATTCAATGAAACATAGATTTAGTTTTCATTATTATTTACAGACATCATTTATTTTAGAATATTTTCATAAGAAATTTGTATTAATGGCCACTGTAAAAGACCATAGAGGCTTCCAGAATCTTCTGACAAAGTTATATCTTAGGGATGCTGAGTGGAAAATAAATCCCTAACCACCACTAAATTATTCACACATTATAAAGAAGAAAACATAGACTACTTTAAGTAGCCATTGTAATGATAAATCATTTCTATTTCATTGTAGTTGATAATATATTATTTGAAATTATTTATTTTATTCAACTTGATTCAAAAAAATTAACTTAAGAAATAGACAAAAAAATGCTGAAAATAAAGAACATGCATCAAAATTAGTGTACCCCTATATAAAAAGAAGGATCGGGTACACTTCATTAGAGAAGAAATTGGTATGTATTTTATTTCAACAATAAAATTTTAATTATGTTATATGAAACAACATATGTTCCTTTGTTTATATGTAGATTGATTAATCAAAATATGAAGCCACTTCCATCCCACATGATGTTCTATGGAAGGAACCTCGTGTAAATAAGGATGGTATATTAGTTGATGAAAGCACAAAATTAGTATGGGAAACATGTGTAAGTATGACATAATTGTAATTCAATGTGATTTATAACAATATTACATAAAAATAAATATGTTCATATTTTTTATATGGTTTAGACACAAGAATTGGGAATGGACATACCATAAGAAAAGTGACTTTCAGTAGCTTTGAAGTGGACTGATCAATATGGTCGCATTAGAGGATTAGGTTTTAGAGTCTCTACTTGAACATATTTCGAGAAGATAACACCACATGAAGATAAATATAATATAACTAGATGAATGAATACACAAATATACTCACTAAAAGATATGATTTTGTGGTCTGGTTTTAAGACCAATGTATAAGAAAGGATCAAAGAGAACTGGCGGTGGAGCAAAGATCTGCACATGAACCAAATGATCCTACTAGCTTTGAGGCCAATCATTCCCCCCAACTGCATACCTTACTCATGGTAAAAAAATTTCATTAATATTCTCCTAAAAGTGAATCAAAAAAACATATGATAACTTTATATTACTAAAATTATGGAGGTTAATGTTGTATGTGGTTTGTATCTATCAAAACCCACATACCGATGTGTTGTGATGGGTACAGTGTATAATATCCTCAGATACTAGCTACACAATAAACCCCTCCCAAAAATCACATGAGATTGGGGACTGAGGTAGCTTATGAGTCAACTATTGAGTTGCATGTTCCACTTGATGGTCCGGATATTACAATGGTTGAAGCAGCTATTAGAGATTTCATAGCATGGTATTCTAATCTTATAAAGATACATGAGGTACATCTTAAAAAAATCATATGAAAATCATTTAATAGTTGATTATAAAAGGTATAAAGTGATGTAAGATATTACAGATGGATTAAACGGTGGATAAACAAAACGTTGACATAAGAAAATCTAGTGAATCGACCAAGAAAACAAAATAACCTTCTAAGAGTACCTTCTCCCCTCCAGTTCTATAGAAATATTTATTATCATTGCAAATTTATACAGAGACCACATTTAGATATAAAACTATGTCTCACATTGAATATGAAGAAGAAATATATGGAGATTCCTTGATAGAAGGAATTGGTCTTAAGACTCTAAATAAGATTCTCAAGCATGAATGGTTGGGTGTATCAGTTCTGAATACAAACATAAGGTACATTTTCATAATACGTATGTCTAAATAGTGAGATAAATATGTTTATTAAAGTTAATAACTATTCATATTTTTTAGAGGCATTTTTATTACAACTATACAAAGGGAAGATCGTTCAAGGAAATATTTGGATTCATTAATCCCTGTATCATTTCTATGCTATAAATTACATTGTATGAGGAGGAAATTAACAAGAAAAAAGATGAGTTACTCAAAACATTTAATAAAAAAATAATCATAAAACAAACTCCTTTTGATCCCTACACTTCAAGGTTATAACACTACAATCTAATAAAATAAAATATATTTTAATTTTTTAATTACTTAATTGTTTTTTGTTTTTTTAGGAAGCACTACTACTGATAACAGCCAACACAGACACCCTAAATATTTATTTTTTGGATTCAATGCATGGATTTTCAACCAACTGACCATACATGATGTGTATTGTGAATATGTAATACACTAAAATTATTATTTTATAGATAAAATTCGAATTATATGTTCGATATGTGTTTTAATGAGAATTTTGTTATAATAGTGTGGCTACTAAATATAGGTTGGATCATGGCATGAAGTTGGTGTATGAAAATATAAAGAATGTGGATTACTACAAATGAAAAAAAAGGTATATATATAAATATTTAACT
This sequence comes from Viscum album, assembly GCA_963277665.1. Classification (NCBI taxonomy): domain Eukaryota; kingdom Viridiplantae; phylum Streptophyta; class Magnoliopsida; order Santalales; family Viscaceae; genus Viscum; species Viscum album. Next base: position 438,339,632 of record OY728145.1, on the reverse strand, counting down.
ATCAAAACATTTCAATATAATTTACTTATTTTGGTCAATGCTTCTACAGTGTCTGAAACAAGATAATACAATCGATTGTGGAAATTATGTCATCAAATTTATGATAGAAATCATAAAGCATAAAAAGACCAGTATCCCCCAACAAGTAATTTTTTAAGGTAATTAAAATTTAATTAAATATATTTCATAATCATTTGTTTTTATATATTTTCTCAGTACTATCAAGATTGCCGACAAAAGAGTTTCTCAAAAGAAGAAATCAATTTGTTTAGAGAATAGTGGGTAGCATAATTTTTGTATGAACATACGATGATAGTAAATTTAAGTGATTACCTGATATTTTTTTGATCTAGTATAGGTTATGACCTTTAAAATAAATTTGGGGTGTGAATAATTAGTGTTAGAATTCTTATTTATTATTTTTGAACTCTTTCTCAAGGAGAAGAGTAATTGAGGAAATAAATACATTTAGAAGCACTGGCCTACAAATAATAAAATAGTTGGGAAATTTATAAGGAAAAGGTGGAGGTGGAGGTGGAGGCGTAGGCAGAGGTGGAGGTGGAGGAAGAGGTAGAGGCAGAGTCATAGTCAAAGACCGATGTGGAAGAGGAGGTAGAGGAGAAGACCAAGGTGGCAACCGAGGCTGACAAAGATAAGAAGCACTGGCTTGCAAACAATAAAATTGTTGGGCAATAAATTAGAATAAAGATCATACCATTATTTATTTGAACAATTGTTTAAAATTTCACAAAACACTTGTCACTTAAGATAAGATCCATTGTTCATCTTTCTTAGTTAAAATGACATTTTACTAAAAAACACACGTGGTGTACTCAAAATAGATAAAACACATTTATATTGTTTTGGTACATTAATAAAATTATACATACGTCATTTTTTATGTGTAGGGATCACCTTCACCTAAATATAATGCATGGTGTGACTAGTATGACTCCAAATGTCCATTATCAGTTTAAAATTGACATTTTAATAAAAAAAAAGTGTCACTAATAGAAAACTATGGAAACATGATCACATTATCTTGATAATTTGGTACAATGATTCATAATTCAATTGTGACATGTATGAATCAGTCTCACAACAAACCAACACATGATTCCACATGTATAGCTCAAACTGTGTGTTTCCAATTTAATATAACAATTTAATAAAAAAACATACATGGCATACTCAAAACCAATAAAAAACATTACGATTGTTTTGATAATTTAAGAAAATTATCCCTAAGTCATTGGGGATGTGTATCATTCAACTAATCCTCAATCTGATGCACAGTGTGATTGGTATGACTCCAAGTGCGTCTTTTTTACTCAAAATTGACATTAATTTTAGTGAAAAAAACAACTAATGTATTCAAAACTGAGAAAACGCATTCAGATTGTTTTGTTACTTTATAACAGTGATTGATACATCATTTTTGATGTTTTTGGATCATCCACACCTCAATCTAACACACGGTGTGACCGGTATGACTCCAAGTGTCTGTTATCAATTTAAAATTGACATTTTAATAAAAAAAAGTTCAACTCACTGAAAACCAATAAAATGGTTTTGGATTGTCTTCCTAATTTGGAACAATGATTTATAATTTATTTTTTTTGTGTATGAATCAGTCTCATGCCAAACCCACACATGATTCCACCTATATGGCTCAAATTGCATGTTTGGAGTTTAAAATGACATTTTAGTAAAAAACACACATGGCATACTCCAAACTAAGGAAACACATTTTTATTGTTTTTCATACCTTAGGAAAACAATCCATGAGTCATTTGGGATGTGTATCATTCATTTCCACCTCAATCTGATGCTTAGTGTGACCATTATGGCTCCAAGTGTATCTTTTTTATTCAAAATTGACATTGATTTTAGTGAAAAAAACAAATTACATACTTAAAACTGAGAAAACACATTCGGATTGTTTGGTACTTTAGAAAAACGATCCATACATCATTTGTAACAAGTAGGTATCATCCACACCTCAATCTGACTCAAGGTGTGACCGGCATGACTCCAAGTGCGTCTTTTTATTCAAAATTAACATTAATTTTAATAAAAAAACAACTGAAATCCTCAAAACTAATAAAACACATTCTGATTGTTTTGGTACTTTAGTAAAATGATCCATAAGTCATTTTTGACATGTAGAAATTAGTCACACCTCAATTTGACTCACGATGTGACCGGTATGACTCAATGTGTGACTATTTATTCAAAATTTATATTAATTTGAGTAAAAAAACAACTCACATACTCTATAATAGTGTTTTCTTTTTCTTGTATTTGTGTTTGAAATTTTATTTCATTTAAATTCAGTATTTTTATCTTATTTTGGTAATTTTTTTGTTGTTTTTGTTGATGCAGTGTGTTGTTGGAGCACACTACACATGTTTCTGGTGATGTAGGGTGCTACAACATTACACTATAGTTTTCACCTTTATCAGTGTTACTAAATACACTAATAAAGCTTCCCTTTATTAGAAATTATAAAAGAACTGATAAAATTAACCTTTTATCGATGCTAATACAAATGCTGATAAAGTCTATCTTTATTAGCGTATTAAAAAGCACCGATAAATCTTACTTTTATCAGTGAAAATAAAAGCACTGATAAATTATACTTTTATTGATGCTAAATAAAAGTGCTGATAAAAGTATGATTTTCAGTGCTTTTATTTGCGCTCATAAATATACCCTTTATCAACGATTTTTTTACAATGATAAAAATAATGGACTTTTAACCATGCTAATGTAGTCAGTGCTTTTTTAGCATTGATAAAGGCCAATCATAGCACTGTTAAAAGAGTTTTTTATAGTATTGAAATACCTTGAATGTTTTCAACCGAATAGAGTTTGAATGAGATGAGCTTGACTTCTGAATTGAATTAAAATCTAGCTAATTTTGAAGTAGTATCTTAATAACATCTTCCAATGGGATGTACTTAACTTTGGAATTTTCAAAAAACATCATCCTTCTTATAACATCTTCATCATATGGGGATCCCCATCATTAAAAGGGTAACATAATATTATATTAGAATGAAATGTTGGATGTGAAATTGGTTTTATTTTCCACTTAACCTCATTTATGGCAATAGTGATGAATAAAATATTTCCATCGTGGTCACATGAACATCACTAATAGCTTTAGTGATGAATAAATTATTTTTCCCAAAACTATTTATACAACATCAATGATGTCACCCACATTATTGTTTGTATATATATAAAATATAATATAAAACATAAAGTGAAAGTGGGGAAAACCCATCAGCTTCTTGGGGGAAAGAATATACACTTTTGGCTCACATGACGTTTTCTTGATAAATAATACAACACTTTTTCCATTTATTATGTTATATATTCTCCTTATTTCATTATATATCATCTCCACAACCATCATCATGACAATAATAATGGTTGTGCGTCCTCCTCCACAAATGGGAATTCAAGAATAGAAACACAATCACTCCATTCAACACTAAATTGAACTCTTATGCTCTAATTCCATGGAAATAACCTTTTCACAAATAGAGGACCATCACCATGAGGTTGTAGAGAAAATTGACACACAACAACACCAACCAGAAATTTTCCACCGTAGGGAAGTTGGGAATTAGTAGCCCCACCTCTATCCAATACCTTTTTTCAATCCATTAATATCGATATAGTCCATCCTTTACCCATTCATTTAACTTTTTCCCGAATCCCCAGGTGGAGGCTGACATCTAGTAGGAGACCTTAAATTTATTTTTTAAAATTATTTATAAATGTTCAAAAGTTTTTTTAGAATGATTTCAAAAAAATATGAAATTTTATCTACATTTTTTATTATGTTTTGTATATATGTGTTTTGAAAAAAAGGGAAATAAACCTAAGTTTAATTTATTTTAAAAATAACTCAAACACAAAATCCAGTGAAAAATTCTATAGTAATGTAGTATCATTTCCATGTAGGTATAGGTAGAGGTTTCACTCCCCCTCTAGGATGTGGTATTTCCACCTTTACTTGTTGAAAAACCAAACCTCTTGACACATAATCAGAAATTTCTTACTTCATATTATCCCACAAAATAATTTCCTTTAAATATATATGCATATTGATGATACAAGGGTGTATAGAGAAATATGAGTTATGAGTATTATCCAGTAATTCCATTTTCAGATTGAGTATAGTGGGAAAACCAACCCTTTTTCAAAATTTCAAAATACCATCATCATATACGAAGTATGTCAATTATCCACCAATCAAAACATTATTTTTCTTTGGGAAATTCTCAACATTGGACTACGAACTTTTTATCTTTTCAAGTAAATATGGTCTAACAACCATTTGATAGAGGAGTGATGTTTCCCCTTCCTTAATAATTCTCATACCCATCTTTATTATATCCATGAACACATGATCTCTTTCAATCCTAATTTTGTTGAAAACTCCATGATCCTTCCTGCTCAATGCATCTCCTACCTTATTTTCCTTACCTAGAGGGTAGTGTATTGAGAAATAATAATCCTTGAGTAGATCGAGCCATCACCTTTTCCACATATTGATTTCTTTTGGTGAGAAAATATATTTCAAACTCTTGTGATCTATATATATCTCACATATTTCACCATAGAGATAGTGTAACCATATATTTAGAGAAAAGATTTCAACTTCTAACTCAATATTGTGATTTGGATAGTTCTGTTCATGAGTTTTTAACTTCCTTGATGCATACACAATAAATCTACCATTCTGCATAAGGACGCAACCAATTAATTTCCTTGATGCATCACTATAAATCACAATTACACTATTTCCTGATGGTAACATCAATATTAGAGCATTGACCAATATTCTCTCCAATTATTCAAAACATTCTTCACATGATCTTGTCCATAAGAACATAGACCATTTACTTGTGTGTTTGGTTAATTGGTTAGATAATCAGGAAAAATACTGAATTAAACACCAATAGTAACCTGCTAAACCAATGAAATTACATACCTTGATTATGCTCATTGGTGTAGGACATTCTTGGATTGCCATTATCTTTATAGGTTCAATAGAGATTATATCCTTGGAGACAATAAAGAAAAGAAAATAAATTTACTAAGGCTAGAATTCACACTTGCTAAACTTACCATATAAATCTTTCCTTCTGAGAGTCTCAATAATGATATGCAAGTGATTATCAAGGTATTTATAACTTTTATAATACACAAGAATATCATCAATGAATACCACAACAAAATCATCAAGATATTCCTTGAATACTATGTTCATTAGATCCATAAAAACTGAGGGTGCATTAGTCAATCCAAATGGAATTACTATAAACTCATATTTTCCATACCTCATCCAAAAATTTCTCTTCGGAATGTATTCCTTATTTACTTTAAATTGATGGTATCCAAAATGATGGCCACCCTTTGAAGAAAATTAATCTCTCTAAAGTCAATCAAATAAATCATCAATGCAAGGAAGATGATACTTTTTCTTTATTGTAATAGCATGGATTCCCCTATAATGAATTCATAGCCACATGGATCCATATTTCTTCTTAAAAAAAGAGAATGGGGGATCCTCATAGACAAACACTAGGGTTAATAAATCCATTTTTACCCAAATACTCTAATTATTTATTCATATCCATTAATTCCACAATGTCTACTCTATATGGAATCTTTGATATTTTTCTTTCATTGGTAATTAAATCAATAGAAAACTCACCTTCATGCTCTTGGGTATGTCAAGTTAATTCTTCAAGAAATAAATCAATATATTCCTTTACAACAAGTATATCATCAATTTTAATATTAACGTTTTCAACCGTAGATGTAATTTTCTCTTCCTCTCTAAGAATATCATTTAGTAGATCTAGTGGGGTTGGATCTAGATAAGAATCAGATGAAGAAGTCTCTTATATAAAGATAATAAATTCTAGTGGGGTTAGAAGGTAAAGCACATTTATGTGTCATAAAGGGAACTTCCCAACACATCTTTGTTGCAATGAGATTTCCCTTAAGATATTTGACTGACAACTCCTTTATTAAATTAAAAGGTAAATGTCTAATTTTCTTAGAAAACTGGGAATATATAAAAGAATTCAATGATATAGAATCAAATAAAGCATTATCTATGTTTGATGAGATGATTAATATACCTACCACCACATCATTAGAAACTTCAACATCAATAGTTGTGGTCACATAATATTGGTATTTATCCCTTATCCTTTTCTAGGGAATGTTTCCTTGAAACTTAGGAAAATCGTTTTCATAGTTTCCCATCACCTTATAGTTAAAACATTTCACATTACCTACTTATTTCTTTCACTTGCAATCATGGGCTTGGTGTACTTTTTCTCCACACTTGTAACAAACTCTTGTCCCCAATAGGCATGTAATATGATGTTTATTTTCACATTTATTGTAGGATGGAAAGTCAACTCTTCCATTCTTCCCCTTTTCTTTATTTCTTTTACCAGACTATTCATCATCCCTCTTCTTCTCTTAATTTCCCTTAAATTCATAATTCTTAGAGAATTATTTCTCTGTCATCATATCAAAAGAGAAAATATCTTCATATGATGAGAAATTTTCAAAGACAAGTTCCCTTCATTGGAATGGTTTTAATCTATAGCATTCTGTTCTAACCTTATAAAATTGGATTCATATTTCTCAACATTCTCATCCTCCTTTCACCTCAGATTCAATAATTATCTCTCCATATCTGCTTGTTGTTTGCAAGGTAACTTTTTTTCAAGGAAAGTTCCCTAAAATCCTTCCATTCCATGTTCACTATTTCTTCCCCCTCCTTTATGTTTTGAATCAGTGACCACCATCGATCTACAACTCCCGATAAAAGATAAACTTTGGTGAAAACCTTTTATGTTTCTTTACTTCCCAAAGAATAAAATTTTATCTCAAAGGAACATATCTATTTATCAACTAAAAATGGATTTATAGTCCCATTGAATGATGGATGTTACTATCTCATGAAGTGATCTGACAATGTTCGCCCGTGTTATGTATTAGGATGCTCCATACGGGTAAGGTTATTGTTCATAACTTATGTCAGTTGCCCAGTATGGTTATAATTTTTTCAACACTAGTTACATATCCAACTCCAATATCATTATCTTGTATAATAGGGAAATTCCTACATGGATTACGTTTGTTGATAAGGTATTAATTCCTTTCACTATGCACCATTTTTAATTAATGGAATACACTAGATTATGTTATAAATCATAATACATAATTTAAAACTAGTAAAATACATAACATAAATTGAAAATTTATGTATAACTAATCTCATAATAAAATCCTAGTTACTTTGGAAATATTCTCAAAGTTTGTTATAGGGTTTTGTTTCTCTAATCTATATTTTTTTATAAATATATTTTCCAAATTTTCTACTAAACTTCCTATGATACCAACTTTAAATATCCTGGCCCTAGTATCCCAGAGTAGGTGGTTACTTTATTATATTTTCATATTATACAAGCAATTGAATCCCAAAGGGTCGAAAAATTTATTAGTTTTGGAAAACTAAAAACATATTTGAAACATAAATTGAAATTTAAAATATAAAATACAACATAAATAATCTTTTGAGAAAACTATTATTCTCCAAGATTAACCTTGCATATCAGTCATAATATACATCATGGGATCTTGGGAAAAATAAAATGTAAGAATGGTGTGAGGTCAGATGCCCAGTAAGGGTAAGCGTACAATGGAAGATATTATAAATAAATAAGCCTAAACATTAAGGAAAGGTTTATAAGAGAAACACAAGACATTTGAACATAATCTTGAGCATAATATAGAAAGAATAAATAAAAATCAAATAAATCCATATAAATAATTACATGGATATTATACTAATAGAATATTCATGTGGAATATCAATAAATAATCTCATAATGAGGGAATTCATAATGTCAGACATCATAAATATATTTTCAAGGCTTCGGCCAAGACACCATACATAAATGGGTAAAGCCTCAGCCAAAACCCAAACTAGTTTTCCTCATGAGACCTACCAATTCATCAAGGGGCTATAGCGGGATTAGAATTCCACTTAATAAGTCCAATTCATTCCTCATATGAAAAGGGTAAAACATAAACAACATAAACACAATAACATATGAAATGTGAATACTTTAACTATAAATCACGAACGGTATCAAAATAAAACATTCATTGTCAAACTGATCATAAACCCTTTAATAAAATATGGTAGAAGGTAACATGATATATTAACCTCAATTAAGAATAATATCCAACTAATTATGTTTACATAGATGAAATTACTTTAATAAAATCATTAAAAATTTCATAAAAATAACCCTTTTTTACTTAAGAAATATTTATTTAAAAAGATACAAAATTTTAAAAGAAAAAATTTTGATTGAAAATTATCTTGTAAAATTATAGAGGAAGATTCAATACATTAAGGTGTTATGAAGACATAAAAATATTCTCATTTTTTATAAGTTAAAAAACATTACTTCTGTATTATTATCGAAAAAGTCATAATGTACCTCATTTGGAAAATCAAAAAAAGATTCCTTTTTAACCATTTTATAAAAATTTAAACATGGATAAAAAGATTTTAAATATTTGTAGAATAATAGTAATAACTTTTTTGAATAAATTTTTAGAAAACATTGACATGGAAGAAAAATGTTCCCCAGTGGAGACTTAAACTTAAACAATCCCAAATAATAATTTGATTGTGAAATAACTATTACCTTGAAATTCACTTTAGTTGAACATGATTTAACCTACTTTATAATATTTTAAATCATGTTATTAATTTATACCATAACCATATTCATATTTATGATATCATATATGATCCTATCATATCATTTTGTTAATAATATTTCGTTATTACCCTTGTTTCGGCACTTAACTACTTCATTTACTTATGCATGTTTTGTAGTGTAAGTCTTGTTTCTCATGCATAATATATATTTATTTTATCTATATAATTATATTAAATGAATAAATACTATATTTACTCATTATATACATTTTTATAGTCATTCTTGAATGGTTAACATGGAAAATGAATCACATTACATCGTGGAGGCGGTAGGTTGTACGTACACACGAGGGGTAATATCATTCCCTTAATGGTGAAAGAGAAAAGAATTAGATGAAATATTAATTATAAAGAATAAATAAAATGTCATATTTATTATTTATATCCATTATAACCATAATTATACACATCCAAATAAAATAGTGCTAAAAAACAAATTACACCACCGCATGGAGATGGTAAGTCGTACGTACGCACGTGTGGTAACTTCATTTTTCATAGGATGGATTAAATGTGGAATATGGTGGTCTTATAATCATATTAACATATCACCAAATAGATGATACTAGATTTATTATTTTATTGTGGAAACAACACATGAATAGAAATTAGAAGAAGAAATGTACTTGAATGAGTTAGTAAAACAATTACATCTTCTTCAATGGACTTCCTTTAAAAATCTCTTCTTAATGGATCTAGAGTTGGTCATTTTGGAAAATAGGGACCTCTATAACTTGTCTAATGATGTTAGGAGGAGAAATGGTTAGGGGTTGGTTGAGATATAAGGCTCCAAGTGCTGTGAATAAGTGAGAGAGGAAGTTCCCTTTTATAATTAAGGTGAGAGGCACTGTTGGAAACTCCAAAAATATTAAATTAATATAAATTAATTTTCACTTAAAAATGACTCTGTAGTGATTTATTTCAAATATAAGATGAGGATTTGTCAAAATCCTCTCAAAAATAATTTTTAGAAAATTTTAGGTCATATTATTACCCTTATGTTTTTGCTTTAACCCTTATTTAATCCCTTTAACTCTTACTGTGATAACATGAGTTTTTATTCTTTAAGGGTTAATATATTTACTCTAAAATGGCAAACTAACCATAAATGGATTATTTCTAACATATTTAACTTTATCCCAATCATTTGGAAGAATTTTATATTTTTATAAATTTTATATCATTTAATAAATAAATATTTATTTTAAAATATCATTAATGTCAATTTTGACACTGTTCATCACATGACTTTTTTTTAAATATAAATACATAAGATAACATCAAGAAAAAACATTTAATACATTCTAAATATGTCTAGGTCATCTAAAAAAACATGGATGAAATTAATTATCTCAAATAATATTTATTTTAATATTTGTAATATCATTTATTTGATATTTTCAATAATTAAATAATTACTGCATCATCATTGTGTAAGCCTTTAAGGTTATTATTTATTTTCTAAAAATTATAAATAAACTATCATGATGAAGATAGAAATTTTAGATTTAAAATGACTCACTACGGGAAAAATGGACTTTTGGGACGGCTTATTTGCGATGAGATCTATTCTCATCGCAAATAGTTCATCGAAGAGATTATTTGCGACAGGCCCCTAATCCCATCGCAAATAATTAGTTTTTTGCGACGGGATTAGGGGGCCCCTCGCAAAAGGTTTGGCATGGTTTGACGTGCAATCTGTGCCAACCTGCGGGAAGGGTATTTGCGACAAGGGGGCCTCCCCATCGCAAATACCCGGCAGCGGTAAATACTATTTGCGATGAGACCCGTCGCAAATACCCTTTTAGCTGCCAATATTATTTAATGTGGCCGAAGGTATTTGTGATGGGACCTGTCACAAATAGTATTATTTGGGATAGGAGTCCCATCGCAAATAATCTAACCTATATATACCCCTCATCCATTTTTTACATTCTTCCTCCCAATTCCTTTTTTTTCTCTCTAAACACTAATTTTAGAGTTAAAATTTCTCTCAGTTGATTTTTTTTATGAACAAGTTTAGAAGTCGTCTACACCTATAAAATACCAAGTTTAAAAGTATTTATGTTTTATATAATTTAATATTTATTTCATTTTTTAAATTGATTTTAATTATTGTTAATTAGTTGTAATTAAATTAGATTTAAATTTTTTCTGTCATTAGTATTTATTTGTAATAATAAATTGAAATTATTAGTACTAATTATTAATAATTGGTAGTAATTATGAATTATAAATGACAATTAGAATTGAATATAAATAATTAGCGGTAATTAGTAATTAGTAGTGGCAATTTGTGGCAATTTTCATTAATTAATAGTAATTAACGCTAATTAGTAACAATTAGCTGTAATTAGTAATAATTAAAAACAAATAGAAATAATTTGTAAAAACCCATTACTAATAAATACTAATAATTAGTAATAAATACTAATAAATACTAATAAGTATTAATAAAAACTAATAAATACTAATAACTAGTAATAAATACTGATAAATACTAATAATTAATAATAATTAGTAATAATTACTAATAATTAGTAATAATTAGTAATAAATAATAATAAATAGTAATATTTTAGTAATAATTAGTGATAATTAGTAATAATTGGTATTAATTAGTAAATAATTAGTAATAATTAGCGATAATTAGGAATAAATACTAATAAATACTAATAATTAGTAATAATTATTAATGATTAGTAATAATTGGTAATAATTTGTAATAATTTGCAATAATTAGTATTAATTAGTATTAATTAGTATTAATTAGTATTAATTAGTCATAATTAGCAATAATTAGCAATAATTAGGAATAATTATCAATAATTAGCAATAATTAACAAGCAATAAATAGCAAGTAATAATTAGCAGGCAATAATTAGCAAGCAAAGATCAGTAGTAATAATTAGTAATAATTAACAATAATTAGAAATAATTAGCAATAATTAGCAATAATTAGCAATAATTAGTAGTAATTAGTAATACTTAGCAATACTTAGCAATAAATACTAATAATTAGTAATAATTAATAACAATTACTAATAATTACTAATATATAGTAATAAATAGTAATAATTAATAATAATTAGTAATAATTAGTAATAATTAGTATTAATTAGAATTGATTATAATTAATTAGAAATAATTAGCAATAATTATCCATAATTAGAAATAATTAGAAATAATTAGCAATAAATACTAATAATTAGTAATAATTAGTTATAATTAGTAATAATTAGTAATAATTAGTAATAATTAGTAATAATTAGTAATAATTAGTAATAATTAGTAATAAGTAGTAATAATTATTAACAATTAGTAATAATTAGTAATAATTAGTAATAACTAGTAATAATTTGTAATAATTAGTAATAATTAGTAATAATTAGTAATAATTAATAATAATTAGTATTAATTATAAATAATTAGTAATAATTAGTAATAATTAGTACTAATTATTAATAATTAGTAATAATTAGTAAGCACTAATTAGCAATTATTTGTTGTAATTAACAGCAATAATTAGTAATAATTAGCAATAATTGGCAATAATTAGCAATAATTAGCAACAATTTCAAATAATTAGAAATAATTACCAATAATTAGAAATAATTAGCAATAATTAGAAATAATAAGCAATAACTAGGAATAATTAGCAATAATTAGCAATAATTAGGAATAATTAGCACTAATTAGGAATGATTAACAATAATAAGGAATAATTAGGAATAATTATGAATAATTAGCGATAATTAGAAATATTTAGAAATAATTAGCAATAATTACTAGAAATTAGAAATAATTAGCAATAATCAGTAGCAATTACTAGTAATTAGCAATAATTAGTAATAATTAGCAATAATTAGCAATAATTATTAATAATTATAAATAATTAGCAAAAATTAGTAATAATTAGAAATAATTAGCATTAATTAGTAATAATAATCCTTTATTATTTTTTATATATTTTACGAATATTGAGAATTTTAACATTTTATAATTTTTTTTATTATTTTAATAATATTAATATTATTTTTTCATAAATATTAATAATAATAATAACATTATTATATTATTATTATTATTTTGTAATTAATATTATAATAATATAATTTCTTTGTATTATTAATATTAGTTTTATTATTATATAATATAATATTATTTATATTAATAGTATTATTATTATTATTATTTTCAAATATTAATTTATCATAATTTTATTGAATATTTTTTTTTATTTTATTAAGTATCTGCCATGTGACCTTTTGTATCAGGAACCATCACAAATAGTCTGTATATCTTTTGATTAAGTATTTGTGATGGGGAAATCGGGCCTATCGTAAATATTTTTTTTGCGACGGGCATGCCACAATAGGTTTTTTTATATATAATATATATAATCAGAAAACTATTTGTGATGGGTAAATGAGACCATCGCAAATACCATTTTATGACGGGATCGTCGCAAAAGGTTTTTATATGTATAATATATATAAATGGATAACTATTTGTGATGGGAAATCCTCCCATCGAAAATAGTATGTTTTTGCGAGGGGTCGGTCGCAAAAAAACTATTTGTGGCACCATTTTCTGCAACGGTCTATTTGCGATGGGACCCCATCCCAAAAGATCATTTATGACATGATCCCGTCGCAAATAACTCGCTACAAATACATGAGTATGGAATATTTGGATTTCTTTAGAATGAAATATTATAAAAGCCGTAAATTCATCCCAGTGGATCTAAGATGCCATAAAATTATCCCAAGGATGATTTTGGTCGATAATAACTCACTCAATAAAATTATAACAAGTGTTAGGGTAATTTTATAATATTTATAATGTTATTTTTTCTTTAATTACTCGATTTACCTTTAACAATGTGAGTAAAAAAATTACAAAAATTATTGTTCATAATGTCCAGAAATAAAAGGGACCAATTTAGATAATTTGGACCCGTTGATTTAAAATATGGAATCCATTTTTAAAAATTCGAAATACAAAATTTTTAGTAATTAATTTAAAATTAATTCCATTGATTGAATGAGAAAACAAGTTTTTAAAGTGAAAACATTCAAAAGATTGAAATGTTTTTATATCCAAATTCAATGTGAAATTTAATAAAATTAATTATATTGGATTAATTTATAAAAAAAATGATCTAATTATACTTTAAAACTGATCAAAAATATAATTTAACATAATAAATAATTTGGAAGAAAAGGCTATTTTCAATTAAAATTCGGTATTTTTACTATTCATCAAAACATGAAACTTATCAAGAAAATACCAAAAATTAAAAAAAAAATCAAATTTTATCTTCCCATTTAAAATAAATAGTTTATTTTGTCGAATAGAATGTATAAAAGTGTAATAAACTAGATTTAAAATAAGTGTTCCATCAAAATGAGGTAAAATCACCTTTAAAAAAATATAGTCTTTTAAGGAATATAATTGTATTCATTCTTATCTTATTCCTATAAAATATTTTGGATGATTGTTCAAAACATATGATTCATAATGAGGTTAATACTATTAATTCCCATTATTTTAATGACTAGGTCATAACATTCACTTATTTAACAGACCACTATCTATCTGAACTCAGTGTTTCGTGCAACTCCAACTATTAAATTTATTTAAAATAAAAATGTATCGTAAAATTTTGGGGAGTTAAAACTAAGGATCAATAATGTTTAACTATTGATTTACTCATAATAAACTAATAATTAAGTAATGATTAAGCAATAATTAATGAATGGTTAACTAATAATTAACTATTTATAAGGTATAAATTAACTACTTAATAACTATTAAATATAAAATGATTTAAAAAAGATTAACTAACATAAAAGTAATGATTAAGTAATGATTAAATAATGATTAGCTAAAGATTAAATTAGGAGTAAATAATGATTATAATAATATTAACATAGGATTAGATTAGGATCAAAGAATTATTAACTACAGATGAAATAATTATTAACTAATGATTAAAAAGTAATTAATTGATAATTAACTAATAACTAACTATAAACTTACTACTTAATACATATTAATTATCGAATGATTAAAAAATGATAAAATAATTATTAATGAGTGATTAATGAATAATTGAAAAATGATTAAGCATGACTAAATTAGGATTAACTAATGCTTAAATAATGATTAAGTAGTGATGAATTAATGATAAATAAATGATTAAGTAATGATTAACCAATAATCGTGTTTTTGATGCTTTTCCTAGGGTGCTAACATGTCGCACACATATCTTTTGTTACTTTGCATTATCATGACCCCTCCCTCCAAAGATACCCCTCTTGGGATGGAAATGAAGAAAATGAGATAATGACCCCCGAGTCTTGCCACCAGTAGGCCCCAAGTTAGTGACTAGAACCAAAGGTGTACAAATATCACAATATGGGAGATATTACCCTATATAAGGAAACAAGATCATGAGATAGGATGTATCAACCAAAACCAAATCAATGAAATATATAAGAAAAACTAAAAACCATCCCATAATGCATGTGTAAATAGAACCGATATAAATTAAAGTCTCCAAATTAAGTACCCAAAAACAAAACTAGAGAAACAATACAGAAATTGTCCCAAGGTCTGAGCTAGTGATGTCCAACAAGGTCCATGTAATCCTCCTGGAAAGAAAGAAATTGTTTTATTTATGTACGGTGAGCATACAGGTATAATCAGTAGGAAAACCAATGTATCCCATGCACAAGTGGAAGGAGCACACTAATGCACCCATGAGAAAACAACAAAACCAAATAGCACCAAACAGGTAGACTAACTATAACATCAACCTATCTGAGGCATGTTCACCAAATAACACAAGCCAAGTTATTTAATAAAACATTAAGTACATCTATGATAGGGTACGCTTCACCACTTTCCCAATGATTAGATGCTCTCACACCCTAATAGAAGACATCTTGGAACTCCCACCTCGTTCGATATACCACATCACATCCCACCAATACACACTTGGGCCACACACCACAACATTTCCCATCTACACACTCCTTGGGAACACAACACAGCACATCCCACCCACACACAATTGGGGAACACATCACAACACATCCCACTCGCATGCACCTGGTTCACACACCACAACACATCACATTAGATCAGATCAGATCACATATCATCACATCACATCACATCACATATCATCGGATCACAAATCATCCCAAAGACTCTGGGGAAAGCTCATCACAACTAATCCTAAAGACGCCTAGGACACCACATTACAACTCATCCCAAATACACCTCTAAATGCATTTATTAGTATCTAAAATAGTCATTTCAAAAGGTTAAGATCCCTAATAATCTAATGCGGCTTCACATTTACTCCATATTTAACACCCATTCATTTTATTATTTTTCATCAACCAAATTTAATCACACAACTGATCATTAAATTTTACATTAAAATTTTTCAATCCCATTTACCAAATGAACCCATGTCATTTCAAAAATTATTAAACATTAATTTATTCCATCACTACCCAGGTATCCAGCAGAAAGCAACCATATATCACAAGAAAATTTTCATCCCCAACAATCTCACCTCACCACCCCAAAAACATGACCAAAGAACCAAATTTCACCCCACACCCCATTACAATCAATCATTTCCATCCCACAATCATGACCACACATCACAACACATTGAAACTTTTTTACAGATTTACAAAGGTGATTTTATCACATTCTACTATATTTTAGGGATTTTATCACACAAAACATAATTTTGGGGAAATAATTCTGTTAACCAAATATAATTGGTTAGCTAATTTCCATTTTTAGGGTGATACCACAAAAAAACAATAGTTATAATACATATATCCAGTTCAAATAAATCCCCCAACAACGACAATTTTCAGCGGGTCATCAATCTTGAATAATCCACAATATCACAGATAATATCAAAGATTCAAAAGCATGTGAATAAAATCCCTTTTACTCCATTCAACTTCTATTTGTCAATTATTTATATTTGATCAAGATGGAATAACCATAATCCATAGATAAACATAAGTAAAACCCTCCCACATGATACAAAATAAGGAGAAATGAAGGAATCTCATCCTCAAAGAAGCTTGATCGACTCATTGTACTCCATAAGGTGAAGAAAAATTCACAAAAACCACAACTGTAGCATGAGGAACTATGGATCATCCTAAAACGCACCCAAATTCCATAAAAATGAAACCCAAAACACACCCCAAACCAAAAGAAAATCACTACAATGAATCCGTGGGAGAAGAATGGAAGAAAACATATGAGAATCAGAGGAGAAATAACCATGGATTGAAGATGGGAGCCCAAGGATTGATCCCCATCGAAATAAATCTCCAAAATTGGAATTATAAGGTCATCATATATATATAATGAGAGAAGATCCACTTTCTGTATGGTTTGGAGAAAACCCGAGCAACTGAAAACTTTAAAACTATACAACATCGGGGAATTACATGACGTGTAATATTCTTTCACATCGTGTAATCCATGGATTCCAGGTTCCACAAAAAAATGTGTTGCCATTTTATTATTTAACCCCAATTTATTACACATTGTTAATTAGACCTGGAAAAGCTGTGAAACTGACTTTTATGTCTTGTAATACACTTACATGACGTGTATTTTCTACAGTAGTTTTGATGTACCTCCAACTTCTACCGAAAACTATTGAAACCTATCCCAAACACCTTCAACCACAAAAAAAACCAACAAAGTAATGGAATGAGAAGGCATGGACTTTTATATGTATTCCAACTTTAAAAATATAGGTGACTTTCATCACATTCATCAAGGATGTCTACTCTTTGATCGAAACAGGATGTCAATACATCTGTTCCTTCTTTCATGGATTCCTCTTTGGAGCTTGTTTTCTAGTATAGATATCCCATATAGATTAATTTGTGTTCATGGAACTCATTTATGGATTCATCTCAATGTGGAAGTTGGTTAATTACACTACTTATGTCTTGATAGGGTAGCAACCTTCGGTCAAGAGAGTAGTCGGGTTGGACATCTCTAGGCATGTATGTACATTGGGTATATTTGGCACCTGTAAAGATTCCTCTTTAGGAGGTAATATCATTTGAGGAATCTTAAGTGTATATCCCAAAGTATCTCATGTCGATAAAGAGGTAATTGAAACTAGGTTCCTAATTTTTCTAAGGTTTTATACCTCAAACAACCCATTTTTATTGTATGGGGTAAGTATTATGGACCAGGGTACAAGTTTAACATCTCATAGAGATTGGAAGAGGGTTAAAGTCTTATGGGGGATGGATCAAAACATCCTATCAATATGGATAAATGATTAAGTGTTTCCCTATGAGGGAAGATGTCACACTTGGGTGAGGGGGTGAATACCAAAGGTTTAACATCTCTTAGAGGTGGATCAGAACATCATATTGAGACAGATTAGTTAAGTGTGTCCCTTGGAGGAAAGATGTCACACTTTGGTGAAGGGGTGAATCCCAAAAGTTTAATATCCTAGAGAGATAGATCAGAATGTCCAATTAAGATGAATCAGTTAACTGTGTCCCTAGGAGGGAATATGTCACACTTAGGTGAAGAGGTGTGTCCCATAGGTTTAACATATCACGAAGATAGATCAGAACATCCTATTGAGGAGTGGGGTAAGCCCTTTTATATATACTTATAGGAAAGATGACAGGGGTGGGGTGTTGCCTTTTTCCTTTAAATTAGGTGAAATCTAACCAATATTTGGACACCTTTCAATTTATTTTAGGTAAAAGGCAATCCCCCGCCCCACCCGCTTATTACATGTCATGGATTTGCATCGATGACAGGAAGAGACATCACACCCCTGTTGTCTTTCTGTTATAAAAGTGAAAAAATATTTTACCTAGGAATTTTAAAAATAAAATTTTAAGAAAAGGCAGAAAAAAACTTGATCAAAAACCCATCAACTTCCTAGAGGGAAATAATCTATAATTCTGGCTCACTTGGCCTTTTCTCTACAAATAATTCAAACACTTCTTCCATTAATTAGGTTATATCTTCTCCTTCCCATACATTATATATTCTCCACCATCATCATCATGACAATCAGAATGGCTATGAATCCTCCTCCATGAATGGGAATTCAAGAACAAAAACACAATCACTCTATTCGACACTAAATTAAACTCTTATGCTCTAATTCCATGGAAATATCCTCTGTTCAAATATAGAACCATCACCACAAAGTTTCACACAATATTTACAAAGACCACCACCACTTGACAATTCACCACTGAAGGGAACCTAACTCCATGTAGCTTTGCCTTTATCCAGCACCTGTACCTGTACCCCCACATAGTTCACCAACACGGTTGGAGCACAGTTTGACCAAACCATGTGCCCTGCTAATGAAAACTATGAAAACCCCAAGAGTGGGGGTTTTCATGATTGGAAAATGGTTTTTATAACCATGTAACGCCACCAGAAGGGTCATATATATGGAGTACATGATTTAAAAAACCGTTTGGCTCTGCCCAGATAACCGTGAACATGGGGTTTTATTATTCCTAAAATTGATAAAAAAAAATACCTAAACCCACTTTTTTGAACCCCACCTGACCCTAACTTGACCTATAATGATTTCTTACGTCTTGGATGCTCTCAAGGACCAATTTTGGCTACTCCAAACCCTCTTCAATGCATATCAAATCAAGGTGTTCTTTGTTCGATCTCTCCCTCATAAGAGTACTTCACCGGTTCTCTATATACCACTATCTTACTCTCTCCTTCCTAGGGTTTGTAAGATACCCATGTTGACCAAGCCAACCAAGAACATGGTAAGTGGATATGGGGTGTGTTTCTAGAATGTAAACGTCATGTATTCCGTTCAAATTAACATGCTAACGCACTAGGTGTGCGACTTGGATATATGAAAACCAGGGTACATGGTGTGTAGCTAGATCTACACATCATATAGTAACACATTAAAGGAAAAGGTAAAAATTATATTAGATTTAAAAATTGTATCATTGAAACATTATTTTATTGATTAGAACACCATTGTGTGTTTATCAATTTAATAATGGTTTTAAATAATTTTAAATGATAAATTAATTTATTGTGATTAATATTTCATTATTGGTTATTCCGTTTATTTTCCATGAATTACATTAATGATGGGTATATCCAAATATGATTATATGGTCATTAAGATAAAATGTAATTAATTAATTAATCAATTAATTAATTAATTCAAACATGTTTATCTTAAATAAAAAAATAATGATTGAAGAAATGAATGCTAGCCATTTACTTTTGTGTATTCATTGCATGTATAACTGTTCATGAGCTTGAACAAGACTTGTGTATGTGTAGGATGTTTTAATTTAATTTATTGAATGATTTTAAAATTATTTAATATTAAATTAAATGATGGAATACGATTCATCCCTACCTCCATTATTATGTAGGAAATTCATGTACACGGATATTTATGTAATCCCATTTAACTAGTCCATTGGTTCCCCTCACCTGTGTGTGAGTAATAAATATTTATAATTAATGGAGCATCCTAAGGCATATGGAGGCAGTTCAAGATGAAACCGTAATTATTCCAACCTAGGTGATACGTTGGTAGATAGGTGGAATGTTGTAACTCATGAAAAGACTGGAAATATGAGTTATTTCCCCTAGGTCAAAGGTTTATTTAATATTCATCCATTAAATCAACATTTTGATAAATCTCATGAATGATTTATTTAATTATTTATTTATTTCTGTCTATGAAATTATTTATTTTATGAATACAAGGCAATGATCACATAAATAAATGAATTAATGTGAAAAGATGGAAAATAAATGAATGAATTTTGCATAAATGTTTTATCCAACATGGTTAATTAATTAAGTAACATCCACTTAATATTAAAAAGACATGTAACAGATAAAACAATATAAAATTTATGGATAATAAATTAAAATACCTCTGTTAAATATTAATTTAGAATAATTCTTCCAATACTTGATTAGGAATGAAACCATAGAACTAAGTGTATTACATGGAAAAATTCTAGACACTTAATTTTATTAGGGGGTTCTCATGAGTGTTTTGAGTTGACTTAACTGAAATTTTATGGAGTTTAATGAATGAAGTCTGTTGAATACAAATTTGGAGCCCATTTTTGAGGATTACAATTCAAGATTTCAAGATAGGGGAATCCACTCAATAGATCAAGGAGATCCAAGTCCATAGTTGGCAAGACTGCTTACCTAATTACTTTATTATGGTTTTCATGGCCAAAGTCTGGATCATTAATAAAATTAAAGGGAATCATTTCCACTAGAATTTTAAAGAAACTTGACATTTCAAGTTCAATGGTGAGGTCTTTTAAGACTTGATTAAATAATGAAGGATTTAATAAATTAATAAATAAAACATTTACTTTATTATATCTCACTTATTTTGTAATCATGAAAAGTAATAATAATCTTCTCTTTTTAATTGAATAATAAAATGACAAGTTCATAATCTACATTATCCCTACAATCAACAATGGAGAAAGATACCCTACTAATTGGAAGTAAATTCAAGGAGTAGTATAGATGCCTTCAGGTTGTGATACGCCATGAAAAAGAATCCTACATGCTAGAATCCTCAATTCCTGATCCTCCTGTTAATGAGACGAGTGATGTAGATTTCTTTGTCTATGTAAAACATTTGAGTGATTTGGTCGATGTTAAATGTTTGATTATTTCACCTATGTCCAGTGAACTAATGAAGTCTCACAAAAACATGGATGTGTATAGAATTCTTTAGCACCTCCATGGTCTTTACCAGGAGAGAGAAAAATAGGAACAATTTGAGATTTCCAATACACTATTTCAGATCAAGCTTGGAGATGGTGCATCAACTAGGCCTCATGTAGTTAAGATCATTGGATATATTTATTGTTTAGATTTCTAGGGTTTAAACTCTTCAAAGAACTGAGCACTGACCTTATTACAACATCACTCCCTCAAAGTTTATTTATCTTTGTTTTGAATTTTAATCTGAAAAAAATTGACAGGTATCTAACATATCTTTGTACTCTTCTTCGCCAAGTATATAGAGATATGAAACGTGACAACCCTTCTATCCTTATAGTGAACAAACTGAAAGGGTAAGAGAATAGATTTAAGAACAAAGCTTCTCCACACCTTCCTAAGAAGAGTAATAATAAGGGGCCAACAATAGAACATGATTCGGTCTATTTTGTAGAGAAGGGCCACAGGAAGAAAAACTGAACCCAACCAAAGAAGCAAGGTAATTCTTCATTTGAGTTTGTTATCAAGTTTAATTTAAATATTTATAAAAATTGGGTATTGGATATTTCTTGTGGTTCTCACATATTTATTCAAATATAAGAACCAAATATATCTAGAAAGATTGAACGGGGATAGGTAGATCTTTGAACAGCTAATGAAGCTAAACTTGCTATTGTTTTTATCAGGGACTACCACCTCACATTGTCGATCAGAATGATCTTGGTTTTAAAGGGTTGTTATTATATGCCTTTAGTTACCAAAAACATTATTTCTGTATCCAAAATTGATACAGATGGATTTATTTTCCAATTTAGAAGTAAATGTTTCTTCTTTTATAAAGATAACATTTTTTATGGTAAGGAACATTTAAATAATAGTATTTATGTGTTGGATTACACGAACCAAATAATGAAAATAAATTACGATGTTACTTCACATAAGTCAAACCATACCCAACTTTGGCATCACCAGCCAGGTCATGTAAATGAATAGTGCTTGGCCAAATTACATTAAGATGGATATCTAGATTCATTTCAAATAAAACCACTTGGTGTATGTCACACATGTTTACAAGGTAAAATGATTGAATCCCTATTTAGTGGGAAAGGTGAAAGGGATAAATAGATTCTTGAATTAGTTCATACCGATGTGTGTGGACCATTTCCTATTGAATAAAGGGGTGGGTACTCATACTTCATAACTTTTACTAATGATTTTAGTAGATATGGATATGTCTACAGAATGAGGTATAAGATAGATTCTTTTAATAAATTTAAGGAGTAAAAGAATAAATTTGAGAACCATATTGGTAAGAAGATTAAGAAACTTCACTTAGACTATGGTGGATAATATCTTAGTCAATACTTCATTGATTATTTATGGGAGTTCATGATTTTATCTCAACTCACTCCTCATTATATGCCTCCATGGAATGGTGTGATAAATTAGGAATTGCAACTTGTTGGACATGGTGATATCAATGATGAATCATATGGGTCTTCTATTATACTTTTGAGGATACACATTATAGAAAAAAAAACATACATACTAAATCGAGTTCCAAATGAAGCAATAGAAAATATACTATATCAATTATAGAATGTAAAGAAACTTGTGTTGACTTACTTACATGTGTGGGGTTGAAAATCATTTTTAATGCCTCTTCAGGTAAAAAGATTTCACCCTAAGGCATAAATTTTATCTTTATATTATATCCCAAATAAACAAAGGGATACTACCTATACAATCCTTTATACAAAAAGGTTGTATTTGTTAGACATCCCACATTTATTGAGGGAGATATTATCTCTAAAAGAGATAGTGGGAGAAATATAGACTTGAATGAAGTCCAGGATCAAGATTCACAAGAGGTGGAATAGGAAAAATTTCCACAAATCCCCATGGAAGAATAGATTGTTTTAAGAGACACAATTACTGCATAAGAGTACTAGAGAGGTTAAAGAACTAGAATAGTATGGTTTTCTAGTCACTGAAGATGGTGACTCTTTATTAGTTGATAATAATGACCCTCTAACCTACAAAGAATTAGTAAGTGGAATAGATGTTTCCAAGTGGAAAAAATCCATGAATTCTGAAATGGATTTCATCTACCAAAACCAAGTCTGTATTTTTTTAGACCCACCAGTAGATGTAAATATCATTGGTTTCAAATGGGTATTCAAAAATAAACTATACATTAAAGGACAAGTTAGTACCTATAATGCATAGATGGTTTTAAAAGGGTTTAAACAACATCAAGGCATTGACTATGACAAAGCATGTTCACTAGTTGCAATGATGAAATCCATCAAAATTCTACTTTCCATTTTGAATGTCCATGATTATGAGATTTAAAAAATGGATGTCAAAACAACCTTACTTAATAGAAACCTTTAGGAAGATGTATATATGACATAGCCTAAAGGGTTTGTGACTCCAAAGGATGCCAACAAGGAATGAAAGTTTCAAATATTCATTTCTGTATTAAATTAAGCATTTGGGTCACAGAACATTCATTTTGAAGAGGCCATAAAGGAATTTGGTTTCATAAATAATTAATCTAATCCATGTGTCTATAAATTGTTTAGTGGGAGTATAGTCATTCCCTTAATAGTATATTTTGATGACATATTACACATTTGCAATGAAATACCAATATTACAGTCTATTAAGGAATAGTTTAACAAATGATTCTCTATAAAGGAATTGGGTGAGGAATTATATATTCTATGTATCAAGATTCATCATGATATATCTAAGAGGTTTCTCGACCAAAGTCAAAGTATATACATTGACAAGATTTTATAGAGATTCAGTATGGAACAATCTAAGAGGGGATTGTTTCCATCATCAAATGGAATTCATCTTTCTAGGAAAATATGTCCCCATACACATGATAAAAGAAACAGAATGATAAGAATTCCATATGCATCATCAATTTTTTCAGTCTTGTATGATATTATATATACTTGGATAGATGTCTCCTATGAATTAATTGCGACTGGAATATATCAATATGTTCTAGGTCACTTCCATTGGATGGTAGTCAAGATTATCTTTAAGTATCTGAGGTGTACTAAGGATATTTTCCTGGTTTATGGAGGAGATAAGGAACTATTCATCAAAGGATATGTAGATTCTAGTTCCCAAACTGATCAAGATGATATGAAGTCACAAAAGAGATACATATTCACTTTTAATGGAGATTTTTTGAGCTGGAAGTTCTCAAAATAAGAAATGGTTGTAGGTTATATAATAGATTCTGAGTACATTGTGACATATGAGGCACCTAAAGAATCAGTATGGATCCACAACTTCTTCCAAGAGATTGATGTGGTATCTGGTAGAAAATATCCTATCACACTATATTATGATAATACTATAGTGGTGGATCTTGAAAAAGATCCATGGACACATTAGCGAACAAAGCACATACTTCATAAGTATAATCTCTTGAGGGACTTTTCTCATAGAGGTGAACTAGCAGTGATCAGTATTTCCACAGAATAAAAGGTGGTGAACCCCTTGACTAAATCCTTAACATGGCATAAAAATGAATATAATGTGAGGTCTAGCGGATGGAAGGTCATAGGTAGTTGGCTCTAGTCAAAGTGGAATTTTGTTGGAGTTGGTGTCCTAGGACCAACAGTTTGTACTTTTATTACATGTATATTCGATTTATTGAATATTAATAAAACATATTATTACACATTGTTTGTTGTTCTGCATGATACTAATGTAATAATTTTCTAGATTATACATCACTTTGATAATGTCATAGTAGTTCCCAACTATGATGAGAACCATGATGTGCTATGAATATATTCTTAAATAATGTTCTTCGGTTTGATATCATACCATGATGGGACACATAATACATAGAATGTTAGGTGTGAGCACATGTAAGTAGATGATGCTTCTTCTCATGAATTTCACACTTGGTAATCTTCTAGAGGGGAGATTATGAGAACAGACCCATCAGTAAGAATTTTTTATGTTTTGGTGTCATCATATATTCCTATCTACAAGCGTGTGTGATGGTCCTTATACTTTAATATTATTATTAAATCGTGTTACAACTCGCATACATAGATGTATTTCAAAAACCAGGATGATAACAGTTCATGGTGAAGTTGGATACATTGGGTGCATCATGAGTGACATGCCAATAATGAATAAGTCAATGAAGGATTTGTCTCTTCCATATTTATGGAAGATGATATTTCATCCCTTTGATTGAAATATAACTATCACATTAAATTCCACATTCATGGGGTAACGACAAGTTTATTTCAGATAGTCAAATAAAGACATATCAAGCGTATAGGATGGTGACATGGATGTGAAACCTCCTTAATGAGATATTATGAAAATGGGATTATATTACACAGTGAGCATTCGTATGTGGTTGCCAATGTTGGGACATTAATTTTTCTCTAGGGTGCCTTGACCTGTTACTAGACAGTAATCTAGGACATTAGCCTGGCCCGCCTAATGTCAATGGTAGAGAATCCTAGAGGGTCACACACTAAGTGTTTCCAATGATCTCAATTAAATGATATTTGAGTTTAATTAATGGAATAAATATTATTTTCAAATCTGAGTAATAATTTTATTTAAGTTATATTGATTGAATAAATTAAAAAATATATTTATTCACCAGCTTGGGAAAAAAATATTTATTTTATTTATTGAATATTTTAATAAATATTTATTTTCTAGATTGTGAATAAAATATTTATTTATGAATAAAATATTTGTTTAGTTGTTCAATAAATGATAGAGGAGTTCGAATGTACCAATATCGATTCAGTGAAAAAAAATTAATTAACAAGACTGTTATATAATATTTGTTATTGCACAATTTGGCACGCACCAGAAAATAAAAATAATATTTTTATTATTATGTTTCATAGAGTTTATTAAAAGTAATAAATGTTATTTAAGTTTTGGTATGAAATTAAATAATATTTTAACTTATATCCCAACTCTATAATTGAATGGATATGTCTATTGTGTAGAGAATCCAAAAATGTAGAATAAATAATTTTTGCGCACAATGAATTCTCTCTCAACTCCTCCTTCTCTCTCACTCTCAAAAACAAGAACTATAAGAGTGATTTATTCAAGGCCTAATAATGAGTGATCAATAATAAACAATGCATAACATTTAATATTCCAAACTAACACCCATAGATCAGGTGGTGTTTCTTGAAGATCATAGGATCATGTGTGTATCACTGCTATAGGGGTTATATCCTTGGATCCTCGTAGCACAATGAAGGTAATCTGAAAGGGTATTTTTGGATGATCAACAATCACCAATGAAGAAATTTCCTAATCCTAGGTATTTATTTCTTCAAATATTAAATAAATTAATTATAAATTTGATGTGAAAGATCCTTAATCTAGGTTTGGAGCAACAATTATTAAAAGAAATTTTAATATATCACCCACCTATACACACTTTCGATGTAGATAAAACCATCAGAATACTAGATGGTTCAAGATGGGACTTTGATTTGATAATCGTTATATGATGTTCTTGCTAAAGTTTTTTTCTTTTGATGATGTGATGGATAGGGAATTAATAGTTAAAATGGACCTGGCTGGAAGGTCTGGTTTGATGGGAGTTCCTTTTTCTTACAGTGGAAGTTATGTGAATTCCTTTAAACTGAAGAAGAAGAGTAATGATTCTCATGGTGGTTCTTGAAATCAATTTTTTTCTTTACCTCCTGTACTTCTTGGAATAATCCCTTTGATTTTTTACCAGTGTGGAAATCCTAGGCACTCGAAATGGGTTTTCACAGAGGCACCCAAAATTTGTGGTCCCTATAAACACTCAGGTCACTTTCAGTAGTTCTTCCATGTCTTTTCCAGTCTATATAGTGGCATGAGATCATCAATGCCTTATAAAAATATGGTGTAATAAGATGCTTCAAAAACATAGGGGTTCTAGAAATAGGCATCTAGAATGAAGCATCTTCACATAGTGTAAGAGTCTTTAGAGGAATAAAATACGGGTCAAGTGACTATGAGAGGTACCATCACTATAGCTTCATTAATGACTGATTTATTTGATACTGGTGCATCTCATTCATTTATTTTAACCCATATTTTGAATCTTATTAATCTTATTATGAATCTTTTATCTTTTTTGATGCATATTAATACACCCCTCAGAATGAAGACAGTGTAGGGTATCTATAGTCCTACTTGTTTTTTCCCTTTATCAGAGATTTATCTTTATTGGGATTTTCTGGTTCCCAACATAAAATTTCTTGATGGAATTTTCTGGATGGATTGGATCATTATATATAAAGCCTAAATTGATTATTATCTTTGACAGATCTCCTTTACTACACCCGATGGGGCATACCATATCTTTCAGGTAGAATGAGACCCGAGGTTGAGTAGAGCCAAACCTTTTTATCTAGAGTTGGGGAATGTGATATCAGTGTTCAGATTTTATCTGGAGTGAGAATCTTTTAGCTATGATATACCTCCAGTTCTCATAAATCTTCCAAAATTTTTTTCTTTAAACTACTTTGGTTTGATATCAGTAAAGGAGGTAGAGATTTATATCAATTAAATGTCAGGTAATCAGTTGGTATCTATTATATGGACCCGGCCTTAAACATTATATAATCTAGTAAATTATTTTAGAATTCACTTTCTTATATTCCCAAAGATCTTTTCAATTTAGAGTTTTAGATAATTAGGACATAATTCATACATATCAACCCACAATCATACAAATTGGGTACTAATAAAATAATATCCATTTCTTTTATAATACAAAAGTTTTTAATAAAACATTAAATCTTTTCATGAATAATCTTCACAACATTCAACTTTGCTTCTTCTTTTCACTTAACCATCCTTAAACCCTGTGAAAAAGCATTTTAAGACTTGGGATTATCAAAAAATCCTAGTAAGGGATATAAAAATAGGGAAATAAAATATTATTCTTTAAATACTTATAAGTATATAAAATCATGTCCACAAATACATTCTTCTCAGCCATAATGTATCATGTACATACTCATGAAAAACATTATATTTCCATAAAACATTTAAAAAAACAAATAAACAATATAGGTGACTTGGGGAATTACTTACTTAATATTGTAACCCTCATGGCTACCTCATTATTTCTAACCCTCATGGTTACCATACAATGTTACCCTCAAAGCTACCTTATGGTGTAACCATTGTAGTTACACTTGGAGTAACCAAACAGCTGACCTCCAACTTAAACATACCCAATGCATTAGAGGGAGATATAGGTCCCAAACTTCATTATAAATAATTCCTAATAACTATCACATTATTATAAAACAAGAATACTTGAACCATAAAAATAATTCTTTTGAATTCTGTAAAAATAGAAATTTGAAAGAGGATTTTTAAAGAAAATCCCCTTACAAACATCATATCACTGAAGAGAGAATCCTTCAAATTAAAGAAATATATATATTCACTATAAATCAAAATAATACAACATACTATAATCAACATTATCTTCACAAATAATATTATAAAAAATTTATGAAGTAAAATTTTAACCCAAAGAATGGAAATTGGGTTAAGAATTCCCATACCTTGGGTTCGTCTTACTTCAAATGTGTTCAAAACTTTTGTATAACAGTTTTAATATTGTCATTGATATATTATGGAACTATAACAATGTTTATAATACCTTAAATTATCTTATTATAACATTTTCTTCCATTTCTTAACAATATTTAGTTTTTTCCATTATTTTGTTGCGTTATTTTCATGGTTTCCATAGTCGATTCGTTATGGATTTTTCTTTCCAAATGGAAATAACAGTCCAAAAGTGACAACATATGTATATTAGACAATTTTAAACAATTATTATTGATTTTAATCTTTCCATAATTGTGGTTTTAGTAAATGATAAATCATCGTCCGCGAAGGCGGTGAGGGATAATTTAAGAATTACAAAAAATATTAAATTATATTCTGTCTAATACAGGGCTAAAAATTTTCAAAATGGATAAAAATAATATTATATCACATTATCAACCAAATATTTTTCATTTCTTTCCTTATTCAATAATTTTGTGTTTTTTAAATATTTTAATTAAATATTATATTCATGAAAAATGATTTGTTAAATTAAACACTATTCATTAAATTTTTACTTTAAAAACCTCCAAACAAGGTTTTTATTTTGATTACTTTTTTTATTATATCATAGACTTATCATTTTAATATATGGAAGTCATTAATTAGTTTATAAATGTCAAATTATATTTATTCTATTATTTTTAATATCATTAATTTGATTTATTCATTAATTATATAATTACTCCATCAATATTGTGCAAGCCATTAGGGTAGTTATTTATTCCCTAAAACTTAAGAAAAACTACATGAAAAATATAATTTTATTATATTTCCTAAAATTATTTATTTTTAAAAATAGGTTTGAAAAACCATAAATTAAAATGTTATACAAACTAAAGTTTATACTGTGAACACCATGACTTACTTTCAAATAAAATATTCTAAAGGTTTTAATATGATTATTGTGGGTCCAAAATGTCCCAAATTCGTATAAAAAAGATATAATGGTCCAAAATTTCTCTTGTAAAAATATTTAGTCAAGTTTGGATCCATTTATTGGTACTTATAATTTTAATTAAAAATATTTTATTTATTTTTCTTTTTCTTGCACAAGTATTGCATCAGCGTTGCATAAGCAATAAAGACAATTATCTCATTTATGAAAATTAAAAATGAAATAATATCATAAAAATAAATTACATAGATTAAAAATATTCATTTATATTCGTTCATTAAGTTTAATTACACATATCTATATCAAAACAACTTCCTTAATTTGTTAATTTGTCTTTTCTTCCCTTACACAAACATTGCACTTGTATTTAGATAAGTCTCATGTTATATAACACTAAAATTTTAAATTAACAACCAAAAACATCAATAATACATAATAATTAATAAATAAGTCATGAAAATAACTTTTATCACTTAGTTATTATATATAAGTTACCAATTTTGACTTTGTCAGTGTTGTGTTGGCACTACGTCAACACTAACAATGATTTTTATACTTAAAAGGAAAAGTATAATTTTCATGTTCTAAATTAATTTTGTAAAATATTACTCTTATAATATCATTATTTAGTTATTACATATTTTAAATAAAATTTTATACTATAATAATTTCATGATGATGTCATGAAAAATACTATATTTTTTTACTATTCACCAAAAATTAAAAAAAATTACAAAATTATAAAAAAATCACACTAAGATAACCTAAACATGTTGAATTCAAAAATAAAATCGGTTTTTTCAAATTAAAAAACTATATATTGAAAATTAATGTTTTAAATAAATAACTATATAGTAAATCAATTTAATAACACTATTTATTTTAAGAATTACATACCACTATGAATTTAGCTATTTAATTCAAGAATACTAATAAATATGAAAAAAAATTAATTTATAAATTCCTAGGTTGTGACATTCTCCCCACCATTTGGAAATTTTATCCTTGTAATTTTTATTTAATTATTAAACATATGTGGATACATTTTTCCCATGGAATTTTTAGATTCTCATGTTACTTCTTTAACCATGTGGTTTCTCCACAAAACCTTAACTTGGTAAATTACCTTATTCTGAAATACTTTCTCTCTATGATCAAGAATCTGAATTGGTTTATCTTCATAAAAAAGGTTCTCTTCCAACTGAATTACTTCTAGTCTCAAAACATGAGATTAATATGACACATAATTTTTCAACATTAAAACATGAAAAAAATTGTGTAACTGAGATAAAATTAGAGGAAAAGCTACTTAATAGGAAACTCACACAACTTTCTTTAGGATTTCAAAAGGTCCATTGAACTGTAGACTTAGATTTCCTTTATTACCAAATTCATAACATTTTTCTAAGGAGATATTTTGAGGAAAACATGATCACCTACCTAGAAATAAAATTCCTTCCTCCTACTATCTTTAAAAGTTTTATTCTTGGTTTGAGATATCCTCATGTATTGTTGGATCATATTCACTTTCTCAGCCGCTTCCTTTACTAATTTTGGTCCCATAAACATTCTTTCCCCAACTTCATCCCAAAATGTTGTAGTTCAACACCAATTTCAATATAATGCCTCAATAGGTTTCATCAGTATACTGGGAAGAAATTTTTTATTATAAGAAAACTCGACTAAAGAAAAATGTTAATCACAAATTACTTGGTAATCCATTGAAAAAGTACATAACATGTATTCCAATATCTGAATTGTTCCCTAGGTATATTCATCTGACTGAGTATTAAAGACTATATTGAAATTTAATTATATTTCCAACAACTTATGAAGGCCTTTCCAAAAGATAGAATTGAGCCTAGGATCACGGTTAGATACAATAGATGGAGGAACTCCATGAAACCTGGCGATATCTTTTAGGTAAAATCAAGAAATCTCATCTATATAAAGAGTGTATCAAATACAAAATAAATATATATATTTAGTTATTCGATCAATAATAACCAAAATAGAATTTTTACTTAGAGAAGCCTTAGGTAGTTCCATCAAAACTTCCATGGATATATTTTACCATTTCCCCTCTGGCACTAGAAAGGTTTAGACATCCCCTTTGGTAGTTATCTCTCTAATTTAAACTATTTACAAGTAAAAAATTTTATTATAAAATTAGAAATATATCTTTTCATTCCATCCCACCAGTAATAATCTCGAAGGTATCAGTACATCTTAGTACTTCTATGATGAACTGGAGATGAAGAATTAACGATTCCTTCTTTAGCTAGAAATCACAATGCACACATAATCTATCCAAAAATATAAAAAAAAATCATTATCAATGTTAAATTATTGAAACATACCTTCCTTAACCAATTATACCTTTTTTTGAAACTCACGGTCTTCCTTATGCATCTGTTTAATTCTGTCTAAGAGTGATGACTGCACTGACACTTGAAAAAAATAATGGGATTTCCTTCACCAAAAACTTCTAATCCCAAATTCATCAAATAATTAATCAAGGGGCCATGTTATAAATTTAACAGAGTTAATGTATCATGATGTTTTCAACTCAATGCATCTGCCACTTTGTTTTCTTTTCCATGATGATAATTTATCATGCAATCATAATAATTTATCAATTCAAGACATATTCACTACCTCATGTTCAATTCCTTTTAAGTAAATATATAATTCAAACTTTTATGGGTGGTATATATTTCACATTTATCTCCATATAAATTATGGCTCTAAATTTTTAAATAAAAAACCACAATAGCTAATTCCAAATCCTGTGTGGGATAATTTGACTCATGAGGTTTCAGTTTTCTCAAAGCATAAATAGTTACCCGATCATTCTACATTAGAAAACAGCCAAGTCTATTCAATGAATCATCACTATAGATGAAAAAATTACCATTTCTAGAAAGCAAGTCTAAAACTGGAGTATTCACTAATCTTCCTTTTAGTTTCTAAAAACAATCATTATATTATTTTTTCCAAATAAATTTATACCTTTTCATGTTAACATAGTTATCAGGATAGATAATCATGAAAAATTCATAACAAACCATCCTTAATATCCTTTTAATCCAAGAAAACTATGAATCTATATTACATTTGTTGGTCTTGTCCATTCATCAATCAATTTTTTTGTAGGATCAATTGTTATGCCATCCTTATTTAAAATGTGCCTATGAAAATAAATCTGTTGTGACCAAAAATAAAATTTTCTAAATTAACTATATAACATATTTTCTTTTAGATTTTACAGGACAATCCTTCAATGTTTTTCATAATCCACATAACTTGTAAATTCTTGTGAGCTTAATTCCCTTTAGTATCTTGGCTTCAATCCTGAGTAAAAAACATTGATTTTACTATCAATATCCTGAATAAGATTTAGAGAATTCTTTGACAATCAAGGCAATTTTTATTCACACGTGACCACTAAATATTCTTACTTTTTTTTCAATTCAAGTAATTTATTTTCCATCCTTATTCGAACCACCTTAATAAAATATTTTTCAAGGAAAAGATTCATAAATTTGTCTCGTTTCAAGGCATAAATCTCCTCTTTATCTTTGATATTCTTGACCATTGACCACCACAAGTCAGCTTAAACTTCAAAAAAATAAATATCAAGACTAAAATTTTGATTATTTGAATACATGATTACATAAAATATCTTTTTAAAGAATTTAACCCATCCTTTATCCACTACTGGGTGAGAAGATCCACTAAAAGCAGGAGGGTGTTTCCTTATAAAATGTTCCACTATTTTCATATTCCTTTGTGGTAGCTCTGGTTGTTCTCTTACATAGATGTAACCTCTATTTATTTATTTCATAATGTGAGCCCTTAATTCCACAAACTAATCAGTTCCAATCCCTACCATTCTAGGTTGTAAATTCATAAATATATCTGCCTCTCAGTTCCTTCCAACTTCAACATCTCTGTTTCTTCTGTGAAAAAACTATTCTGAACAGACATATCTTAGATGAAGAAACATGGTAATCTTCAAATGATATATCATTTCAATATAAATATAATGTAGGTATCATTTATAGTATTCAATTAACATCATCCTAACCCTTAAAGTTATCTAAATCGTGCTCTGATACCAACTATAAGGACAAGACCTTAAACAATACATATTCTAGTAAATTATTTAAAAATTGACTTTCTTAAATTCCAAAAGATCATTCTGTTTAGAGTTTTATATAATTAGGAAATAATTCATAAATATAAACCCACAAGAATACAAAGTGGGTAAAACTAAAACAGTATCCATTTGTTTCATAATACAAAAGTTTTTAATAAAACATGAAATCTTTTCATGAATAATATTCACAAAATTCATCTTGGAATATTATTTTCTTTTACCCATCCTTAAACCCTATGAAAAACATTTTAAATATTAGGTTGAGTATAAAATATTAGTAATGTATATAAAAATAAGTAAAGAAATTATTAGTCCATAAATACTTATAATTATATGAAATCATTTCCACAATGATATACTTCTCACCCATAAAGTATCATATACATACTTGTGAAAAACACGAGCCTTCCATAAAACATAAAAAAACATATAAGTAAATTGGTGCATTAATTAATTAATATTTTAACCCTCATGGATGCCTTATGATTTTTAACCCTGATATCTACCTTATAATGTAACCCTCATGACTACCTTATGGTGTAACCATCGTAGTTACATTTAGAGTAACCATATGGCCAAACTCTAACATAAAAATACCCAATGAATTATAGGGAGATATATTTCACACACTTCATCATAAAAAATTCCCAAGAACTATAACATAATCATAAAACAAGAATACTTTTATCATAAAAATCATTCTTTTGAATTTTGTAAAAATAGAAATTTAAAAGATGATTTTTAAAGAAAAGTACCTTACAAATATCATATCATTGAAGCCAGAATAATTCAAATGAAAGGAATGTGTATATTAAATTTAAATACATATAACACAAAATAATATAATCAGGAGTCACTTCATAAATAATCATAGCCAAAGAAAATCAATGAAGTAAAAGGTTAACCCAAAGAATGGAAATTGGGTTAAGAATTCTATTACCTCAGGTTTTCCTTAAATAAAATGTGTTCTAACCTCCTATATAATGGTTTTAATATTGTTTTTGATATATTATAGAACTATACAATTGTTTATAATACCTTAAATGATCTTATTATAACATTTTCCACCCATTTATTAATAATATTTAGTTTTTTCTAATGTTTCGATGCGTTCTTTTCATGGTTTCCATGGTCGGTTCATTGTGGATTTTTCCTGTAAAATAAAAATAACACCCCACAAGTGAGAACATATATATATTAGGCAATTTTAAACAATTATCAGTTAATATAAACTTTCCAAGATTGTGATATTAGAAAACGATAACACATCATCCGTGAAAGCGGTGAATTGACACACCACAAACGACGATTTCATTTTTAAGAATAAGAGAATAAAATTAGAGATTCAAGGATGATTATACCATTTAACATAATAACATTATATTTTATATATTATACTTTATTTATCATGAAATATTTTATATGTGGAATACGAAGGTAGAATAGAGAAAGAATTTAAGAGGAGAAGGAGGAATTTTACCTATTGAAAATTTCTACTTGAGAACCCCCTTAAGGCTCTTGGAAGTGGTATTTTTGTGAGACTGGAAGAACATGAATGTGGAAATTGATGAGTATAATGGAATTTGGTAGATTATTGTCAAGAAATAAGGCTCAAGGTGATGAAAATTTGTGAAGAAATTAGTCTCATTTTATTATTGAGGTGAGGGGTAATTTAAAAATTACATAAAATATTAAATTATATTAAGTCTAATATATAGTTAAATAATATAAAAAGATATAAAAGCATATGATATTACATTTTTTACCAAATATTTTCATTTTTCGCCTTTTTCCATATTTTTTTATTTTTAAATATTTTAATCAAATATTGTATTCATGAAAATTGATTTTTTCAAATTAAACCCAATTCATAGATTTTGACATTAAAAACATCAAAAAAAAGGTTTCAAATTAGAATAAATTTTTTTGTTATATCTTAGACTTATCATGTTAATCTAGGAAATTCATTAATTAGATTAAAAATATCAAATTATATTTATTTTATTATTTTTAATATCATTTATTTGATTTATTCATTAATTAAATAATTATTGCACCATTATTGTGCAATCTATTAGGGTAGTTATTTATTCTATAAAAATATTCAAAATAAATTTTATAGTGTGAACACATTGACTTGCTTTTAAATAAAATATTATAAAGGTCTAAATGTGATTATTGTGGGTCCAAAATATTCCAAATTCGAATCCAAAAGAGATAATTGTCAACAATTACTCTTGGAAAAATATTTATTCAAGTTCTGTTCCATTTAATGGTACTTATAATTTTAATTAAAAAAAATTATATATTTTTCTTTTGCTTGCAAAAGTACTACATCAGCATTGCATAACCATTATAGACAATTATTTCATTTATAAAAAATATAAATGAATTACTATCATAAAAAATAAAATACTTAGGTTCAAAATAATCATTTATATTCATTAATTTAGTTTAATTTCACATATATATATCAAAAAAAAACTTTCTTAATTTTTTAATTTGTCTTTTCTTTCCTTACATAATCATTGCACATACATTTAGATAAGGCTCATGTTTTATAAAACTAAAATTCAAAATTAAAAACCAAAGACATAAATAATACATAATAATTAATAAATAAGTCATGAAAATAATTTTTATCACTCAATTATTATATATAAGTTACCAATTTTTACTTTGGAAATGCTGCGCAGGCAGTACATTGATATTAGTAATGATTTTTAACTTATCAGAAAACAATATATTATTTATGTTCTAAATTAATTCTGTCAAATATTCCTCTTATAATATAATTATTTATTTATTATATAGTTTAAATAAATTTTTTTATCACAAAAATTTCATGACGATGTTATGAAAAATACCATATTTTATAAAAAATAGTATTTTTTACAATTCTAAAAAAAATTAAACTTTTTCTGAAGATTCTAAAAAAATCACTCTAAGATTATTTAAACATATTGAATTCAAAGATAAAATTAGTTTTTTTAATTAAAATTCTATAAATTGAAAATTAAATTTTTAAATAAATAACCATATAATAAATCAGTTTAATAATATTATTTATTTTATGAATTAGTTACCATTATGAAATTAAATATTTAATTCAAGAATACTTATAAATATGAAAACAATTTATTCTATAAATTCATGGGTTGTTACATCTATTCCTTCTTACCACATGGTACTGATAGAAATTAAATAGTTAAAGACTTAGCTAGATGATCTTTTAGAGAAAGGCTTTATATGCCTGAGTGTGTCACCATGGGCTACGCTGGTTCTCTTTGCGAAGAAAGATGATGGGTCACATCAACCACTTCACCTTTGTTTTGATTATCAAAAGCTCAATAGAGTTATGGTAAAGATAAAATATCCATTTCCAAGGATTAACGATCTATTTGACTAGTTGAAAGGGGATAAGTGGTTCTCAAAGATTGATCTTTGATCTAGTTACCATCAGTTGAGAATAAAATAATCTGAAATTCATAAAACCACCTTTCAAAGCAGGTACAACCATTATGAGTACCTTTTCATGACATTTTATTTATCCAATTCTCATGGAGTCTTTATGGATTTAATGAAGAATATTTTACATGACAATGTTGATAAACTCATGGTAGTATTTGTGGATGACATCCTTGTTTACTATGAGTTTGAGGAGGATAAAGTGCGTCTTCTAAGATCAGTTTTAGAATTATTGAGAAATCTCAAACTTTATTCCAAGATTTTTAAATGTAATTTCTGGATTTGGGAAGTGAAATTCCTGAGACATGTGGTGTCGAAACATGGTATTTTAGTTGATACTTAAAAGGTGAAAGATTTTATGAAATTGGATCGACTATAAAAAAAATATGATTCAGAGCTTCTTGGGTATAGTTGGATATTAATTCTAGTTTGTAAAGTACTTCACAAAGTTGAATTCTATAATGACTTCTCTAACTTAGAAGAGAGTAAAGTTTACTTGGGATGAGAAATGTCGAAGTTATTTTGTTGAGCTGAAATATCTTTTGACTATTGTACTGATGTTAAATCTTTCAGAGCCCGAGCAGGGCTATGTGGTCTTCTGGGATACATTAGGTTCAGGTTTGGATTGTGTTCTTATGCAGGGTGATCATGTCGTTACTTATGGATCTTGGCATATTAGGCCACACGAGAAGAATTATCCAACCCATGACCTCAAACTAGAAGTTGGGATGCATGCACTTAAGATTTGGCAACATTACCTTTTTAGATAAAGTTTTAACATGTATTCCAACCATAAGATCTTGAGTTATGTATTCTCTCAAAATGATTTGAATCTCTGCCAGAGGTGTTGGGTGGAATACCTGTAATCTTTTCACTTTGAAACTGCCTATACCTTAGAGAAAGTGAATGTCATTGTAGATTCTATGAGTAACAAACTTCTGACCCAAGCTGTGAAATAATCATTGGATGAGTGGAACTTTATGGCTTGTTTTTCAAAGTTTCATATAGGAGTCCGGGAATCCGGGTTCAAGGTTTTCTTGGTCAGTGTTCAGTTGAACTCCACTATTATCAAGATTATTCTTCAGTAACAATAGTTTGATGTTGCGTTCCATCCTATTAGAGACTCTCTTTTTGGTGGGGAGACCATTACTGAGTGGTCATTGTCCACGGAGGGTATTCTATGTTATCAAAATTGTTTTATTCTTCCATTAGCGATAAGGAAATATTTGATGGGGGATTTCCATAATTCCCAGTGGGCAGTGCATGAAGATATTCTATGACATGCAACGTATATTCTGGTGGCTAGGTATGAGATGAGGCATTGTTGATTTTGTCTCTCATTATTATACTTTCCAACAAGTTAAGACCAACCATCAAAAATATTTAGTTTTACTTTATCCACTTTTAGTGCCGACTTGAAAGTATGATGAAATCTCCATGTAATTTGAGTTTTGGTTTCCCTATACCTAGTGAAAGAAAAATGTGACATGGGTTATGATTGATAGTTTCATTAAATCATATCACTTTATAACCATTCATGATACAACCAAAGTTAAAGAGTTGGGAAATACGTATGAGTAAGATATTTTTCATTTACACAGAGTTCCATATTCTATAGTATTTGATAGAGATCCACAGTTTACTTCTTGCTTCTAGAGAGGCCATCAGGGGGAACTAGGGTCTCAGGTTCCTTTGAGCATGGTATACCACCTGCAGCAGGACTAACAGACAAAAAGAGCTATATAGATTCTTGAGGATATGATCTAAGCCTACGTTGTAAACTTTTGTGGGGCTTGGGAAGACCATTTGGGGTGGTTGAGTTTTCTTATAAAAATAGTTACCATTCTATGATCATAATGACTCCTTTTGAGGCCTTGAATGGTCAACCTTATAAATATCCATTGTGTTGGTTAGATATTGGGGAAAGTTTCTTAGTTGGACTGAGCTTGGTTCAAGATATGAAAAGAAATATTTAGTTGATTCGTTATAGAATTTTGATGGCACAGAGCTGGTATAAGTCTTATGTTGATTCATCATCACAAACCACTATAATTTTTAGTTGGTTACTAGGTGTTCTTGAATGGTTCACCCCATTTCTGTCATCAATGTCTTGGGTGATAAGGAAATATTTCCCCTCATTTTGTGGGACCATTTGAGGTTGTTGACCAAGCGGGGGAAGTGGATTACCATTTATTAATTCTTCCATATATTATGTCCATACATGACATGTTCCGTGTATCCCAACTAAGAAAGTATATTTCTAATCCATCTCATGTTTTGAGCTAGAGTGATATTTATGCCAAGCATGATTTATCTATGACTGAGCATCTGGTTAGCATATTTGATTATGAAACCAAGGTACTTCATGGGAGAACAAAACCTTTGGTTAGAGTGCTATGGTATCATAGTTATGATACTCATGATAATTAGTAGAGATAGGCACTAATTATATAGTAATGGCGTTATTTTTTTATATAGAAGATTATTAACAAGCTTTCCAAGGATATAAATTTCTATGGTTGGGGGTTGAAACTCATGTTATTGTTTTCATGTAGTCCTTAACAACTATTTTCATCATGCTTTAGATGGTGTTCTTCTCGATTTTTTTCACGATGAAATTTAAAATTTTTGGATGTATCTTGTGTGTGTACGGTTGGCACATGGTTTCCCCAAACCATGCACCCTACTTGGGAAATTTGTGTAAACCCAAGAAGTGTGGGTTTTCAGAGTTTTCACATGGTTTGTCAAAACATTCTCCCATAAAGAATAAACCATAAAACCTCACTAGTAGAGGTGTATGGTTAGGGTGCATGGTTTGATAAACCATGTGGCCCCTCCCAACTAACTATACACATGAGATTTTATTATTTAGAAAATTATTAAATATTTCCCAACCCCCACCCTTTTCACCTCGATCGACCCTAACTTGGCCTAGAATAATTTCATGGTATTGGAATCTCTCAATTGCCCATTTTTTCTTCTTCAAACCCTCTCCAAGGAGGATCTAAGCTTGGAATTCTTCATTAAATCTCTCATCAGAAAGAGTTCTTCTCCCATTCTCTATCTCTCGACCTCTTATTCTCTCCTCCCTAGGGTTTTTTAGATCTCCATGTTGTTAGATGGTCTAATCCCCATTATTTTATATCTTTAATCTTGGTTTTGTTTCATGGATCATTATTGCAATTTCCCATTACATGTGTTGTGGTTCATGATCCCATGATCCTACGGTAGGTGGTTCCATATATGATTAGCAAATTGATTTAACCCTAAATTGTTTGATTTAAATTAAATTGATTTAAATTATATTTTGAGAACCTAATTTTCTATAAATTATGGATTGGGATTTTCGATTTCATGAAAATTAGGGAAAACCCCCAATTTCAATTAATTGCGGTGTGATTTTTGGATTAGAGGGAAATTGTGGAATTTTATTTAGTGAAATTAAATTGTGAAATTGATTTCAAATTTTTATTTGAGAAAAATTAATTAAATGGTTTTGATGAAAACCCATTCGTTTTATCATGAAAAAAATCGTGAATTGATTAAAAATACACTTTTGTTTTTAAATGGAGATTGGAATACTAAAATGGTAAATTGGTTAATTGTATTTTAAATGGTTTTGGAATAAATTTCCCATTATTGATTTTTTTTATCACATGAAATCCTGGGTAGTTAGTGAGTTATTTGGGACAAGTACACTAGGTTGGAATTTCACTAGAAACGGATTGACACTTTACAACTCTAACATAAACTTATAGGCAGATCTTATCCCATGTGAGATGTTGGTTAGTCTTCTTTGGAAAGTGTTAGAGGGATGTGTTTACACATTACCATTATCATCATACGAGTTTTTGGGGATCCCATAACCTGGATCTATCATATGTATTATAAGATGACCATGTTGTTCCTTTGTGATTATATTTCTATATATTCCATTATTTGTAAATTATTTTACATGTGCCTTATGAATTTCTATAAACTTTTTTATATAAAATGTTCATTAAGCCATTGTTTAGAAATATTTCCATCATTTAAAATGTAAATCATGATTTGTTTTAAATATTCTTTTGCACTTCCAGGCTTTTTTTAAAAAAATTTAAAGCTTATTTTGGTTAATTAAATATGAAATATTATTATGGAATACTTTGATAAACCCTATTGGGTCTTTATCTCACACACTACATGTGTATTCAGGTTTGAAAAATCATGCCCCCACTCTCTGGTTTGAGAAGTGGTGGAATTTATAATTGTTCTTAGGAAACATACCAATGATTCTAAAGGTTGGAAATAAATGTCAATGGATTCAATAACATTGAGGGTATATTTACCATTCTGAAATAAAACATACCATAACCAAAACCACTATATAATACATAGTGAAAATTTTAGAAAACTCATTGAATAAAAAAGAAAACTAACTATATCAGAATATCAGATGGAAACCAAAACAATATCAACTACATAGAGGAATACAAAACTAAGTAAAATCAAAGACTCCAAGACACAAACTTTGAAACTCCCAACAAGATCAATTCCCCAACAGCACAATCCAAGCCCAAATATCACAAAGAACCACCAAATAAATGAGATGTATTCCCTTAAATTTTACCCTGATAAATAATATCTAAAAAGGAACCAAAGTGCCAATGTAGGGGTAAGTAATGAAACTTAGTAGGCTTTCCCCAAATGACTTCCCAACTCATGCCATTGGGATATAACAAATTAGCACATTTATATAAAATAATTTATATAAAACACTTTAAAATATTTAATAGATTATATAAAAGTAAAAAATTATTTTCATTCTAAATCAGTTTTTAAAGGAAGAAAACAATAAACTCTATAAACAATTTCACATTCATTTTTGTCATATAGAAAATAGTTATTCACACACACATCCACACATGAATGCTTCAGTGACAGTTCTATACTCATGACCAGTCTCTCATCCATCCAGTAAGTCATCACTAAGTGGTGAATATCCTTATTCCCCAATGGAACACTTCCCTTATCCAGGGTTATATCCCTTTGTACCCCAATGGTACATGCCCCTTATTTGGGATCATGTTGAAATCATGAACTCACACCAACTCATGTATTCCAAAACCAATTCAAACCAAGTGTGCCAAACCATTTCAATAAAACAATATTTTTATTGAAAACCTTTCTAAAAACCTTTTTCTATGAATCAAACAATATAACCATTTTAAAATCATCATATTAAAACCCATAAACAAATCACTTTGAACAAAAATAAATTTCCAAAAATACACAAACCATAAATAAAGAGGGTTTCTACCATGATTTCCATATAAAATTTAAAATAAATTTCAATAAATTCAAACATTTTGAGACTAATCCTTAAAGTTCAAATAATAGGAGTCGAGAGTGAATCCACCTACCTTATAAATTTTGTTGAAAATGAATAAAAACATAAATTATTCAACAAAACAGGATTGAATCTCAGAAAACCTACATTAGATCTCATTCCCTAACATCCACACAACCATATATCAGCATGATTAGACACAACTATTATAGATCTATCACCAACAAAATATATCTATGAATACAAGGTAGGAAAGTGAAGTAGATCTATGGAAAACCACAAAAAAAAGACTTACCACAGGAATCAGGCTTACCACACCATGATTTTACAATAGTTCACTCCCTGG
This sequence comes from Viscum album, assembly GCA_963277665.1. NCBI lineage: Eukaryota > Viridiplantae > Streptophyta > Magnoliopsida > Santalales > Viscaceae > Viscum > Viscum album. Next base: position 438,296,124 of record OY728145.1, on the reverse strand, counting down.
TTGAGGGGGAAGTCTCCACAGCCTTTGGGAGGAAGAAAAACTGAGTTAGGGTTGAAATTAATGAAAAAATGGAGGCTTATAGGTGAAAACTATTGAGATACACTTTTTTAGGATCTAAAAACATAAACATGAATGGTTGGATAACATGGTAAGACAAACCATGTTCCAACCATGTTTAAACCATTTCCTCAAGAATCACCTAACACAGTTGGCTCACATGGTTAGAAAAACCATACACCAGCCATGTTTTTCCTCTATCTCACTTTGCACAGTTAATCATTGTTGGATTCATTATTTGACCAAACCATGTGCCTAAACTATTCGCTTATCGAGAATTCTATGTTTCACCTTGCATGGTTTCCTATATGAGTTGCACAGTTTCTACTAACCATGATCAAACCATGCACGTCTATAAAATCCTCCAAAAACTTTCCAAAAGTTTTACGAACCCTCCCAAACATCAAACAACACTTTACATACATAAAATACATAAATTAACGGTTACCTAAAATTGGGGGTGCTATATTCTCCCCACCATTGGCCTTTCAATCCCCATAAAGTATAAAAAAACATTACCCTAAAAGAGTTTGGGATATTAATCATCCATTTATTTCTCTCATTCCCAAGTTTCTTTCTGTATATGACAATGTTTCCACAAAACCAATACCATACCAATGAAGTTACCTTGCAATAATTTCTCTTGCATATCCAAAATCTATACTGGAACATGTACCAATGAATAATCCAACTCTAGGTCAATTTTATCCCATATAATCACATGGTTAGGATGAGGTTGATACTTTTTGTAATAACCCAACCCTAAAAGCCCAAATATGCTTCATTATTTTATTAAATTAGAATGATTACAAGGAATAAAATCCCAAAGTACCGATTAGTTTAGTAGTCTTAGAATACCATATTACATTCATGATACCCATAATACATTGGGAAAAGAAAATAAAACCTGATACAATATAAAATGAAATAAACTGCATCCTTGAAAGATTATTCAACGTTTTCTTATTCATAACCTAGGGAAAGGAAACATAAGAAAGATGTGAGGTCAGATTCTCAGCAATGGTAACTAAAAAAAAGCATAAATAATAAGGCATGGTGAATAACTAAATAACACATTCCATTAAAATATAATCTTTAGGATAATATGGTAGGAATAAAATCTAAATAAATAATTCCATAATAAAACATAATCATCAATATTCTACTAGTATAATAATCACATGGACTATAAAATATAAGCTCATAATGAGGGAATGAATAATACAAATCATCATAACCATATTGCAAGGCCTCATGAAAAACCATACATAAACATGTAAAAATCCAAACTAGTTTGTCTCCTGAGACATACCGATGCACCGAGGGGCTATAGAAGGCCCCACCTGACTTACTAAGTCAAATTAATTCCTAATATGAAATAGGTGAAACATAATCAACATATACATTCGTATTGAAACTAACATATAAAATATAAATAACTATCCCCAATTAGTAAACATAATCACTAACTATTAAGAGTAATATGGTGAATGATATCATGATAGCACATCCACAACCAAACTAATAATAAACCATTCAATGAAATATGGTAAATTATATCATAATATATATACCTCAATCAAACATTATATCCAACAAGGAAGCTGGCATAGATGAAAATACACTAATAAAATCATTAAAATTTCTTGAGAAAAATACCCTTTTTTACTTTGAAATCATTTATTCAAAAGCCATGAATTTATAAAAGAAGATGTTTAAAAAGAGTTTTTTGAATCAAATTGTCTCATACCACTTAGAAACATTTTATTGAAATTTTAAATTTAATATTTTAAAATATTCATGTCCTTATAATTAAATCCATAAAACCCATTTTGAAAACATGGACTTGAATTAGAAATATTTAGAATAATAAATCTTAAAAACATTTAAAACCATGTTTTAGTTAAAGAGTCATTACATAAAACAATAAAGAGATTCATTTTTAAAATAATTTTAAAAAAAACATGGACATGGATGAGAAATATTTCCCAATAAATACTTATGTATAGACAGTCTTGTAATATAATGAGATTGCAAAATTAACACTTACTATGATCGTATCATTAGAGTGAAGACAAATCAATAAAATTATTATGTGTGAAAAATATGAATCCACTCAATATAAGTGGATATAAATTATAATAAAATCATATTTTATTCACACATATTCTTGAAAAAAACATAACCAATGGCATATATGTTTAACTCAATGAATGGAAATTGAGTTAAGATATACCTTACCTTGGGTTCGACTTCCTTAAAATTTGATAAAACCTTCTATATAATGATTTGAATATTGTTACTAATTTATTAAAAAACTAAAATTATGTTTATCATACCTTACATGATCTTATAATAACATTTTCGACACCTTTATTAACAATATTTTGTTATTTTCATTGTTTCAGGTGCCTTTTTTTCATGGTTTTCAAGGTTGGATTATTATGGTATTCCTTGTAAAAAAGAAATAATAAACCATAATTAATATCATATATAAATTTAGGTTATTTTAAACAATTACATGTGAGTTAAAACATCCCATTATTGCAGTAAAGTGTAAGGAAAACTCATCGCCACAAAAGCGGTGAATTGACACACCAAGGACGACGATTTTTTTATTTAAAAATAAAAGAATAAAATAAGAGATTTTAGGATTAATATACCATCAACACAAAAAAAAATTTACACTATATATATGATACTATAATTTTCATGAATCATTTGATAGGATTTGAGGATATGGTAGAAGTGAAAAAGAATTTAAAAGAGAAGAAAAAGGAATCTTACCTCTTGAATATTTTCTCCTTGAGAACCTCCTTCGGCTCTAGGAAGTGGTATTTTTGAGAGACCAGAATAACTAGAATATCTAAAGGGATGAGGAGAAGATAATTTTTAAGAGTATAGTTAAGAAATAATTCTCAATGTGATGAATATTTTTGAAGGAAGGAGCCTGCTTTTATAAGGGAGGTAAGGGATAACTTGGGAATTACTCAAATTATTAAAGTATAATAAATCTATTATAGATTGTAAGAATTAAAAAAACGCCAAAAAACTAAAATAGATTTAATTTCAGAAGGATAATTATCATTTTTTTACTTTTTAATAATTTTTTTATTTTTAAATAATTTAATAAAATATTTTATTCATGAAAAATATTTTTTGTCAAAATGAAAACTATTCATAACTATGACCTTAAACACATTAAAAAAGATTCAAATTCGAATAAATTCTTCTTATTATATCATATAAAAATAATATTCATCTAGGTAAAACATTATTTATCTTAAAAACTCCATATTAAATTTATTTTTTTATTTGTAATATCATTAATTTGATTTATTCATTATTTAAATTAATGATTCATCATCTTTGTGGAAGCCATTATGGTATTTATTTATTATCTAATTTTTTAAAAAAACATACATGAGAGATATAATTTTATTAAATTTATGAATACTATTTTTGTTTGAATAAAACTTCAAGAAAACATCATATTAAAATATCAAACAAGTTAAAAACTATAATGTGACAACTTGACTTCCTTTTTAAATTAAATATTATAAAGGCTTTAAATTAATTAATGTGAATCCAAAATATCCCAAATTATAGAAAAACATGATAATGGTCTATAATTTCTTATATAAATATTTTTATCCAAAATATGGGTCATTTAATAATTCTTATAATTTTAATTAAAAAAATATGTTTACTTTTCTTATTCTTACACAAGCATTGCATTAGCGTTGGATAAGGATTAATGTTAATTATCTAATATAAAAAAATTATAAATAAATAAATTAGATTCAAAATAAAATTCTTTATTCTTTAATTATTTATATTCACTCTTATAAAAAACAAGACAACTTCTTAAATTTGTTATTTTGTTTTTTCTTGTCCTGTGTTAGCATTACACAGGCAATTGGATAATATTACTATTATTCAAGTATAAAATTATAAATTATTGTCCAAAAAAATACATTATAAATAATAATTAATAAAAAGTTTGTGAAAATAATATTTATCTCTTAATTATTATTTTTAAGGAACCAAATTGGCTTTGTCAGCGTGGCGCAGACACTGCATCGATAATGACAATGGTTCTTTTATACTTATCAAAAAATTATAATTTATATGTTTGGAATAACTTATATACAAAATTTATCTTATAAAATCATTATTTATTTATTCCCTAAGGTTACTAAATTTTACATCACAAATATCTCTTGACGTTGTCACAAAAAAATATTGCATTTCCTTAAAAACTGTATTTTTCACTACTTAACAATTTCAGAAAAATCCCAAAAATTCATTCAAACCATTTTTTGAAGTGTAAAATCAAAATTGAACTCTATTTTATGAAAATAGTTTTCTAAATAGGAGAAATTAAATTTTTAATTAAAATCATCATTTACTCAAAAAATACAAATTTTAAAATTATAACTGATTTAATGACACTTTAAAAAATTAACTAAGGTCTCAAATAATTATCTTATAATAATAAGACATAAAATTATTAACTTATGATTATATTTTATAAAAATACATTTTATTTTTTATCATTATATTAATTATAATATTTTAAATAAATATTTATATTTTATAAAAATACTAATACTTAATTACTAAGTTATAAAAAAATTATTTACTTATACTATGATATAATTATATCATACTTTTATTTACATAATGCCTAAATTTTACTTATACTTTCATGGGTGAGGTTACTATTTATTTGGTTGGTTTACTATTTATAAGGGTTATATTACTATTCATTACTATTCACCAAAAAATTAAGTTGACCCTATCAAACTCTAAATATCTTACTAATTGCAACCATGTATGTCTTTTTTCGAAATTCAATCCACAAAAGCGGTAAAATTATGTTTAATGGCTAGGTTGGAACTATCTTTTTTAAATAATTATAGTAACAAAGTGTTGTTTTGCAGATACTTAGTGTTGTATTCATTGCATTCTATATTAAATTTATTTGTAAATCTTTGGGGTGTTATATTATCCCCTCCTTAAATAAATTGTGTCCTAGAAATTTGAAATTTCACTTTGAAAAAGAAAAAAAAGGTTGATAATAAAAAATACCTTTATGGAAAACTCACATGAAAAAAATAAGGTGGTAGGATAACATTTTTTTGGTTTTAGGATCCTTTTCCTAAAGTTGAGAAATTATTTCACTCTATAATAATGTAAGGAAATATAGTTACTTGAAATGTTTCTTTAAAAACAATCATGTCCTTTGGTTGTGCCTTAAACTATTCCTACTTCATTTCATGGCACATGTTATAATTTCTAAAACCTTGTCCAAAGATCAAATTCAACCATTTCATAAATGGTTAAATTTTTGGAAATATTATTATCCAATACTATAGAAATAAGGTTACTGAATTTCCATAAGGAAGTTATTAAACAACATGAAGTGGTTCTTAATAATCACATACATACCTGTGAGTGCATTCTATTTGTATTCTATTGATGCAAGGTAATAACTTGAATTACCAAAAAACCTTATTAAATACATTCATACTTTCTTATTCATTATATTAATTAGAGGAAATTGGATATAATCCTTAAATAAAAAATGTTACAGAATCTACCAATGATAGCACAAACCACTTTGACGGCAGTCCATTATTTAGATCCAAGGTAGTAAGTGTTATCCAATTTATGTTATCCAAGTCAATTATCTCTTTATTCTGAAATCACTATCTCAGTATCAGGAACATATTAAGGGTTTTCTTTCCCTCAACCATATATTTTCCAAAATTTTAACTTGTTACTGAGTCACTTTTCCTTGGTAATATTCATCGTACGATCTCAAATACTTAATGAAATGGTATTGTAGTAAAATCCTTATATATTCTATAATTCTTATTACCAGTACATCATTGATAAAAATACTCAAAAAAATGATTCTTGAATCTAAAAATAAGAACATTAATCATTCCTCTTCGTCTGTGGTAGTAGCATAATCTTAAACATGATCCATTTTCTTCTTTTGGTGTATATTCCTTTGACACATGGGATACTGATTTGTGTAGTGTCCAATGTCATTGTAGTTGAAGTATTATACATTGGAAAACTTTTTATTACCCTTGAAATAAAAATAAATATGTCCTTTATCTCGACACTTCTATCAAAATCCTTTTCCTTTTAATCATATACCAAGGTGTTTCCTTCCACACTTATCACATGTTAGAAAATACTTCTTTCCCATATTCCATATTTCTATCTTTTTCTTAGTTTTCTTATTCTTCTCTTTGTTCCATATGAATCCATAATACTTTGAAAACTACTTATACTTCTTTTTAGTACATGATGTTATCTCCTCATAAGATGAGAATGTTTGAGAGACTAATTCCCTTCCAAAGGCTGGATTAAAACCATCAAAGAAATGGTCTTTCTTACTCTTTGGATTATGTGAATTGATGTGGTTATAATTCCTTCCAATATGCACCATTTCTAAAAAAGTCATACACTATATTAGATAATAATATTATGGAACATAATGTATAATCCCAATACAAGATAAATACTTAACATAAATTGAAAATTTTATGTGTAGCTAATCTCATAATCATAAACATGGTTTCTTTGAGGATACGTTTACATTTAAATCCTTCATGATGGTTTGTAAAGAAAATGTGAATTATCCTAAGAATATCTCTAGTGAGTTTCATTCTAAGTGTGTAGTAAGGCCTTTTGTTGTGTACCAGGTTACCCTGAATCAAGTTCGAGACACCTTGTCTGAGTTATTACCCCTAAGTACATGAATGGGAGAATCGAATCCAATTGTAGTATCCCTAAAGGGATGTATTTCTTATAAGACTCACATAATGTCCACCTCACCAAAATTATAGGATTGTATTCTATAATTATCCTCAAATTCCATCTTAGGTTTATGTTCTCTAATCTATTTTTTCTGAATCTAGTTTCTATGGCTGCTGTTAAATATCCTCTGATACCAACTTTAATGCCCCGACCCCAGAAGCCTAGAGCTGGTGCATTTTTTTTACATTGGAATGATTACCAGGAATCAAATCATGAAGGACTGGTCAGTTTAGCAGTCTTGGAAGACCATATTACATTCATGATACCCATAATACTTTGGTAAAATTAAATAAAACATGATATAATGTAAAATGAAATGAACTGCATTCTTGAAAGCTTATTCAAAATTTTCTTCTTCCTAACATGGGGAAAGGAAACACAAGAAAGGGGTTAGCTCAGACGCTCAATAAGGGTAAGTAATATAGTTAAATCATAAATACTAAGGCATGGTGAATAACTAAAGAACACATTCCATTAAAACATAATCTTTATTATAATATTATAGGAATAAAATCTAAATAAATAATGACATAATAAAACATAATCATGGAAATGAATGAGAAAGATTTAGAAGAATAAATCTTCAAAACATATAAAATGATCTTTTATTTAAATATTTCTTACATAAAACCTTAAAAAGATTCCTTTTGAAAATATTTAAAAAAACATAGACATTAATGATAAATATGTCCCAATAAATACTTATGTATAAAGAATCTCAAATAATAATGAGATTATGAAACTAACCATTATTATGATCATATCATTAGAGTGAAGAAAAATCAATGAAATATTTATGTGTGAAAAATATAAATCCACTCAATATAAGTGGATATATAGTATAAAAATAATCATAGGTCATTCACACATATTCTTGAAAAAAAACATAACCAATTACATAGAGGTTTAACTCAATGAATGGAAATTGTGTTAACATATCTCGTACCTTAGGGTTAACATCCTTAAAACTTGTTCAAACATACTGTATAATGGTTTTATTAGTGCCATTAATTTATTAAACAACTAAAATCATGTTTATCATACCTTATAATATTTTTATAAAATTTTCCACCCATTTATTAATAATATTTTGTTATTTCCATTGTTTTGGGTGCATTCTTTTCTTGGTTTCCAAGGTTATTTTATTAAGGTATTCCTTGTTGAAAAGAAATAATAAACCAGAATTTATATCATATATATATTTAGGTCATTTTAAACTGTTAAATGGGAATTAAAATTTACCATGATTGCGGAAAAGTGTAACGAAAACTCATCATCCATAAAGGCAGTGAATTGACACACCACAGACATCGATTTCGTTATTTAAGAATAAAAGAAGAAAATAAGAGATTTCACAATTAATATACTATAAAAAACAACATTACAGTATATATATGATACTGGAATTATCACAAATCATTGGATAGGAGTTGAGCATACGGTATAAGGGAAATATAATTTAAAAGAGAAGAAAAAAGAATCTTACCTCTGGAATGTTTTCTCCTTGAGAACCTCCTTAGGCTCTTGGAAATGATATTTTTGAGAAACCATAAGCACTATAATGTTGAAAGGGATGAAGAGAAGAGAATTTTACAGAGTATAGTCATGCAAGAATGCTCATGGTGATGAATATTTGTGAAGGAAGGAACCTCCTTTTATAAGTGAGGTGAGGGGTAACTTAGGAATTACTGAAATTATTAAAATATAATAAAACTATTATGGGGTTTAAGACTTCCAAAAAGTCATAAAAACTAAATGGGATGAAGTTTTATATGGAATATTATCAATTTTTGACTATTTTTATAATTTTTTAATTTTTAAATAATTTAATAAAATATTTTATTCATTAAAAATATTTTTTGTCAAAATAAAAAATACTCATAATTATAACTTTAAACACAACAAAAAAAAGTTTCAAATTCAAATAATTTTTTTATTATATCATAGACACATCATATTCATATAGGTAAAACATTGATTATCTTATAAACCTCAAATTGCATTTTTTTATTTTAAATATCATTAATTTTATTTATTCATTAAATAAATTAATATTGTGTCATCTTTGTGAAAGCCATTATGGTATTTATTTGTTTTATAAAAATTAAAAATAAAATTATATGAGAAATATAATTTTATTATATTTCAAAATACTATTATTGTTCAAATAAAACTTCTGGAAAACCTCATTTAAAATATTATACAAATTAAAAACTATAATGTGACAACTTGACTTCCTTTTGAAATAAAATGTTATAAAGGATTTAAGGTGATACATGTGTGTCAAAAAATGTCCCAAATTCAAATAAAAACATGATAATGGTATAAAATTGATTATATAAAAAGTTTTATCCAAAATATAGGATATTTAATAATTCTTATAATTTTTTATAAAATTGCTCAGTTTGTTTTTCTTATAATTTCACAAGCACTGCATCGGTGTTGCATAAGCATTAATGTTAATTATTTCATATATAAAAATTAAAAATAAATTACTATCAAAAAAATAAATTATTTAGTTTCAAAATAAAATTATGTATTTATTCATTATCTATATTCACTCATATACATAACAAGACAACTTTTTAAATTTGTAATTTTGTCTTTTCATGCCCTACACAAGAATTGCACAATCATTTGGATAAGATTAATATTATATAACTATAAAATTATAAATTATCATAAATAAACATCCATTATACATAATAATTAATAAAAAGGTCATGAAAATAATTTTATTCTCTTAATTATTATTTTAAGGAACCAAACTGGCTTTGTCCACACGGCGGAGACACTGCGTTGTCAATGACAATGGTTCTTTTATACTTATCAAGAGAATTATAATTTATATGTTCTGAATTATTTATATAAAAAATTTCTCATATAACATCATTATTTATTTATTCCATAAGTTTAATAAATTTTATAACATAAATATCTCTTGATGCTATCACAAAAAAACTATCGTATTTTCCTAAAAAGTGTATTTTTTTACTATTCAACTATTTCATAAAAATTAAAAAACTTTATCCTAACCATGTTTCAACATGTAGAATTCAAAAATGAACTCTATTTTATGAAAATGGTTTTATAAATATTAGAAATTAAATTCTTAATTAAAATCATCATTTACTCAAAAAATACCAATTTTAAAATAATAACCGATTTAATGACATTTTGAAAAATTAACTAAGGTGTCATAAAATTATCTTCTAATCATAAGACATAAAAATATTATCTTATGATTCTTTTTTATGATATTAAAAAAATTAATCATTATATAAATTATATAATTTTAAATAAACATTTATGTTTTATGAAAATACCAATACTTAATTAATCATTTATAAAACATTTATCTATTTATACTATGATATAATTATATAATAATTTCATCTATAAGATGCCTAAATTTTATTGATACTTTTATGGGTGAGGTTATTATTCATTTGGCTAGTTTACTATTCATAAGGGTCATATTACTATTTATTACTATTCAAGAATTTCAAGTTATTATTCACCAAAAAATTAATTTGATCATATCAGACTCTAAACATCTTACTGATCGCAACTGTGTATGTTTTTTTTCTCTAAATTCAATTCCTAGAATCGGCAAAAATATGTTTAATGGCTAGGTTGTAACTATATTTTATAAATAATTGTAATAAAAAAGTGTTTTTTCATAAATACCCAGTGTTGTGTTCATTACATTCTATATTAAATTTATTTTTAAATCCTTGGGGTGTTACACTTTTTCAGCTGAGATACATGAAAAACATTATGCACAGCACTAAAGCATGGGGGAAAAGCCAGCCTTTATTCCATCTCACCACCCCATTCAAGTATCTCAAAAGGGCCTATGTATCGAGGAGATGACTTTCCCTACTTCCCAAAATGATGATGGCCAAGACTTTGAGAGATTATCAAGAATATATGATCACTCACCTCAAACAACAATGACCATCGATGATGATCTGCATAGGATTTCTGACAACATTGAGCCAACTCCATCCTTTTCATGATCAAATAAATCTTCTCCATTATCTCTTGGACAAGGCCCCACCCAACCAATGAATTCTCACCTATTTCCACCCAAAAAATTGGGGAATGAAATGGATGCCCATACAATGCTTCAAAAGTAGCCCTATGTATCAAGACCTTATAATTATTATTATACAAGAACTCCAATAATGGTATGTTCTCATCCCATGAGCCCCCAAAATCGATTACACAAGCCCGCAATATGACTTACAATGTTTGTATCATTCTTTAGGATTTCCCATCCATCTAATGATGATACGTCATACTCATTGTCATCTAATTCCCATGGGATTGATATAAGATTTACCAAAAACAATATGTAAACCTCATTTATCTGTCTGAAACTATCAAAATTGGTACTCCATGTATCTTTAACACTTCCAAAATATATATTTTTGACAATTCATCCACTGTATGAGATTTATGAATAGGGTTTAAATGGGCCAAAATTTTAAGATGATCCACTATCACCCATATGGTATTATGTTTCTGAATCATTTTTGGGATACTTGTTACAAAATCTATATATATATGCTTCCATTTTCAAGTAGAAATAGGTAAATACTGCAACATACCTATTGGTTTCTAATTTTATGCCTTAACCTTATCACATATAATGAATTTTAAAAAAAATCATCCACCTACCTTTTTATACCAACCCAACAAGACTGTACTTTCAATGTCTTTTACATATATTGTATTCCATGATGAATAGGCCATCTCAAATGGTGGTAAGCATGAAGAAGTTTTCCTTGATAAGCCATAGGTATGACCATCCAACCTTAGAACCACAAAAATGAACTCTTGTATAGTTTTGAACCCTAAATAATCTCCCCATCATTGAGTTTTGACCTCATTGAAACACATTCAGAATCGAATGTTTGCGCCTATTTAAACGTCTTAAACAAATTAGGAATCAATGAAACTATAAAGAAAAACACAACACTATTTTGTTCTTAAAATTCCAAGTGTATGTCAGTTATCACTGACATAAGCTTCCATTGATCTAAAGCATCTTTTTCCAACTAATTGTATGCCTCTCTGCTTAAAAAATATACCATTGAATTACCTTTACCTAGTGTATACATCAAATCAAAGTAAAACATTTTTTGATACTCCATTTGTCTTCTTTGCCTCAAGTTCAAAATCATTTTTTAGAAAATATGTTTCAACCTCTTATGATCCATATACACTGTAAATTTCCCACCAAATAGGTAATGACACCATGTATTCAAAACATAGACTATGCTAGCTAAGTCAAAATCATGTGTTGAGTAGTTATTCTCATGAAACTATAATTGTCTTGATCCATAAGCAACAACATGATATCCCTTCAAGAGAACACATCCCAACCTTGATCCTAAAGAATCATAATACAGTATGTACCCTTTTTTTGATTCCAACAATATCAAAATCAATGCTGATGTAAGGAAAACTTTAATATCTTGAAAATACTTTTGAAATTCTTCATTCTATTATAATGTAACACTTTTCATTGTTTGAGAGGGTGTGGCGTCATCCATCGGATCGGGCATGTGCTTGAAACAAGACACTTGCTTGCTGATTAGCCTTGCAATGGTGGAGCGCCTTTTCATGTTCAAATGTTGGGGAGGAGGTGTTCAGTGATGTCTTTCTGGTTGTTATTCTTTTTATCCTTCGAGTGGTTTGTCCTATGTCCATGATGTCTTTGGGTTTTCACCCCATTTATCCCTTAAAAGGGGGATTTATCTTATAATAAAAAAATTTGGAGGTCTTCGGGCTGTTGGATGGTGGTTGTTGAGAGATAATAGCCTCTATCTTTTCTATACCCACAGAAATACCTATTTCAGAGACTAGATGTCCAAGGAAACATACCTCCTATATTGAACGATCACAATATGATAATTTGGAATATAGATAATGATCATTAAATATTCACAACATTGTCTCCATGTGTTTCTCTTGCTCAGCCCTTGTCCTTGAATACACTAACATTTCATCAACAAGAACCACTACAAAAGAATCCAGATATCTATAGAATATCTAATTCTCAAATTCCATAAATACTTCTGTTGTATTAGTAATACTGAAAGGCATAACTAGATACTCATAATGTCCATATCAACTCTTAAAACCTCTCTTTGTAATATCCTCTTTCTGAACCCACAATAAGTGATATCCCGATTGCAAGTTAATTTTAGAGAACCACTGGTCTCCCCTTAATTGATCAAATAGATCATCAATGCATGGATGTTTATATCGATTCTTTATTGTAACTTGTTTAATCTTATGATAATCTACACACAACCAAATTTTTCCATCTACCTTTTTGACAAACAAGACTGGTGCTACCCATAGAGATGTGCTAGTCCAAATAAACCATTTGCTTTCTAACTCTTATAACTCTAATTCCAAATCCCTTAATTCTATTGGTTCTATCTAGTAATATGGAAGGTAAATAGTACTGGTCTGTGGAATGAGATCAATCATAATCTATACTTCCCTTGTGGGTGTACACCTTGAGTAATTTTCAGGAAAACAGCATGAAATGGATCAACAACCGTTTAAAAACTGGTATTATTGTTCTATTCCATTAATTACAAATTCAATGATTCCAACTAGTATGAGATCATTCCAACCGTTGGTTCCAACAACCCCATTACACTATCCTTTACATTATGGTCTCCTTTAAAGTAATTCTCAACGCCATCATCTGTCATAAAACTAACCCATTGGGTATAACAGTTTATGTGATCCTTGAACACTGTCAACCAATCCATACCTAGTATTATGTCATAAAAATATATATCAAACACATATAAATCTAAACTCAATTCATCTCCATCAATTTTTATAGAACATTTTTTCATATAAAGGCTCTACATTCTCTTTGGCCAAGAGGAGTTTGAAGTTTCAAAATAGAAGGCATCATCTCAACCTTTAAACCCAAGAGATTAATAGTAAAATAAGAAATAGATGAATGGGATTCATCCGTATCAAACAAATATTTCATGTGGATGAAATTAAAAATAATCATACCTTACACCATTTATGGTCCATATTGATTAACCACAATCACCTTCTCAGCTCCAAATAATTTCTTACTCACAGCACTTTATTCTTTTTTGACCTATTGATATTACACTACCTGAGGAGTCATGTAATTAATAGGATCACCATGGCTATCTTGGATCTACTAATGAGGCATATTTTTCTACCATTGTCCCGTTAAATAATACAAAGTTTGCAACACATTAGAGTGTTCCTAAACACCTGATCAAGGAGCATTGTGAAAATAGCACTAAAGATGCCCCATCTGATTGAAATTGTGGCATGATCTCAGTGGTTTCAAACACTCTCTCATCATGTTGTCAAACAAACCACATTGAAAACATCCATATTTTCTCTTAGGTCTTGGAGGTAGATTAATTGATCCAGTTGTCTGATTTTGAGTCATCCCACTACCTTGGAAATAATTGTCCCTCTTTCTCTTGTTCCCAGCATTAGAGTTCCCACCATTTGTCATAGGTATCAAAATGATCCCTCCACCTGTAACTCATGAGATGTCCCTTTTTCCATCATCACTTTATTAACCATATCTATATAATCCATTATACAAAGCATGAAAATATTTTATTGAATCTCTTACCTCATCCTCGATTCAAAAATGTGTTCCTTCAAGGACGCACTTGCAACAACTTCGAGCACAAAGCATACTAAATTAATAAATTTAGCTACATACTTTGTCACTAAGATATTTTTCTACTTCAGGCTAAACAATTTTGTCTTTATTGTAAGCCTAAAAATATGAGGATAGAATTGTTTTTTGAAAAATTATTCAAAATCCTCCCATGTAAGGCCTTGGTCTAATTTATCCCAAACTGCTAAATCCCACCAATGTAAATCAAGATCCTCCAGTATATATGTCACCAAATTGACATTAAACTCTGCCGATGTGCCTAAGAAATCTAAGATTTGATTCATCCTATACATATACACATCTACATTCTCTGATTATGAATCACCCCAAAAGATGGGTGTATTTTCTTCTAGAACTGGAAGGAATGATCCAATTTACATGGTTCATCCCTCTTATTCCCTCTATCCACATCCTAAATGTAATATACTATACCATGAATAAGCTTTTGGTTGACCTATGGTTCAGGTGCAACCACATTCTCAATGGCCTCTTCTGATTGGTTTCTTCTACGCCATCCAAGTTCCATTTTCTATAACCAAAATAAGACATCATAAGCCTCACTGTTTATCAACTAAAGGATTAAAAATTTCAAAATCTACCACATCACAAATTTCACAAAAATTATTTCCAAAAATAAACACTTTACTTTTTCAACCATTTTTTAAAATTTTACCATAATTTTGAAAATCAATCCATTTTCAAAATACCCAAATCATGCCTTTTCAAAATCTATCATTTTAAAACAATTTAAGAACTTTTCAAAAATCAAAATCTTTTTACCAAATCACAAATCATTACTCAAAACCAATTATTCACTCTTAGTGGAAAATAATTTCTATCAATTCATGTCATGATCTTTTTATTGGATAAACCGGTAATGATGAGGCTACAACTCCTATAAGTGTCTTAAAAAAATTATGTGCCCAACTCTATAGTAACTTGATGTTCAACATAAATAGGTTATCTACACCTCATTATTCTCTACATTTCATGTTCTAATAATCATATCTCCTTGCTACCATCCCAAATCAAGGATTAAACTAGAATGATTTTCTAACTCCAAGACCAAATGATACCATTATCCCAAAATGAAATATGGGCAAGCCAAGATGGATACCATTTGTAACAAAATATTTGGAACAACCAATACTGATTTCAATATAAATTCAATGACCGAAAAAGATAATTACACTTGTAACATCCTTCGCCTCCTCACTATATTGAAAATAGGTGGAATTGAAACTTGGACTTAGGCGATATTCCCAAGATTCTAAAGGCTAGAAATTAAAGACAAGGGCTTCAATACCATTGGGGGATGATTTACCCTTTAGAAATGAAATAATCACAACCAAACATACCATAACTAAAACCACTATATTATGCATGATAACAATGTCATACAACTCATTGTATAAAAAATAAAACCAATTGTATCAGAGTACCATATGGAAAACAAAACAATATCAACTACATAGTAGAATACAAAACTATGTAAACTCAAAGACTTAAAGACACCAACTCTATAACTCCCAACAAGCTCCAATATCCAAATTCATGATCCAAGAACAAGTATCACGAATCACCACCAAAAAAATGTGAAACCTTCCCTTTACCTATATCTTAATAATCAATATCTGAAAAGGCACCAAAGTGCCAAATCATGGTGATTAGTGAAACACATTAGCCTTTACCTAAATTACTTCTCTACTCACACAACTAGGATAGAACAAGTTATCACATTTCTATAAATCAAATTATATGAAAAACCTTATAAAACATTTAATAGATTATATAAAAATATAAAAAAATTATCATTCTAAACTAGTTTCCAAAGGAAGCAACCAAACAACTCTTTAAACTATTTCACATTCCTTTTTGACATATCCAAAACTATGATTCGCACACACGCCCACAAATTCATACTTCAGGGAAAGTTCCATACTCATGTGTGTCATATAATCCACCCACTAAGTTGTCAATAAGTGTCCAATCTACTTGTGCCCTAATGGCACACACCCCTTATCCAGGGTCACGTCCCTTTGTACCCCAATTGTACATATAACACCCCAATCTTCCACAGTATGCTTCTCTTTGAATAATACAATAGTTTTTGTTGTATGCAGATCTGAGTACTAGCACACCATGACCAATCAAAATAGCCATTTAAAAAGAAGTTATGAATAGCAATACCCACTTTTTGAAATTTTATAAATTTTATTTTTCAAAATAGACTTCAATGATGATTCTCTAATTACTTTATTAATGAAAGATTAAAATAATTGACATTATAAATATTAAAATAAATTTAAATTGAATCTTTTTATGCCATACATGAATTTTATAGGAGAATATTACATGTTAGGGTTGATTCAATGTATTTTTTCGAATGAATCAAACTGTTATGACTTTCAAAAAAAACAAATACTAAATAGTGTCAAAATTGACATAAATGAGTTTTTAAAACAAAAAGTATTTTATTAAATTATATAATAGTAATGAAAATATAATATTCAGATAAATAACATAAATAATGTTAAATATGTCATTAATTAACAAATTGAGGTTATCTTTTCATTTTATAGTAACTATAGTAACCATGAAGTATATAAATACAAGAATACATGGTAAAAGTTAAATTATTTAACTAAGGGTTAAATCTAAAATATAAGGTTAATATGGTGACCTAAACTTGTAAAAAACCTATTGGTTGAGAGTATTTCGACCCATAACCGCCTTATCCTAGAAATAAATCAATTTGGAGCTATTATAAACCGAAAATAATTTTATAATAAATTAATATTTCATTTTTTTTATAAAATTCCCATCACCTCTCTTATAAAAGTGCACTTCCCCTTCTCTTAAATTGACACCTCCAAAGCCATTTTTATCGTCCAAAACCTACTAAAATATCCTCAAAACTAACCTCAATTCAATCTATAGGCATTATTTTGATCATAAATCCAACCTAAGGATCCCTTTTTTCAAATCAAAAGGAAGCACCTCAAGAAGAGATAATTATTTTATCACCTCTTTCAATGTTATATTCTTCTACTTCCTATTTCTGTTTTGTTTCCATACTAAAATAATAAATCCAGTGAATTATACATAATTATATGTTATTATAAATATGTTAAAACCATATTCATTATTCTATCCATCATATAAATGACAAAGTCACCATACGTGTGTACGTACAGCTTAGCATCTCTATGTCGTGGTGCAGTTTGTTATTCAACACTTCATTATATGATTGAGTATAATAATGAGTATAATTGATGTAAATAATAAATATAACATTTTAATGATTATGTATATATAATATTCCATAAAATGACATATGATTTCACCATCAATAGAATGATATTGTCGCTCATGCGTATGTACAGATTACCGTATCCCCGACGCGATGAGATTTCATTCCCCAACGTAACCATTCAAGAATAATTTTCATTTGATGATTAAAAAATAATGTTTAAGAAATTAATATCATTATATATATGGATAAAATACATCTCATCCCTAACAAACATGACTTATAGAACAAAACATATAAATGAAAACAAATCAGTTAACACCCGAAACAACGATACTAATGAAATATTATTAACAAAGAAATTTTAAAGGATCATAAATGATATCATATTTATGTATATAGTTCTTGTATAATTTAATAACATTGATTTAACCATTATACAAGATCTTAACATACCATCTACTAAGGAAAAGTATAAGGTAAGGGTTAATTTTTCAATTTCTTTATTATCTAAGGTTTTTTATACGTAAGTATCTACTGGGACTTCTTTATCATCCATATTTGTGTTTCCTAAAAATGAATTTCAAAAAAGATTAATATTTCATAGAATATGTGTTAAAGTCATTTATACCCTTGTTTGACTTTTTAAAAAAAAAATTGAACTGAATGTTTCTGTCATTTTCCAAACAAGGTACTTTATGACCTTTTTGAAAAATTAAGGAAAGAATGTTTTTTTAACTTGTACGGAGCGTGTGGATATTTTTCACTATTATAAAAACTTTGATTCCTTCCTTACTATCTTATAAGAATATTTTAAAAATAAATGTTTTCTTTTATAATTATTCATCTTTTAAGTGATTTCAAATTAGAAAAATATATTTCTCTCAAATAGTTTTTTTGATAGATTTCATCTGTTTCAACATCTATTGTTGGATTTTATGTTTAATTGAAGTTGATTTGTTATGATACAATATTCCATATTATATTGATAATTTTATGATATGTTTGACTATGGATGTGATATTTTTATGTCATTCACAGTTTATGGTTAAAGTATTAACATTTTTTATGCTAGTTTAATATGAATGATTAGGTTATGTTTCGCCTTTTTTATATGAGGAATTGATTGGATGTAGTAAGTGATGGGCAGGTCCTGCTATAGCCCCTCGATGCATCGATACGTCTCATGAGAAAAACTAGTGTCTTGGAAAAAGGCCTTGACAATATTTTTATTTGTAGTCTTGGCACGAGGCCTTGACTATGAAGTTAAGATGTCCGGCATTATGAATTCCATCATTATGATGTTATCTTTTGATATTACATGTGATTATTTGACTACTAGAATATCCATGTGAATAAGTAAATATAATTAATTGATTTATATTTTCCATATTATGAGGAAGTTTATATTTAAAAGTCTTTTGTTTTATTCTTATACAATGCCTTAAATGTTTATGCTTATTTATAATAGTTTCCACAATATTGTTATCCTTAATGAGCATCTGAGGTCACCCCTTTATTATGTTTTATTTTTTCCAGGATGAGAAGAATTATATTATGAATGAACTACAGGGATAGGATCAGGGATGTGAGTGTTTTCAAAGGATACAAAATGTTTTTTTTTTCATTTAATAATTTAATGTAAAATTTATGTATGTATCTAGTACTTCTAAGGCTACTAAACTGATTAGTATTTCAGGACTTGATCTCTTGTGATCATGAAAATGTTATGTAATAATGAACCGACTCTAGGTAACTACGGTTGGGGTGTTATAGTTGGTGTCAAATGAAGTTTAGTACCAACCTTGGAAAGTATATTTAGAAAAAATCTGATAAGAGAACATTACCCTAAGATAGAATTTAAGTATTAGTATAGAAGAACATCCAAAAAAATTGGTAATAAGGATATTATGTGGGTTTTCCAAGCAATAAATCCCTTTCTGGATACTACAAGTGGACGTGGTTCTAGCACAGATGTACCTAGGAGTGAAAACTCTAACAATGAGTTTCAGGATTAACCCTGGGTATCTTGGTACACGACAACTATCCATACTATGCACCTGGTTTAACACTCCTGGGGGATATGGTTAGGATAATTCACATTTTCTATAAAAACCATTATGAAGGATTTATGAGTAAATAATTCCCCAATGAAAAAAATTTATGATTATGGATTATATGCATAAACTGTTCAATTTATGTTAAGTATTTTCCAAGTTTGTAATTAGGCATTGTGATTCATGAACTAATCTATTGTATTCCATTATTTAGAAATGGTTCCTAGTGTAAGGAATGGAAATTGTATCAATACACATAATCCATGTAGGGATTTCCCTACTATTCAAGATAATTATAGTGGATCTGGTGCTACAACTGGTACTGAATAGCTTATAACCATACTGGGACGACTCACTCAGGTTAGGAATAATAACCTTACCTGTATGGAGCACCCTGGTCAACAACGTGGAGGATCAATGTTAGACCGCTTCATGTGGTAACAACCATTAACATTCAATGGGACTATACATCCTTTTGTAGCTGAGCAATGGATAAGTTCCTTAGAGAAAATATTTCATGCTTTGGGGAGTAATGAAAGGGAAAAAGTTATCATGTTAGTTTATCGCCTCTCAGGAGATGTAGATCGATGGTGGTCATTAATTCAAAACAAAAAGGAGTATTAAGAAGTATCAAATATGGAATGGAGAGAGTTTAAAGATATTTTCTTAGAAAAATACTTTCCTCATGAATATCGAGTGGATATGAAAAGAAAATTTCTAAGTCTGAGGGAAAAGGAGGATGAAAATTTTTCAAAGTATGAGGCTAACTTTACAAGGTTAGCAATGCATGCTGTAGATTATATACATAACCCAATAAGTAAGATAAATCAATTCTTTGATGGGTTAAAATCATTTCTCCATCTTTAATTAGTCTCACAATCCCTCTCATCATATAAAGATATTGTCTTATGTGTTATCAAAATAGAAAAGGAATTCTCTAAGTCTTATGACTTTAAAGTGAAGAAAGAGAAGAAGATATATGCTAAATACTCTAGAAAAGTAAATAAGGGGAAGAAAGGAAAAAGTCAAATTTCTATCCTGCAGTAATTGTGGGAAGAAACACCTTGTTACATGCCTAAAGGGGAAGGTAGTTTGTTACAAGTGTGAAGAAAAAGGCCACCAAGCTCGTGATTGCAAGGGGAAGAAAAAGGTTGTCAATTTTAAATTATACAATTGTAATGTAATGGGGAATTATTCTAATGAATCTCCTATGTTTCAAGGAAACATACCTCAAAAAAGGCCAAGGGAGAAAGGACAATCTTATGCGATCACAAATGCTAAGGTTGAAGTTCTGAATGATGTGGTGGAGGTACTTTAATTGTTTCCTCAAAATTAGCCAATGCTTTATTTGATTTTGGATCAACTCATTCATTAATATATTCCTATTTTGACAAGAAAATTAGATATTTCCAATTTGACTTAACAAGGGAGTTTTCAGTCAAAAATCCTAAGTGAAGTATCATTGTAATAAAGTTTTGTTAATCAGTTACCATTATGTCATATAAACGTGCTTTATTTGTGGATTTTATTATCATAACAATGTTTTAATTTTATATAATCCTTGGAATGGATTGTCTTTCGAACCATGATTCAAAAATTTACTGTAAGAAGAAGGAGGTTACAATTTTTGATGATGATAAGTAATCTCTTATCTTTAGTGCAGAAACATCACCATTTGATTCTCATCTAGATCCACCCCCATTAGCTCTACTAAATTTAATTACTTGGGAGGAAGGGAGTGAATTAACTATGGGTGGTTAAAGGAATGTACAAATAGAGTATGTACCTACTGTTCAAGAATATGTTGATGTGTTTCTAGAGTATTTACCTAGACATCCTCCAGAATGGGAAATTGAGTTTTCCATTGACTTAATTCCTAGTTCAAGGCCCATATCGAATACCCCTTATAGAATGGCCACTATGGAATTAGTGGAACTAAATAAACAACTATAGGAATTGAGTAATAAAGGATTTATTCACCCTAGTGTTTCTCCATGGGGAACCCCTATTCTTTTTGTTAATAAGAAAGATGGATCAATGAGATTGTGCATTGGTGGTAGGGATACCAATTCTATACCAATAAAGAAAAAGTATCACCTACCTCGCATTGATGATTTATTCAATCAGCTTCATGGGGATCAATATTTTTCAAAGATTGACCTTCGATCTGGATATCATCAATTGTGCATGAGGAAAGAATAAATTCCAAGGACAGCATTTCAAACTAGGTATAGGCACTACGAGTTTATAGTAATTCCTTTTGGACTGACTAGTGTACCCTCTACTTTCATGGATCTAATTAATAGAGTTTTCAAATAATATAATGATGACTTTGTAGTGATATTTATTTATTATATCTTGGTATACTCCAAAAGCTACAAAGATCATGAAAATCACTTGTGCGCTATTCTGAAAACTCTTAGGAGAAATGAATTATATAGAAAGTTTAGATAGTGTGAATTCTAGCTTTAGGAAATTTCTTTTCTTGGCCATATGGTCTCTAAGGATGGAATCTATGTTGATCCTTTAAGGACAAGGGAAATCTAATAATGTCTAGCATCGATGATTATAACTGAGGTATGTAGTTTTATTGGTTTATCAGGTTACTATCGGTGTTTTTTCCATAATTTTAATCGATTGGATAACCCATTAACCAATATCACAAGTAAAGGGGTTAAATTTGTTAGGATAAAAGAGTGTGAAGAATGTTTTGAAGAATTGAATAGAAGATTATTCAATTATCCTATCTTGAATCTACCATTGAGGAATGGTGGGTTTGTTATTTATATTAATGCATAAAAGAAAAGACTTGGTTGTGTACTTATTCATAATGATAGAGTTATTTCCTATGCATCACGGAAGATAAAAATTCATGAACAAAACTATCCTAATCATGATCTTGAGTTAGCAGTTGTAATCATTACTTTGAAGATATAGAGACACTATCTCTAAGGTAAAAATGGGAGATATATATTAATCAAAATAGTTTGAAGTATATTTTCTCACAGAAAGAACTCAGCATGAGGAAAAGAAAATGGCTTGAACTACTCAAGGATTATGATTTCACTATACACTACCACCCGGGGAAGGAAAATAATGTAGAAGATGATTTGAGAAGAAAGGATCATGGAGTTCTGAAAAAATGAGAGTTGAAAGGGATCGTATGTTCATGGATCTAGTAAATATGGATATGGTAATAATCATGTAAGGTAAAACATCGATACGTTTTCAAATGGTTGCCAAACCATCTTTACTAGAAAGGATACAAAGTTCTTAGACTAATGATGAGGAGTTTCAAAAGAAAATTAAAGCTGCGAATGATGGGAGATTGATTGAATTCGTATATGAAGACGTAATTTTGAGATTTGGGAAGAGGCTTTGTGTTCCTAACATACCTGATCTAAAAAGGGAGTTTTTGGATGATTCTCATAGCTCTAATTTCTTTATACACCCTGGTATCACTAAGATGTATAGGGATTTTAAGGAACGTTTTTGGTGGGATAACATAAAGAGGGAGATTTACAATTATGTGTCAAGAGGTGAAGCCTGGAAGACAACATCCTAGAGGATTCATGCAACCTATTCCCATACCTAAGTGGAAATTAGATGATATTATGATGTACTTTGGCATGATGATACCAAAGACTCCTAGAAGGAATGATGCAATATGGGTCATTGTTTATCATCTTACCAAGTTGTCGCATTTTCTTTCTATAAGAGAAGATTTACCACCTCAACGTTTATAAATACTATATATTAATGAATTTTTACAAATTTATGTCATAAACCTATCAATTGTTTCTTATCGTGATCCATGTTTTACATAAAGATTCTAAAAAAATCTTCAGAAATCCCTGGATACTAAACATCATTTGAGCACTTCATACCACCCTCAAACTGATGGGAAAACAGAACAAACTATTTAAACCTTGGAAGACATGTTGAGATCTTGCTCACTTGACTTTCAGGGTATGTGGGATTAGTATTTACCTATGGTATAATTTTTCTGTAATAATAGCTTCCATTCAAGTATTCAGATGGCACCATATGAAGCGTTATATGGAAAGAGATGTCACACACCAACTTGTTGGGATTATGTTGGTGAAAGAAAACTTTTAGGCCCAAAACTTGTTGAGGAAACAATGGAATATGTGAAGATTATCCAAACCCACATCAAAGTATCTCAAAGTAGGCAAAAGATATATGTCAATAACCGAAGGACGGATTTGGAATTCCAGTAAGAGATCATGTTTTCATGAAGGTATATTCATGGAAGGGTGTTATACAATTCGGTAAAAAGGGTAAATTAAGTCTCAAGTACATCAGACCTTTATAAATTCTAAAAATAATTGGAGTTTTATCTTACTGTTTGGAAATGCCGCCAAGTCTCTCCAAATTCCATGATATGTTCCACATATCACTATTTAGAAAATACTTGCCAGACCCAACGCATGTACTCACCTATGAAGAAATAGAACTGGAACTAGATATATCATACTGTGAAGAGATTTCCAAGATTCTTGATACCATAGAATAAGTGTAGAGAAACCAGATGAATTGTTTGGTAAAAGTTCTTTGGAGAAACCATAAAATGGAAACAGCAATATGGGAAACTGAGGAACTTATGATGAAGAACCACCCAAATCATTTTATACAGAAATATTCTACAAATTTCTAGGATTAGATTATTTGAATAAGGGAGTAATTTAACACCCCAAGCTTCCACATTACACTTCTCTTTGAATAATACAATAGCTTGCGTTATACGCTGCTCCGAGTACTAGCACGCCACGACCAATCTAACTAGCCATTTAAAAAGTAGTTATGAATATTAATACCCACTTTTTTAAATTTTATAAATTTTATTTATTAAAATGGACTTCATTTTTGGAGTTGGAATATCAAAATTTGTTTAGGGAGAATTTTTGGTATTTTTCTGAAAACTTTCAATTTTTGATAAATAGTGTAAAACACTGCGTTATTGTTTAAAAACGACTTTTTATTTAAATAATTATTTTTTATTTAAATGTATTTTAAATTCAAAATTGATAAATAATACATATATTATTACAATTTAATTCATTGGAGTTATTTTATAATAAGATTAAATATATAAAATTTTATTGAACTATTTGATGTCTTTTACCCACCTTCTAGGCACATTTTCAAATTCCCATAAAACGTAATTTTACTACTTCTGTTAATTTAATTTCAAAAAATATGACATAAACATTTGTAATTAGTAAGTAAAATGTGGTTCAATTGGATGAAATTAATTTTTTATTGAACTTTAACGTTGGAATTTTATTTACCACAGTTAAAAGTAAATATGGTAATTAAAGGTAAACATAATATTATAATAATATAAAATTACCCCAAATCATGTCCTAATTCTATTGGAAATTTTTATTTCGACCAAAATCAACCTTAGAACAAAAATATTATCCTTTTTATCCACTTTTATTAGATTAGGACATTTATTATATTTTATTTAAAGAAGAAGTTAAAAGTGTTAAATTCAAATTTTAATAAATAACACATTTTTAATATAGGGTTATACATAAGATAAATTCAACTATAAATATTAATTAGAAACCTAAAAATATTTCCTACATTATATTATTTTATTTATAATTTTTAGACATTAAATAATTAAATTTATTTATGATGCAATGATGATGCAGTAATTACATTATTAATAAATGATTAAAATAATTGATATTATAAATATTAAAATAAAGTTAAATTGAAACTTTTGATGCCATACACAAATTTTATAGGTTAATATGACATTTTAGGTTTTATTAAATGTATTTTTTTAGAATTAATCAAGTTTTTATGACTTACACAAAAACCAAATACTAAATAGTGTCAAAATTGACAAAAATGAGTTTTAAAACAAATACTATTTTATTAAATTATATAATAGTCCTAAAAATCTAAGATTCGACCAAATAACTTAGATAATGTTAAATATTTTATTAATGATACACTTTATTTTCTCTTATAATTTTATAGTAACTATATTAACCATTAAGTATAAAAATACAAGAAGACGTGGTAAAAGTTAAACTATTAAACTAAGGGTTAAATCTAAAATATAAGGTTAATATGGGGACATAAACTTGTATAAAACCTATTGTTTGAGAGGATTTGGACCCATCCACACCTTATCCTAGAAATAAATTAATTTTGAGCTATTTTAAACAGAAAATAATTTTATAATAAATTAATATTTCAAACTTTTCCTAAAGTTCCCATCACCTCTCTTATAAAATGCTACTTCCCCTTCTCTTAAATTCACACCTCCAAATCCATTTGTACCAGCTAACCCCAGATCAAATATTCTCCCTGTTGTTCCGAGTGGATACTCAAGAGGGGGGTGAATTGAGTTCCAATTAAAATTTTCTGTTAAAAACAATGTTTATTAAAATCCCCCTATTTCAAAAACAGATTAAACTGTAGTGAATTTATACAGATTATAAAGGTTCAATTAGTTTCTCAAAGATAGATTAGTTCTCAGTTAACTTAATCATATGATTAAATTAACTTTTGAAACTAACTTACTGGTTTATAATAAATATAAACACTTGCGAGTTTAACTATCAAAGTAGCTTTGAAGACAAATTATATTTCAAAGTAATAGCAGCGGAATATGAAATAAATATGTAGTATGGATATAGTATGTAACTACAAACACAGAGAATTAACCAAGAGGTTCAGTCTCAAGCCGAGACTTAGTCCTCTCAAAAGTTTATATAAAAATGATCCACACCCTGGATCGGGGTTAACAACAGTGAACACACTGTCCAGGTCACAAGACCTCTACCACAGTTCTGCGTGGGAAAACAAACAACAGCTTAGAGCTGTCCAGGTCTCACATGACCTCTACCACTATCCACAGTGGGAAATGAAGTGTAAAAATGTTTTCTGAGGATTTACAGATCCTCCAGTGAAAGTACAGGAGTAGTGTGTGTGTTTAATACAGCAGATAACACACACTGCTCAAGATGTAAAACAAATGTATCACAGAGCAGAGATGTAGAGCTTAGAAATGGATCTAGTGATTTCAGTGTAGCTCTGGACTCTTTTGTATTTGGTCAGAATTTATTCTGAGTCCTCTTCTCGTTTTTGTTTGAGAAGAAGAGTGTCGTATGCTTCAGGTTCAAAGGCAGTGAGATTTAGTCGATGAAGTTCTTCAATGTTCTTTTGTATGCACAGAACTCTTCTTGAGTAGAATTGATTGTGTATGAGGTTCTGTCTTGCTTGGTTATTCCTCTTCTTTCTTTCCTCTATATTCTTCTTGTGTTCTTCCGTCCACTGTCTTCTTCAGCAGAGTCTTCTTGTATTTATGTCACGTGCTTCGGAAGACAGAAAAAGTTTCCTTTCCGCAGGTACGAGGTATGGTTTCCTGACATCCGACAACCTTTATTAATTAATTGACAGAGCATTAAAATATACCTAATATGACCGTTGGTTAGATAAAATAAAGATAAAGATAAAGAAATTCAAACAGTTTTTTATGACTATTGAAGAATCAAGTGATCGGTAGGTCATCAGCATTAGTGAGTAATGATCGGTGACTCAGATAGATCAGCATCGGTGAGTCATTTGCATCGGTGAGTCATTTTGCATCGGTGAGTCATTTTGCATCGGTGAGTCATTTTGCATCGGTGAGTCATTTTGCATCGGTGAGTCATTTTGATCAGCATCGGTCTGTCATCTGATCGGTGAGTCAGTTTGATCAGCATCGGTCTGTCATCTGATCGGTGAGTCAGTTTGATCAGCATCGGTCTGTCATCTGATCGGTGATTCAGTTTGATCAGCATTGGTATGTCATCTGATCAGTGAGTCAGTTTGATCAGCATCGGTCTGTCATCTGATCGGTGAGTTAGTTTGATATCGGATCGGTGCGACCGTTGTCCTTTTATATTGGATCGGTGCTTCCGATGTTTGTTGATATTGGATCGGTGCTTCCGATGTCTGTTGATATTGGATCGGTGCTTCCGATGTCTGTTGATATTGGATCGGTGCTTCCGATGTCTGTTGAAATTGGATCGGTGCTTCCGATGTCTGTTGAAACCAGAAGACTTCCAAAATACTTTGTAAGTCAATAAGCATAGACAAAAACATGATAACAGATTCATTCACAGATTGTAATTAAGTTTATGAGAAATCAAAACAGATTAAGCATTAATGATATGTGATGATTTGTGATTATTAAAACATCAATCATAGACATGAAATCAATAATCTTCCAGAGGGCTCAACAATCTCCCCCTTTTTGATAATCACAAATCTTTGTCATAAATAAAAACATAATAAGAATTAAACCATAAAGAAAATAAATATAAAGAGATATATAAATGTCCCCCTTAATTTAAATTTCCCGTATATATTATACAGAGTTCCCATATATATTATACAGATTTCTCATATATATTATACATATTTCTCCCCCTGAGATAGATACATCTCTCATATATATATAGATCTTTCTCCTCACCTTAGAGATATACATCTTTTCTCCCCCATATATCTCTCTTCTCCCATATATCATTCGTTTTCTTCTCCCCCTTTGGGATAATCAAAAAGGAGGGAAAACATATAAGTGAAAGGGAAAGTAAAAGCAGTTAGCATAGAGTAGAGAGGGAAAAAAAGTGATAAAGTACAGAATATTACAAGCATCATATTTTTCACCCTATCAAAAACAATACAAAACTATTTGTTGGGATACAAAGGGGCTTTGCCTTTGTCTTTGGGATCAATAGTGGGTAAGTTTGAAGGCTTGGAGGCATGCTGGACTTGGAGAATCTGAAGTGGTGGTAGGACAACTCGGGCAGGTGTAGGAGCAGGTGCCACAGAGAGTTGTTGTTGAGAAACAGGAGCTGGTTGAGAAGCTTGCTGAGGGACTGGTATTAACTGAGATAGAGCTTGAGCAACAGATAGCTGATTTGGAGCTACATCAGAGTCACTGAGAGGTTCAGAAGTAGGAACTACTATTGCAGTGGCCGGTGCATTCAAATAGGGCATCAAAAGATAAATGAAGTCCTGAATGACTTCTGCCCCATACTTCATAGCTTTTTCAAAATCATCTTTATTCTCCATGAACTGGGCCAAGTAAGGGGTAAAATCTTGCAACTGATGAACTTGAGTTTTGAAGGCCTGGGTGACTGGAGGTAATTTCAGATTCTCTGCCAACACCTTGAAGTTTGCAGCCATTTCATGCTTTGTATAAATCTTGGAAAAGTAATTATCAACTTTCTCTTTGATCTCTTGCAGAGCTTTCTTAGCATCTGCTGAATACACCAGTGCCATCCTATGACTGTTATCACAGAGCTCTTTCATCTTCCTCAAAGATTCTAAATCAAGAATTTGTCTAACAGCAGCTAACTCATCATGCACAACTTCTCTTAGAGCTTCTAGCTCACGGGTAGTGATCTTGGTTACCTTGCCTGTACTGGCTTGGCCAACTATGTGAGTTAACTCAGCTTTCAACTTCCTCAGGTCAGACTTGTTGAGATGTTCAATAAAATTTCTCAAAACTTCCATCATACCAGAGATGGTTGATCGGAATTCGCTGGATAGAGATACCAAGCCGGTGTGAAGATCCTTCATAGTCTGATTCAAAAAGGCTATGTGCCTGCCAATAAGTTCACCAGTATTGGACAGGTCTGGCTTCACAGCATTAGATACTCTTTGTGAGAAGGCTTCCAATGAATTTTCAGAAACTTGTAGAGACACTTGAGTAAGAGCATTAGAAATTTCTTCTCTAAATGTGGCTCTAACAGCGGTTAGCAATTCAATCTTAAACTTATTAAGATCAGCTTGAGAGATTCTAGAACCAGGTAAATTAACATTTGTAGGATCAACAGCAGGAACAGACCTTGCTTCTCTTGGGAGGTTCCTCTTCACAGCTGCAGCAGATTCTGGCATTGCTTCTTCTTCTTCAGAATATTCTAAGCCCAACACAGCATAACCAGGGTAGTCATCCCAAACAGCAGCACACAGGGTGTATTTTGGTTTCTCATAGATTGTTGTTCCACTGATTTTTGGTGAATCAACCTTGCCACTGATATGTATTTCTTATTCTGACTGAGGTGATTCTATTTGATCTTCAGAAAGACCATCCACTGGTCTGTTATCACCATCAACAGCAGCCTCAGCATCATCAGCACGTCCATCATCACTCTTCTCAGAAGCTTCACTGTGATATTCTTCAGTATCAGAATCTTCTTCATCACCAAGAATGGGTTCTGATTCTGGTAGGGCTAAGGGTGGACTAGCAGGTCCAAATTCTATTCTTCTCTTGGGACTAGCAGTGTCAGGATCACTCCTATCATCAGGAGATGACATACTTCCTTCCTCAGTCGTAGTTTCTTCTTGCTCTTGGGGTTTGGTGGCCTCATCCTTTCCTTCTTCTTGCTCATCATCATCAGAATAAATTGGTTCCTCATCTGGTTTCAAGCCAGGGTCTCTCAAATCCTTTGGCCTCTTGCCA
This sequence comes from Viscum album, assembly GCA_963277665.1. Classification (NCBI taxonomy): domain Eukaryota; kingdom Viridiplantae; phylum Streptophyta; class Magnoliopsida; order Santalales; family Viscaceae; genus Viscum; species Viscum album. The sequence continues at coordinate 438,265,696 of OY728145.1, read as the reverse complement.
TGATCTATGGGATTGTAGGCTTCATACAATTTATCTTCATATGTAACCCAGCACTTCTTCCATGGATTCCAATTGATTTTCATCCTCTTGCAGATCTCTTTGTTGAGACAGAAGGTATGATCTGTTTCATCAACTTCATCATCTTCATCAATACATTCTAGATTCTTGAGCATGGTAGATATCATCTTTGAATAAAACAAGGCAGTGGCTTTCTTGGACGGTTTTACCATTCCAGCTATGTGCACCATCACATATCTACACAAATTGATCTTCTCATGTGTTTTCAGAAGAAACAACAGGAAAACATCCTGGTACTTTACAGCAGCAAAATCTCCTCTCCTAGGGCAAAGTTGGTGCTGAATAAACTTGAAAAGAAGTCTACATTCACCATCTAATTTTGAAGCTGTGATTCTCCGTGACTCTCTGTTTCCAGTCAGAAGCTCTAGAGCTAATTTGTAAGAGAAGTAATCAGATGTTGGAGGAATATTCCCAGCATAATCCTCATACCGACCTTCATGAGGTACATTCAAGCACTCAGCCCACTGCTTAGATGAGAAGGATATTTTCTTTCCTTTTACCACAGACGACATCCTGGCAGCCTCCACACCATCTAAAGTGATTTCCAGATTCATATAGAACTCATGTACCAGCTTTGGGTAGTCTATTCGAGAGTTTTCATAAAACCAGTCTATTCATCCTTGCGATTCAAGAACTTGCAGCAACAGTGACTTACTTGACAAAAGCCACGCAGAGCTGACTTCTCTTTCTACAGCAACAATCTGAGTTTCAAGGTTCGGATTTACTGATCGTTGAGAGGTACTACTCGACTCGCCTCGAGCACGCTTTGAAGGTACAGGGCTATCAGGTCCTTTGCTCGGTCTCTTTTTCTTATCCATTCGAGGATTTTGGGAAGGCAGGAGTTCGAAGGTTTGAAGTAGAGGGGAAGAGAGGTTGAAAGGTTCGGCGGGAAATGAAAGGTCAAAGGTTTTAGGGAAGATAAATAGCCATGTATCATTTATTTTATCATTTAGGGTTCCCATAAAAAGTATAAAAGAAATTTACTAATTAATTACAATATAATAAAAAAAAGATCGGTATGACAGATCGGTTGCACATATCAGTTTCACAGATCAGTTTCACAGATCGGTTTCACAGATCAGTTTCACAGATCAGTTTCACAGATCAGTTTCACAGATCAGTTTCACATATCAGTTTCACAGATCGGTTTCACAGATCAGTTTCACAGATCGGTTTCACAGATCGGTTTCATAGATCAGTTTCACAGATCGATCATACACAACTCTTGTTTAATAAATTTCATTCTTTTAGAGCATAAAGGCTTTGTGAAGATATCATCTAATTGATGTTCAGAACTAATAAATTTTAAAGAAATATCACCTTTTTGATAATGATCTCTTAGAAAGTGATGTCTGATATCAATGTGCTTAGTTCTAGAGTGAGACATAGGGTTCTTAGATATATTGATTGCACTAGTATTGTCACAGTTAATTGAAACATGTTTAAGATCAAATCCATAATCCAATAAAGTGTGTTTCATCCACAGAATTTGTGCACAGCAACTACCAGCAGCTATGTATTCTGCCTCGGTAGTAGACAATGCAACTGAGTTCTGTTTCTTACTACACCATGATACTAGGGAATTTCCAAGCAAATGACATGTTCCAGATGTGCTCTTCCTATCTAACTTACATCCAGCAAAGTCAGCATCTGAATATCTAGTTAGGTTAAATGATTGTCCTTTTGGATAAAACAAACCTAAATTTATAGTATACTTAAGATACTTAATAATCCTTTTAACATCCAGAAAGTGTGATTCTTTAGGATTATCTTGAAATCTAGCACACATACATACACTGAACATAATGTCTGGTCGACTAGCAGTAAGATAAAGTAAGCTCCCAATCATACCTCTGTAATTGGTTTGATCCACTGGTTTCCCAGCTTCATCTGTATCCAATTTACAGGTAGTACTCATAGGTGTATCACTTTCCTTAATACTATCCAATCCAAAACGTTTTAAAAGATCCTTTGTATATTTACTTTGATTTAAAATAATTCCATCTTTAGTTTGAAAAATTTGAAAACCAAGAAAATACTTAATCTCTCCCATTAAGCTCATTTCAAATTCATTTTGCATAATCTTTGAAAAATCAGTACATAATGAATTTTTAGAAGATCCAAAAATAATATCATTAACATATATTTGTACTATTAATACATCTTTTGAAATCATTTTTATAAAAAGAGTGGGATCAGCTACTCCTTTTGTAAATCCTTTTGAGATAAGAAAGTTTGAAAGCCTTTCATACCAAGCTCTTGGAGCTTGTTTTAAACCATATAAAGCTTTAGAAAGTTTAAAAACATGATTTGGAAAATGAGGATTTAAAAAACCAGGTGGTTGTTCTAAAAAAACATCTTCAACAATAAAACCATTTAGAAATGCACTTTTGACATCCATTTGATATAGCTTGAAATTCAGATGTGATGCATAGGCAAATAAGATCCTAATAGCCTCTAATCTAGCTACAGGTGCAAAGGTTTCCTCATAGTCAATTCCTTCTTCTTGATTGTAACCTTGTGCAACTATCCTAGCTTTATTTCTAATGATGTTTCCAGATTCATCAACTTTGTTTCTAAACACCCATTTTGTGCCTATGGTCAAAATGTCCTTAGATCTTTCTACTAATTTCCAGACTTTGTTTCTTTCAAATTGATTTAGTTCTTCTTGCATAGCCATTACCCAAAATTCATCATTGATAGAATCATTGATGTTTTTAGGTTCTAACTGTGAAAGAAAAGCTTGATGTTCAACCTGATTTCTTAGAGAAGATCTAGTCTGTGTTCCTCTATCTAGATTTCCTACAACAGCATCTAAAGGATGGTTCTTTAGAGTCATAGATGGTCTTGAAAAGATAGGGCTAGAGATTTCAGATTCATCTACAGATTGAGGTTCAACAGAAGCAGGTTCTGGAGAATTTCTAGAGCTGGATGTTTTAACTATAGGTCCATTGTCTTTATCATTGAGATTCAAACCAGAGAGATCATCTTCAAGAGAGATTTTAGGTTCATGTGGATCAGTTTCATCAAATTTGATGTGAACAGATTCTTCCACACATTTGGTTCTTTTATTGAAAACTCTATAGGCTTTACTAGAGATAGAGTAACCTAGGAAAATCCCTTCATCACTCTTGGATGCAAATTTGTCAAGATTGTCTTTAGTATTGAGAATGAAGACTTTGCAGCCAAAAACTTTGAAGTAGTTAACCTTAGGTTTCCTATGGTTCCACAACTCATAAGGGGTCCTTTTAAGAACTGGTCTAATCAAGACTCTATTAATGACATAACAAGCTGTATTTACAGCTTCAGCCCAAAAGTAAATAGGCAGTTCATATTCATTGAGCATAGTTCTAGCTATTTCTTGCAGGGTTCTATTCCTTCTCTCTACTACACCATTTTGTTGGGGTGTCCTAGGGGCAGAGAAATTGTGACTATAGCCATTGTGTGATCAGTAAGAATCAAACTCATTATTTTCAAACTCACGACCATGATCACTTCTCAGGGTCTTAATCTTGAGTCCACTAAGATTTTCTACAGACTTGGAGTATTTAACAAAGTAAGAACAAGCTTCACTTTTGTGAGCTAGAAAATATACCCAAGTATATCTAGAAAAGTCATCTACAAGAACATAGACATAGTGCTTCCCATTCAAACTATAAACTCTAGAAGGTACAAATAAATCCATGTGAACCAACTCGAGAGGTTGAGAAGTTGACACTTCTTTCTTTGATTTAAAAGAAACTTTATGTTGCTTTCCTTTTTGACAGGGATTACAAACTTTGTCTGCTGGAAATTCAAGTTTGGGTAAGTCTCTAACTAAGTTCTTCCTAGAATGTTTTCTAAGAGAGTGTACATTGCAGTGTCCTAATCTTCTGTGCCAAAGCCAAGACTCTTTATGAAAAGCATTTAAACAAGGAATATTCTGCTTAGCTAAAGAATCTAAATCAGCAGCATAAAAATTTTCATTTCTTAAAGCAGAAAATACTAAAACATTTTTTGAGTTAAAAACATTGCAAGAATCATTTTTAAATTTCACATAAAAACCATCATCACACAACTGAGAAATGATTAAAAAGTTATATTTAAGTCCATCGACAAATAAAACTTCAGAAACCAAGATTGAATCAGTGTTACCAATCTGGCCTAAGCCGATGATTTTTCCTTTTGAATTATCACCAAAAGTGACAAAGCCTCCATCAACTTTTACTAAGCTCTTGAAACATGAAAAGTCTCCTGACATATGTCTTGAACATCCACTGTCTAAGTATCATGTCTTCTTGTGACAGCTCTTCAAGCAGGTCTCCTACAAAACAGATTTAGATGGAAGATGATTTTGGTACCTAGATCTTCTTGGGTCCAGACATGTTATCCAATGATACTTTAGGTATCCATATTTGTCTAATGGGTCTCATATAATTTGTAGAATTAACATTATTTGAAAGATAAACCTTATTAGATCCATAAATATGAATATAACTGGTTGAGGCATATGAAGTTCCAGAATTAACTATCTTCTGTCCAGATTTAGGAATGAATCTAGTTTTGGAAACTTTTCTTTGTACAGGTTGGTATCCTATACCAGTAGTATATCTAGGTGCAAATTTCTTTCCTAGAATTTGTGTTAGAGTATTCTTGCCATTTGTGAACTTCTCTAAGTCTTTTCTGAGTTGCTCATTAGACAATTTTAGTTCAGTATTCTCTTTAAGCAACTGAGCATTCTTTTCTACTTCTATATCCAGATCAGATTTATGCTTAACACTTAAAGCATATTGTTTCTTTAAAACTTTATATTTATCTTTAAGCTCATTACAGGTTTCTTCAAGCATATCACAATATTCAAAAAGTTCAGATTTAGACATGTTATCACATTCCGAATCATCTCCAGAATAATATGAATTTAAAGCAGGAGTTTCTGATGTTACCTTAGAAGTGTTTGTCATGAAACACATGTTGGCTCGATTCCTTTCAGAGACTGAAGATTCAGCTTCACTTGTGTTGTCTTCTGAAGCACTCCAAGTAGCCTTCATGGCTTTCTTGTACTTGTTATCCTTGTATTCATACTTCTTTCTGTATTTCAGCTTTAGACAGTCTGCTTTTATGTGTCCTTTTCTTTTTCATTCATAACAGACAACTTCATCTGATTTATCAGACTTCTTCCAATCCTTTTTCCAGTGTCCTTTGTTATCATACTTCCCTTTGTAGTTTGACTTTCTGAAAAACTTATTCTTCCTATAGAATTTCTTAAATCTTCTAGAAATGTGAGCCATCTCAGCATCACTGTTAGAATCATTCTCACTTTCCTCACTGCTTGAACTTTCATTGATAGCTTGAGGCTTTTCCTTATCCTTATTATTTGCGGTTGTAGTCTTGAAGGCAATATACTTCCTTTTAGGTTCATCATCTTCTTCTTTGTTTACCTTGAGTTCTTCTTCATACATCATCAACTTACCAATTAGTTCCTTAACATGCAGTTCTCCAATGTCACACGATTCTCTAATGGATACATAGGTTCCTCTCCATCTTTCAGGTAGAAATCTCAAAATTCTCATGATTTGTTCCTTTGCTGGAACATCCTTTCCCAGAGAAGTCATTGTGTTGACAATTTCATTGAACCTAAGATACATATCAGAAATGGGTCCATCAGGCTTCATCTTAAAATTATCATACTTAATAGTATAGGTATTCAATCTCATCTCCTTAACATTAGTTGTTCCTTCATGATAAACAGCTAAGGTATCCCAAATTTCATATGCAGTTTTACATGCAGAAATTCTATTAAATTCCTCATCTCCTAGAGCACAATACAAGGCATTCATAGCTTTACAATTATTATTGTAAGCAGTCTTTGTAGGTTCATCCCAAGTAGATCTATCAGTAGTGGGAATTTTGTATTCAGATTCAATAGTAGTCCAAATATCAAAACTCATGCTTTCTAGATGAATTTTCATTTTAAGTTTCCACTGAGCATAGTTGTTTCCATTAAAGAAAGGTGGTCGGTTAGTAGCAGCGCCCTCAAGTCTATTATCCATGATATCACAAAAAGAATTTTAAAGAGATAAAAATTTAGAAATAACATAAATTTTAAGAACTTTAAAATACAACTAAAATCACAGTTGAAAACCAGGGTACTTTAGAAAATATTTTCCAACCCTTGACACCAAATGTTGGTCGGAGTGGATACTCAAGAGGGGGGTGAATTGAGTTCCAATTAAAATTTTCTATTAAAAACAATGTTTATTAAAATCCCCCTATTTCAAAAACAGATTAAACTGTAGTGAATTTATACAGATTATAAAGGTTCAATTAGTTTCTCAAAGATTGATTAGTTCTCAGTTAACTTAATCATATGATTAAATTAACTTTTGAAACTAACTTACTGGTTTATAATAAATATAAACACTTACGAGTTTAACTATCAAAGTAGCTTTGAAGACAAATTATATTTCAAAGTAATAGCAGTGGAATATGAAATAAATATGTAGTATGGATATAGTATGTAGCTACAAACACAGATAATTAACCAAGAGGTTCAGTCTCAAGCCGAGACTTAGTCCTCTCAAAAGTTTATATAAAAATGATCCACACCCTGGATCGGGGTTAACAACAGTGAACACACTGTCCAGGTCACATGACCTCTACCACAGTTCTGCGTGGGAAAACAAACAACAGCTTAGAGCTGTCCAGGTCTCACACGACCTCTACCACTATCCACAGTGGGAAATGAAGTGTAAAAAGGTTTGCTGAGGATTTACAGATCCTCCAGTGAAAGTACAGGAGTCAGTGTGTGTGTTTAATACAGCAGATAACACACACTGCTCAAGATGTAAAACAAATGTTTCACAGAGCAGAGATGTAGAGTTTAGAAATGGCTCTAGTGATTTCAGTGTAGCTCTGGACTCTTTTGTATTTGGGCAGAATTTATTTTGAGTCCTCTTCTCGTTTTTGTTTGATAAGAAGAGTGTCGTATGCTTTAGGTTCAAAGGCAGTGAGATGTAGTTGATGAAGTTCTTCAATGTTCTTTTGTATGCACAGAACTCTTCTTGAGTAGGCTTGATTGTGTATGAGGTTCTGTCTTGCTTGGTTCTTCCTCTTCTTTCTTTCCTCTATATTCTTCTTGTGTTCTTCCGTCCACTATCTTCTTCAGCAGAGTCTTCTTGTATTTATGTCACGTGCTTCGGAAGACAGAAAAAGTTTCCTTTCCGCAGGTATGAGGTACAGTTTCCTGACATTCGACAACCTTTATTAATTAATTGACAGAGCATTAAAATATACCTAATATGACCGGTGGTTAGATAAAATAAAGATAAAGATAAATAAATTCAAACAGTTGTTTATGACTATTGAAGAATCAAGTGATCGGCAGGTCATCAGCATTAGTGAGTAATGATCGGTGACTCAGATAGATCAGCATCGGTGAGTCATTTGCATCGGTGAGTCATTTTGCATCGGTGAGTCATTTTGCATCGGTGAGTCATTTTTCATCAGTGAGTCATTTTGAATCGGTGAGTCATTTTGATCAGCATCGTTCTTTCATCTGATCGGTGAGTCAGTTTGATCAGCATCGGTCTGTCATCTGATCGGTGAGTCAGTTTGATCAGCATCGGTCTGTCATCTGATCGGTGAGTCAGTTTGATCAGCATCGGTCTGTCATCTGATCGGTGAGTCAGTTTGATCATCATCGGTCTGTCATCTGATCGGTGAGTCAGTTTGATATCGGATCGGTGCGACCGTTGTCCTTTGATATTGGATCGGTTCTTCCGATGTTTGTTGATATTGGATCGGTTCTTCCGATGTATGTTGATATTGGATCGGTGCTTCCGATGTCTGTTGATATTGGATCGGTGCTTCCGATGTCTGTTGAAATTGGATCGGTGCTTCCGATGTCTGTTGAAACCAGAAGACTTCCAAAATACTTTGTAAGTCAATAAGCATAGACAAAAACATGATAACAGATTCATTCACAGATTGTAATTAAGTTTATGAGAAATCAAACCAGATTAAGCATTAATGATATGTGATGATTTTTTATTATTAAAACATCAATCATAGACATGAAATAAACAATCTTCCAGAGGTCTCAACACTCCCAACTATCCTCACTTAAACCTATATTCATTAATTTGATCATAATTCAACCTAAGGAGCCCTTTTTTCAAATAAAAAGGAAGCACCCGAAGAAGATGTAATTATTTTATCACCTTGTTCAAAGATCTCTTCTTCTTCTACTTCCTCTTTCTATGTTGTTTCCATAATAAAATAATAAATATAGTACATTATACATACTGATATTTTATTATAAATATGGTATAACTATATTCATTATTCTATCCATCCTATGAATTTCAAAGTTACCATACGTACGTACGTACGGCTTACCGTCTCCACATTGTGGTGTAGTTTGTTATTCAACACTTCATTATTTGGATGGGTATAATAATGAGTATAATTGATGTAAATAATAAATTTAACATGTTAATGGTTATTTATATATAATATTCCATCCAATTACATGCAATTTCACCATCAATGTAATTATATTATCGCTCGTGCATACGTATCACTTACCGTCTCCACAACACGATGAGATTTCATTCCCCGTCGTAACCATTCGAGAATAATTTTTATTTGATGATTAAAAAATAATGTTTAAGAACTTAATATCATTCTAGATATGAATCAAATACATCTTATCTATAATAAACATGACTTACATAACAAAACATATAAAATAAAATGAATCAGTTAACACCTGAAACAATGATACTACTGAAATATTATTAACAAATCAATATTAGAGGATTATATATGATATCATATTTATGTATCTAGTTCTTGTATAATTTAATAACAATTATTTAACCATTATACATGAAGTTAATGTACCATAAAATAATGAAAAGTTCAAGGTAAGGGTTAATTTTACAATCTCTTTATTATATGAGGTTGTTTATACATAAGTACCTACTGTGGCTTCTTTATCATTCACATCCGTGTTTCTTAAAAATGTATTTCAAAACATTTTTACTATTTCCTAGACTATGGTTTAAAGTCATTTATAACATTTTTTTTACTTTTTATAAAATGTTTTCAAAGGAATCTTTCTATCTTTTTCCAAATATGGTACTTTATGACCTTTTCGACAAATTAAGGAAATAATGTTTTTTTTAACCTATACGGAGGGTGTGGAAATTTTCTGCCATTATAAAAACTTCAAAGCTTAACTTACAAGATTATAAGAATAATTTCAAAATAAATGTTTTATTTTATAATTATGCTTCTTTTAAATGATTTAAATATAGAAAGATATATTTCTCTTGAATAGTTTTTTTGATTGACTTCATCTTTGTCAACATATATTGTTGGATTTTATGTTTAATTGAAGTTGATTTATTATGATACAATACTTCATATTGTATTGATAGTTTTATGATATGTTTGACTATGGATGTTCTATTTTTATTCCATTCCTGGTTTATGGTTATTAACATTTCGTATGCTAGTTTAACACAAATGATTATTTTATGTTTCACCCTTTTAATATGAGGAATTCATTAGATGTAGTAAGTGATGAGTGGGGACCACTATAGCCACTCAATGCATCAATAGGTCTCATGAGACAAACTAGTGTCTTGGAATAAGGCCTTGACACTATTTTTATATTTAGTCTTGGCACGAGGCCTTGACTATGAGGTTAATATGTCTAGTATTACGTATTCCATCATTATGAGATTAGTTATTAATATTACATATGATTATTTGACTAGTAGAATATACATGTGAATAAGTAAATATAATTATTTGATTTATCTTTTCTATATTATGATGAATTTTAAGTTTAAAAGTCTTTTGTCTTAGTCTTATACAATTCCTTAAATGCTTATGCTTATTTATGATAGTTTCTGATATATTGTTATCCTTACTAAGCATCTGATCTCATCCCTTTCTTATGTTTTATTTTTTCCAGAATGCGAAGAAGTATATTATGACTGACCTGTAGGGATAGTCTAAGGGATATGAGTGTGTTAAAAGGAGGCACAATGTTATTTTTTTCATTTAATAATGTAATGTAAAACTTATGTATGTATCTAGAACTTCTAAGGCTACTAAACAAATCTATGTTTTGGGACTTGATCTCTTGTGATCATGAAAATGTTATGTAATAATACACCAACTCTGAGTAACTGGGGTTAGGGCATTATAGTACATTCCCCTTATTCAGAGTCACGTCCAAAGCATGAACTCACACAAACCCATTTATGCTAATACTATTTCAAACCAAGTGTGAAAACCCATTTCAATAAAGCAATATTTTTATTAAAAACCATTCCACAAACATTTTTCCTTGAATCAAACAAAACAACAATTTTAAAATAATCATTTTAAAACCCATAAACAAAGCACTTTGCACAACAACCAATTTCCAAAAATCCACAACCATCACTAAATATGGTTTCTACTAGGCTTTTCACATTAAATTCAAAATCAATTTCAAGCAATTAAAAAAAATTGAACTAAGCTATCAGGTTCTAATAAGAGGAGTCAAGAGTGAAGCCACCTACCTTGAAAATAATGGTGAGAATGAAGAACGATATGGATTCTTCAACAAAATTGGGTTGAATCTCCAAAAACCCACCTTAGATCTCATTCCCTAATATCCAAATCCATATCTCAACATTATTGGAAACAAATATCATATATATATTCCCAAAAGACAAGATTTATGAATCCAATATAGAGAAGAGAAGTAGATATAAGGAAAACTACCAAAAATGAAGACTTACCGAGAGAATCATGCTTCAATGCACCAATATTTTCCAACGGTTCACTCTTGGATTAAGGGGAGAAGTCTCCAAAGCCTTTAGGAGGAAAAAACGCCTATTTAGGGTCAAAACTAGTAAAAAATGAGAGGCATGTAGGTGAAAATGATTGAGATACACTATTTAGGATCTAAAAAATCAACTATGCATAATTGTCGTGCACGGTTAGGTAAACCGTGCACTATATGTATGTCAGTCACTACATCAAGAAGAACTTCACATGGTTGGATCACACAGTTAGAAAAACCATGAGCCAACCTTGTTTTTCCTCTTTTTTAATTTTCATGGTTAATCCTTAGTGGAAGAATGGTTTTTTCAAACAGTGCGCCTAAACCGTGTGCCTACCTAGAAGCCCCTCTTTCACCTTGCATAGTTTCCTATAGGAGTTTCACAGTTTCTACTAACCATACTCAAACCGTACACCTCTATAATAGCTCCCAAAAACTTTCCAAAATTCTTCCAAACCATTTCAAACTTCACCCAAAAACATTACATACTTATAATATATAAATTAATGGTTACTTATATAAAACGAAGGGTTTTATAGGGTGTTTATAGATTATCTTCTTCCAGGCTCGAGCAAGGGTAGAGTTCCACTTGGAGGTGGTTCTTATTGTTGATAATTGGGCTTGGAGAGTTCTATCCATTGGGACTTAGGTTGTTTACCTAGTTTTTGTTACATTAATGATGTACTTTAGACTGTTTATACCTATTTTAATTCTAGTAAAGTTCTCACTATGGGGTTTTCTTTTGAACATACTGACTTATATATGTTTCTCCCACTGTTTATGTGGAAAAATAATTCCCAGTTTTATCTTGTATGATGCTAGGTGCTAATCATCAACCTTTGGGGATCAGAAACACCCCTCGGTCCATGTTAGTGCCAACTCAGGTGTCAGGGTAGCATGGTATATGGGCAGGTTCGTGACATCCTATGTCACCCATGCTCCGTAAAAATAATTCTACAGAGTATCACTCCCTTATCCAATAGGTATATTTGAAAAACTATGAGAAAACAGAACAAATAATAAAACAATTCGTACATAAATAAATTATGAAAATTAATGATAATGAAAATTATCTAAATTACACAACAGAACATACATCTGCATGTTTGGATTGAAATCAAGATGTGGACATCGCTTAAGAATAGGGATGAGAATCATCAATATTGAAAGACCACAGCCACTCTGAGTTGATGGTGGAGTACCTAAAACCTAAGGTTCGGATGATGAAGCATCGATCTTATCCCCAATAATCCCAAAATCCTCGAGGCTACGGAACATCTCGTAAAAATTATTGTCATCCATCTGAAACATGGAAAAAAATATTTTCATCAAATAATTGAAAATGGGTAATATATATATATATATTATGACTATAAACAACATGAAATTATGTTATTCTTCATCTTCATCCTCATATTCATATATGACAGTTTCAATATCTTTATCTTCCTCCTCAGTATCATTAATTTTCATAGGATTTTCATCTTCATCATCTCTTATTAATTCAAATTTATTTGTTACATCATCAATATCATTGTCACCATTGACCCGTAACTATGGGGTTTCATCACTAATATTTGTGTCTCTTCATTGAAAATACATATTTGGAACTGCCTCTTGAATATTTTCAATTCCTTGGACATCAATAGAACCACATTCACTTTGCATAAACTGATTTTCATGGTGTTTCATTTTTATAATGATCCACCGATCAATTAACTCTATTTGAGTAGAATTATAATTTGAATAATAAATTTTATATGTTTTATGAGCCAATGAAAATGGTTCATTTAATGTAAGAATGATTTTATATTTAATTTTGAATATTATATGGTGTGGATTAACACATAATCCTCCATCAGTATCAAATCAATAACATTTAGACATCATGACATAATTCTGTTTCAGGTAACACAGTTCAATTACTTCATCTAGAATGGCATAAAAGTCAACTTCACATTCTTTATGATGAGATCCTATAAATAAAACACCCTTATTCATTTTTTTTTTATTCAACATATGTATGTGTATGAAATTGAAAACCATTCACCACATATTCATTATAATATTTAACCATTATGGATGGTGGGTTACTCAATACACACTCAATTATCAATTTTATTATCATCTTATGATACCTAAAAAATTGAAAAACAATTAGCGATATAAAAAAATTAAATTGATTTCATATGCTAAATTATAAACAATTTACTTTAATAGTATTTGAAACCAGTAGGAAAAATTATGTTGTCAAAGTTATTCAATGGAATTAGATGTAATTTTTGGAATCTATTTTTTAATATGTTCATCACGTAATCTAAAAATAAAATAATATTAATTTAATTTAAAAAAAATTAAAGAATAGGTGGTTGTATGTCTCACTATACAAATCATGTTATCTCTTCACAATTGAGAAGAACATATGTATGAGCATTATGATGTTCATCTTCTAAAAGTCAATGTTCATGAACTCCACCAAATCAAAGTTCAGGCTGATTAATAAAATGATAATTTAATGTTTATTTCATCATCTATATTTCCTTTGTCATGTCCCATTTAGTTATGTTTTGAAGGATATTCCAGTTGGACATAATGATATCAGAAAAGAAAAAATTTCCTCCGACAAATAATCATCTTTAATTGAAACTTTAACTGATGCTTTGTTATGTAATTTTTTCATTAATTTTTACATGCATATCTCTTATGGGTACATCCATCATAAATTTAGTAGCCCTATATATTTTTTCATTCAAAAAATGTAATATAAAATTTTCCATTAAATCAAAAAAAGTTATTGTAATTTTTTTTCCACTTTACATAAAATCAAAACAACTTCTTCTTATAGTCTACTAAGTGCACCATAGTCTGTTGTCTCCAAACAAATGTATCATAAAAAATTTGATATTTCTATGAGATCATCCCAAATCAAAAAAATCAACAAAACAAAAAATCCAATTGGTATAATTATTTTGATTATAACATGATAATCACGACCTTTTAATCCAGTAATATGACAATTTCTAACACATCTAGACAAATTGGAAATATAACTATTCAATACCCTAAAATCTGTAATCCAGTGAAAAAATAATAAATGAGAATGATTGGAACTTGGACTTATTATGAGATGTCCATCGACATAAAGGTGATGAATAAGAGTATAGTCTGGTTGTAGAGTGTTGTGATTCACTGATCAAGAAGATAGATGAATAGATAGAAAACATGATTTATTTCATTATGAAAAATATTATAAAATACCCCTCCCATAAATCCTCTTATTTATCACACATGGAGCTCTCAAGGATCTCTTTGGATAGTAGATCTCTCTTTTTTCTAGTCTGACTATTTCCAGAAGCTCCCCAAGGCCTCCTTAAATAGGTATGGTTGGAGGTGTCATGTTTGACACAACTCCCTTCAATACCCCCCCCCCCCACCAACCTTGGACTTCAAACATAGTTTCCAATTTTACCTTTGAAAACTCCCATGGTTGTCAAAAGAATAGTTTATGTACCTGTAGAATGTGTGGAATCCGTGATGGATGTCATGGTTTTGTGAGGTAGGTGCACCAACCACCTACATGGAAGCTGGAAAAATACTCCATCAATTATCCCCCTCCAACTACAATCTGCTGGAGCATCTACAAAGATCCAACTTCTCCCAAGTAATAAAAATTATCGACATATACATCAAGTCACAATAATTTTCAATCCATCACTTTACGGATCTAATGATATAAAATGTTGATGAGATTCATTCGAGAATGGTACATGGAGTTCCTGCTAAAGTATAAATCACTTTGATTGTCACAATGAACCTAATACTCCTTATTGCTAAATTTGATCTCTTGGAGAATATTAATTAGCCAAAAATCTCTTTAACATCTTTTGAAGCAGCAATGTACCCTACTTCTATCATGGATAAAGCGACTCACTTCTGTAACCTTGACTACAATGATAAAGATTCTTCTATAAAATTATTGATGTATCCTTATGTAGACTTCTAAATATCAAGATATCTCGCCATATATGCATCTGTATAGCCCTCCAAGAGAGGTTCAGATCCACCATAGCACAAACATATCATCGAAGTACCTTTAAGATACCTCAGAAGCCACTTGACTAGATCCTAGTTCTACTTTCTAGGATTGGGGAGAAATAAACTTATGATCACTACTACATGGTAAATTTCAGGTCTCATACTCACCATAACATACATCAAGCTTCCAACTACTAAGGATTATGGTATCATCTTCATTTCCTTGATTTATTCCTTGGACGTTGGTCATGAACACTTTATTAACTTTAAATGGCCTGGTATAGGAATGCTCACTGGATTCGCTTTGTCCATGTTGAAATGTTTTAAAACACGTTCAACATACATCTCTAGATATATTTATAACAATCTCCTATTTATGTCATGAATGATATACATATCTAAAATCTGTTGAGTTTCTCCTAATTATTTCATATCAAAATACTTGGATAACTCATTCTTCAACTATTTAATCTTCACTACATCCTTCCCAATGATCAACATGTCATCAACATAAAGTAGAAGAGAAATAAAGTTACCATACTAAAATATCTGAACATAAACACGCTAGTCCTCCTATCTCCACTTATATCCATTAATCATAATGAATGATTCAAACTTTTTATAACACTACCTAGGAGATTGTTTATATCTGTACAAGCTCTTCTTTAATTTATAGATGATGTTTTCTTGTCCATAAACCTCAAAACCTTCAGGATGCTTCATATAAATCTCCTAACAGAGTTCACCATGAATAAAAGTTATCTTCATGTCCATCTGTTCAAGATATAAGACCAATCTAAATACTAATCCCAAAATGACTCAGATTGAGTCTATCTTCACTATGGGTGAAAGGATCATATCAAAGTGAATTCCTTTCTTCAGAAGGAATACCTTGACTACTAATCAAGATTTATGCTTGTTCTTATTTTTTCTACCATCCTTCTTCATCCTGAATGCCCATTTGTTCCTTAGTTCCCTCTTACATTTGGGTAGTTCCACCAAATTGTAGGTATAATTCTTCATAAAAGACTCCATCTCATCGTCCATTGCTTGCAGCCACTTGAGTTTGTGAGGATGAGACACTTCTTCCTTGTATAATTTTTCCTCACCCTCATTAGTCAGCAATAGGTACTTTGGCTTTGAATATTTTGTTGATAGAATCCTTCCTCGTGGAGATATTTAAACCTATGAAATGTTAGGTTTGGGATACACAACATTACTGGTCTCCTTTGATGGTTCTGAAAGTTCTTTTAGAGAGGATTGAGTATCCCCTTACACAATATCCTTCTCCCCTGCCTCCTGGTCCATTGCTGATGAGTCTTCTTACACCTCCTCCTATTTATTGACAGGTGGTGATAGAATAGGTGTTGGATAATGAATTGATTCCTCAAAAATTTTCCTTCATGAAATTCTAAGATTTTTAATGTCCTTGATCGTATGCTTATCATGTACATAACATCTCTAGTTTTTATCACATTATTCTCCTTCAGGTCCCAAATCTTGTATCTGAACTCCTCATCTCCATATCTAATGAATATTCTTGGAGTATATCTTTCATATGGATTCTTATTAAACTCCTTGGATATAAGTTAAAATTACAAACATCCAAATAATCATAAATGAGAGTAATAGGGATGTCTACCAGACCATCTCTTCTATAGAATCTCAAAATTCAGTGGGGCTGATTGTGATCTGTTGATGAGGTAGCATGCAACCTGAGTAGATTCTCCTTAGAATGGATTAGGTAGCTTATCCAAAATCATCATGATTCTGAACCTCTCTATGATTGTTTTGTTCATACTTTCTTCAACTTCTTTTTTTTAGGGTGATGTATGCCTGTCGAAGGGCATGGAAAGAAGGATATTTTAATGTTTTCCTACTGCAGTATAGTGGATGACCAGGGTTGTATCACTTGAGGAGCATTATAAATTGTATACTCACTTAATCTAATTCACCTAAACTACTTATTTTTTATTCTTTTTCTTAATATAGGAAGGTAGTGGAATTTAATTGAAATAAAAGATAAAACTAACCTGAAATGAAAAAATGTAAGTAATGAAGAAAGAACTTGGCCTTTGTGGTTTTGTTTGTGGGTTCCATCACTCTCCTTGTTGGAATTTTAAATTAAGTTTTATAATTCAATTCTGGGATCTCATTCATTAATTACTATTCTTCTATTTAGTGTTGTGAAATCTCAAATTCATTTTTCAATCTTAATTCCACCTCCTCCTATAATCAAGGTTAATGTTACACCTCGATCAAGAGTGTCACATCTTCCAAGACCTGGCACCATTGTATACAATTTAATCTAATAAATGGATCAACTCTATAATATGAAGATATTGTATATAGTTTAAGGTAGGTTAAATATTTAATAAAATAATATAAATGAGTTTGAGTTCAGTGTCATGGTGGATGATTTCCACACTCGTGCACGTCACTCTACCTCATCAAAAACTTAATAAAATTTATGAATTTAAGCGCAGAATAAATGAAATTGCCACATACCTCCCCCAGTCCAAGCCTCGGGTTATCCCTTCATTTTTTAGGGTAAGAGGTCATATTGGAATGATAAATAAAATAAAATAACAATAACAATGGAAGAAAAATAAGGGTGAATAAGATGGACACAAAAATAAAAACAATGCAAGAATATATTAGAAATATAAATTACAATTCAAAACTAAAATAAAAATAAAGAAAATAAATAAATAAGAAGAAAAAAGGAGTAGATTTTTGTCCATCCTCCCTCAGTAGATATATCCTCCTTGGTTCCTCGGATGTAATGGAATGGAATGGAATGGAATGATTTGGAAAGGAGGATATCTCCTCATTTTATAGGCTAGAATCTATCCTCCAAATGATTACGCATTTTTACCCATTAAATAGACGATTCACACATTACATCCTTCATAATAGTTGTTCAAAAATTTATTCTTTATTAACCATAAAATGTTTAACATAATTAGCCATCAGACGAAGGGGTTATGGAATAAATACAATGATTGACTTTTTATGGCTGAGAATTCCAGAATTCTTACTTAAATTTATAACATCCAATGGCCCTCTTAATGAGTGAAAAACTCTATAAAATTAATTTTAGAAACTAGTATATGTGTTTTATTTTATATAAAGGTCTAATAACATAAATTGGAGGTGTCTATACCGATTTATGCTTTTGTTACGTAGGTGGGGTCCATACTGTCCTTCCGAGAAACTTTTCATCTTCACTGAGTTTTTCAGGCCTTCAGATGGTCAAATAAGCTCTTTATCTAGAAGAAAAATTTGAAGTAAATTAATAAAGGAATCCTAAAAAAATAATCACTTAAATTGGAATAATATTTTAAATTTTATTCCCAAAATAACCTTGTGATAAAATTCTGTCAAAATCCAGATTTAACCAATGTTTTACATTTTTGCTCAAAACACACCATAAATCCAAAATTGATCCATATAATATAAAATTAGTAAATTGGGAGGTTTTTAATAAATAAAATTCATATATATAATGAAAAAATATTAGCTCTATCAATTCCCCCACACTTAAACCATGCTTTTCCTCAAGCATAACATCTCAACATGGAATTCAGAGGAAACCACTATTACCAGTATTCAAATTCCAAAGTAATAAAATCAAACATTTTCAATGTCAAATCAAACTCTAAAAATTACACATAACTTATCAATTTAATTTATTATTTTTAAAATAAATAATCAATTCATGTATTTTACTTTTCTCTTTGAAAAATGATGGAAATTCTCCTTTCATTCATCCAAGCTTCTCAATTTATTATTATTAAACATTACAAATCACGATTTACCTCACTTTTGAATCTTTTGTCTCAAATATCATGATAAAAATAAATTATATTTATGCTCATATCATTAGATAATTCTTCTTATCCATAGGATTTTAAATAAACTTGTTTATATTCTTTGTAAATAAATAAGGCACAAAAATCATGAGGGAATTTCAATAAAGGTTCAAATGACTCTGAGGCTTAAGGTTCATAGGATTTGATGCTTTAAAAATTAAGGATCAAGGAGAAGGTTTATCTCTTAAGTATAGTTCATGATATCAAAAAGTTTAATGAAATTCTTCACTTCAATGTCGCAACTCCCATTTCCCCTAAAACTCAAAGTAAGGTCGAGATCAAATTATGCATAATGAATGATTTGTTCCCTCTCTTGTATATTTTTCTTTTTTAAAATTTTTTTTTCATTTTTTTTTATTTTTTTTAAATTTATTCTTGAAACAAACCTCACATCCTTCACCTAACCACAAATAATAAAAATCATCAGTTTAGTAATGGTGATTTTTGGTTTTCCCAAATCACAGCCCATTTTTATTTCTTTTTTCTAGGTTATATTTTTTACTCAAGAGGGTAAAAACAATAAATTGTACAATTAATGAATAAAATTAACTTTTTTATTACCCAAAATATCACCCCCACACTTCTTCCATTTTTAATGTATATCATCCCTTCCACTATGGTTCCCTTTACCCCAAAATTTTAACTTTAAAAAATCAT
This sequence comes from Viscum album, assembly GCA_963277665.1. Classification (NCBI taxonomy): domain Eukaryota; kingdom Viridiplantae; phylum Streptophyta; class Magnoliopsida; order Santalales; family Viscaceae; genus Viscum; species Viscum album. The sequence goes on along the minus strand of OY728145.1, from coordinate 438,246,226 downwards.
GAAAATACCAAGAGTAGGGTGAAATGTTTAAAAATTTCTAGAAACATGGATAATCCCTATAAAGTTCATTCATGGTGTCTATGGGATAAATAAATATTGATTTAAAGGTGTTATTTAAGGAAAATTTCTTTTCAAAATATGTCTCAATCATTTTAAATGTTTTTTTAAATCATTAGCTTTGACAAGTTTCAATACAAGATCTGGCATGTGACATTTCTCAAGATCACTCAAGAAATATGCTCAAGAATAAATAGGAAGTACTTGGTCTAGAAATATTCTTTGGAATGAGAAATTTGATATTGGACAATCACTTAAGGCATTGATAATAACAAATCAATTCATATGAATTTCAAAAATTCAAATCATTAAAAATGGTTGGGAAATTTCATTTACGTGAATCAATCAATTCCCTCAAATCATGAGTCATCATTTCAATATACTTTATTCAATTTAAGCATAAAAGTTTCCATTTTACTTAAACAATTTCATTAACATTGAAATCTAAAACATGGCATCACTAGATTCTTAATAAACTCTAATATCTCATAGATAAGTCAAGTAAAGCATGAATTCAAACATGGGCATGCAATTATATTTTAAATATTAAATCATGATTAGGAGAAAAATGAATGGAGTTTAAAAGATAAAAATTAAAATTGAACTACATTTTGAAATAAATATTTTTCATCTTTCTTCCTTGGATATTTGGTGATTTCTTATGCCACTATGAACCTATAAAAGAAAACCAATATATTAAGCACAAGTATCATATCATTAAAGATCAAAAAGATATGATGGAGGGGGATGCATGATAAATTAATTCTTAAGAAATGAGATTTAAATATAGATTCCTAGAAACCATGTAATGATTAATCTTGGTTTGATCCCCCAAATGGGCCCTAGATTTTTACTACCTCCAAAGGGAAGTACCTGCTTTATCCAAAGTTTAATGGGGGTTGGGGATTATTTGACATGAATCACCACATTTGGATTTTCCCAGCATCCACTTATTTGTTTTTGTTGAGTATAATTTCATGTATAGAGTACACTGGATCCTACTCCTTTTCAATGTGGTATAATTTTCGTGGCGAGGGTAGGATAAAGTATGGAATCTTATCCTCTTTCATTTCTACTTATGCAACATTCTGTTTCTCTTCTAGTTATGTCTCTACCCAAGAGGTATGAATTGTAATTTCAAAAGTAGGGTTAGAATATATTTTTAATTCAATTTAATTTGAACATGAAGAATGTAAATTATAATTCCCCCTTTTAGTGTGATCAGCCTCTATCTCAGTTTCCTCGGGTTCAGCTACTTAGACTTCTTTATGGGATTCCACAAATGTATGTTCCTTAAAATCAAGGAAATCCATGTGTTTCTCAATAGGTGCGGGTATTTTTTATTCATCTTCCTATAAGAAAAAGAAAGGATTGACCATATCTAAAAATTCAAAACCATAATGAGTGATACACAAATCGGATTGGATGAAATCCAAAAGGATAGAGTTCAAGAAATAAGCAAATCCATGAGATTGGTTTGGTTCAATCACTTATTTAGTGATAATTTCCTATTGAATGCAAGTATCAGTGGACGGAAGTAGGTAGTTGGTATCCTCTATCCTTTATACAAATTGCATTACTATTTTGGATTCCTCCTCTTCCATGGCTAAACTAACATGCAATGGTACTAGATCTTATACTTTATAGTTATCAAGGAGATCATGTTGTACCTCATAATCATCCTAAATTTCATCCTGATCTTATTGATCTCCGACATGTAGCTCAGTAGGTAAGTATTCCCCATAATTAATTCACTCTAGATCATCATGATTATCTTGAATCTGGTTCTTAAAATGCTTGGTATACTGATATTACTCAAGTTTTTCATCAACATATTGGATTTATTTAGTGAAATTTAAGAAAAATAGTTTCACTCCCTTCTTGGATTTTATTCATTGTATGTCAGTTCATAGTTCATTATCTATGACTATCAAATCTTCAGGTGATATCCATGTTGTTATGACTCTTTGATTCTTTTTGACCATTATCATTAGAGAATCAACCCTTCTTTGGAGGGCCTCCTTAGTGTAGTATGTTTCTTCTTCCTACACCTATTATTAATTGTTCCATGTATTTTAGGAATGATTTCTTGAAAACAACAAGGAAGAATAATTTTTTTAAGATTTTTTTTAAAAAATAATGAAAATATATATACAATGCGAAAATAGAAAAGGTAAATAAAATATTGATTAGCTCCTTATAAATAGTGCCATGATTGTAGAACCCCTATCCTAGGGTGTGGAAAACAATATTTTTAATATTACATAAGTATAGTATAATTGATAACCTATGTAGTCACTTGAAGATGATTTCACACAAAACAGTTTGTCACTTTTATTTGATAAAGAAGTAGAGGTTGTTTTTGAAATTGTTTGAGTTTTAATAAAAAGAATAATACAATTCAAAATAAGTTTTGGACACAAGTGGAAGAGAAAGTTATGGGGTTAGGGTAGGATTTCCTTTTTCATTGTCATCATGGTCATAAAAATCAGTTCCCCTCTCTTCCTATTGAATGATAAATGAATGACTCCTCGATTGAGTTGTCAAACACCCTTGGTATAAGGAAGCAATGAAAACCACTCTTGTGCTCATACAAGTTCATAAAAAATTCCAAAATAATTAAGTAAAGTACCAATTAGGAATTTTTCTCCTTATAAATCTAGAAAAAATTCACTTATTTCACACATGTGCCAACAATCGCTAGACACTCACCATCTAACACAATCTGCTCGATCGATACAAATTTCACTAGGTGGATAGAGTTTAAATTTCTTATACCAAATCCATAAAAATGAATGAAAACAAAACTAAAAATAAAATAACATTAATATACATTTACACCACTGAAAATTGAGATCATTCAATAGAAAAAGAGTGTTTACATTAAAGAACTGGACTCTTATATTACAAAAGGGAAACCCCCCTTCCCCGATCACTCAAAATCTTTACCCATGTATGAGAAGGGTAATCATGATGAGTGAGGAAGAAGAATAAATTAAAAATATATATGGAAAATAAATACATAAAATCGATAAATCATAAAAAAGGTCTCCTCATTGGTGTCCTGGAATGAATGGGATGGAATGAGATGATTCGAGAGGGAGGATCTTCCCTCTTTTATAGTCATAATTTTTCCTTCTAAATTTCATGTTTTATAACCCAAATAATGAAGGATTCATGCATTTCATACTTAATTAAAGTTCTTCATAAATATATTTTCTATATCCTCTCTAAATCTCACCATATTTGGCCATATATAGTGAGCGTTATGTTCTTTTTACTCCACGAATTTATTATACCCAGGCAGACTCTCCACATTTCACATATACAGATTATCAAGCTTTAATGATCATGAAAACAGCCTATTCACATGTGATATCCTTCTTAACAATTATTCCAAAACGTTTTTCTCATTAACCCACAAAATTTCAGAGTATTTGGGCCAACCACTCAAGAGATATGGGCCCAACGCCAAAAATCGATGGATCTATAAACAGTTTTCAAGGCCCAAATTGTGAGCTTGTTATGAACTTCTATATGGTCGATTTAACTTTTGGTCCAGAAGGATAAAATGAATCCCATGATGTTTATAAACCTAATAAATAAATAATTTCATGATTTGAATCAATATAGAAAAATTTATGACCAAAATAACAAAATAATTTAAAACTGTTAAAAATCCAAAATAGGTCATTTTAACGATTAAGCTCAAAATGCCACTAAAATCATAAAATTTGGAAATTTTTATTAAAATAACAATTTGGTGGGATTTAAAACATTGAAATTAAATAAAATTTATTGAAAATATTTTCCCTATCATAGGTTTCATGGGAATTTCTTCTCATGTCGGATGCCCTAACTCCTGCAATAGTCATCAAATTCCCTAGATGTGTACTCTCATCCATTGTCTGAACAAAGACACTTCCGCTTTCTTACAATTTAAAACTCCACCATGGTGTGGAACATCTTGAATTAGTCTATTACTTGGTCCTTTATCCACAAGAATAACACACATACCCTTTTAGATTCATCAACGATAAAGGATAGAAAATATTTGTTACCTCCTAGTGAATCCACCTCTATGGGTCCACATACATCTGAGTGCACCAGATCCAATGGATCTGATATCCTTGATGAAGAGGTATTGAATGATACTCTATTTTTCTTCCCATACAATTAGTATCTATAATTATCAATTGATGCATCTTTGTGAATACTTATGTATTTTTTCTTTTTTAGGTTAGATAACCCTGTTTCACACATGTAGTTGAATCTCCTATACCACATATTGGACGACATCTCGCCTTCCGCCATGTTGAGATTGTCTTCATATATCTTCACTTGATTTTTTTACAATTTACCACATATGTTTCCTCATGTGACAAAGATGGATCATTTCATCATCTTCTATGCTCCATTTCTGAAGATGTTTTTATAGCCTTGTCGGTCAAAGGTTATTCCCAATAATGAGTTAAGTCAAAGGCTTGAAACATACCGAACATCATTCATGGTGATTGTGTATATAATGTCCATCTTGACTTGGATATAACCCATTCCAACAATAATTTTTGAACTGGTATTCCCCATATTGACAACATCAAATTCACCAGCATGATAAGTCAATAAATACTCATGATGAGGAGTGATGTGGTATGATGTTATAGTATCAACCACCCATTTTCTGCCCTGGCATGATGTATGGAAGCACATATCTTTTTTGTCTTTGGATCAAAGCCTGATTTCTATAGAGACTATCATGTGAAAATCTCCATTTTTTTGGTTTCTACTTTGAACCTTTTCTTAAAGAATCCTCCAGCAATAATTTTTCTTGTGATCCTCCATGCCAGAATGATAACATTTGTATGGTGGTATCCTTCCATTTTTTTACCTTCCTCTGCTCAAGATTTAGAATCCATTTTGGACCCTCGACCACCTCCGATGGATGGTCCCTCCATTTAATTTCTACACTGTAAATATTGGTGTATAGTTTTGAAAATTGGATCTCACTTTTCTATTAAAAATGGTCAAAAAAGGTAGAATGAACTCCTAGATCATCAAAATAAAACACTGATTGATCAAGATATAACCAAAATAGTGTCAATGGATAAGATTAACCGATGATATGGTGTGTTGGAGCAGCAGCCAGAATCACACTAGAAATATCACCAGCACTAGAACAGTACATTATTCTCCGAAAAGGGGGTAATGTAGCACCTAAATATTAACCAAACTTTGACTGAGCTTCGGAAGCTCATTTTGGATCCATTTTCAACATTGTTTATGCCATTGGAATTACCTCAACATTTACTTTCAGAATCAACCTTCAAAACACAATTATAGGCAACTTGAATTTTTTGGTCACTAGAAAAACTCCACTGCTCATTGTCGTTTCACCAGAAATGGATCTGATACCACTTGTTTTGATTCACTTAACACGAAGAGAGATGAATGGAGGGAGAATTTATATTTATTTTAGAAGGAAAAAATGTTACAAAAGAGCCCCCCCCCCCCCCCCCACACACACACACCTCCCTTTCTTTCTCAAACATGGAGCTCTTAAGGATTTTTTTATATAGTAGATCTCTCTTGGATCAAATCATACGATTTTAGGAAGCTTCCTAAGGCCTATTTAAATAGTCATGGTGGGATGTTTCAAGTTTGAAATAACTCCCAATAGTCTCCCCACCAAACGTGTACTTCATTCATGGTAACCTTCTACACATTTGAAAAATCCCATGGCTGCCAAAGGAATAGTTGCTGCACATGTAGAATGTGCAGAATCCATGTTAAATGTCTTGGGTTAGTGAGGTAGGTACACCAACCACCAATAAAGAGATGAAACAAATACTCCATCATAGAGATGGGTGGGTGTGGAGGGCCGACACCAGAGGACTATGAGTAGGATGGTCCATCCCATGATGTGAGAGTGGTACAAGGTTTCCAACCAAAATAATACATGAATGAAGGAGCAGGTGCCGAGGGGTGGCATATGAGCCATGGAAGGGTGTCTTGGACTTCCTCTAGATCTATGTGGTCTCTTGGATCTCGGTGATGGTGTATAGAAGGGTCCTAGTAAATATAGTGGTAGATGAGATAGAGAGGATGAATCTGTGTAGATAGGGGAGTGGATAGGGAGAGAGGGGAAGGTGAATCATATATTTTTATTCAAAAACTATTTTTTTTAAATGAAATGCTTTGATTGGTCAAGATATTTATTGTTTGGATTGATGAGGTGGACTTTTCTTGTGGGAATCCCAAATTGGAAATGTGGGTAGAATCCCAAAGATCCCCTCTTATAAAATGGAGATTTGGGAATGAGAATTTTCAATAAAAAATATATATTTTTCTAAATTCTTTTAAAGTGTTTTGAAAAATATATATTTATTAAAATATATTATTAAAATGAGTAATAACATGATTTTTCATAAATGTTGGATTTTGTTTTTTTTGAAATCTGAACTAGTGTCCCACATCAAGAGTTATCTCATTTTGGTCGAACCATGGTGTTCTTTGACCGAAATGGTGAGATCAAACTGGTGTGATTCCCATAGATTTTGATTTATAAATAAGCGATATTGAGATCATTTATGGGTTAATTATTTTTCAATCCAAGAAATTATTCATTTTTCCCCAACATTAATGATGCTTGGAAATCAAAAATTGGCGTTTGGTTTTCCCTAAATCTTGGTGAAATTCTCAATGTAAAATTCCACCGAGAACCCTACACCATCAAAGTGGGGATGGACCAAACCATTTTGGAAAGTGAATTAAATTTTCACATCAAGGTTCACTCTATCTTCTTCATCTTCCAACATAATTTTCTAACAACCAAAAGGGTTTTATACCCAAGCAAGAACCTAGAAGATGGATTATAAATCCATCAAAGTGATAAACCAATACATGTTCAAACTTTCCTATTTCGGTAGAAATAACTTCTCCCAGTGGAAAGATAATAAGAAGTTACTTCTTAAGATGTTGAATATATTTTATATTCTAGAACCAAATCTTCCTCTCATTCTTGAGGATACCACTTCAAATCTATAAGGCACACGCGTTGATGTGAATTGAGTCAAGCACATTTGGAAAATGATAAATAAATATGAAGACGATCATTTTTTGTGTCGAGGATATATTATCAACACATTATTAAATTGTCTTTATGAATATTTTTCCCAAATGAAGACTGCTCAAGATATATGGGATGCACTCGAGTTCAAGTAAAAAACTGAGGAAAAAGGTACCAATAAATTTATTATACCAAAGTATCTAAACTATAAGATGGTTGATAAAAATCCATTGTTAGAGAAAGTTCATAAGTTTCAAGTTATAGAAAATAATCTTCTTTCCATTAAGATTGATATACTAGAAAATTTTCAAGTTGGTTAAATTATTGCTAAATTTCAACATATGTGGAAATATTTTGGTAAATAACTTATTAAAAATAGTGATGATATTTCTTTTGAGAAATTTAAAATCTTATTCACGTTGAAGAAGAATCCATTTTGAGAGATGTCAGTATGGCTTCACAATTTGATACCAAGTTTAATATTATTGAGGGAAAGGCACAGCCAAACTCTTCCTTACATGTCAAAAATAAAAGTCAAAAATTAAATAAGAAAGGAAATATTTTCAATAATAAATAATAATGATTTGTTAGTGGAAAATAGGGAATTTTTTTAAGGTAATGTCTTTATTGAAATGAAGTTTATAAACTAGTTAAAAATATACTGACTGAATATAATCTAGTTACAATGATATCTGAAGTCAATATACCTTCGATGAAGATGGGTTGGTGGCTTGATTCTAGATAAATGGTGTATCTGTGCAAGTATCATTTGATGTTCAAAACATTTCAAGATTTTACTATCATGAAGGAAGTACACCTTGTAAATAATTCATGCATCAATGTCGATGGAAAAAGGAATCATAGAGATCAAGATTTACTCCTAGGAAGAAGTTAAATCTTCTTAATGTGTTGTATGTACTCAAAATTTGAAAGAATTTAGTTTCTATTGATCTTAGGTGTAAGAAGGTATTTTAGGTTTAATTTGAATATAAAATGGGTATCTTTTATAAGGGAGGCACGTTTTGGGGAAAGGGTACTCAAATGATGAAATGTATCAGCAATCCATTAATAATATGATTGAATATTCTACTTACTTGATTGAGTTATCTAATTTATGGAATGATCTTTTATCACATGTTAATTATAATTCATTGAATTTAATGAAGATGTTGAACTTAATTAACTTTGGAAATTAATTTAATAAATTTTAAACTTAGGTAGAATCCAAAATAGTTAAGAACCATTTTCATAGTGTTAAAAGAAATTCTGATATTTTTAAATTAAATGGATTATTAACTCATAGAGGAAAAAGATATTTTATTACTTTTGTTGATGACTGAAATAGATATTAATATGTATATCTTCTCAGAACAAAGAATGAAGCCTTTAATATCTTTAAGAAGTATAAAGAAGAATTTTGAAAACCACTAAACAAAAATATTGAATTATTTCACTTAGATAGAGGTGGTGAATACTTTATGAATGATTTTAATGATTTCTAAGAAGAAAATGGTATAATTTGTCAAAGTACTGCTCCTTACACACCTTAGAAAATTAGATTAGCTAAAAGAAAAAATCATGCTTTAGTACAGATGGTAAATTGAATGATTAATAAATTTAATTTTCCATTAAATTAATGGGGAAAAGCTATATTGGTTGCATGTTATATTCATAATAGTATTGCCTCTAGGAAAACTAAGTTATCACCTTATGAAATTTGGAGAAGTTGAAGACCTAATCTTTCTTATTTTAAAGTATTATAGTGTTTATCTTAACATATAGTTCCTAATCCTAAAAGAACTAAAATTTTTCCAAGAATAATTAAGGTGTTTTTGTTAGATATGTATAAAATAGAAAAGCATGTAGAATCATGGATTTGGGAGCTAATATAATTATTTAATCAAGGGATGTTGAGTTTTTTGAAAATAAATTTTATAAAGATGGCATGGAGGAAGTTATTCCTCGTACACCTGTCTCATGTATTCTATCTAGTTCAAAAAAATAGTAGAGAATAATTAAGATTCTTGATTAGAACCTAAAGAGAGTATAATAATTAAGAAGGAGAAACATTAACATCTAGATTTTATTTCTCTTGATTCCATAGTTTTTCTTATTGAGGGAGATCAAAATAATCATATTCTGAATAATTATCCTATGGTATTGACTATAGAAGATTACCCAAAGACTTATAAAGAAGTTAAGACCTCTAGAGATTTTTCTTTCAATAAATAATCAATTAAATGAATTATATTATGGGTAATAATACTTGGGTCATTATGGATTTATCGAGAGATTCAAAACCTATTGGTTGAAAATGGGTTTTTAGAAATAAGTATGATTATAATGTTATCATTCATGTTTTTAAAGCTATATGGGTTTCCAAAGGTTTTAGAAAAAAAAGTAGGGATTTATTATTTTGATACTTATGAAATTTTATCTTGGATTAATTCAATATGGATATTATTTTCTTTAGATTAAATTAATCATTTTTATTCCTATCAAATGGATGTCAAAACTGATTTTTTAAATGGATAATTAAACAAAGATATTTACATGGAACAACAAGGAGGGATGGTTTTATTAGTAAATGAAAAAAAGTGTGTAAACTAGTTAAATCTCTTTAGGATCTTAAACAACCTCTGAAGCAATAGAATGATAAATTTAATTCTATTATTTTATCTAATGTATTTACTCATAAAAATGTGGATAAATGTGTTTATTCAAAGTTTAAAAAAAGAATAATGAGTTATTGTGCATATATATGTGGATTATATGTTAATTTTTTGGAACCAATATGATTGGTGTAATTAGGAAAAATAATTACTTATCTTCTATGTTTAAATTTAAAGATATTGGAATTGTTGATATAATTCTAGGTATTAAAGTTAAAAAATATAGTGGGGGTTATTTTTAAGTCAGTATCATTACATAGAAAAATGTTAAATAAATTTTATCATCTTGGTTTCAAGTATTCAAATACTCCATTTGATTCTAGTGTTAATCTTTTTATAAATATGGGTAGAGCTATAGTACAACTTCAGTATACTAGTTCGATTGGTTCTTTAATGTATGCAATCCATTGCACTAGACCTGGTCCTGCTTTTTCAGTATGTAAAATTTGTAGATATACTAGTAATCCTGGTGTTGGTCATTGGATATGTATAATGAGAATCCTTATATACTTAAGAAAGAAAAAATATTTAATTTTATACTATAATGATAATCCAACTGTATTAGAAGGATACACCGATGCAAGTTGGATTACCAGTATTAGTGATAACCAGTCCACATCTGGATGGTTGTTTACTCTTGTAGGTTGTGTTTCTTCTTAGACAAGAAAGAAACAATCATGTATTTCACATCCAATCATGGAGTTGATGTTTATCTCCTTAGCATCATGTGGAAAGGAAGATGGATGGATTAGAAATCTATTACTGGATATTAGATTATGTCCTAGACTGATTCCTCCTATCTCTATTAGTTGTGATAGTGAAGTAACATTATCAACGACATATAATTTCATGTATAATAGAATGTATATAGATATAAGTTTGAGACATGATTATGTGAGATAATTATTACATGATTATACCATAAAAATTTTCTATGTGAGATTGTGTAAAAACATTATAGATCCATTTATAAAATCTATACTGAGAGAGATAATTTGTGAAACTAATAAATATATGGGGTTAAATCACATCGAATAAATCATTTCATTAATAGAAACATAACACATTATTTATGTAGATCCTAATAAAAAATTTAATTGGTAAAAACAAGTTACGAAGATTATTGTTGATATAGAAAATTATAATCTCAACTACATGGAATCAATATCATCCATTATGACTAGATTTTGAGTAATATACTCTTAATAAAATGTTAAGACATGATGAGTTATGTGTTATAATAACGTAAGCATGTTGTAATATTTTTCTTATGTGAACATAGAAGTGGTGTCGCTTCTTATAGGAGTTAATAGGGTTACTCCTTAGGGAGTTCATGAAAAGGATATAAGAACATGACCATAAAAGTGCTAAAAAAAGAGATATTGGATTGAAATTTCATTGTATGTATGATATATCTTGTCTATCTTAAAGATTAATAAGTTTAATTCTTTGAAGACTTTTAAATCTCATAAAACTTTGAGATATTGATACTAAGTAAAGGTTTAAATCTAAAAATACTTATATTATGTATAATGACTCACTTATGGTCTGGAGAATTACTATTTATGAATAAAAGTATGGTATTACTATATTTCTAATCAATTTTTTTTTAAAAAAACTAAATATTTTTATTGATAAAAACATTTATTGTTTGGATTGATGAGGTGGAATTTTCCTTTGGAAATTCCACATTGGAATTGTGGGTTGAATCCCCAAATCTTCCCTCTTATAAAAAGGAGCTTTGGGGATTGGATTTTTCATTAAAAATATATATATTACTAAATTATTTTAAAGTGTTTTAAAATATATATATTTGGTAAAAAAAATTGTTATATATATATATATAAACAAAACAAAAAATAAAAATAAATAAAATAAAATATTTTATTAAAAGGGCTATTAACGTGATTAGTCATAACTGTTAGATTTTGTTTTTTTTTTAATCCAGACGGGTGCCCCTCATCAAGAGTTGTCTAGTTTTGGTCGAACCAACATGTTCTTTGACTAAAATGGTGAGATCAAACTGATGTGATTGACACTGATTTTGATTTATAAATAAGTGATGTTGAGATCGCTTATGGTTTAATTGTTTTTCAATCCAATAATTCTACAGTTTTTTCCAACATCACTGCTATGGGGAAATCAAAAATTGGTGATTTATTTTCCCCAAATATTGTTGAAATCCTTGAGGGAAACTTCCATCGATAACCCAAAACCCTAAAAGTGGGGTGGATCAAACACTTTTGGACAGTGAATTAAATTCATGCATCAATGTTCAATCTATCTTTTTCATCTTCCTACATATTTTTCTAACAGTGGGGGATGGCAGGAGGGAGAAGAGGGCGGGGATGGAGAGGGAGAGGAGGAATTAGGTGGCTATGTATGTAAGGAGTAAGGTTCAATAGGTAGCCCAAAACTGGTCATCACTCCACCTAAATTTGACCATAGTGGGGTGCTCCGACATCCAGTATAATAAACCACATCTGATCATGCCTCCACTGGAAGCTGCCGGCTAGAGTCCATGGTAGTGGCGGTGGGTGGAAGAAGTCATGTCGGCCAAATAGTGACATATATGGAGGGATATAAAATGAGGATCTTCACATTTTACGTAGTTTTTTACTTTTAATTCACACACAGTCCTCTAAAATTTGAAATTTACAAACCATTAAATTTTAATTTATCATATAAAATTTTATAATTATGAAAATTATTTATTAAATCTAATTTTATTGGGAAAAAAATATTAAAATTCTTCTGAGAATGAAAATAGGTGGCCACGTATCACTTTAATATGGTCCATCTTTTCCCTAACTATTTAACATTTTCCTCAATCCCTCACTCGTGGGTGAAATCCAGCTGGTATTCTTAATTTTTTTTTTTAAAAAATTATTTATAAATTTTCAAAAGTTATTTTTTTAGTAATGTTTTCTAAAAAAAATTGAAACTTTTATCTTTGTTATTTTCTTAAGGTTTTTTTATATAAGTTGTTTGAAATAAATAGCGAAATAAATATAGATTAAATTTATTCTAAAAAATAAGTCAAAAGGGCATTAAGACGCGTAACAAATTTTCCCCAGATTGACGACATGACAAAGGTGTTGGAACCCAAAACATCATTCATGTTTTATTAGGTGAAACATGTTATGAGTGAAAACTCATTTCTCCTAATAACATGAAAAATGCATTCTGAACATTTACACATTTCACCTCACCCACTATAAAATCCATCCACACTCATTTCACAAATATTTTCCTTCCCTCTCCTTAAACCTCACTCCCTGTCTCAAAGTCTTGCCTGGTTTTTTTCTCCCTTATGTGTGAATCATTTGATGGTCTTAAAAAAGTTCAATATTTGTGAAACATCATTGAAAGGTATTTTTTCTAATTTATTTTAATTTTAATTATTTAGTTTTTTAGTTTTTATTTAGTTTTAATTATTTTTATTTACTTAATTGTTTGGTTAATTAGATGTAATTTGTAAATAATGGTTAATATTAGTAAGAAAAGTATTATTATTTAATTATGAATATTTAGTAATTCATTCATAGTAAGTCTTGGTAATAGATTTATTATTATGAAATGATTATTATTTAGTATGACTTAGTAGTTTTTAGATATTAGTGAAATAATCATTAACTGATATATAATTAATGAAGTAATAATTATAAACTTAAAATTAACTAATAAATAACTAATAAGTAGTCACTTATTAATTAGTGAATAATATTAATTAGAATATGAATAAATATTAGTGAAAGAATGATTACTATTAAATAAAAAATAATTAACTATTAAATAACTAATAGTTGACAACTAATTAACAAATGGTTAATGAATGATTATCGACTGATTAAATAATGATTTACATCAGATTAAATATTGATTAAATAATGATTAACTAAGGATCAAATAATGATTAATTATTGAATTAATAACAATAAACTAGGGATTAAATAATGATTAACCAATAATTAACTAATAATTAAATAATAATTAACTATTAATTAAATATAAATTAACCACTTAATAACTATTAAATATCAAACGATTAAATAAATATTAACTATTGTTAATATAATGATTAATTAGTGATTGACCAATGATTATCTAAGGATTAACTTAGGAGTAAATAATGATTAATCAATGATTATAATAGGATCAACTTAGGATCAAATAATTATTAACTAATGATGAACTAATGTTGAACTAATGATTAATGAGTGATTAACATGTGATTGATGAATGATTAAGACATGATTAACATAGGATTAACTAAGGAATAACCAATGACTAAGTAATGATTAATTAATTATTAAATAATGATTAACTAATGATGATTCTTCGGTAGTGGAATAGTGGTGAAGGAGTGGGGTACAGAAACTTTTTTCTTTGGGAGGTATAGGGTTCGAATCCTAGGAGTCCACTTTTGAGGTGAACCTATCCCCCGAGATCTACTGACCTTGCCAGGTCACCCGGTTTCTGACTAGGTGGGAAAAATGTGGCAAAACCAACCTGTGAGTATAGACTGCTTAGTGAACCATTGCCTCCTAGGTTGTTACCCTCAAGGATTCTCTACCATCTCAGCTGGAAATGGTTCCTTCCCATCTGGATTTCCCTATAAAGTGAACTCTTCATGGGGTGGGGGTATCATTATGTAAAGGGTTCTAAAAGGCCACACATGGGAATTAACTTTCTAAAAAATAAGGATTAAGTAATGATTAAGGAATAATCACTTAATGATTAACTATTAATTAACTATTAATTAACTATTAATTAAATACTTAATAATTAATAATTAAATAATCATTAACAAATGATAAACTAATGATTAACGAGTGATTAAAGAATGATTAATGAATGACTAAGGAATTATTAAATTTGGAATAAATAATGATAGACTAATGATGAACTAATGATAAACTAATTATTAACAAATGATTAATGAATAATTAAGAAATGATTAACTTCAGATTAATTAATGCTTAACTAATGATTAAGTAATAATAAATTAATCATTAACTAAGGATTAACTAATGATTAACTAATGATGAACTGATTATTAACTAATTATTAAAAAATAATTAATTATTGATTAATCGTTAATTAACTATAAACTGACTCCTTAGTAACTATTAATTAACTAATGATTAACGAATGATCAACTAATGACTAATGAGAGATTAATGAATAATTTATGAATGATTAAGCCATGATTAACTTAGTATTGACTAATTATTAACTAATGATTAAGTAATGATTAACCAATAATCACATAACGATTAACTATTAATCAACTATTAATTAACTATAAGCTAACCACTTAATTAATATTAATTAACAAATGATAAACTAATTATTAACAAGTGATTAAAGAATGATTAATTAATGACTAAGGAATGTTTAAATTAGGATTAACTAATGATCAACTAATGATGAACTAATGATGAACTAATGATTAATGAGTGATTAAAATATTATTAATGAATAACTAATATAAATGATTAACTTAGGATTAAGTAATGTTAACTAATGATAAAATTATGATTAACTAAGGATTAACTAATGATTAACTAATAATTAACTAATCATTAACTAATTATTAACCAATAATTAATTAATTGTTAATTGTTAATTAAATATAAACTAACTACTTAATAACTATTAATAAATGAATGATTAATGAATGATTAACTAATGATTAACAAGTGATTAACAAATGATTAATGAATAATTAACTTAGGATTAACTAATGATTAAGTTTTGATTAATTAATAACTAAGGATTAACTATTGATCAACTACTGATGCACTAATGATTAAATAATGATTGACCAATGATTATTTAATTATTACCTATTAATTATCTACTAATTAACTATTAATTAACTATAAACTAACTACTTAATTAATTTTAATTAATAAACAATTAACTAATTATTAACTAATGACTCGTAAGTGATTAAAGAATGATTATTGAATGATTAAGGAATGATTAACTTAGGATTAACTAATTTTTAATTAATAACTAAGTAATTAATAATTAATGATTGACAAAGGATTAACTTGGGATTAAATAGCTATTAGATATTGATTAACTTTGGAGTAACTTAGGATTAAATAGGACTAACTACATGATTAAGAGACCTAACTATACACCTAATTTGACTCTCCCAAGGGATCCAATTTAGATGATTCACATTCTCTTTAATTAATATCTTTATATACCTTTAGGAATATTAAAATTTGTACTATGAAATATTAGTGAAATCATTGAGGATGTAAGAAAGCATTCTAAAATTTTGGTAAAAGATCACATGGTTAATTGAGTAATAAAATCCTTGTCTGGATACTAAAAGTGGATGTGGATTTTGGCATAGTTCTACCTAGGGGTAATAATCCCAAAAAGGGTGCATTGGGAATTAACTCGATCATCACCTAATGCATGACAAAGAGACCATGATGCAAACCTAGTTTGGAACTACTAGAATATATGCTTTAGATGATTCAAATTCTCTTTATAAACTACTGAACATACCTTTAGGAATATTAAAATATATACTATAAAACATTAGTGAAATCATTTAGGATATAATAAAGCATTTTAAAATTTAGGTAAAGTAAAATTGTATGGTTATCCAATAAATCAAATCCTTATTTTCATACTATAAGTGGATGTGGATTTGGCATAGTTGTACCTATGGTTAATGACCCTGAAAAGGGTGTGTCAGGCATTAACTCAATCATCACATGGTGGATGATAAATAGACCTTATTGTACACCTAGTTTGACACTCTCAATGGATATGCTTTAGATGATTCATATTCTATTTATAAACTACTCAACATCTAATTATATCATCATACCATGAAATAAATTTACAAAATTATTGCACGGTCAATGCTACATGATTATTTCTCATTGTCAATATTATTTACACAATTGGAATCTTTATCAGAAACCATTTTTCACATTGAAAATCATGTTTTCCTGTGTTTATAACTATAGTGAAGTGATTCAAACTGATCAAGGAGTTTTGTATAGTATACAACCAACAAAAATGGTAATGATAACTAATTGTGTTTCCCTAAGAAAACTTTAGGATTGAATTCGTGGTTGGTTAAATCTAAGACCTGGTCTGGAGATCCAATCTAATAGTTATAGACATTTTCAATTCCATGATAGTATATGACATATAGCTTATCAATTGGATAATGGTGAGGACTGGGTATGAGAAACAATTTTATTTAACCAATGGTTTAATAATGATTTGATGGAGTTATATGTGTAGGTTTCTACTATCCAGCAACAATACACTATTATATAACAATATAGGCATACAAGAGTCATCGAAGAAGTTCCATCACAATAATTTTAAAATTTTCCCTATCATGTGGAAGAAGACAACCAAATTAATCACCCATGTTTTCTGTAAGAGAATTTTGATAATAAGGAAGCATCTAATGATAGAAAAAATGGAGAAAACAGTTATGATGATAAAGAACATGCATTATTTTGGGAGGAATTTTCTAGAAATGCAGTAGTTATACATTATCCTCAATTCATAATAAATCGTCCACCACTCTTCATATATTGATCGGAATCTATGACATGTCTTCCAAAATTCGATTATAATATTATCACACATAAAATTAAGTTTCCTGGAGTTATAGAGGAAATGTTTGGTCTAATAGACAAAAAATTATATGTTGGAAGAGATTTTCCAAGAAAATATTTCTTTAAAAATATACTAAAAAGATTTTATATTGAGAGAAACTATATAAGTTTTTTGAGGAGTTAAACTAGTCAAAATACATCATACAATGTGATAAATACGGTGATGATTATAGATTTCAATTAAGGGTGATTTCTGATATTGCTCTTAGATGGTGGAGAATTTCTAAGATTGGGGAATCTCATACTTGTGTGTATCCTAACCAGACAGAAGATCATACATCATGGATATAGCATCCCGCCTTTTTATAACATAAACTTTCATTTCATTACACAAAACTGAGGATCTTTAAGGTCTAGTGTCTTGGAAACCAGGAACATAATACATGAAAACGACATAAAACATTCTTCTTAAACACTTGAAAGGCTTCTCCTTAAGTTCATCCTAGGTTCATTACTTAATCTCATAACCTGGGGACATAGATCAAAAGAAAGGGTGAGCAGAAGGCCCAGTAAGGGAAACAAGAGGAACATTTTACATATGAACTTGATATACTTCAATAAGGACATGAAAAGAACTTTAAGGCATGAGAAAGAAATAATGAGGAATTTCATAATAAAAATAAAATTTTTCATAACTTGAATATGTGGCTACATCATTTAACATAGACAATCATGAACATATCACCAAGGTCCATCCCCAAGGTGTCATTTGAAAATTACCAAGGTTATTCACCAAGGTATCGTGAAAATTGTAATCTCTAGTGGTTACATCATAACCCAATGCATTGGAGCGCTATCAGGGCGCACCCTTAAATTTGCCTTTATTATCATGTGATCCACATATATCATCATCAAACATTTCATAAATAACCCATATAGCATAAAATAAATGGGTTTCATTTCATAATCATAACGTTTTAAAAACTGCTTTAAAGACATGATCTTTACGTCACTTTAAAACCCACAGAAAAGGAAGGTGGGTCTCATGTATGTAAATACAAGAATTTAAAATAGAACATTTTGGTATATATGTGAATACCACTTTAGAAGAAAGATCTTTGAGTATTAACTTAATAATATAAAAGAACTTTATAAAAAGATAGAGACATTTTGAGACGAAAATTCTGCAGCATAACGGCTATGTTACGAGGTTTTAGAAGACATTAAAAAGAGAGGAAAAATGGGTCAAACATTCATAAATGGACCATAAAACAGTAGATGGACAGAATAAGAAGGATACATGATCATGGTAATGAAATTTCAAGGACATACCATTTGAAATGAAAAACATGGAAGTAAGACAAAAATTACATGTCTCTTAGGAAAGTTCGGCAGCCTAACGACGTTACTTAAACTTCAGAAAAATGATTTTAAAAGATCAAATAGGGTCTCTAATCATGTGAACATAAGAGTTCAGTATGATATATATATAGATAATTACCCAACATAATTAAAAAGTAACTTTAAATACTTGACATGAAAGTAGAACTTTGAAAAGAATGAGAAGGGTGAAAGAATCCCCTAAAAAATTCGGCAGCCTAACGGCGCCACTTAAAACATCAAAATACTGAATTGAAGAGATCAAATGGGTTCTCTCATCATATGAACATAAGATTAAAATATGATAGATATAGAGATCATACCCCAACATAACAAAAAGGAACTTGAAAGAATTGACATGAAAGTAGAGCTTCAAAACGAGAAGGGTGAAGAACCACTTAAAATTCGGCAGCCTAACGGCACCACTTAAAACTTCAAAATACTAAATTGAAGAGATCAAATGGGGTCTCTCATCATATGAACATAAGAGTCCAGTATGATAGATATAGAGATCATACCCCAACATAACAAAAAGGAACTTGAAATAATTGACATGAAAGTAGAACTTCAAAACGAGAAGGGTGAAGAACCACTTAAAAATTCGACAGCCTAACGACGCCACTTAAAACTTCAAAATACTGAATTGAAGAGATCAAATGGGGTCTCTCATCATATGAACATAAGATTCCAGTATTATAGATATAGAGATCATACCCCAACATAACAAAAAGGAACTTGAAAGAATTTACATGAAAGTAGAACTTCAAAACGAGAAGGGTGAAGAACCACTTAAAAATTCGGCAGCCTAACGGCGCCACTTAAAACATCAAAATACTGAATTGAAGAGATCAAATGGGGTCTCTCATCATATGATCATAAAATATAAGTATGATAAATTTATAGATCATACCCCAACATAATAAAAAGGAACTTGAAATACTTTACATGAAAATAGATCTTGAAAAATGAGAAGGGAGAAAGAATCTGTTACAAAAATTTCGGCAGCCTAACGGCGCCACTTAAAACTTCATAAAACGAAATAATGAGAGTAATAGGGGATCTCTCATTATATGAACATAAAAAGGTCAGTAATAGGAGTATAAAAGAACATCCTCCAACATAAGAACATGGAGCATAAAAGGAATGACATAAAAGAGATTACTTGAAATGAAAGAGAGAGGTCGGATCCCTTACCTTAAAACGTAACTCTTAAAACTCAAAGGTTTGGACCTTGAAGGCTTGGGGGCACCTTGGGAGGACTCCTTGGGAGGTAATGAGACCAGAACTTCGTTGGGGGAGAGTGGGGAGTCGAATGGATGAGAGGATGGCTTGGTATTTATAGGGAAAGTGAGGGGACAAGGCATTAATGGCAAAGGGACACCTCATTAGTGGTTTTGGAAAAACCATGGGCTTGCCCATGGTATTTTCTCATGGTATTTTCCACTTGTGACACCTCATACCTTATCTCACTATTCATAATTCGAACATATTTATTACAAACTTAATACATCATTTAATGATGTCATTAAACACCCGTAACTTAAAAACTGTATTTTCACTATTCATCGAAAATTCAACTTTCTCAAAATAATCCCAAAATTTCACCTTAACAAAATATCAACGCTCTGATTAAAAATATGAACTCCATTTTATAAAAATAATTTTCTAAATATTTTTAATTTAATTTTTAAATAAAACACTATTCATCGAAAATTCATTTTTTTCAGAAAAATCCCCAAAAATTACCTTAACATAATATCGATGCTCTGAGTTCAAAAATAAAGTCCATTTTATAAAAATAATTTACTAATTATTTTTAATTAAATTTTTAATTAAAAAACACTATTCACCTGAAAAAGACTAATACTTGACTAATAATTTATGAAACCGTTATTTACCCATTTTATTGAATCTCATTACTTAATCAAGGTGCCTAGCTTATTTTAATACTTTCTTTAAGTGAGATTACTAATCCATTTGGACACATTATTAATCCTAATCATAAAATCACTATTCATAATTTACTATTCATCAAAAATCAAGTTGATCTTATTAGACTCTAAATTTCGTACTGAACATAATTGTAGAAGACCATTTTTTCCAAATCATTACACATTTTTAAATATTTAAGGTTTACAAAAACATTTTTAAAATATACTTTTTTCTAAAATTCATAAAAAATATGCATACTATATTTATCCGGTCATTTGAAAATTCATAAACTTCATCATAAGAAGAAATCACAATTTTTATTTAAAAAAAAGGATTACACAAGGCAGTTACGGTCTCCTTACATAGCCCCTTATCACACCAGCATAGGACCTAAGTGTAAGGTGTGCTAAGGTGAGAGAATCTGAGGGAGGCTCGGCCAACATCACACGAGTAGTAATTTCTATCAGTTTGAACTTCTCGCGAAGGCGATCCCGTTCTATCTTTACACGATGAAGTTCGGCTTGGGTTTGGTCCAGAGCAAAGCCCAGTGGTGCTACCTTCTTCCCAAGTTCTGTTAGATGGGCTTCGATCGGTCCAAGACTACTGGGTGAGGCCATCGAATCTTCTTTCTATATTAATTAACCAAGATTACTTGTATTTAGAGACAATAATCAAAAGGTTTAGTTTCCAGCGGTCATATTGACCAATGGTCATATAACAGTCAAAAACCAACGGTATTATCTTAATTATACTCATGTTATCAAATGAAACATTTTTGTTGAGTATAAAAATAAAATAAAATAACACATAAAATTAGGAAACAAGATTTATTCAAAATTTCGGGTCGTTACAATCTTCCCCCCTTAAGAAATTGCGTCCGCGCAATTTTTTTAAAAATAGGTTTTGAAATTTCATTTAAAGTCCCACATCGGAAAAGGAGTCAGTAAAACTATTACTTTAAAAGAAAGAAAGGGAAGTACAAAGGTCACCCGAGTTAGCCCACACTAGGATTCCATGTAGGAAAACATGGACATGGAAGAAAAACAAAGGGTCAAGTTCTGAGGGAGAGTGATAGAGAACATGATTTGGAGAAAGTTAACCATGAGAAAATCCGAAACTTATGATGTGTGTAAACGGTCATTGATTACCTAGTAGGAAACATAAACCAACAACATTTTTGTTTTATGTTCCTTTTCATAATTTTGAATAATTCATTTACAACATAGAACAAAAACATAAAAAAATATACCTACCTTCATGTAGAGTTTTATCCTTTAATAAGTTTCTACCAAAACTAATCTTTTATCCAAATGATGAGCATTCAAAACTACTTGGTCTCATCAAAACACAAGAATCATCTTCTATAGAATCACATAATCCACAAAAGATTAACTATCTATTTCTTCTATCTTTAAACATTATCCCAAAAACAGAAAGGGTAAGGTAAAACAACTCTTCAAAAAGAAAGAATCCCATAGGAAGGGAAACTATTTTTAAATCTTCAAAGTTCCATGGTACTACCCAAAGTTCATCATAGACCATCCCTTAAATAAAGTTCCTTAAAATTCATCAAAATAAACCAAACTAAGATTGAAACCCAAATACAAGAGGGATTTGATAACATAGTCTTCCAAAATAAACTTCATTGTTCATCTCCAAACAACATCAACCACAACTAACATCTTATAACAAAAGTAGCTAACCTAAACATATTTTACCCAAGATAGGTTAATCATTTCCATAAGTAACCTAAATTACTATAATCCCTCCTTAAATTCATTGATTATTCAAAATATAAGTCAACCTTACTCCTCAATGAAAATACTGTAGTAATCTATTTACCTTGATCATATAGGGTCCTCAAAATAGTGAACGTCTTCCAAAATAATAATCATATTTTAATCCCCTAATCATCTCTGTCGTATTAATATGGCAATCGTAGCATTTCCTATCACATTGGTTGTTGGGACATGTTCTTCCATTTCTCACCATTAATTAAGAAAAGAATCTATAATTAGGGGCTTAAATACTTAGCCAATAATCATGAAAAGAAACTTAAAGCATATAAGGATAACTTGTAGAAGAAAAGTATACCCTAACTTGTGATCCCCTAGGTTCCCATCTAGGTTATCCATGATCATATATTCTTATGTGAACCTTTATTTAATTTTATCTTTGTTCCTTTAACAATGGTTCATACTAAGCTTATGAATTTACCAAAGCATATCCCCCGGGAGTGTCGTAACCAAGAGTGCAGCAAGGCCCGTTGTCGTGTACCAGTTCCCGTTCGAGTCTAGCTCAAAGCGGTGTTTTCGGGTTTTACCCCTATGTACATCTGTGCCATAGCCACCTCTACCTGCTCGTATCCAGACAGGGATGTATTTTCTTGGTAACCCCTTACTCAATACTCACCAAAATACCAGGAAGATTTCCTATATTTAAACTTTTCTATAGGGTTCTTCCTAGAGTTTTCATATCCTAATTTCCACAAATAACTAAACCATCCTTTGATACCAACTATAGCATCCCGCCTTTTTATAACATAAACTTTCATTTCATTACACAAAACTGAGGATCTTTAAGGTCTAGTGTCTTGGAAACCAGGAACATAATACATGAAAATGACATAAAACATTCTTCTTAAACACTTTAAAGGCTTCTCCTTAAGTTCATCCTAGGTTCATTACTTCATATCATAACCTGGGGACATACATCAAAAGAAAGGGTGAGCAGAAGGCCCAGTAAGGGAAACAAGAGGAACATTTTACATATGAACTTGATATACTTCAATAAGGACATGAAAAGAACTTTAAGGCATGAGAAAGAAATAATGAGGCATTTCATAATAAAAATAACATTTTTCATAACTTGAAGATGTGTCTACATCATTTAACATAGACAATCATGAACATATCACCAAGGTCCATCCCCAAGGTGTCATTTGAAAATTACCAAGGTTATTCACCAAGGTATCGTGAAAATTGTAATCTCTAGTGGTTACATCATTACCCAATGCATTGGAGCGCTATCAGGGCGCACCCTTAAATTTGCCTTTATTATCATGTGAGCCACATATATCATCATCAAACTTTTCATAAATAACCCATATAGAATAAAATAAATGGGTTTCATTTCATAATCATATCGTTTTAAAAACTGCTTTAAAGACATGATCTTTACGTCACTTTAAAACCCACAGAAAAGGAAGGTGGGTCTCATGTATGTAAATCCAAGAATTTAAAATAGAAAATTTTGGTATATATGTGAATACCACTTTATAAGAAAGATCTTTGAGTATTAACTTAATAATATAAAAGAACTTTATAAAAAGATAGAGACATTTTGAGACGAAAATTCTGCAGCATAACGGCTATGTTACGAGGTTTTAGAAGACATTAAAAAGAGAGGGAAAATGGGTCAAGCATTCATAAATGACCCATAAAATAGTAGATGGACAGAATAAGAAGGATACATGATCATGGTAATTAAATTTCAAGGACATACCATTTGAAATGAAAAACATGGAAGTAAGACAAAAATTACATTTCTCTTAGGAAAGTTCGGCAGCCTAACGGTGTTACTTAAACTTCAGCAAAAATGATTTGAAAAGATCAAATAGGGTCTCTAATCATGTGAACATAAGATTTAAGTATGATAGATATATATATAATTCCCCAACATAATTAAAAAGGAACTTTAAAGACTTGACATGAAAGTAGAACTTTGAAAAGAATGAGAAGGGTGAAAGAATCCCCTAAAACAATCGGCAGCCTAACGGCGCCACTTAAAACTTCAAAATACTGAATTGAAGAGATCAAATGGGGTCTCTCATCATATGAACATAAGATTCCAATATGATATATATAGAGATCATACCCCAACATACCAAAAAGGAACTTGAAATAATTGACATGAAAGTAGAGCTTCAAAACGAGAAGGGTGAAGAACCACTTAAAAATTCGGCAGCCTAACGGCACCACTTAAAACTTCAAAATACTGAATTGAAGAGATCAAATGGGGTCTCTAATAATATGAACATAAGAGTCCAGTATGATAGATATAGAGATCATACCCCAACATAACAAAAAAGAACTTGAAAGAATTGACATGAAAGTAGAACTTCAAAACGAGAAGGGTGAAGAACCACTTAAAAATTTGGCAGCCTAACGACGCCACTTAAAACTTCAAAATACTGAATTGAAGAGATAAAATGGGATATCTCATCATATGAGCATAAGAGTCCAGTATGATAGATATATAGATCATACCCCAACATAACAAAAAGGAACTTGAAAGAATTTACATGAAAGTAGAACTTCAAAACGAGAAGGGTGAAGAACCACTTAAAAATTCGGCAGCCTAACGGCGCCACTTAAAACATCAAAATACTGAATTGAAGAGATCAAATGGGGTCTCTCATCATATGATCATAAAAGATGAGTATGATAAATTTATATATCATACCCCAACATAATAAAAAGGAACTTGAAATACTTTACATGAAAATAGATCTTGAAAAATGAGAAGGGAGAAAGAATCCGTTACAAAAATTTCGGTAGCCTAATGGCGCCACTTAAAACTTCATAAAACGAAATAATGAGAGTAAGAGGGGATCTCTAATTATATGAACATAAAAAGGGCAGTAAGAGTAGTATAAAATAACATCCTCCAACATAAGAACATGGAGCATAAAAGGAATGACATAAAAGAGATTACTTGAAATGAAAGAGAGAGGTCGGATCCCTTACCTTAAAACGTAACTCTTAAAACTCAAAGGTTTGGACCTTGAAGGCTTGGGGGCACCTTGGGAGGACTCCTTGGGAGGTAATGAGACCAGAACTTCGTTGGGGGAGAGTGGGGAGTCGAATGGATGAGAGGATGGTTTGGTATTTATAGGGAAAGTGAGGGGACAAGGCATTAATGGCAAAGGGACACCTCATTAGTGGTTTTGGCAAAACCATGGGCTTGCCCATGGTATTTTCCCATGGTATTGGCCACTTGGGACACCTCATACCTTATCTAAATATTCATAATTCGAACATATTGATTACAAACTTAATACATCATTTAATGATGTCATTAAACACCTGTAACTTAAAAACTGTATTTTCACTATTCATCAAAAATTCAACTCTCTCAGAATAATCCCAAAATTTCACCTTAACCAAATAGCAACGCTCTGATTACAAATATGAACTCCATTTTATAAAAATAATTTTCTAAATATTTTTAATTTAATTTTTAAATAAAAACACTATTCACTGAAAATTCATTTTTTTCAGAAAAATCCCCAAAAATTACCTTAACATAATATCGATGCTCCGAGTTCAAAAATAAAGTCCATTTTATAAAAATAATTTACTAATTATTTTTAATTAAATTTTTAATTAAAAAACACTATTCACCTGAAAAAGACTAATACTTGACTAATAATTTATGAAACCGTTATTTACCCATTTCATTGAATCTCATTACCTAATCAAGGTGCCTAGCTTATTTTAATACTTTCTTTAAGTGAGATTACTAATCCATTTGGACACATTATTAATCCTAATCATAAAATCACTATTCATAATTTACTATTCATCAAAAATCAAGTTGATCTTATTAGACTCTAAATTTCGTACTGAACATAATTGTAGAAGACCATTTTTTCCAAATCATTACACATTTTTAATTATTTAAGGTTTACAAAAACATTTTTAAAATATACTTTTTTCTAAAATTCATAAAAAATATGCATACTATATTTATCCGGTCATTTGAAAATTCATAAACTTCATCATAATAAGAAATCCCAATTTTTATTTAAAACAAAGGATTACACAAGGCAGCTACGGTCTCCTTACATAGCCCCTTATCACACTAGCATAGGACCTAAATGTAAGGTGTGCTAAGGTGAGAGAATCTGAGGGAGGCTCGGCCAACATCGCACGAGTAGTAATTTCTATCATTTTGAACTTCTCGCGAAGGCGATCCCGTTCTAGCTTTACACGATGAAGTTCGGCTTGGGTTTGGTCCAGAGTAAAGCCCAGTGGTGCTACCTCCTTCCCAAGTTCTATTATATGGGCTTCGATCGGTCCAAGACTACTGGGTGAGGCCATCGAATCTTCTTTCTATATTAATTAACCAAGATTACTTGTATTTAGAGACAATAATCAAAAAGTTTAGTTTCCAGCGGTCATATTGACCAATGGTCATATAACAGTCAAAAACCAATGGTATCATTTTAATTATACTCATGTTATCAAATGAAACATTTTTGTTGAGTATAAAAATAAAATAAAATAACACATAAAATTAGGAAACAAGATTTATTCAAAATTTCGGGTCGTTACAATGGATACTGAATTTATGTCATCTATTATTGTTTAAATGATCATGACTTTCCAAGATATCCCTATAGACCTTGTGTAGGAAAGGATGCAACAAAATTTTGGATAAAATATTTCCTATGGAAATGAATGGATGGTGGAACAAAAAGAAATTATCAATTTGTATGGTGATTAGGATGACTTTTATTGAGTATTGTCTCAGTTTCTATCCATATTTAGACAAAAAAACCAACTTGTATTCCACCTAAATACAAATGAACATTTGTCTCAACATAACTGGTTTGATCCATATCATGTCAATTTTAATCAGCTGTTCTGTTAATTCATTCCATGAATTTCCATATTAATTTCATTAAATATTTCACATCATTTTACAGAATGTTTCTATATAGAAATTATATGGGAGTATTGTTGATTGCAGTGACTCAATATGACAACTGTAAACCTATGGTTCTTTTATTTTCCATTTTGGAGAAGGAAAACTATGAATAGTAGAGTTACTTTTAAACATGTATTAGTAACCATTTCATCCTTATTTAGGTATTATGTTTGATATAAGATCATCATTGGGAAATAAATGAGGTATTAAATTTAGATCCAATTACATAGATATACCTGAATTCACATCATTGATACTGCATCAGACACATTTCTAGAAATGTGAAAAGGGAATTCCATGATGAATATATGAAGAAGTCTATCATAAGGCTCGATGTAAAATATCTTTATTATTTTTTACTATGTAATTGTAATGATAAAATTAATTTATGTGTAATATAATCACTTTCATGTAGAATAAGATCCAGATCAGCATAGGTTTGAGCAGTGATTAGAAGGAATTTATAGGGCTAATCAGGGAGTGTTTGATTACATGACGCATATTCCAAGAGAGAAATGGACATTGGCATAAAATTTGGGGAATAGATAAAGACACATGAGAAGAAACATTTTTGAGTTCATTAATGTAATCTTAAATGGTCTTTCCAAGTGACCAAAAACTGGGCTAGTTCAGGAGACATTTTATTGTTGTGTAAAGTATTTTGTAGAAATTGGAAGACAGACTGGGGATGGTATTCAACAGGGGTTGTGGTATGGATGACACTTTCAATGAGATACTAAAAATAACATTGATTAATCTTCTACTTATTGAGTGTAACTTTTCAATCGATAATAAATTTAATTTTAAGTAACAAGTTTCAGGACCCCACCATAGGTAGCAATAGTCAATTGCAAGTGCTGTTATTGGACACGAGGCATTATCAATGTGGAAAATTTCAGGAATTGCAGTTTCCATTCACGTATTATATTGTGGCATCTGTGTCATGACCTAACCCATTGGGGACCATCTAGTTGATAGTAAACCAAGTGTGACAACCCCAATACCACCTTCAATAGGCCAGAAACTTGGTGACTATCACTGAGTAGGAGTACCCCACATATGTGAGGCATTAACCTAAGAGCATGTATGTGCACACACATCTCCAAGCCCATACAATGATGATGGTAAAACAAAAAAACAGATACAAATGTTTGCATACATCTAAATACCACCATCAGAATACCAAAAAGTATGGAAAAATCCAAATAAAATCCCATCAAAACTGGAAATAAAGTCCAACCTTCTTAGACGGAGATGAATTCTTTCAAATTAAACACCAATAAGAACCTTGGTCTATCTATCCAAAAACTGTGATTTTTATTCTTCTCCATGTCCCTATCGAGTGTCATTTCGTCCGCATAAGACACGACATGTGTGCATAGAGTCACTACATAGGTGAGTATAACAACACCGAGTTAGACACCCCAAAAACACTAAACATAATGAATCAAGAGTAGTCAGCTCATCAATATATAGGTATATTAATCAATATATGATACATATTGATAATAAATAATATAGATTTACTCCTAATATAATCCATGTATTAAATAGGTCTCAACCAAACTAATATCCACTGGATTTTTCTTATGGATCTAAGGTAATGTTAATCTTGGATAATTCACTCCATGATCCATGTCATCACTAATGGTGTTCACTCAAGAGTTTTTTCTCTTCATGTCTCTCCAAATAATATACACACTAGAACTATAAATATCTAGACACCCAGATACAGATCACACCCAAGAATGATTAGGGACACCACAAACCCTACTAGAACAACCCAATGAGTAGGGTATTATATGTATGATGATATTGTTAACTCTACTAAAATAACCCACTAGATAGGGGATCGAAGTCATGTGCATGGTGGTCACACTGATACCATGAACCCTACCTAGGGTGAATGAATAAATGAATGATGATCACACCCTGAGTCATAGGGAGGGACAACAAAAGATCTATCTGAGACTCATCCCATAGAGAGGATCACAATCCTATGTCTAGTACGTAATTAAAAACTTTCCCCTCATAGGGATGAACCAAGGGAACACACTCTAAAGATAATAGAATACACAGAAATGGTCCAAGGGTAACTAACTAAGATCACACCAGAGATGAATGAGAAGGAACAAGGGCTCCAACTTTCCCTCAAAGAAGTACATAGTGTGTCCCATAGTAGTACAAGATGTGTCTCACTAGTTTCTGATCTCCTCATGTTTCATTCTAACATGGTATTCATTTTAAAAAATACACAATGTGTAGATGTCCGTTCAGTACTCAGCGTTCCATTATACATACCTCATGTACCTTTCAATGTACGTAGTGTGTCCCAGAACATGCATAGAATGTAGGGCCACATGGGTTCCTGGGTGTGTAATCCATTCCCATGTCGATCCATCTACCAAGGGTTACATAGATTGTGACTTTACACACATGATGTGTAACACCAGATTGCTTCCTGGGTGTGTAATCCTTATACATGTCGAGTTGGCCAAATAAGGGTCACATGTCATGTGGGCCAACCACAAGGCATATAATATTTATCTCCAAAGGGAAACCCTATATTCTAGAGATAGGTGACTATAAAGCATGTGTTCTATAGACTACACTCCATGTAGTCGGTATTTCTACAGAATCTATGGTTCTCTGTGCAGCTTTCACTTGCGTCGCCAACACAGAATCTGTCATAGGACTCATCTTAAATCTCATATCACACTCCAGATGAGCCCATCTAACACCAATAGCCAAATTCCAGTCATTTTTTCAATTGGTAAATGTTTCTTATCCAACCATACCACTATCACATGCCAAACTATGAACCAAGAGTCTCCATTATGAACCCCGATTATCTATAGTCATTGTTTCACCTGATCGTGTTATTGATCCCAAATATAAACTTATGGTGATGATATGTTTCACCAAAGATTTATTGTGAAATGCTCGCTGATCAGTTATTTTTTAAATCACCAACTAACCAAAATACCTAATACAATCACATGTAGAACAAGAAGAGAAAACTTAAAACATAAACATGAGGAAAAAACCTCATCCAGTGTTCTTATTGGCCTTGATTCATTATCATATGAATGACTAATGAAGTGTAAAAAGCAATGAAATGTCAAGTTCCTATTTCTAGAAAGATAAATCCATACCCACACAATATGATTGACCCAAGAATAAAACTATTAGAAGAATTGATTCGCATTCATCTTGGAATAAAAAAAATGGAAAATAAACCAAGAAAATCAAATTCACTACCTCAAGTTGGATCGATCATCAAAGAAGAACGCATCCTCTATCGAAAAATGTTAAGATCTCACTAAATTATCCATCCATCCCTTGATTTACCTTGATCTGTTCCTCAATGATCCTCGATCAAGATCCACTAACAACAAAATCAATCCTCCTCACTAATATCCTATGGTTATGAGGTTAACCCCATAGATTTTTCATAAAATCTTATAGATAGGGTTATCTCACTACAATAAAACAAAAAATAAATTAATTTAATCGTTTTATTTTATTATTTTCTCCCATGATGGTACTTTATAAAAATGATCTATTTCGACAAAGGTTATCTCATGACTTGGGTAAACCTCATGTTTTAGATTCAATGATAGTCTCATAATTCCCATCTGAGTCCCTATTCAGAAGTTATTTAATTTTTTCTAAAAAATTGTATGTGCATGATATAATATATTTTATATTTTTATTATATAGACACTGATGCTCATTGGGCCTCGTAATCTCATGTCGTATCAACATCAGTCTCCAATAATATTCCAAATCCTTACAATTAAAAAAGAGACATTAAATTCTCCCCAAATTCAAGTATCTTTGTCCCGAAAAGATATAACCTACTCACAAGTGAGGATACTAATCTCTCATTTGGGTCCCCCACTCTTATGATCCCTCATAAAGGGTCCCAAATTGTCAAAAAAACATGCACCCAAGGGAATCACTTTCCCATGAGGGGTCTTCTCCTTCTAGTTCTCAAATTCCATTGGGCACCAGGAAAATGTAACTCTTCCCTCAATGTTTATCTCACCCTAGTAAACATCATAAAACAAGATGCACACATGTCACCTTATCTATGACATGTAGGAGACACCAAGAACCCGACATAACTATGGTCACAAGGTCAAGGGTTATTCCACCTCACTAACCCAATGAAGTATTCGAAAATATGGCTTACAAACCACAAAGATAGCCTACCACCCTAGCCATATCTTCATAATTCATGAAGAGACAAGATTTATCAAAACCCTAGATCACCTCATAAAACTATCGAGGCCACAATTTTCAGTCCACAAGGGACTCTTGACATTACCAGGAAGTCCTCATCCACCCCTACATGAATTGCACCTTTCACAACCATCGCTAACACAAACAATAATCGCACAAATGTTATCTCCTACTAATTCTAAACAGTATAACAGTGGGATGTAGGGTCTCCCATAAATGTCCTAACATGGTGATATACTAATGGTGGACTCGTAATTATTGTGATATGAAAACTCCACCAATGGTAGATGATCCTCCCACCTATAGCCCAAAGTTAACATGTAATCCAGAAGCATGTTCACCAAAACCTGAATAGTTTCCTTAACCTAGCCATCTTCCTAGGGTAATGAATTCCTCTAAGGACTATGGACCATGTAATACCTATGCCTACGGGCCTTTTAAGGGTTCCACCTCACCCCTTGAAATGTGGATTATCAAAATCAATAAAAAAATGAAGGCCTTCGGGCTATTGGAGGGAATTCCATGAGTTCAGACTATCTATTTCACGTACAAGCATCCCAAACTCTCCACTAAGATCTAATCTCAAATATTTAGGAATTGGGTTAACTTGGTGTTGTTCAATGACCACTCAGATAGCATCGTGACCTCACACTAATCATAGAAGCCTCATCACCAAAACCACCATGATATCATCCCATTTCCACTTCCATATGGGAACCTCGGCCTTCACCAATTGATAGGTTAGACAAAATATTTTAACTAAGAAACGTGTTTCTACATCCTTGAAAACTAACCCTGATTCCAAAGGATATTGGTACATTCACACCTATCCTAGGTGTATTACTAAGGAAAATAAACCGTATAAGCACTTCTCTTCCCTGCATAAATAGTGTCATCTTCCGTCCTCAAAAAAGGATGATGTACTCCCCATATTCAAAAAATCCATCAAGAACATTTCTAGTGGATTTATAATCATTAACTATCTCATAGTCAATATCTCCAAGATATGCTACACTAAATCACTGAATAATCCAAGGGGAAACAATCATCGACTGGAGGTATGTCACACCATCCTCACCAACAAGGGTCAACTAAAATGGGTCTAAAATCTATATCACCTTTACCAAAAATAGAAAATGGAAAAACTCAATATTAGTTTCATATATAATCACCACACTCTTGAGTAGCTCTAAAGATCACACTGTTTCTACCTCTGTTGGGTCTACTATCACTCCTATGTCTGATAAGACATTCCCCAAGAAGTGGACCAACTTAACCTAGATCTGATGCTTTGAGAGATTCCTATAAAATCATGTCTAGAATCATCCTCAAGTGTATTATTTTCTCCTCTTTAGATGTTAAGTACAATAGGATTTCACTGAAGAAGACTACCATAAACTGATCCAAGAAGGGTTGAAGGGTTCGGTTCATAAGTCTCACAAGCACTGCCTGGGCATCCAACATGCTAAAAGGTATCACTATAACGTCAAAGAATCCATAGTATCTTTATAAAGACATATTCAGTACAAACTCCTCTCAAACTTGGAGTTGTTTATAACCCATCTTTATGTCAAACTTTGAGAAATAATTTTCCCCTAAACACTGGAAAAAGAAGTCATCGATTCTCAAGGGTTGTCTTTCCTCCCTAACAGCCACATGAATCATGTGACGTCAATCCACACTTAACCTCAAGATCTCATCTACCTCCTAGTAAAACTACATTGGGAAGACTAGGTGAACACAATAGTCCTAATGAAGTCCCCACTCTATGGATTTTCTTTAATTATACCTTATTCTCTCACAACTACACAGGTTATCTGATATGATAGCACAGATATTAGGCCATCACTGGTGAATGTCTATACAGAAAAAACCTTTTGATGGGGAAAATAAGCCTGGAACATCCTCATAGAAGATGTCAACATACTCTTTTAACACCCTAGTAAACTAAAGATCAAACAATTCACTATTCCAAGGGTCATAATAGCCAACTGATAAGAAATTTTTGGTCTCCTTCTGCACATGATCTCATCATACTCTTACTTGTATCACTACTTACCAAAGGATAAAAAATCTATCGCACAAATTGAGTTAACAACAATGCTCAATAGTATCAATCATTGATCATGAATGTTAGACAATTATTCCACACTAAACAAAATATCATAGGGAACCATTACCACTATATAAAGGTTCCAAGCAAGGCTCTATATCCTCCCATAGTTAGGTCACACTATTGATAGAAGTGTGTGATTTATGGTCCTCTTTGGAGGAGCCTCTAACATAAGGGTCAATCTAAAAGACTCCAATAGCATTGTTATGTCTCTAATAGGGGTTACATTTAGGAAAATGTGGCATATTACTTGGTTCTAAAAATGTATCTGAAGCGGTGAAGGAATATGCCATACCTCAAACCACATTTGAAGCCTCTAGGTCATAAGATCTAACTGCCTAAAGTTATACATACCTATCCCGCATGTTCACTATAATCAGGGCCCACGTAAACACCCTATCAAATCAAAAGTAACTCAAATAAAAAAATTTGAAGGAACCCATCCACCACACCTTCGACAGTGTTCGCTTTGGGAAACTCTAACATGCCCACATGGTTTTGGATCGTGTTACAAGAATGCATCTTAGTGGGGGAAGCATCACTCTTCCTTCTGTGCTTGAAGGCACATTAAACATCACCAACACAGGTATTTACCAATTCCTTAAATCTCCTTAGATAATTCATTCTTCTAGTAACAATATCGATATGGTTCCTAACTAGGAACTAAACTCACACCAAAAATCTTGTTCCATTCCTTTACCACTCTGGAAAATTGGGGGGGGGGGTCTAGCCCATTATAAAACCTAGAAAATATTTATCTTTGAAACTATATATATTCACTTAGCATAGTTGTTTCATATGTTGGTACCATTGAGACCAATTAAGTCTCATGAAGAAGACTAGTCACTAGGGAAACCATACCATTGGTCAGGGTCCATACAAGCTAGAAAACTTGAACCACCTTCTCGAGCCAATCCTCCACTACTTGAGGATCTAGCTTGACATGTAACCTTAGTGGTCCCTATCAATATGATTCATGTAACATTCTAAACATACTTTTATCACCACCATGACCTATTGGATTCATTATCTTCCCATCATATCATCGATCATCCATCATATCCATGAAGTATATAAGAACTACTCAATAGGTGGAAGCACTATTTTGTGACCTCATGGAGGAAACAACTCATGAACGAGACCTTGAATTGAGGCCTCATCTCTCAACTGGTCTTTGTCACGATACTCTCTCAAAATCCTAGTTAGCTCTCATCATGGAGGTATCTTGAAAATTATCAAGATGAGACAAGATAAAAGAGTAAATATGGGGATATGACTCAAGGATATGAAAAAAAACAACCCATTTCTATATGATGCATGTACTTATGTTTTCCCTATAAAGAATTCCTACATGTACCGAGTCAACAAAAAGGTTATCAGAGTCATAGTGAATGAATACATAGGTTTACACACAAACACTAGAGACCCTATCTTGATATCAAAACTCAAAAAACTTTACCAATGTTTCCATAAATCCAAAAAAATCAAAACTAGATAAAACTCCAAACTCTAGTCCCAAGGTAGAACTGACTGCTATGATACCACTCAATCATGACCTGGCCCATCAGGGATCATTTTCTTGGTGTTAGGATGAGTGTAATAACCCCAATCCCACCTCTATTAGGCCAAGGGACGGTGACTAGCACCAAGTAGTCATATCTCATATATGGGAGGCATTATCCTAAGTACTTGTATGTAGACACACATCACCAAGCTCATACAATGTTGAAGGTAAAACAACAAAATTGATGCCAATGCATGAATACATTTAAATCCAACTATTAGAGTATCACAATGTACAAAAAGTAAAAGGGGGGAAAATACAATCCCACTAAAACTAGAAATAAATTCCAACCTTCTCAGGTGGAGGGGAATGCTATCAAATGAAACACTGGTAAGAACCTTAGTCTATTAAGACCAAAACTATACTCTATCTGCTCCCTATCCTCCCAGAAATATCTCAAAAGGTATGTTGTCTACATAGGACATGATATGTGTGGTAAAATCCCATGAATGGGTGATTATAATAATACCAAATAGGATGCCCCAAAATCACTAAACATAAAGCATCATGAGTAGTCATCTCATCAATAAAAAATTATGTCAAGAAAGATATGACACATAATGATAATTCAGAATCCAAATATACTTTTAACAGACTCTAGGTCTCAAAGAGGTCCCAACCAAACTACCAGCCATAGGATTCTTCTTGAGGATCTAAGGTAATGCTCGTATAGCAGAATCCACTCCTTGAACCATGCTGTCACGGATGACACTCGCATGAGAGGTAATGCTCATCGAGTCTCTCCAAATAATATACATGCTAGAACTCCTAAGATATCGAAACCTATATAGGTGATCACATCTAAGACCACTATGGGTCACCATGAACCCTACTAGAATAACCTACTAGTTAGAGGATCATATGTATGACAATACCACAAATCTTACTAGATTAAATTTATAGATATGGGTTGAAGTCTAGTGTATGGTGGTCACACCAATACCATGATCCCTACAAAGGGTAAAAAAGTAATAATATAGGATCACACCCTAGGTTATATGGAGGGACACCACAAACTCTATTCAAGACTCATCCTATAGAGGTGATAAAAATACAATGTTGATAACATAATGCCACACTATTTCCACAAATGGATAGACTAAGGGAACACACTCAACTGATACTAGTCTATACTAAAAAGGTCCAAGGGTAACCACCCAAACTCCTACCAGAGATTACTGATAAGAATGAGGGATCCCACCTACCCTCTAAGGAGTATAGGGTGTATACCATAGGGGTACATGACTTGTCTCACTAAAACTGTAACTTCTCATGGTTCATGCTCACATTGCTAGCATTTCCTAAAATACATGGCATGTAGATGTCCCTTTGGAACTTAGTGTGTCATTATACCTAGACCATGTACCTTCAAAAGTAAAAAATTTATGCCCTGACATACACAGTGTGTGGTTCACATGGTCTCTTGGGTCTATACTCCCTGTACATGTTAAGCCATCCGAAAAGGGTAACATGATGTGCGACTTAACACACATGGTGTGTAACACCACATGAATTTATGGGTGTGTACTCACTGAACAAGCCGAACCAGCCAGCTAAGGGTTACAAATAATGTGGGCCCACCACACAGTGTGTGATATTTATCTCCATGTGTAAATATTAGCTTCCACATAGAGAGAAATACATGATGTGTTTTCTATGGACCGCACACCATATAGTCAAGATTTATTCAGAATAGCTAGTTCTTCTCATAGATTTCACCTTATCTTCCATAAAAACTAGATACACTATAGGACTCACTATAAATCATATATCTCAATCCAATCAATCACATCTGATGCTGATGGCCAGATTCCAGCCACCTATTTTGATTGAGAAATTATTCCTTCCACAAGATGTTTCTTCTGTGTTCCAAACTACAAATCATGGGTCTTAAATCCAAACCTCGATCATTTATAGTCATTACCACACCCGATAATGGAATCAATACAAAATCCAAACATGTGTTGATGATCTATTTCACCAAAGATCGATTTCACAATGATTACCCAACAGGTATTTTTTGAATCACTGGCCAAACAAAATACTGAGGACAGTAGCACGTATAATGGGGAGAGGAAATAATAAACAAAAAAATGAAGAATGAAACTCATCCAATGTTCATGTTGTCCTCAATTTTTTTCATGGGAATAATGAATGAAGATGAGAAAATAAGGCAATATCAAATTTATATTTCTAGGAAGATAAATCCATACCCATACAAAACGATCATTCCACAAATAAAATTGTTAGAATAATTGATTCACATTCATCATGAAATAGAAAATGGGGGAAATAATCCATGAAAATAATATGCCCTACCATGATTTGGATCAATCATCAGTGAATAATGCATATTTTATCATATAAGATGAATATCCTATTGTGTTTTTTGTCCATCTCTCAATTCACCTCAACCCTGATCCACTAATGAAAAAATCTATCCTACTCTATATTCTCCTAGGTTTATGTGGCTAACACTAGTGTTTTTATATAACATCATATTTATAGATAGGGTTAGGTCACTATGCTAAACTAAAAAATAAATAAATTATTTTATTTTAATATAGTATATATTCCTGTGATGAAACTTTAAAAAATCACCCAATGCTGACAAAGGTTATGTTGTGCCTATGGTAAACCCCATGTTTTGGATTTAAAATTGGTATAATATTTACCAAATTATTCCCCATTTATAATTTACTCCATTATTTCTAAAAAACTATGTGTGCTTAATATAATAAATTTAATATTTTTAATATATCAACGCTGAGGCTCACCGGGACTCAAAATTTCAAATTGTCTCATCATAAACTCTGAAAATATTCTTCAAAATATTCCAAAGACTTATAAGGTAGAAACAGAGATGTTAAAAAGTGTCTCCATGAAAATATAATGGGAAATATATGTTGGTCTAGTGTACTAGATCAACACCATTACTAACTACTATAGTGCACCATTGATGCCTATTGGGGAGTTTCAACATTTCCCAATGCCCAAGACCAATCAATATTGATACCTAACATCACAAGTTATGATCATGAGGTATACTGAAGTCCATCAAGATCTAGAATGAGAAGTAATGGCCTTAATAAAAAAAATCTAATGTTTAAGATACAACATATTTCACAAGGAAGGTCATAAAATAAGACAATATCCTAACATTATTAGAAAAAATTCTCATTCTCATCCTTAATGATGTATTGCCGACAAATAATGTAATGTCCAAAGTCTTTAAAAGTGATGATCGAAGTTTCAGTAATTGAAAATAAACCTTATAATAAAAGTGGTGATCTATGTAAACGTGTAAAATGTTTAAAGAATAATCATAGTAATGAAATCATTATCTCTCAATTGTTCCATGAGTGACTAGTTCAAGAATTTGAAACAATTATCTTATATGAAACATGATAACTTGATTTTTAATGTAATAACTTGGATTTTAACATGTAGTAATTTCCACATGTTCACTTGACCTTCACGGTTAGTTGAAATTATTAATGCAGTAAGTTGTCACAGCCACT
Source organism: Viscum album (assembly GCA_963277665.1). NCBI lineage: Eukaryota > Viridiplantae > Streptophyta > Magnoliopsida > Santalales > Viscaceae > Viscum > Viscum album. The sequence goes on along the minus strand of OY728145.1, from coordinate 438,207,346 downwards.
TCAAGACTTATCCATTTTTTTATGAGCTTTTCAGGAAAAATAGTTTACTATAATAAAACATGAAATTAATTAGTAACATAAGAAACATGAATTGTGATCATTAAAATAATTATTTTATAGAAAAGGAAAAAATGATAAAAAAAATTTCAATGATTATACAGATGTAATTATGTACAATACACTATATGATGAAAAAATATCGATCCAAATTATCAACTATAGAAAGATCAAAGTTTGTTAACATAATTTTTATATATTATATTCTACCAATGATAAAATTAGACTGACCATAAAATTATATTTACATTTTACACTTACTTAATATTTATTTCATTTTTGTTCATAAAGATGGAGGATATTACACTACTCATAGAGAAACACATATATGTTTCATGTGAGGTGATAGTAGGTCATGACGTTCAAAAGATTAGGGTGTATGGGACACACCATTATCATCACATTCTACCACTAACTGTCATTATACCATACATACGATGTGATGGATTTTATGGCATCACTTTATCAGATTATAAATTCATTAATCATCACCTCCTTTCTACCCTCACCAAGATATGGAGACCTGAGACTCACACATTCCACTTTCTCTAGGGAGAGATTAATATCACCCTCGAGGATATAGAATTTATGTTTGGTCTTTCTATCCAGGGTGCTATAGTTATAGGACCCACCCATAGTGACTGGCTTGAGCATGTATAGTGATTAATAGGCCACGATATTGTGTGGGATAATACTTCTACGTATAAAGGTTCTCTATCTATGATCTAGTTGGATATGAACTTTTCATATTTAACCATTTATATTAATGATAAGACTGTCATGAATCATGGCCATGCATATATCTTTCATTTCATTTGAGGGAAAGTGTGCACTAATAAATCCGGTATACATGTCCACATGATGTATATATGGATACTAGAGGACTTTGATCAAGCTGGGATATACAGATGAGCATATGTGTTCTTAGAATATACTCACATGTCATTATGCACAATAATACGATCAGATCATAGTGATCTCAGGGGATAAGGCATCCTTATTCAGATGTTGGAATGGGATCACATCCATCCCCTTTCCCCTAATTTTGTTAGGCCAGAGATTCATATGGATTTGCTGCATGATTCTTCATGTAGACAGTGGTATAATCAATCATTTTTATTCATTTCTAATGATAATATGAGTTTTTATACTAAATTTATCATTATTTATCACTTTTTATATTATATATTATAAGTGGAGTCATGAACACTAGATTTTCAAGACACTGAGACACAACTTAGGTATATACCATCTCATGTTGGAAAATATACTACCCACTGATGTAAGTATATACATTCTTCTATTGACACACAAATTTTATAATATTATCATTTTTGGAAATTAGTAGCACGATATTTTAACAAATTTCACATGGAATTTTAGATTTCATGGATACCATACTGGGCTATATTAGACTAGTTCTCCATATATTACACTAATAGTCTTGATGATTCCATGGTTGTAGTGTTACTCATTCACTTTCATATTTTTGAGTGTCACCAGACTAATAAAGTTATGCAGTAGTTTGTATTTTTTCATTGTATTCCATTTCCACCTAGACAGTCAACAGTTCTTCATTCCCTGAAGCTGATGGGGAGGTAGGATTTCGACTGGTGCCGATAACATGCATAATATCTTTATCTCTAGGATAGTCATGTGTCATTTTGTATCAAGGTAATGTGTACAATGTGATTCCATATATCCTAGAATCTTGAGTATAATCCATAGTATAGACTGAAGTCTATACTATATCTTACACCACATGAAAGAGGTCTTCAGGGTCTGGTAAGTCAATAACTTTACATTATTTTTTTCTATTGTACATATTTGTAATTCAATTTTACTATCTTTATAGAATAGTTGACTACATGCTATTATCATAATGTATGATCTAGAGGAGGAAGAGGTATTTATCCATGAAGTGTACCATGATGCAGCATAGGAGATGATGCTAGCGTATCATGTTCTACATAATAGTATTTCTGATTGTCCACCTTAGGGAGATGATTATCCTGCCCGGGGAGAGGAGGTTCCTACTCAGGAATCTCTTCTAGTATCTACTAATGTTGAGGATCAGAAATAGAGATGATTTAGACCACATTATGTTTTATGTGAGGCCTCACCTGTTCCACTAGAAGAATCACACCTCTAGCAGCCAAGCCTCAGTCGATTTTGGATGTACAATACTAGGAATGGGATCCATTTGAGTTGTCAACCTATCCATAGTTTTCTCCATATATAGCTGATCCAAGATCATATCAGGAGTCATTATCCTTGAATCCATCTTTGGTGATCAACCCTTCACAGGTCATATGGTCCTCCTATATGATGGAAGGACCTTCCCCTTATGTAGTGGGAGAAGGATCTGGTGTATTTATTGACATCTGTATGACACCTCCTATTGATGATTCATATATAGATCATCAAACAGTTGATGTTCCCTCACCTGAGGAAGATCCCCCAACTCATCATTATTCAGGCCACCATAGAGGTCACTGATCTCGATATAAGCATCCAGTTCGCACACCAGATTATCGTACAAGGCCTCATCATAAACATTGGTTGTAAAAATTGATTTCTATGTTTTCTATTGACTTAAAATACTTGAAACAAAAAAAATTTCTACCATCTATATTTTTTTTATGTCTATTATATTAATGAAATTCTTTTTTTAACTATTTTTTATATGTTTACCCTATGTTTTAATTTTCATTTGGATTTTACTTATAGTTTTAATTTTAAAATATTTCAAATTTGATTACTTGAAACATAGGAAAAATTATTAAATTTCAAGTAGGAAAATTTAAAATCTTATACAACATAAACTATAAAAATGATCTAATTAAAACTTAACACATAACCTAAACATCCAAAAAAATAGTTAAAAATGAAAATAATTTCATAAATTTAATAAACCAAAATTAATTTACATGAAATAAACATTATTGATTAAAATAATAGTATTTACACATTAAAAAATATATATGCACATAAAATATATTATAACTAAAATCAAAATGAAATTTAGAACATTGACTAAACATATAAAAAATAATTGAAAATAAAATGAATATCAAAAAAATTATAAATACAAATTTTATGTTTGGAAACAATAATATTATGTTCCATTAAAATTACATTTCATTAATTTTATTTGTGAAATTATTTCTATTTTTATTTATTTTTTATATGTTTAGTTAGTGGATCAAATTTCATTTAGATTTTATTTATACTTTATAATTTATAATCTTTCAAAGTCGCATACTTGAAACATTATTCTGTGTCATGTAAGTGATTTTGAAAGATTGTAAATTATAAAGTTAAAATACAATTTAAATTAAATTTTACAAAATGACTAAACATATAAAAAATAATTTAAAATAAATGGAATTTCATAAATATAATAAACAAAAGATAATTTACATGTCAAAACTTTATTTAAAAACATAACATTAATACTCAAAATATTTATGGGTATAATACTTATTAAGTATTATATTATTAATTACATTATTATGATGTACTATTAATTATATTTTATAATTAAATTTTATTAATTAAATTATTATTAAATAATAATTATATTATTAAATATTTAAAATAATAAATATGAATAATTATGTAAATAATATAATTATTAATATAACTAATAAATTAGTTAATAATATAATCTTAAAATAAATATTAATTAAATTAGTAATATGTATAATTTTTAATAATAATTGTACTATTAAAAAATTATTATAAAATTAATAATAATTTAAAATAATCATAATAATAATGTTTATTTGTTTGTATATATATATAAAACAAACTAAAATAAAAAATTAAATAAAAAAATTAAAACTAAAAAAACGAGTTCAATCCAAAGGCATTGGGGGCCCAACACCTTTGAATTTTACACCAAGCGAAAGGCATCACCCCCCTTAATGACCTTGGCCTCCACCCAAAAAACCCAAATGCATTAAGGGTGTCCACTCCTTTATGGTTTATATTTCAAATTTTTTTAGCCTAGCCTTATTTTTAATTTTTTTGAAAAACTTTTTAAAACTCTTTTTTATCCATTATTCCTTGTGATGTATTTCTAATATCTTATTTTTATTTTATTTATTAGTTTTTTCATATAAGGTTTGATTAGTCTATTTTTATTATTTATTTAGATTTTATGTATACAAAACAAGTTTTATCAGTTTTATTTTGTTCATCTTTACATATATTAACACATTAGAAACTTGGTTGGTGGGTCAGGTGTAAACTTAATTTTGTTATTTGAATATTCATATCAAAGATTTATTATTCAATTAATAGGATAAATTTGTATTTATTTTATTATTTAAATACTTATGTTAAATTTTATTATCATAATGTGGAATCATTAATTTTACTATCAAATTTCTCATGGAAAAAGATAAAAATGAATATAGAAATCCACAAGATGATTATTCAATAGTTTAAAAACAACTACCACTAGATTCATTTTTTATTAACTATCAAATTCCCCTCCAAATTTTTTTTCCTTTATTAAATTATCTAAAATTAAAACTCAAAATCATAAATCTCTCTCTCTCCATCTCACTCTATCTCTTATTTATTATTACATATTGTATAAATTAATACTAAGGTGATTCTTATTTTGTTCATGATTTTATAACCTTTAATTTTAACCGAGACTTTCCATAACAAGATTTACATTTTTTGTTAATCATCTTGTTATTTCATTTCCTTTTTCACTTTTATTTATCATACAAAAATTAAATTTATGAATCAATTTTATATTTTTTTTACTATAAAATAACAACATATTTCTTTCATTTTCTAGTTTTATTTGTGTTGAATCTCACAGAATTTTTATTTTATCTTTAAATTACAAAAAATAATTACATTTCATAGATCATAAAAGAGGTGTAATTGTCAGCCCATTTCAAAAATGGGAAGATAAGAGTCCAAAGGACAGTTATATAAGTATTTTGAACATCATAATACTTTTGTAAAATGTTTAACACATATCTCAAAAATAAAAATAAAAAAAAATTGTAAATCGCTAAGAACAATGATCCCTTATATATATAACAAACCACTGGAAAAAAGTTATAAATAGATCACAAAAAACTAAATAGGATCAAAACAAACCTACCCCTAAAAATCCAATAGATGGAAAAAATTTATATAGGGACTTTACATTTATCTATTCTCATCCACATTAACACATTTTCCAACGTTAAAGGATAGACCTTTGGTGCCCTTTGTAATTCAGAATCTCCTACCTATAGTAATTAAAACTTCAATGGGTTAAATATAATTATAATCTCCATTACCAAAAGCATTTGTAACATCGATGGGTAAGTAAAACACTCAAAAAAGAAAATGACACAAACATGAAACACTAACTAGAGGCACAAAGATTAGAACCGCACCAATAGGTAGAATAACAAAAAACAAAACAAAACCTTAACAAAAATAAAAGAAACCCAAAAAATATAACCAAGTACACACAAACCAATAAAAAACCAACAACCATAAGATAAATAAAACCTATTTGGAAGACTCATTTCCCACATATGTTTCCATTCAAAACATCCAACCCAGTAAAAAGAGTCAGTAGCATCAACCGATTGTTGGATTATGATCACAATCATCTTTAAAACTAGAATTAGGAATTATAAATAGTGATAAGTAAGAATGACCATTAAATTTTTAATTATTATCTATTATTATTTTCCATGATTCATTTTTTTCTAAATGAATTTTTTAGGTTGAAAATTAGTGATAAGTCAGAATAACCATTATTAGTTTATATATTTTTTATTATTAAATATTTTGGAATTGGTATCAGAGTATCCAAGTTCCATTTGTTAGATCCTTGAGTAATTGAATATGGACATTATGAATTCAATGAACAATAGAGGTGTTCCAACTTTTTTTGGTAAGAACTACCATGGTTGAAAGAATAGGATTTTACCCTGTCTTTTATCTCCTGGCCTAAAAATCATTGATACAAAAATAGTTAGATTTCCACCTTTCAATATAATGGAACAAATGACCATTAATGATAATAAGAATTTTGAGGTTGAGGAAAAATCCAAGAATACTATTCAAATATCCTTATCAAAAAAAATTACACCAAGGTGATGGGTGTTCAAAATAAAAAATAAATAGGGAAAAGATTGAAAGTAGCTTCAAAGAAAATGAAAAAGTTTAAAAATCTAAGTTATACATTTAGAGGACCATAATTGAATATATAGATATAGATGAAGATAAAAATATATATGACTAGTTTACAAGATTCAATTAAATTTACAGTAACATTAGAGGATATAGAGAAATATGTGTTCCTTAAAAATGAAAGCTAAATCATATCTAGCATTTGAAGCCGTGAGAAAACACAAAATAAAAATTAATAAGTTGGAGAGTCAAGTAATTATGATGATGATTAAGAAAAGGATGATGATTATAAGAGAATCATGTCTCATATCATGAATAATTTCATAAAAGGAACAAGAAAATATAAAGTAAAACTTCTACTCAAATGTATTAAATGTGGTGTAATTGGAAACATTTATATAAACATTCTTAAAAAAATATCATAGAGTATGAAATTTATGATCAATATAAGAATCTTCAAAATAATAAATTGGTTAAAATATCAAGATATGTTTCAAAATCTATTGAGAATAAAAAGAAGTTTCCAATAAGAAAATTAATAAATTTGATTTTTAAAGGGGAAGAGGATGATGTATCATAAATTATCCAATTATATTAATAAGTTATTTATAAATTCAGAAATTCCATGGCTCATTTGAAGAAATATAAAGAATCCTCAAGAAGTGAGGAAGAAAAAACTGAAATAATATACATGGGGCACATATTGAAATAAGAACTTGAAGTATTTATTAACCAAAATAAAAAAAATCTTGAAAGAAATAATATATTTGAAGAAATAATATAAAAATAAAACTCAATCCAAAGAATATATTATCAATGAGTAATTTTTTCACATTGGGTATATAAAAAACATCAAGTTGAAAGATGCGGATTAAGGAATGATGTTGAAATATCTTGAAGAGAATATCACACTGAAAGAAGAAGAGATAATAAATGAAAAATAAATATATCTAAAAGATAAAAAAATCATTAAATAATATTATGTATGACAATAATAAAATATTGGAAGTCAAAGATGAGACATTAAAATTATCTCAAAAAATAAACTCAAAGAGTCAACTTAAATCCTTACCAGAAAAGTCTTAAAGTGATTGTGGTTTGACTAACAATGCTAGTTTAAAATTTAAATATATGAAAATGTAGGCCAAGAAAAATTATGAGAAAAAATATTTCATATAAAATGAAGGATATATTGTGGAAATAATAACATCCTTACCAAAGTAGAAGAAACCAAAACATATGGTTGTCTAGAAAAAGCAAAATTCTGGAAAAAAAATATTTTCTCATGGAAGAACCAGATTTAGTGTCTATTGTCCATACTATGGGATTTTTTCACACAATTCCTATTTACAACAGTATAATTTTTCTATTCTAGATATGATGCATGAATAAGGTGATAAATTCTAAGAATATAATAAATTATTCACAAAAGAAGTAATTTGTGAGCAGGAAAGTATCAAATATGTCCACACTAAACAAATTTGAGAGCTAAGATGAAATATATAGAATATGTGACTAATAAAGTTATTTTGATGAGAAAATCATGGTGAAAATACCTAGATAACGTTCCTAAAATTGAAAATGGAATGTAATTTCAAAGTTAAATTAGGGAGAAAATTATCTAGTTATTAAAGGTACAACGAAAGCATTCAAGAAAGGAAAACCATAGATTATTAATAGTTGATCTTCCTCACACATGTGTAGTGACACCAAAATTTTCATGATCATAGTAGAACATATTATAGGGAAAGAGAAATTTTTAAATGAGTGTTCTCTGATAATTAAAGGGTCCAACTCTAAAAATATTGAAGTAATGAAGCTCAAATGAAAATATGCTCACTATGTGGAAGGACTAAAACCCAATCTCTTACATGTGAGCCAATTTTGTGATAGTGGGAATGAATTATTGTTAAATAAAAATTCATTAATCATTAATAATTCACAATATAAAAGATTCATATATAATGGACAAAAAAACAAGTTTAAATTTATTTTAAATTAGAGATCTAATCAATTCTTACTACTTGAGGGCTAAAGATGAGAATAAATTATGAAATATGAGACTTGATCGCCTTAGAAAAAGAAATTTGAGTAAAATAAAAAAGTATGATGTGGTGAGATACCTACCCCAACTTAAAATATAAAGATAAGTTGTTTTTGAAACATGAAAAAAATGGAAAATGCTATAAGAAACTAACAAGAGAGTGGATATTCATTCAACTAGGACACTAGAACTATATATTAACATTTTTTGGTTCTTTGAGACATGAGTCCTTTAGAGGTGATTTGTACTTCATTAATTTCATTAATTATTTCACTTGGATGACTACTCTTATGTTTATGAAACACAAGTCAGAAGTTGTTTACATGTGAAAAATAATTAGAATACAAGTTGAGAAGGTGTTGGGAGATTGTATCATGAAACTGAGATTAGATAATGGAAAATATTACACATGTAATGATTTTTAAGGTAAACTTGAAAAGAATGGAATCAAGAAACATTATAGCATACCATATACTCTCTATCAAAATGATATGGAAAGAATAAATAATACAAGTATTTTTGAGATGGAAAGAATTATGCTTGTTAAGATTAAAATTTCAAAAAAAATTGGTGAGAACTTGTGTTTATTATTTTCTTCATATAGAACAATTTTTTACTGAGTCCTAAGATACACATTACACCTTAGGAAATGTAGTACAAAATAAATCCAACCATTATGTACTTTAAATATTTTATCATCCCTTGTCGCACGAAGATCAAAAATACTAATCTTATAAAGTTTTAATAAAAATAAGAAGAATGAATATTTAGGGATACCTCTATAATTATAGTGGTTATAAATTCTAAAATAAAATTATACATAAACTTATTGATTTATGTGATGTGAATATTATTAAAAATCTAACCTAGACAAAAGTTATAGTTGAATAATATGATGAAAATGTTGAATTTTTCAGCATAAATATTTAAGAAAAAAAGGTTGGTGAATAATTTATAGAGGTATATAATTCTATTGATATTAATTCTGATTAAACCTACTTTGGATATGAGATAACTGATAATCAAAGACTGAGGCATCAGATATTGAAGAAGTTGAAGGTTCTAGGTGCAGCGGAAGCATGTGAAGGTTTGTGCCCAACTTTGCATTTTTTTCATGATCAATGATCAATCTAGGATCTATAAGATGATTAAAGCCATATTCCATATAATTAAATCAAAGATAAACAGACAAGATATAGAAATCTGGAACCAAATGGAGGCTCATCGCATATTATTTATAATTAATTTAATTAATTAATGAATTACCTTGTTGGAATTCTTTCTTCATTGATGAATCTGACAATAGATCTGTGGTGTACGGTTCTTGCATTGTATAAATCAAAGAATATTCCCTGTAGTGGTGATCCAAACATGTTCCACAAATCTCTAAACATGTCTATAGGAATCTCTAGGTGCTAGCATGATAGATCCTATCACTTTCTTCTTCCGCCTTTGATCACCTCAAGAACTGATTCAAAAGTGTCCGCCTTGATCTCTCTTGACTTAAGAATGGGAGGTGGAGGAATATCACTCTCCATTATTGGGAGCATTCTTGTAAAAGGTATCTCTCTATGGATTGAGAGAATTCTCCAAATCTATTGTGAATAACCAAAAAAATGAATTTGTTTATTGAGAAAATAATATAATTGGGTTTATATTTTGCTAGGGTTAAAATAAAATAATTTCACAAGTTACATTTATTATATATTTAATCCCTTTGGAACCCCATGTCAAATAATAATAATAATAATTTTATTTTTATTATTTTACTTGAACTTAACTATTAAATTAAATTAAATTTTAATTAATCAAATAATTTTCATTATTTATTATTTCTCACTGGACCATTAAACTCGGTCTGTCATTCCTCTACAATATTTATTGGGCCTTAAATAAGGAATATTTATTTATTAAATAAATATCACTACATTATTCACCAGTAAATAAATAAATATTATATTCACTAAATAGAAAAAAAAATATTTATTAAATATTCCATTAACATTATATTTTCTCAAATAAATGGGGATGGAATATATGTGATCAAGTATACCAGAATAATTATTAAACCGCATTTGGGGATAATATTTATTCAACTTGTTAAATAATAAATAATAATATATTATTTAACTAAGATTTTGGATACACTTAGAGTGTGACCCTCTAGGCCTCTTTCTCAGTGGCATTAGGCGAAGCAGCCTAAAGTCCAAGATTAGCGTCTAGCAACCAGCCAAGGAACCCATATAGAACGAAGTTAATGCTGAAATGACATGATACCTCATACGAATACTTGTTATATAATATAATCCATTTATCATGATATCTCAAATCAAGAAGGTTGCATCCTGGTGCCATCAACCTATGTGCTTGATGTCTCTTTCTTTGACTTAATGGAATATGAACTTTCCTATAGAACACCATGGACATGGATTTATTTAGGATATATCATTTCCATCAAAGGCACATATATATCAACTTCTATAAAAGAACAGAAGGGAAAAATTCTTTCTCACATTATTCATTAATATAATATTACTTGTGATGCAATCAACGTATCCTACCTCATGGCGAACATATGTCATCACGGTTTTCTTCAATACATCAAAGTTCATAACTCATAATACTTATTAATAATAATCATAAAGTATAAGGATCAATACACACATTTGAAGATAGGGACATACAATGAAACATATAACTGGTGGGTCTCATTCTCATGACATCCTTTTGGATATTACCAAGGGAATACATCATGAGAAGATTCTTCAAATTCTTGTGAGTCTCCACCCTTGATATCCTATATCATTTTTTTCTATCAAATGATATCATCCATCTATAGAACATATATTTAAGAATAGTGTTGTAGAACTTCCAGGTTCTCATCATAGTGGGGAACTACTATGACCTTTTAGTGTGACATGTACTCTTGAGACATTATCTCATACTATGTTACATATAAGAACCATCATGATGTGATAATAAGTTTATTAATATTCAAAACAATGAATACATGAAATCATAAAGTACATAGAATTTGGTTCTAAGGAAACAACTCCAATAGAATCATGTTGATTCTAAGAATATTATTGTCAATCAATAGGCACTAGTTTAAACAAGAAGAATATTGAGACTTAAAAACCAAACTATTACCATTTCTCAAGTTAAACCACAAACTATTTCAGAGGCAATTGAACATGAGGATTAGATCAATGATATGAATGAATGTCTTGATTAGATTGATAATAAATATACTCATGATCTTGTTTCATGACCTAAAATTAAAAATATAATTATCACCAAGTGGGTTTTTAGATACAAATTGAATGAGAAAGGTGAGGTGTCAAGAAACAAAGCAAAACTAGTGTGTAAAGGCTAATCACAAATGGAAGGGATAAAATGTGAAGGAAAATTTTGACCTCTAACAAGGATAGAATAAATTAGAATGTTTTTGGTAGTTCCATTATATATATATTACAAGGCTTATCAATTGGTTGTGAAATATTCCTTCCTAAATAGAGACCTATAAGAATAATTTTTCAAAGCAGTTACTGTTTGGTACTATAGTAGCTGGAACTATTCACCTGATTTGGGCCTTCGGGCCACCGGTTTGGGCCTACGGGTCTCAACGGCCTTCGGGTCATCAAAGGCCTTCAGGATACAGGGCCTTTGGGCCACAAAGACCATGGAGTAGCCCAGTTCACATAGAACAGGCCCTAGAAGACGATCAGAGCAACAAGAGTAGCAGCCACCAGATGTAGAGCTAACCGGATTGGAAGAATGAGAGGGTATGGCAGCCGCAATCAGGACCAGGCACCGTGTAGCTTTTTACGGGGAAATGCTAGTGGATTAGCAATACAAAGTGGGGAGATAGGTGATCAAATGATGTAGAAGATAGGGAGGGGCAGTTCAAGTGGGCTGGGCCTATGGGTCATGTATTGGGCATGGTATGCCTCTAGGCCTTCGGGTCATGTAATGCGAGTCAGTCGGGCCTTGGGCCTTGGGCCTACGGGTCATGTACGGGTTCCCCTTCAACCCTTAAAATGGGGATTATCCATAATAAAATAAAAAATAAGGCCTTCGGGCCATTCGGACTATAAGAATAAGTTTTCAATGAGAAACCCATAGGGTTTATTTTAAAATAATTTGGAAGTATCATTTATAGGATAAATAAATATTTGTATAGAATAAAACTGGCCCTTAGAACTTGGTATTAAAAATTATATGGATTTTTGAGTGATATGATATTTTAAAAGGAAAATTTTTATATGAACCTATATGTGAAAGATTTTCCCATAGGTATTGTAATTATCACTTTTTATATTGATGACATTAAATTTTTTTGGTGATAAAGATTATATCTACAAAGAAATTTAAAATAAGATAAATTAGAAATTTTAGGTATCTATGTTGGATGAGATAAACTAAAATATTAGATTTCATATTACACAAAAATATAACTTTATTTACTTAACCTAGGGGAAATATGCCATAGAATTATTGAGTAAATTTAGAATGGAAGATTGTAAAGAAATCTCTATACCAATTATAGTTGGTACTAAAGGGAGATAATATTTTGAAGACCTAGGTATTGTTAATAATAAATAAATTTCATGTGTTATTAATATTAATAATTTTATTTTATGGATTCATATTCATTATGATAATTTCAAGTATTTTTTCAATTGAAAAAGAAATGGATTTATTCTAACTAAATTGTTTTCCATATATTATATAGTTTTATTTAAAAGTTATATTTCTAAATTTTAGAATTTGAAATTGAAAAAATGGAATTAATTTTTTATATCAGTATGTAAAAATATAATTAAGATATTTTTTTGGTATTTTTGTGAAATAGTTGTTTTCTGGGTGAATAGTAAAAAATATCCATTTAATAAATATTATCATTTTTATGATATAAGAATGTATTGTATGTTAATGAAATATTTTTATATAGAATATATATATTTAAAAATTAATAATTAATTTAAAAATATAATTTTGAACTTATAAATATATGTTTGATATTTTGGAAATCTAAGTTATGTTTTTTATTCAAATAAAAACTATTTTTGGTTCTTTTATTTTAATCAAGTGTTCAAAAGGTTCCTTTTGATTTTTATTTGGTTTGAAGGTTAAATAAGTCTTATTTTTTATACAAAATTCAATTAATTTCATGGTAATCAAAATAATCCATGATTTTGGTATAAAATCATTTTATGATTAAAAGGGAATTTTTCTAAAAACTCTTTTCATTTTATTACGCATACTTGTTTAAAAATAGTTTTTCTATTTCTAGAATTTGAATCTTAGAAAACAGATACCATATTTGAGATCAACATGTTTTAATTTGTTAATGAGTTTAATTTCATTTTTTCTATTGAAGTTCCATTTGGATTGTGTTTGTGTTTGTTGTCAATGTTCCTCTAAATAGTTGTCAAGGAGACTTGGGTGATGGATTGAATATCCCCACACTACATGGAGAAGGTTCTACCCATGAACTATGGGTAATGAAGAATAGAGTGTGAAACTATTGGAAATATAAAGCGAGTATCATATGCTAGTAATGAAATAAGAAAAGAGTTCTTGCTACTTAAAGATCTAGCTGAACATCTTTGATTAGAATCCTATTACATTTGATTATTGTATATACTAAAGAATAGTACTATCTATATAAGTTTGGAATAGAGAAAGTGTTGGCTGCAATAATCAAACTAAAGATGTAATGATCTGAGTTTTTCAACATTAATTAAATATTGTGTTTGATGACTTTCTCCATACACAACACCAAAACCAAAACAATATAGACTATTATAAGGTAAACATAAAATATAAAGGTATAAATAGTAGTAACAGAATTATAAAATATATATAAATAAATATATTTATAAAAAAATAAAACAAAATAAAATTCACATTAAATTTTGATATAATTAGTACAAAAAAACAAAAAAATATTTTATTATGCTTAAAATTAAATTTATAGAGTGTTTAATTTTTAAGTTTGATATATTTATGATTAAAACTTATTTTAAAATAATAGTTAATATGAAAAAAAATTATCTCTTATAAAACCTGCTTTTCATGGTATATTATGATTCTATTTTAATGTTAAGTTTATAGATTTTAGGATATGAATATGAAAAAATTAACATATTTTTTTTATTTATCGTGGACATATTAGCTTAATATTATTTCTTTTTATTTTTCAAAAAAAATTAATTTTCAGGTGAATAGACAAAATACTAATTTTATTAATGTCATCACTTTTATGAAATTATATTACTATATGAATACATTGAATTTTGTTGAAACATTTTTCTATTAAATTATATATTATAAAGTATAATAAATCATTTTAAAATACTATTTTGAATTTATAATCTCATTCTCAACATTTTGAAAACTTATGTGGCGTTTTATTGAAAACTATTTTTTTATTGTTTTGTTTAATTAATTATAAATTGATGCATTGAAGTTTTCGATTTATTTTAGTTTAAAATTAATAAAAATTGAATAATAATTATATTAAATCCATTAAAATCAAATTAATTCATAATTCTACCCCAATCATAAATCTTTTTTTCGTAACAAATAAACTTTTTTAAAAAACAGTTTTTTTGTGAATTTGTGTTAAAATTAATTTTCCATACATATAGGATTTTTATTTGATAAATTTAATTTCATATTTATAATTAGTGGGTTAAAATTATATAATAAGTCTCTTTTTATTTTTATTTTTAAAGGATAAATTTCCAAGGTAAAAACTTGTAACTCTGGCAAAAAATAAAATGGTAAAAGCAAGTAAACTTACAGGTAAAGGGAATAAAATGTTTAAAAAATCTTTATTTTTTAATTTTAGAGGTTTTTATCAACCTTATATTCCATACACTCCATTATTTATCAATTTTTTAGGCACTTTTGTGGATATTGACTTCCCATTATTGAATAGTTTTTTAGTATTTACAAAAAAGTCAGTCCTTTTCACTTATAAAAGGGGTACTCATATCCTTACTTCCCCACACTCTTAAAATCCTATAGTTTAGAACATAATCTAAAAAAACCTTGTATTTAAACTCTTTTCCACCTTAATAATTTTATGTTCTTATCAAAACACCATTTCTTTAAGGTTTAATTTCTTTTTTGAAGGCTATAATCCAAGAAGTGAGGTATAAGTTCTTAAACATGTCTTTCTTTTTTTATTACTTTATACACTTTTATTAGTCCTAAAATTTCATTTCACTATCTTAAAATGATAAAATAATTTTATTTTAATAATTTTATTTTATTATAATGATGGTATAATCATTAATCACTCTCCATTTTCCATTAATAAAAATGAAAATGTGAATAGTGTGTTGTGCGGGCAACTATCTCCATGAATAAACATGTTTCATTTTTTACCTTCACTTATAATATTATAAGGTTTTAGTTTATATTTTATAATTATATTTGATATTTATAATTAATATATATCATTAATATGTTTCTTTCTAAATAACAAAAAAATTAATGATCGTTATAAGGTAATCCATTGGTATTAGTAAAAAACTGAAACTAGTTATTCGCCATTTTATTGTTCACAAATCCTGATGAAAACTACCATGTAATGTAATTATAAAATTATATGTATTTATAAAACATAAATTAAATAAAATTTAATTTATTTTAAATGATTATATTTTGGAGAAAAAGGAAAATCAACACCACTTTTATGAACTTCAAAACGATTAAGATTATTAACACACGATGTTGAAAAGAGATTACAATAATCTAATACATGAAGAGAATTATTATTAATGAAGAGTATAAATATAAGTATATAAGAATACGGTTATGAAATAATTAATTAATATTTTTATCTTTGTGATACAATATTCTAAATCATTTCATAGAAATCAAGGGTGAAGCTAAGGGACTTGGTAACTCAAAAATACTTTCTTTGAGTTAAAGAATTTATTATTGAACATCCTTTTTCCAAGTAATTACATTTCGATTGATGTTATTTACATAAATATGGTGAAAAGGTTTTTTTAACAAAAAACAATTTCATGTAAGGTATTCTTTTCATTTATCTTAAACACAAAGGAGACTTTTTTAAAAGGGGCTCGTAACTATGAATTTTAAATCAATGAATCTAAAATGTTTTCAAAAATTTATTTTCATGATTTGGTTATCATTATAATTCAATTATATATCTCTTATGAAGTTATGTTTTATAATTTATTACATTATTAACACATTTGGATAATTATATTTTGATACCCTATGATTTCTTAAGTTCATATTATGTGATATTTTTATGAAATCTATTATTTTTTATGGGTTATTTAGGTTATGATGAGGATTGTTTTTATAAAAACCCTTCTATTTATTACACACTTAAACATGATTTATTACATAAAACCTTCACTTTATACGAGATATAATATCGAGAGGTCTAGTGTATTTGGGGCTTAGGAACAATACATAATGACTTAAAACGTGAAACATAACATCTTTATTGAAAACTTCCTTTACATGACCACTACATTCCCTTATAATTAACATTGCATGAGATGACCTGAGGACATGTATAAGAAAAGGGTGAGCTATAAAGCCCAGTAAGGGAGTAAACGAGTCATAACATAAAGAATAAAATACATTTTAGGCAGTAGGCATATCAATGGATCATAAAATAAACATGAACATAAAGGCATGATAAAGCATGATTATCATAACATGGAAATGTAGCAACAACACTTAACATGGTGTTAGAATGATCCAAGGATCATTACACATGGATCATGAGTAAAACCTCATTGCACTTGAATTATCATGATTAAACCGTCATTGTACTTAATGTATCATTATACTAATCTTTACCCAATTCATTAGAGTGCTATTAGGGCACACCATTCTTAAACATTTCATTTCATGCATAAGTGTGCCACATGGATCATACAACATGGAATCATTAAAGATCATCATTCAATCCATGATAAAGGAATGTTTAATTCAAACATAAAACTATATAATCAATAATTAAATGTTCATAAATGTGAATACCCTTGATAGAGAAATGGGATGGTATTCACTACACAAATATTTTGGCTTCAAAAAACACAGTGCAATTTCGGCAGCATAATGACGTGACATAAGAATTCATAAAAATGGTTAATGAGAGAGAAAGGGTTGTCTCAGCATATGTAAATGAAATGTATAGTAAGGGATCATATAGATACATGTACCAACATAAGTAATGGAATTTCATATTCATAATACAAAAGAATTGCTTGAATGTAACTGAGGAGAGAGGAATTCCTTTCTGAATTTCAGCATGGTAACGGGTGTACATGGGAGAAATTAATGAGAGAGAAAGCGGTCTATCATCATTAAAAAATAAATAGTATAGTATAGGGGAGATGAGAAATCATACCCCAACATTTATAATTGAAAATAAAAGGGCATACCAATATTAAGAAACATGGATAAAATGAGAAAGGAAGGAATCCCTTACTTGGAAGTGTGATCCCAATGGCTTGGGAGGGCTTGATAGAGGCTTTTTGGGAGATTTGGGTGCCTTGGGAGGATTATAGAGAGAGGAGGTAAGACTTTGGTCAATCTCCAA
This sequence comes from Viscum album, assembly GCA_963277665.1. Taxonomy (NCBI): domain Eukaryota; kingdom Viridiplantae; phylum Streptophyta; class Magnoliopsida; order Santalales; family Viscaceae; genus Viscum; species Viscum album. Next base: position 438,189,476 of record OY728145.1, on the reverse strand, counting down.
GGGCTTTAAGTGAAGAGGAAGTGAGATCTTGGGTGGGTTTATATAGGAAAAGAGAGGGAATTATTTATTATTTAGGTTTTGGACACTACACATTAAACTAATAAAAACCACAAACCATACCATGGTTATTCCTCATGGTTTTTTCCAAAGGGGAGTGGAAAAAAATATTTTTTAAGACCAATGGCCTAACTTCTAAAAATATTAGGCTTGCTTATTTGGAGGTGAGTCACACTATCAATCAAATCATTTTAAAAAGATAAAATGTTTTATAAGTCTTGGAGGGTCCACTAAGGCTTTGTAAAATAAAGAAAACATACCTAAAATCACATTATTTTAATGTAAAAACATATATTGGATAAAAATAATGTTTGTATTATTTTATTACATCAATATTGCGTCATTATGATGTCATAAAACACATTATATATTTAAACGGTATTTAATTTTTACCCAAAAAATCGAATGTCTCAGAAAATAATGAAAATTTTACCATTGGATAATTTCGACATTTGGATTCCAAAAAAAATATTCATTTTATCTAAATAAGTTTCTAACTATATCAAAAATTCATGGGTTTTGACAAAAATAGCTTTCAAACCTTAATAAAAATTTCAATTGTATTAATAAAAATTATACGATCATTTATATTTTAAAAACTAATTTATTAATAATAATTTATTAAAATATTTTTTAATTAGAAAATCCATTAATTCATAAAAATAGATTTCTTAATTTAATATTAACTAAAAAATACTATTTCTTCTTTAAAAATTATTTACAAAGTAACAACAATAAAATGAATGTATATTCTTTTTTATAAAAAAATGATGCACATAATCATAATGCTAAGGTTTTGTTACAAAACCCCTTATAACACCTACTTATTACCTAATGTAAAGGTGTGAGATGGTGATGGACTCTTGGGTGGCTCATATAACATCGCTCGGGTGGTAAACTCTATCAACTTCCACTTCTCCCATAGGTGGTTCTGTTCAAGCTTAACATGTTGAAGCTCGGCTTGGGCTTGGTCAAGAGTGAATCCCAATGACACCACCTCCTTTCTGAGCTCTAACAAATGGACTTCATACGGTGAAAGTATACTGGATGAGTCCATCGCTTCCTTTGTTTGAGTAAATAGGATTTTTTAAAGCCCTATATTTATACTAATCATGTGATCACTACTCAACAACTATATTAGCAACGGTAACAATTATTAATGGTATTTTGAAATCTAAAAACATAAAACCAAAGAAGTGCATAAGTTTTTTTATAACCATTTTACATAATAAGACGTTTAATCAAATCAAGAGGAATTTTCATTAGTAAATGTTTGGGTCGTTACAGTTTTCAAGTGGCACACATATGTTTGGATGATGATGGGTGGGGTCCTTATAACCCAATAATGTATATTTATAAGATTATATCACTTGGGATATTCAAAATTGAACATAATCTGTTTCTTTTCATATTCATGGGCATGATAGGTTTACTCACATTTTAAGGCATGGAAAAAATTAGTTTGTTCATATATGCATGGGCATAATGGTTTTTCTCACACAGGTTTTTCAATGCTCGTGGATGTGAAAAAAATTCAACTTTTTCAAGTTATGACTCTTTTCCAAGTTTTTTATCAATTAATGTCAAGATTCATGGTGCATTTTATTTCCATGAAATTCCATGTTTTCATGATTATACCTTTTCAAGTATACCACACCTTAAGTTATGTTCACATGTTATATGATTTATCTTTTATGTTTTATTAATGGTATTTTTATGATCTTATGTAGATCCATCATGGTTTGTTATTATCATACATGGTCTTATGATCTCTTATTTATATATTTATATTTTCATCATATTCTCCTCTTGCTTATAATCTAATACTTTATGACATGTCTTTTCCCTTACCAAGCATTTGATATCACCCATTTATTATGTTTCCATTCCTTAAGTTATGAAGATGATCACATCATGTGATATGTATAGGAAAGTGTATAGAGGATAATAATCAAGGATTTTTTTAAGTGATATAAAATAAATGTTTATGTTTCTAATTTCTAAGAAACTAATCATGTTGGTCCTTGGACTGTGCGACTATTGTGTAATGTATTATTTAAATATTTAGATTAATGTATTATATAAGATAAATTTAGATTGGGTATCTATAGTTGGTTTTATAGGGGGTTTAGTTATTTTAGATATTTTTTCAGTTATTTTTTTATATTAGTTTAGATGAATTTTGATACAAATATATGAAAAAGTATAAGAGAAGAGTCTAAGTATAGAATAACATCATGATGTTTTGAAAAAGTTTGGATTATGCGATTTTCCTAAAACTACATCCACATATAGATAATATAAGTGAAATTTGGTTTAGAAAATATTCATCTATGTCTAAAAACTTTTAAAATATTTGGTTTAGTATATCTCGACCATCATTCTAGTGTGAGGTTCATAAGGATCATTAAACCACTAAGAAGGGGGGTAATCAGTGGTTGATTTTTTTCAAATTTTCAAATTTAAGAAATTTAAATCTTATAAATTTTTTGATTTTATTTCCTTAAAAAAATTTAAAAAAACTCACTAGTATAAAAATATGAGAAATTAAACAAGGAACATAAGATTTACAATGTTTATCCTAAGTGTGAAAACCTACATCATTTCCATGGCCGCTCCCATGGGTCCATGGAAATTTACTATAAGAAAAAAGTGAATACAGCTTTGAGCCAACTCCCATTAGACTCCTTCTATCTCCTAATAATAATGATTATACCGACTCCCATAAATTTATAAGTTTTTCTTACAAAACTAATCTATAAAAAAGATTATAAAACTTTGTAAATTTTTCTCCACAAAAGTTCGTCTGAAAATTCTATCTGATTCCTTCATCCAGTAATGTCCATCCGGAGTGCTTGTCCTCATCCAGTGAACTCTATATGATGTACCTCATTAAACATGGGCTTATTTTTCTTACCCATGTTTTGTACAATTTAATAAAATCACTCCACCTCAAAATATTCTTGGAATATTCATCCAATTTCTTTTTCAAGTGTTTAGAATTGAAACTTTGTCCTATTATGTGATCGAATTCTCTATCCAATAATTTTCTTTAACTCAAAATCAATTTAGTTAGAAACTGATTTCTAATAAAAATTATATAGTTTTTTTACCTTTATTTTTAAATGTGATGCCTTGTCCTAAAACAACCAAAGAAAAATTATTATTAAAAGAAAGATTACAAGAGTCTAAATTACAGGATCATATTTCAATCTTTTTCGTGAAGGGAGAGAAGAGCAGTGGGGATGTCTTCAAGCCAGGTAATGTCTTGATTTACTCCCATGTTGGCTAGGCCATGTGCAACCATGTTTTCTTCTCGACAAACTTGTGTGATGATATACTTAATATTGATAATCAAATGGTTACATTCCATCCAACGTGTAGTGATAGTCCAAGAAAGATGTGTTATGCCATTCCAATTCGCTTGTGTGATATTCATCGAGTCACTTTCAATCCAGACGTTGTTCCAACCAAAGAGCTTGGAAAAGGTAATAGAATGAATCAAACTCAACATCTCAGCTTCATGGGAGGTGGCAATTCCACATTTACCCATGAAACATCCAAGAATCTGACAGAGATGATTTCTCAAGACAACACCACACCCTGTAGGTCTTGGGTTTCCCTTGGAGGTGCCATCAATAATTATTTTAATCTATCCAGGGAGAGGATATATATAGAACACCTCCATAGTGAGGTGTGGTTAACAGAAATCATTGTTAATCCATAGACGCCTCAGGATCCCAAAGTCATGCACAGTGTTGTGGAAATGTCCCTTTTGCATCAAGGCATCTTTATGTATGGAAATAAGGATCTGCATCCGACCATCATTTTGATTGAGTGAGTAATTGTTATGAATAATATCATTCTAATCATACCATATCACATGGTGGAGCTTGGAAACTGTAGCAAGGAAGAGGTTCCTGATTTTCTAAGAGCCTTCCATTTTTTGCACATTTCTTTAGTTGAGTTTTGATAGAATCAAGAATCAACCATCTACAGTAAAAAATGTCAAGAATATAGTTCCAAAGAGCATAATCAGTAGCATAAGAAAGGAATAGGTGGTTATCATCTTCTCTATGTAGATTACAGATTTTACACTTAGAGCAGAGTTGGATCAAAAAATATTGGAGGAAAATTTCGGTGGGAACTCTGTTGTGAGAAAGACACCAGATGAGGTTGAATATCAAAGGTTTTATCCAAGGTTTGTTGAAATGTTTTATCCCATAGTAATCTATCTCAGAGTTACTGAAATAATTATTGTAGAAATTTTTTGAGTTAAGCATACCATTGTGAGAAGGTTCCCAAATTAATAAATCATTAGTGTAAGTGAAAGAGTAGTTTTCAATGATGTTTTGAATAGTACTAGGTAGGTGATCCTGTTGAGAGTTTAAAATATCTTTAATAGAGCTATTGTTGTTTTCAAGAGTTTTATCGGGAGATATCATAGAAATTAAAGGTGTGCCAGTCCAGTTATCCAACTAGAATTTCATGGAGGAGTCTCTGGAGACTATCTATCTGGAATTATTCATAATATTGGTGAAGGAGTGTTTGATGGATGTCCATATGGAATAATTAATGAAATTAGAATTTCCCATCTTAAGTTTGTAAAGAAATCTATTTTTGAGAAAGGTAATAGCATCAGAAGTATTGTGAAAAAGGTTCCAAGTGAGTCTTTCTTGAATGGATTCATTAAATCATTTTATATTTTTTATACCAATACCACCATTTTCAATGGGCTTGAAATAAGTTGACCAGGGAACAGTCACAAGTTTTCTTTCCAGAATACTACCAGTCCAGATGAAATTTTTTATAGTGGTGTTCATTTTTTTATAAGACCAACTAGCCATTTGTATACCATCATGGAGTAAACCGTCTTGGAGACAATAATGGATTTAACAAAGAAATTCCTACCTTCCATGGAGATAGATTTACCTTTCCAAGAAGATAGATGATTTATAACTTGGTCAACAATAGTCGTAAAGTGACAAGACTTGGGTCTTCCCCAAAATATGGTACACCAAGATAGGTGAAAGGGGTCATACCTTATTTTGTCCCTAGGTCACTGATAATGTTACATTTTCTTCTGGGAGGAAATTTATTCCCAAAGAAAATGTAGGATTTGTTCAAACTAATATTTTGACCAGAAACCTATTCATAATGTGAGAGCACATTTTTGAGTTTAAGAATGTTTCTTTTATCACCTTTAAGGAAAAGGGTGATGTCATAAGAATAAAAAATATGAGTAGGATCATTCACATTCCTAGAGGCATTAATGGGATTCAGCTTATTATGGACCACCAAATGGTTGAAATTTTAAAACTAAATTTCTCACATATTAGAATTTCACTGGTCTCTTCTGAACTCTTCTAGAGTCTTCTAGAATCTTATTTAAACTTCATGTAAACTTAGAAACTTCAATTTCATAAAACTTCCTTATCTTCAAACATTAAGGAAACTCAGTAAGATAACAAACCAATTGAAATAAAAGTTTCAATGTCATATTTGTGGGCATTAAAAGGTTTTATTAAAAGCTCATGTTTCTCCATATGGTGGATGTTTATCTTATATCATCTTAAGAAACACCTCAGTCTAGTGAAATATTTCTCTGTTATTCTTACATAGCCCAAAATGTATAAGAAAAAAACTTCTCCAAAAATTTTGTCTGATAACATCATGAATGTTTGTATGATGCATTCATTATAAATCCTTCATTTAATTATTCTTCGTCTGATCATTCTTCCTCAGATTCTCTTCTAATGATATTCTTCATAATAAATTTTTTTCCAATAGATCATAAGTTCTCCATCCAGTTTCTTTACCTTTTCTCAAAATTTATGCACCACTTTATTAGCTACTTCCATCCGATGGACTTTCTTCAGCGGAACACATCATAACTTCACAAGCTCGAGATTTTGAACATTCTTATAAATTGTCTATCTGAAAAACACATTTTCCCCTATCAATTACTCATGAAATACTGAAAATGGATGACTACATTATTACAACTTCTAAATACTTCAATCACATAAAACATTTTGTTTTTGGTGGCATGCTCTATCCATTTGAAACATCACCATTATTTTCTCTACATAGATCAAAATTTTATTTCCATTTAATTTTTCACCCTTTTGTGCCTGAAAAATAAAAACATATTTATGGGATTTTTCACATCTTGAAAAACTATCCCTTTTGTGTTTATTTTTCATTTTCTAAAAACAAAAAAAAACTTAGCAACAAGCAACTTCCTGTAACTCTCTTCCCAGAAATTTTATTTTTTTATCTTTGACTGGTTACCTATGTTTATTGTACATCCATCCACTTATGTTTACATGATCTATTATATATTTTGTACATATTATTGTATAAATTATGTATGTCCAATGAAAATGTATGAACTTATTAAAAAAAGTTTTAACTAGTTAATAACTTTTGAAAACTTTTTCACTTTTTTCATTTGATCATTAGTTGTACTACTTTCCCCTTGTATAAATTTTAGAAACCTTTTATTACCAAATTCCTCATACAAAAACTATGTTAGCTAACCTACATTTTTTAAATATGATAAATTCTTTCCAAAAAGGTTTGTTTAGTGTATTTTTGAAAAACTTTCCTATGTAGTAACACAACAACTTATTTTTTTTTAGAAACTGATCATTCATCCATCCGATAGACAAAACATTTTTATAACAACTTCCTTTTTCACGAAACATTTTTATAACAACTTAAATTTTTCATCTTTTGCTGAAAAATATTCTTTATCAGATATAATGTCCTAGAACCACACTATTGGATAATTTAATGTTTTTGAAGGAATTTTATCCCTCGGTGATAAGTAAAATTATGTCTATGTTAAATTAAACCCCCCCTAACTTTTTTTCTCTAAATTTTTCTTCTCCCCCACTTAATCTCCCACTTTTTAGGAAAAATATTGACTTAATATCTCAATTTTCAGGAAATGGATATAAATTTATCCCCCTTTGTCATCATAATATAAATAATGGTGGAGGAAACTCCCTTATAAACTTTATAAAGTCTTTGGTGAGGGATAAACACGAAGCTTCATCCTCAATTCCACAAATTCCTCTTTCAGTATAGATTTTGTGAAAATATAGAAATTTGATACTTATTTGAAATATATTCCAACATAAAATCTCCCCTAGAAACATTCTATTTTATTAAGTGATACTTTATGTCAATGTTCTTTTATCTTGAATGCTCGAAATATTTTTTGAAAGATCAATAGAACATTAATTATCATAAAGAATCTTCAATGGTGTAGAAATTTTTAATTTCAAATATTCAAATTATACTTTCATCCAAAACATTTGTGTACAATAACTAGTGGTGGAAACATAATCTGCTTCAAATTTACTCAAAGTTACTAAGATATTTTTCTTAATATTCCATCTCAAAAAACAATTTTCCAATAAATATGTTCCCCCTAAAGTTGATTTTCTATCATTGAAATATCTATCCCAATAAACATTAGTATATATAAGAAAGTTTATATCACTTATTCTTTTATAAAATATCCCATAAGAATATGTTCCTTTCACATATCTCAAAATTGATTTTTTTTCAAGAAAATGTGATTCTTTTAGAATGCTCTGATATCATGAAAATAAAGAAATAACATAAATTATGTTGAGCCTTGAGGATATAAGATATAGTAGTCTTCCAATAAATTTTCATAAATATTTTTTATTTACATGTTTTACATCTTTATCTTTACTCATATTCATGAGAACTAAAATAAGATTAGAAACTTCTATGGAATCTATAATACAAAAATTTTGTAACAGCTCCCTATCAATATTTTTTTAGATAGGAAAATGTATCACTTTTTTGTGAAATTGTAAATGTGGGAAGAAAGTTAATTCTCCAAGAATTGATATTTAAAAATTATTTTTAATTTATTTATAAAACTCTATAAAATAATTTTCTTTATCCTCTGTAAAAATCATTTTATCAATATAAACAATAAAATCATGGTACCGGAGTTTATATCCTTCACAAATAAGTTTATTTCCACCTTTCGTTTAGAAAAATTAAACTTTTTCAAGAAACTATCATGTTTTGAGTACCTGGAACATAGATCTTGTTTCAAACCATACAAGTCTTTCTTCAACTCACACAACTTGGTTTCATTTTCATCAAGTAAAAAAACCCCCAAGGTTTCTCAATGTCAACTTCTTATTAAATTTCTCCATTTAAGAAGTATGACTTTACATATATCTAATAAACTTTATAACAATGATGTGTAGCCACTATTATTATCATTATGATAGTTTCCAATCTTGAAACAGGGGGAAAAGTTTCTTCAAAATCCATACCTTCAACTTAAGAGTAAATTTTTCTAACAATTTGTTCTTTGATTCTTGAAAATTCCACAAGTTTATTCATCTTGTTTCTAAACACCCATTTTGTTCCAATAATATTCTTCCCTACAAGTCTTGGAACAAGTTCCTAGGTTTCAACTTTATTTATATAGTCTAACTTATCATAAATAGTATTTACCCATTATTTATGTACAAATTCTACTGAAACTGATTCCGGTTTAGCCTAATAAATAAGTGATGATTGATTTTTTAATCTCAACATTCTTATGGTTTGAAATTGAGCTTTCAAATTTCCAATAATGTTCTTAGTTTCAACCTATTTCTATATGGTATTAAATTTTAGAGTTGTTCTTCTTGTATCAATTTCCTTACTATGTGATTCTTCAGAATCTTTATTCACTTATTTTGGATCACTTTCATATTCACTTTTTCTATTCTCATTGGAAGTATTTAATTTATCTTCCAAAACATTTTTAACAAACTTTTTTAAGGAATTTGTATTTTCAAAAACTTTAACATAATAGGAATCCAACAAATTCTATAAAAATTTATTCTAACATTTATAACTTCCTCTATTGGGTGAATATCCCATTAAAATTTCATCCACATCTTTTTCATAAAAATTTTACAAGATCCAGATTTCTTAACTTTAGTAAATAGGGACTTACAAAATACATGAAATATTTCACTGAATGTTTTTAATTATACCAAATTTAATATGAAGTCATGTTGGATCATGACCTTAACAAACATCTATTTTGTACCTATATTTCAAAACTAACAGTCTCTCTAGAAATACTTATAAAGTTTATACTCAACCAATATACTTCTACTTATCTCTATTAAACATTTGTTTTCCTCTCCACCAATCCATTTTTAGGAGTATATGGATAATTGTATTTATGTTTAAATCCATGATTCTTCATATATGATTCAAAATCATTTCATATGTACTCCTTTCCATTATCATGTCATAGATTCAGTATATAAAGACCTAACTCTCTTTCAAGATCTCTTATGAAAAATATGAACATTTTACAACCTATGATTTATGATTTTTAAAAAAATATTGGTCACTAAAGTGAAATCATAAATAAAATTTATAATGTACAAACACCATTTCATTAATTGATGTCTCATAAGCCCAAAAATATATGAGTGAATAATCTTAATAGGTCAAGTAGACTGAATTTCAACTTTCTTATGCCATTTATTAGTCATTTTCCTTTTCTGAAAAGTTCTACAAATGTTATATTGTTTCTTTTTCAACATTGTAAAAAAAATTATAACCTTTCATTTGGAATTTTTGTTCATAATTTTCTTGCTAAGATTCCTAAACGTATAATGACACAACTTGTTCTCATCTTCAACACTCAAATAACATGAGTTACCAAGTTCTCCAATTTAAAAGAAATTTTTTATGGTTATTTCTCCCATGAAAAAAAATTTACCAACTTCTATAATTCATATGGAGCATTAATATTTTCTGAAAATAATTTCTTGAGAATCATCTAAAATTTTTATCACACTAAGTAGTTTTTTTCTTGAGACAATCAATACATTAAAATTCCTTATATTTTAGTTTCTCAGATGTTCTGATTCCTCTAATTTTTAAGAAATTATCATATAAAAATGTAAATGATTATGGATCATGATTTTTAACATATTTAAATATTTTTATAACACTTATCATGTGTGATTACCAACCACTATCAATAATCCAAGGTTTTTTTCTTTTTCTTGCTTTCAAATTTGTCTCAACTACAAAGGATCTTTCTTCAACTTTATTTTTTCCAGCCTTTTTTTCTTTCCTTTCATAAGAAAGTTGTAATGAAAAAATAGTCATACATTCTTCATCTAATTGACTTGGTTGATCATATCTTCCAAAACAATTATCTAGACATCCAAATTTATTTTTCATTTCAAATTTTCTAATAACATGAGATTTTGTTTTTCTAATTCCCTATGCATTGGGGAAGTTACTTACTTTTATTTTGTTATTGATTCCAATCATTTCATACCTACTTCCATGAAGAGATATGTTGTTTCAAAAATTATAAGATTTTTGGACAAATGTACCTCAACAATAACAATATCCACTGAATATTTACCTTCCATATAAATATTAACTTTCTCTAAAATCATTTTTCTAAGGTTCGTAACAACTTTCTATTTTTATTTCCTCCTGGTGTGGGGAAACATTATTAGGGTGGTTGTTATCAATTTTTGTTGATGTGAGGTTTTTCTCACATCCCTATCAATCCAAGCTTTTCAAATATTTTTTATAACACCTAGATTGTTTTTAAAATCATATAAAATTTTATATTTAGTGGGTAAGGATTTTACCTGATTCTATAAGTGATCTTTCTCAGTAGATTGAGATGAATAAAATTTTGTCTCTAAAGCCTTTTAGGAATTCTCATTCATCTTTATTAATGTAATTTCAACCTCAATAATTTTTCATTGAGTTTTAAAAATTTAATCTTCCTTGGAATCAAGTTTCTTACCAAGATCTTCCACCATCTTTCCCTATTCAGTAACTCTTAGTTTGAGATTTATGATCAACTAGATATACTCATATTTTTATTTAAGAACATATTTCATTCCTTCAACATTATTTCCACTTTCTTTATTTATCATTGTAATTTTTTATTGAGTTTATTATTCTTCTCAAGACATGCCACATGTTATGATATTAGCTGATATTCTTTATAATTTTATTCACCTCCTCATCCTTATCCACTTTTTAAATAATCTTACATTTTCTCAATATTTTCAAAGAAGGTTTTGTATTTTTTTTTAACATTAATCTTATAAATAATTGTTTCCAGTAGTTTTATATTTGACTTTCTTACTCAATATACTTCTTTTATTTCTAGCAAAATTTTTCTTACCACCAGTTTACTTTTTATTTTCTTTATAAGTTTTTTTAAACTTTTTCCAACAAGTTTTTTATTCATAATTATCTTCATATTCACCAACTTTATTCTTTGGGGTAATTCATATAGAAATGCACAATTATTATACACTCTAAATATTTGAGTGGAATTTTTCCACCATACTTTTCTATACCCCTTTGATAGTTTTTGGAGATAAGATACATGATCTTTTCATTCATTTCATCATTCTATTTTTTTCAAATAATTATCGTCAAAATTCTCAATAACTTGGATTTTAAGCTTTATCACGGTTTTAAAATCCATTTCATCCTTGATCATATTTTTAAATATTGGAGCATTTCTCATTTAATAGACAATAATAAAGTTATACAGTTCATCAATAGATAATTCATCATTACCTTTTAATACAAAAATTTTAGAGTCAAATCTAATTGGGAAGTTTCTCATGAGTTTCATAACAATGGTAGAATATTCCAAGACATCTCCAAAACCACTGATGTTTCATATAACTTCATTGAATAAACTGAAATACTCATCAATAGTTTCTTCCTATTTCATTTTGACACCTTCAAACTTGACTCACCAGATTTAGGACTTTCCCTATTTTACTTTGGTGTTCCCCTCAAAGATACTTTCGAGTTTTTTCCAAATTTTTTTATCTATTTTGATACCCATAACCATCATAAAAACATTTTATAACAAGGATATAATAATGGAATTTAAAAATTTTCCTTTAACCTCAATGTTTCTATTTTCATAAAAATTCATGGGAGCATTTTTCTTAATGGGTGAAATCCCAATGATTTATACATTAATAACCTCTAAGAAAAGTGATATAAGATAGGGTATCATTCTATTTTTCTAACCATGATAATTTTTTCCATTGAAGATAGGAATACCTCTATTATTGAATGAATTAAAATTTTCCATGATAAGGATTCAACAGGAGAGAATTTTATCTGATACTAATTAAAGTTCCTACGGATCATTGAACCATTGAGAGGGGAGAGAGTGGGCGTTGATTTAGTGGTTTTCTTTCTACAAATTTCTAACCTTATAAAATTTAACCCCTATATATTTTTAGAGTTAATTTCCTTGAATTTTTTTTTGATAAACTCACTAACTTGAAAATATAATAAAGTAAAAAAGACATGAAAGATCTATAAGGTTTGACCTTAATGTGAGAACCTACATCCTTGCCATGGCCACTCCCATGGGTCCATGTAAATTCACTATTAGAAATAATTGAATATAATTTTGAGCCAACTCTCATTATACTTCTTCTATCTCCCAATAGGAATGATTATAATGAATCCCATCATATTACATTTTTTATTAAAAACCCAATCCACAAAAAAGTATGAAACTTTAAAAAGTTTGCTCTAGAAAAGTTTGTATGGAAAGTCCATTAAATTCCTCCATCTGGTAATGTATATCCAGTGTTACTATCTTCATTAGGTAAACTCCATATGATGAACCTCACCAAACATAAACTTCTTTTTCTAGCCTATGTTCTGTATTATTTAACAAAATCACTAAACCACAAACTCTGCTCAGAATCTTCATCTGATTTCTCTATCTCTTGTTTTAAATTAAATCTCTATCTGATTTTTTGATCAAGGTCTCAGTGTGCAACTTTTCTTCAACTCGAAAGTAATTCAGTTGGAAAAACACTTTGGACATCAATTATGTAGTGTTTTAAACTTTTTTATAGGGTGAATAGTGTTTATTAAATTGTACTTTTCACCTCTATTTGTGGGTGTTATGAAAATAGAAAATTCAGGAAAGAAAATTCATTTTCTATTTTACTAAAAAATTGCCACAGGGAACTCATCTCAAACCTCTACTAATAGATCAAACATTAATAAATAAATAAAAATAAATGAAATAATAGAAAACTGGGACAGGGTGAGATAATTATGTGCACCAAAAAAACTATCTTCCCCAAAAAAATGACCATTTCAAAAGAAGAACAAAACTTGAACTCAAAAATAAGAGTGGTCAAATAAAACCACAAACCACTTTGACCTTTCAATTCCACAATTCACACCTAACCAACACCAAAGGAAACCATAAGATGATCCATGGTGGGTCTCCCCACCACAAACATAGACTAGCACAATGGAAGCACCATAAGAATTCTCATCACAAGGGCCCCATATAAAAAGAAAAACTCAAACCAAACATCAAACCTAACCATGATTCATAATTTCTATAAGAATGATAACCATTCAAATATTCGCATCCAAAAAATTAACTCTACAAAAATTCCCAGGAACACAAGGCCACCAATAACCTTAAATCAAGAAGGATTTCCAAAAGAAATGAAAGCAAAAATAAGGATAATTTCAACCATTCCCAATCCAAAATTGGAAACAAGAGTTGGGATAGTAACCCCCACACCCAAAAAAATCATAACTATGTGAATAGATTCACTCTAAGGCCTATAGATGGATCCCAGGTGCCTTGAATCATCTTCTACCCTAAAGCTGCGACCTAAAAACCTCCAGCTGAAACTTCCCTTTCTAATAACCCTACTTTTAGAACTTATCCATGTGACCTAAATGGCCACATAGTCAACACACCTTCAGCGTATTATATCAATAAAACTTTGATTTCCCATATTTACCACACTGGAAGCACATGAACGAGCGATCCGATAAACGTGAGGCAGGAAATATCAAGGGTGACTTCTCAGGAATGGGTTCCTCTCATACACACTTCCCACTATATGGGGAACCTTCACGAGTACCAACTACCACAGACTACACTCCATGAACCAACTGAGCTAGAAATTACTCATCCACCATCTTCTTGAACAGTACTTCCCTGTATGAGAGAATTTTCACACTAATTTACAAATGAAGACCCAAAAAAAAGAGAGGATCTTTCAGATGATCCTATGATTCTATCTCTAGATAAAAGGAAGATATCCCTTTAAAATGATGAAAATAGGTATTCACCATTCTTTGACCTTGTTGAATACCCAATAGCTCTACCACCTTCCTTACTCACACCTCCTCAGGTATGAACTATTAGATAAGAGTGGTCTTAAAGACTTCCTAGGACATCCCAACTTAACAATGGTGGGGAGATCACCTTACACCAATCCAAACCTAGACCCTCAAATAAACCTATAACAGATTGTACCCTCATGACCTTTGGAGTTCCCAAAGACCTGAAAACACCTTAAACTTCCTCAATCCATTCCACAGCTTCTAATGAACCTTGATTACCATGGAAAATTGATAAAAACTTAGAACCACCCAACTCTACCACCCCACCAGGATTCTAGGCTAGGCTAATTACTGGAAAAACCCACTATAAACCTTTGGGACCTTTCTAGGTGGCATAATCTAATAACATATAAACACAAAACTAAATCAACATCAAACCAAAATTCAACCAAAAAGAATACCCCAAGCCAAAACACCAAGCTCATAAACCAGACGTCACTAATAAAGACCAAAATCCTCTTTTAGAAACCACAATTTCCATTCCAAATTCAAAACCATTTTACTCTAGGGAAACTTTCTCTAAAATAAAATAACTCATTTTTAAATCCAATCTAAACACCCTTGACACTTTTTAAAATAAAACCATGTCCAAAATCCACTCACACTGACCAAAATAATCCAAATCATAACTCACACTAAAACTCATGAAATAGGGAACTAGTGGCCATGTATAACCCGAAAAAATGGTTTAATAGACAATGACCCCAAAAAGAACCAACCACTATAAGTTTTTTAAACTATGCACTAGGGATCCACATGGGTCACTACTCCATGAAAGCTTACTGTGTATCACTACTTCACTTCCATTTTCATTCCCCAAAACACAAACCATACAAGAACCAACAACATAAACCCAAAAACCAAAACAAAAGACTCAAGTCTCAAACTACCCCTGGTAAATTGAGGATTATAATGAGAAAGATTTCATGGCTCTATTCCCATACCTACCTCCCAAGTCATGACACTCCTATATCTAAAATAATTTACAACCCAAATAACAATGGGATCCTCTCATTCCATTTTTTCACAAAGAAACCTAGGTCAAAACCAAACCGATCACTCAAGCCGATCATTAAAAAGGCCCAAGAGGCATTCCTAATCCACTCAGACTAGTAACTAGTTCCGAGCATCAAAAATAAAATCATTGGGAACAATTTAGCCCATGAAGAACCAAAAAATAAAAAATGTAAGAGCACACAACATAATCAAGAGGAACTAAACTTTCAACAAAAATAAATATATAAAAAATACATATACAAATGTAGTGCAACAAAATAGAGAATCTTAAACAAAGATAAAACTGAAACCAGCTTGAACCGACATAATATTTATGTGACCTCTTGGTCACCGCCATCCATAAGACCAACCTGCTCCAAGAAAACCTAAACCAAAGATGAACCTACAAAGTAGTTTGAGTCTATTGACGCTAAGTGGAAGAAGTAGGGTGTGAGAATAAAACAACTTAGTTGGTAAGCACCTCAGAATCCATACATGTACTTTCCCGAAATAGTCCATAAACGCTAGTTTGAAATACATATAGAAAATATGGGTCTTATCATTTAGAAAATCAAGTACACCCTTACTTTTTAAAAACCCAGTTTTAAAACCAAGTACCACATAGGTAACACAACCCAAATAATTCATAAAAGAAAACGAAATACGAACTTTGAACAAATAGTAAGGTATATCCAACAAAACTAGAAATAAAATGAAACAGTACAATTGTAAGCAAACAAATTCTAATAGGAAAATTAATCAAAGTGTGGTAAAATAAAATAGGAAAATAGACAAATGTAATAATGGAAAATTTTTAAACATCCCTAGATGCACTAATTTTGGACCCACCTGTCGGTATATGGTGCACCTCTATAGTGAATAACCAACCTGGCTTCTCTAAACTAGCCTCACTAGTGGAAAATCCAACATAACCTATCCTCTATCTAGGGGATATAATATATCTAATCAATATAAGAAATAAATCATCCCTCAACCCTATAGATGACTTCTAGGAATCCCATGATAACATTATAAATAATAGTGAGGATTTTATAACACACCTAGTGTAACCCGCAGTTTCCACCATTTATGCCTTTCTCATTCTTGACACTAACTATGTGAAGGCCCTCTCAATAGAAGGAAAAAATAGGGGTGATTGTCTCACATAGAACCTCTAAAAGTTCCAACTGGACCTACACACCATATGAATTTAAAACCAATTTCCAAGATGTCACAAGGTACCAATTGGGACTAAACCTTTCCAAATCCAAAACCCACTTCAAAACCAATGTGAAAATTTTATTCATACTTGGAATGTGCTAAATGGGACTTTTATGACAATTAGTTACCAAACTACTTCTTAAGGTGAAAAACAGGTCAAGATTTAGAAAACACATTTGAAAAACATATTTATTTCATTTAGAATCCCAAGATCTATTTAGATAATGTTGTAAGTTTTTAGAAAAAACATTTGGGCGATAGAGTAGAGAAAAGAAGGAGATGGAAGAAGAACATTTTATAAACCAGGTTAAGTTGGAAATTTTCAAGGAATTCTATTTGTTTTCATGTGTACCTAACCATATGTGAACCCCATGCACTTATGTATATAACCACATCTGATTACATATATATATAACCATATAAATAAACAAGGTTTCATTTTAAAGAATCGTAAGAAGCTTCAGAACCAAACAAAGAAACCACACATAAGAACCAAACCATAAAAATGAACCAAACTCACTCATGAAACTCAATTTCACATATCGCCCAAATACAAATACTCAACCAAGGCCAAAAAAATCCCAAAATATGCAATTTCATTTTTTTAAAGACCAGTTTACATTTAATCAAACACCTTTTGTGCATATATATATGGGTATAACTAAAGATAACCTTTGAGAAACCCATTTTTATCAAATTTCCAACATATACCACCACAAAAAATCATAAGAAACATAAAAATTATAAATAATACATTTATAAATAATTAAATAATGTTCAATAATCAAATGGAATGTTCTGAAAAGGAAATAGATGAAAACACATACATAAACAACATATAAAAGCAATAAAACTTCTTGAGAAGGAATAACTAAGTCTAAGAGACAAACCACACACCCTGGCATCAAAGGAATCAACCCATATTAGCTAACCCTCACCCTTGGGTTTGGAAAAGAAAGTACCAAACTAAGAAAGAACCAATAAATAAGATAGGGAGAAGAGAAGAAGATAAAAAATACTAAAAATTAAAGGAAACTCGCCTAGAAACCTTGGAGGAGATTCAATGGAGGAAGGAGAAGTAAGGTAGAGGGGTTTGGGAGAGCCATTAGTGAATATATAATGATTGAGATATGATAAAATAGAAATATGGTTAAAAAATAAGGGAAATGATGGAATTTAATGTTTTAAATAATCTGGGTAAGTTTCACGGTTTGGCCGCATGGTTTTCCATATGGTGCACCAACCGTGCGCACCCTACTGGAAGGAAGGGGAACACACATGGGTTTGCCAAACAGTTTGATAAACCATGCACCAACCATGAAAAATGATTTTTTCAAAATTTTATATCCTATCACATGCTTGTTGTATAGTTTCAACTAACAAAGCGCAATTCGTGTGCCTTGTCCCAAACACTACCACAAGCCGTGCAGTTACTCCTTCAGCACGTATGGTTTGGTCCAAAATAGGATTAGATCGTGCAAGAAAATTTATATAAGATAAAAACTAAAAACACCCTCTTCCTTAACCAGCTACGCGTTTTCTCCCCAAACCATGCACATTAACTATAAATAAAGCCAAAAACAACCTGAAACCTCCAAAACTCAAAAATTCTCCCTAAGAACTCAACCGGAACCTCAATAAAAAGATCAAACATCAATAAATAAATAAAAAATTGAAATAAAAGAAAATTGGGGTTATGGTGTGATATGAAATTATTGTGATATCCCAATTAAAGGGTCATCCTTGATTTAATTTTCATTTGACCCTATAGTTTTTTTAGTCGCCAGTAGAAAAATTGGCCAATTCTTGTTTTCTATATATGTGACATAAAATACTTTCACAACTTGTAATTACAGTATAAAAAAACTCTTCCTTTTCCCCTTCCACACTAAAATTCACCTTCATGAATCCCATTTCATCAACTTTCACAACACTCCTATTGTTAACCCATTTGAAATGGAAATTCAATACTTGAAATGTTATATAATCCAACTCATATATTTGTCTGATGATGCCAATATATAACATATTCACATAAATTATATTTCTATCCTTGAAACTGTGTATGTGAATCACTTTTTCCATAAGTGTAACTCCACTTTTTTTCATCATAGTTTGGTTATCATGTAATTTTGTATAGAATTTATAACCATTAATTAAAAAACTAGTGTAAGATATAAATTTTCATTTAGTCCCCTGGCTATCCATAAATGTCATTTGGAAATTGAATTTGGATTTTTAGATAACTCCTTATAAATATGATCTTAGAACCATCCTATAAACTATTGATTATATGTATTTGACATCCATACTTTATCCCTTGATGGATACAAATGTCTAATAATTTCTTTGTGGGATTCAACATATGGATCAATATCTTCACTATTATGTAAAATGTAAAGGTGATCTTTCTTCTTCTTTGTGATGTTAATTTTAACAACAACTCTTTTGGAAATTCCTTCACCCATTAGGAGTATGTTGTGACGAGACTTTGGGAGGCTGATGCTATCAACATTTTATGGGTAATTAGTACATAATTCAATATCTTCTTCAAAAATATATCATTATGAAATAAAACCTTCTAGGCAATTTCAATTCATTAATTACCCTTTCAAAATATTCATATAACATTAGTTGGGGTACATCCATCTATAGTGGATATGACCACATAGTTGACACTCTCTATCTAAGTGAACTAGTTGGTGGACCATTATATCAAAGAATGATGGTAGGAATAACATCTCTAATTTACATAATATGACTGAAAACTCCTTATTCATGATTGGAAACTTATTTAGGTTTATAACTTTGTTTCCTGTGTCTTTGAAAAATAAGTAGAGTCAATTAAATGCATGTCATACATTTTTATACATAATGAAATGTAAAGTGATAGGCATAAAATCTTATATTAAAACATGGAAGTCATGTGATTGTAGTACTTATAACTTCAAATTAGTCACTGAAACTAAATTCATGATATTTGATGAATACCACAATGGAACTTTTACACCATTAATAAAAATTCAAAATTGTAATTTTTCTTTTATGGAAAGAGTGTAAGCTACTAGTGGAAGAAAAGTACAACTTTTACCCTTCATTGATGCCAACTCTTACCTTATCCCCATGTAAACCATGTCCATACTAGCCTTGATGCCATATTTTTTATATAGGACCATTTATTAATGTGACAATAACATTATCAAATGAATTTTTTTCTACATCCATAAGATCAAGAAAATGTCTGATGTACAAAAAATTCCAGTATGGTAATTAGAAGAAAATTGATCTCGTTTTCCAACCTGATTTCATAAGGTTTTTCAAAAATGGTTTACCAAAAATAGTTTCAATATCTTATAATTTATCAAACATTTGATCATTCGTTATTGGAGATGGTTTTGTACCTTATTCGGTATTCTCATCGAATGTTGTCATCTTGGGTCGATATTTATTTCTTCAAGGTAAAAATTTCTGATGTCCTAAACACATAGTCTTCAAGGAATGTTTCCACTAAACTGGGAATCTATATTCTTCATAAGTGTGGAACCCCAACATTCCTTTAATGATATAGCCTCACAAATTTTCATAAGAAATAAAGTCATTTATCCTCCCATAAAACATGGCCCTCAATGTGAATTATTCACTTATATGAGCATCATACGTTGTCACACCTGTATACCATGTCAATTTTAGATCTTTGATCAATGGATTCAAATAGACATCAATATCATTACTAGGTTGTTTTGTTCCTGATATAAGTAGAGAAAACATAATGTATTTTCACTTTATGCATAACCATGGTGCTAAATTATAATTTACCAAAATAATTGTCCATATACTATGAGTACTACTCTATATACCAAAATTATTTATTCCTTAAAATGATAATGAAAGATGTAAATTTCTTAGATCATTTACAAATTCAGGTT
Organism: Viscum album; assembly: GCA_963277665.1. Lineage (NCBI taxonomy): Eukaryota > Viridiplantae > Streptophyta > Magnoliopsida > Santalales > Viscaceae > Viscum > Viscum album. The sequence continues at coordinate 438,169,020 of OY728145.1, read as the reverse complement.
ACTCATAATCAAATTTCTTTCACTGAGGAGAGTTTGTTGGATGATGTAGTTTCCCATCCTTAATTATTATATATGTGTTCCATGTCAATTTTCTTATGGTTTCTTAACATCCATATAGTATTTTAAACTATGTAATGATAGGAAAGTACCATACATCTTTTGAATGACTTGATTCATCTTTCGTGTATCGATTTGTTCCACACTTAGAGAATTTTATGATCGATTCATGTTCCTTGTAAAAGAATATGCAATCATTTTGACAAGAATGTATTTTTTTTAAGATATCATGAACATTGAACATATCATTTATTTTGTGTCATATGTTTGATAAGGAATTTCATTTTATTCTAGTAGAATATCATTCAGAAGACCAAGTAGTTATGTAAAATCAGTATTGCTTCATCTGATACCATCTTTCAAATTATATAACTTCAATATAGCTAGAAATGTTGTGTATTTAGTACAACCAGTATACAATGGTCTCTTATCATAGCTAATTAACTTCTCAGAACACTTTTTACAATCTTGAAGGTTATCTTTAATTTCCATTCTCATTTCTTCCATACAATATCTATCATCATTTACACTGGTATTCAAATCAAATGATCCATAAAATGTTGTATCATCCCAATCTATGTGAACGTTCATTTTTTTCCCATGTTTATTCCAACATTTATAGCTCTAATCTACTCCATGATAAATCAAATATTCTTCCAACCCTTCTGGACTAATTTTTCTTAAATAAAAACAATGTAAACATAGACAAAGGATTTGATAAGGGTCATATTCATGCTCTATTGAAAACATAATGACCACTTTAACTCCATATCCATGATCTTTTATCATACGGTTAGTGTTCATCAATTTTTTATTCATATTCATCATATTAGGTTCATAAAATATTCATTTTTTGTAAAAAATAAATAAATTCACATAATATATTCATAATAAAAGGATAAAGTTATAAATAATTCAAACAAGGATATCCCAACATTTGAATGTTATCGGTTATGATTCCTGACAAGTTATCATTTTACACAAGGGTGGCATGAAAAGAAACAACTTGGGGTAAATGTATGGGTTTTGGTCTAGGATATTTATTTAATGTTGTGTGGGAAAAAAGGTGGTAATAAATATATTGGTAAACAAAATTTATTTATTATTGGATGGTAGACTTCTCTTGGGAATTCTTGTTATTACATGTCATTTAATTGTGACCTGACTTTCTAAATTTGTTTAAAAATATCTTTCCTCAAAACAAAAAAGGTCGTGTAATCATTGGATTTTGACATAGATTCAAGGTACTTGAAATTTCATGAAATGTATGGAGAAAACTATTATTTAAAATAGAAGTGAATTTGGATTCCATGTTACTCTCTTTTTATGTAGATTATTCCATACCATGTCTTATAGGAATACCAAAAATATATTTGTACTACAACCCACTGACGAACCCCTATTTCAAAAATAATAGTTTTATAAATCTTAGGTATATTTCACATATCCTACAATATCCAAAACATTTATTCAATTTCCTTAAAAACACCACAAATACATTCCATTAATAAACTTTCCAAAAAAATCAGTTAGCATGGATTTTACCTCATTGAGATCCAAAACATTCTGATTACACCACTAACAATGAAATGGATCAATATAATCTATCTCCCACATCTAGTTGTCAAAAACATCATAGGTATATCTAGAAGAGTATAATCATTATTAATAAAATTTGTACCACATGTATGGTTAAGTGAGATTATAATAAACTTTATAAAATTATTCCAATATCTTCTAATCTTGTATATTTTCAATATAAATGTGTTTTAAATTATAACTTTTTATGGGTGACACTAAAACCATTCCTAATTATACATAATAGATCAAGAAAATAAAAATATTGTGTACATGGATTAATCAAAATAAATAATGTAACCTAACCATGTATTTTTTTCAGCAGACCATGCATCTACTATAAATACCTATTTGATGCCCATATTTCATAATTATAACTTTAAACTTTCCTATGACACTTTTCACAGTAAAACTCACCTATTAGAGGTGTTATTTATCTTCTTAAAACATGTTTTAATGATTTTTACTCATTCTATCACTTGTTTCTTTATAAAATGTCTTAAATTTCATGGTAATTCAACAACTAAATATGTCATTTTCATAATTCATAAGAAAAATAAATCAAACCCATACTCAATATGACCATTTAAGCATATTACACATGGTCCAAACCTAAATTATCATTTTTAAATCTATATGAAACTTGAACCAATCTATACCCCTCAAACATTATGTAACTAATTTAATATAATAAATTCCACACTAAATTCAACAACCCAAAAACATTCTAACTCAATGCTTTATCATACATAATATAAATCCTTACTAAAACCAAAAACATTCATACACAAATAGAAATAGTACCTAAAAAAATGGGGCAATACCCACCATTTGATAAAACCTTTTGGATAGCCTAATTTTTTAATCCTATACCAATGGTTCTAACTAACTGTTGGTATATCCTCTTTATGTAATGGTTATACCAACGGTTTGAACAAACTGTTGGTATATATTGGATATACCAATAGTTTTTTAAAACTATTAGTATAAACAAACATATTTACCCAGTGTGTGGCCTCCCCTCCTCCCATTTCACCCCCATCCAGATCCAGAACCTATGAAATTAAACTTTCTTCTCCATTCGCAACAATCTCTCCTCCCATATGGTTTTAATTCAATTATTATTTAATTTAAAATTGGTATTTTCCAAATACTTCATCTCTTATTCCAATCATCATTTTTGTTTATTTTTAAGGTATGAAATAATAACTTAGATTATTTTTTTAGATTTTAGATTCATTGAAAAAAGGTTAGTTTTAATTATATTTATTACTGAATTGCATAACAAATATGATTGTAAGTGATGCTTTTTTAATTTAGTTACTCTCTAATTATATATAAGTATCTTATGAACTTATTATTTTGTGTGTTTTATATGAGGTAAGTTTATAATTATTAGGGGGTTATGAAATTATTTATTTCAATTTTTTATTTTAAAAAATTGAAATTTTTCATTTCATGTCTCAATAAATATCTCACACCCAACTCTATGTGTTACCACCAAGATAACTTGAATCTTCTTCCCTATATAAAATTTTTATTTTAATGGTTCATCTATTAAATATAAAAACAACCCCTACCACTCTATGAATCTCAATAAATTATGATATTTTGTTATACATCTTTGATCAAATACCCTTATAAAATATTTTTTTCATCACTCTTAATCGTGTATTTTACAAGAACTAGAGAAATGGATCTTTTATGAAAGCCTCCCATGATTCCTTGATAAAAGGTTAATTAGAATCATTTGTATAAAACAAAACTACCTATATTAATATAATTAAAAATAATTTATAAAATAAAATTTCAAAATCATATTATTTAATATAGTACTTCCATACTATCCAAACTACCTACTTTAAGGCATGGTTATCCTGTAATGAAAACTTATGTCTAGAAAAACATTTCAAGCAACCCAAATAAAATATAGCACCCATATAGTTATTTTATTAATTTCAATCATGTTTCCATTACTTCATTCACTTTCTCACTATTTTATCTCCTACACTCATTGTTCACACTTTCTCATTGCTTCCCACACTTTGTGTCGCACACACTTTTAATTTATTTTTTCCAATATTTTATACATTTCATCTATTTTATCACCTCTATTACACTTTAACTCATCATCACACACACTTACACCAATATTTAGTGTTAACATAATTATCCTAAATCCCACTTCCACTTTCAATTTTTCATGGCGGTTATTAGTAAATCTTAGAAGGAATCACGTTAACTTCCCTCGATATGAGAAACCACTAATTATGAAATTATACAACCTAATTTCATAATTTATGTGTCCTGTGAAATATTATTACCAAGAAATAGTAATCTTTTATACATATAATTTATTTAATAAGAATAACATAAGTTCGTGAGTGAATAGAATAAGATAAAAAATAAAAACAATAATTATAAACACAATTTTGTGTAGTATTATTTATAGTTATTACTCATTGATATAATGAAATTAAATATCATGGTTTTATATTTATAGTTTTTTGTATATGTAGTATTTTTGGTCTTTTATATTATGATTCTCATATAGACTAGTGTGTTAGTTATAGTTTTATATAAAGTGAAAAATTCTTGTTTCCTTAAATCTATTTTTTGATTTGGCTTCAATATTATTTCATTACTTTTATGACATGACATATAATTGTTTTAGAATACCTTATTTAAGTCATAAAGAAGTAATATACCATATAAAAAATATAGTTTTTAAATAAAATACTATGTTTTTCATCAAAATGGGGAGAAAATGAAATATCTAAATGTTCATTATCTAAATGAGAGGACTAGATTAGAGAATTTATTAGATGGTCAGTTTATGATTATTCATCATCATAACAAATAAAGGATTCCAATCCAAGAATACTTCAATAGGAGCACACATAATGCATGTAATAAAAATGATGATATTGATAAGGTGAAAATTTTGAATGATTTTACCCCGAATCTAGTATATCAGAAATGTGGTAAAATGAAAAAGATGTAATTTTTAATCTGATTATTTCATGGGAAAATCATGTAAGAGATTTTGAATATTTCTATCGATTATATAATTACCTTTATGAAGTAATTACTTCCATATTATATAGATATTCCATCAAACCATTATATGGCATGGAAATTAATTGATTAACTTAGATTTTCTAAAAACAAAATTTGTGCTTGCCTGAAATATTTCAGCTTATTCTGGAAAAAACTGCCAAATAAAATGATTGTATAAAATGTGACACATCCTGATGGAAGAAAAATGTTAATGGAACACTATATCGTGTTCCACATAAGTTAATGTGGAATTTTACATTGATTACTAGACTCTAGAATCTTTTCTTGTTCATTTAAATATCAATAAATATGTGATGTCGTGATACTGATAGAAATAAAGATAATGATGATTTCACTCATCCTAAAAACACATTATTATGGCATAGATTTGATGCTTTATATCCTGATTTTGCAGATTGCATGCATAATGTGAGGTTGGGTCTATCATGTGATGGTTTTAATACACTTGGGAATATTCTTACTTCATGTAGCACATGGATGGTGTTCATACACAATTATAACCTTCCTCCATGGATGTGTACAAAAACCTTTCACTTTTATGAGTATACTCATATATGGACCTTATGATCCTAGCAATGATATAGATGTATAAATGAAACCTTTAATAAAATAGTTGAAGAATCTTTGGAATGTGGGTGTGCACACATATTATGCTTGTTCTTAATACATATTTCATATGTGTGTTGCACTTATGTGGATGATAAATTATTTTCCTACTTATGTAGCAATATCTGGATGGATCATGAAGGGAAAAATTTCTTGTTGTGTTTTTATGAAGAATACATGATTCATAAGACTTAAATTTCATTATAGTTTCAGTTTTATTAGACATTGGAAATTCTTTCCAATGGATCATCCATATAAGAATAATCATCAAAGGTTTCATAATACTATAGAAACCAAAAATCAACCTTATCATATGTCTATAACTAATGACCTTAATTAATTGAAATATGTCATATTTTAATTCAAGAAGGTCTAGATGAAATCTTGAAAGAGGAAGAATTTTTCACTAAAACCAATTACAATTAGAAGAAGAAAAGTATCTTCTTTGAGTTTCCTGATTATTTAACCAAATTATTAAATCATTTCTTAGATGTAATTCACATTGAAAAAATATACGTGAAATTTTTCTTTCAATTATTCTAAATTTTAAGGTAAATATAAAAGAAGATTTAAGATCTCGACATGACTTGGTGGATTGGGGTATCAGACCATAATTGCATCCTATTTGTATCAATAAAAATAAATGGAATGTTCTATTTTTTTCTTACGTGATGAAACCTATATGAAAAAATCAATTCCTATAAGTACTATAGACTATTAAATTTCCTGATGTCTATTCAAGAAACATATCAAAAATGCTCAATAGAAGATATTTGAAGATGAAATATTTGAAGACTTTTGATTATCACATCATTTCTCATGATTTTATTCTAATATAAATACATCATATATTGTATAATAATTTAAGGGTGGTAGTTATTTGGTTGTTCCAATTTTATAGAGACCTTTTTTTAAGAAGTTTTCAAGTATTTCTTGCAAAAAAATTGGAATAATAACCACTAATTTTTTGTGAGTTACATGCATGTTGCATCTAAATATTCAACTTTAAACTGAAATACTTCTTGGAGGACCTATTGATTTTCATTGGATGTATCCCACTGAGATAAATATGTACATATTTAATTCTTATGTCAAGAATATAAATCATCCTAAAGGTTCTATCGTGAAAGGCTACATGGCTCAAGAATGTATAGATTTCTATTCGATATATCATTCTGATGAGAATACAAGACGGAATGGACCAATGAGAAGTAAAGAAGTTAAGCATGAGTAAATTGAACCCATTTTTCTATCACTTCCCCAAATAAGGGGAATTCTTGGATTGTATACATTAACTACATTAATCCTTTAAGAGCAGGACATTTCACATCGCACAGTTTCGTTTAATAGTGATTTGTTCGATGACTACATAAAGTAGGTAAATTCAACATGTATATGTTATCTTGTCTCATGTAATTGTACATTTTTTTTCAACTATTTCTATTTTTTCTATAGGAAACATAAAAATTTATAAATAAAAATAATCATTCTTTATCTTTGAGAAGGATATATACTTTTTATAGCAACGAGTTCTATGCTTGATTAAATTTGAAGTTATAAGTATTACTATAATACATTAATAAAATTAATATTTTGTTAATTTTAATATTCATTTATAATTCATGTATTGAGTTTTGTTTCTAACTCTATCTCTGAGGAAATAAGATCTTTTTCTTTTGGTCCTAATTATGTGGTTCATGAATGCAAATCAATTGTGATAAATGGGAAAAAATTTATTGTCATTGAACAATAAATTAACATGAGAACACAACATGATGGTGTTATGGTAACTTCCAGAATATAATGTTATGTCAGTGCATCAGATATTATACTTCGATTTGAAAATGAATCTTATTATAGAGTCATTGAGAAAATACTAATATTGGATTATTACTCTCATGGTTGATTCACCATGATGAAATGTGATTGGTTTTATTTTATGATGATTCATGGCACATTTATTGTTGATTATGGATTTTAAGTTATTGACATGACTCGCACTCTTTCTACTGATGATCCATATATATTAGCACCAAAGTAAAAAACAAGTTTTTTAGGTGAAAGATCATTCAAGACCTAAATTTGGAGTCATTATTGATGTAATCCCGAGGCATATTTTTCAATATGGTGATGATGAAATTAACACCATCACTACCCCCACTATCCCTTATCAATTTATTACTTATTATGACCCCAATAGTTTAATTTTCAAAGTTTATTGTGAGCCTAAAGTTACGGTTGGAAATATAGAGAATCATCCATCTATGTTATCAATTATTTTAGTTTATCTCGACTTGGGTTGTTCAAGTTAGTACTATTCAAATTGATTTACTATTGATTAAAAATATTTTTTATCTAAAATTACCTTCATTTGCATTTTCAATATATATTGGTTGTAGTTTTCCTTGAGTTGCATTTTCTCATATTGAATTGAACTGTATTTGAACCAAAAAAAGCACTAAAAATCAATTAGAACAAAAAATAGTATGAATTGAATTAAAAAATATTAAAATAATTAAAATCGAAATCACAACCAATGAAAATAATGAACTAACCAAAAAATGGAAAAATGACCTAACCCAAAATTTGAACCAAATGACCTAACCCCAAAAAATGGACAAATGACATAATCAATTGACCAAAATGAACCAAATGACCTAACCATAAATTAATTAGATCTAATTAAAAATAGAATAAAACTATATCATACCCATGTTCAACATGCTAATTTGAACATATTGATTTTTCTATGACATGTCTTTTATGTTTTTATATTCTTACCACTAAATATTATATGATTTTTATATATCACTACTTATCCTTTATTTGGTTTGACAATTGGTATTCCTTAAATATGTAATGCCACATATTCTTTATTTTTTGGATTATATATTAGTTATTATTTTCTAATTACATTTATATTTGTTTTCGAATGCAGGAAATGAAAAACATTAAAGAGATATGAAGGAATATGATGTAAAATAATAATCACTACATGAGAGAGATGATCATTCCTCCTTTAGTTCATATTGTTAGTATTTTATTTTAAATATATATATCAACAATATATAATGTCATGTGATTAATTTTTTTTAAATTTTATTCAGGATCCACCACCCAGGAGACAATTATTTTCAAATGAGCCTCGTGGTAGATGTGCTTAGCCAGACGATAAGAGGGGGTGGTACTAAATCTACTTGCACCACTCATAATACCTGATCACACTCTATCCCTTTATCAGATATACCATATAGCACACTTTCTTATCCCATAGTGTCGTTAGATGCACCCAAGATATTTATGTCGCCTATATTTTTTTCCACTATTTACATCTGATCTTATTTATATTTCTTCCCCTTATCTGATGATGGATCAAACTCCCCATCTATTTTATACTTTTTCAAAGAGGTTTATTCCAACTTTTTTTCTTCTAATCCCTTCTTCCTAATATTCTATGTTCATGATCCTATTACATCTACCCTGACACATTCTAAGCCTCGCGAGAAAACATTGGATCCCACTCCTAATGTATAGGTTGATAATCCTTCAGAATCTAGGGATCCAATTGTTCCCATAGATTATCCTGGGTCAGGTATATTTATAGAACCTTTGTAAAAATAATTACCATAATTATTTTCATTATAAGATGTAATGATATAATATTTTTTTCTTTCACATTTTTATCTTCCACTAGGTGATGTGGGCATACACGCATGCATGAGGTGTGAAACCACTACACACAACTGATGGTTGATTATATCAAGGATAATAAAATTATTAAAAAACAAGGTGAGAATGTAGGAGTTTTATGGAGACGCTTGTCAAATACTCTAACATATTTCTCATTAGGAAACTCTCCTAGAGACACCTTAAAAATCAAGAAAACAATGATGCTTGGGTGTAAATATGGGTAAGTAAATTCGTTGTATTTAATGTTATATTATTATTTTATTTATATGAATTAATATTTTGGTACCATATTCATTATAATTTTTCCAATGGTGTGGTTATGATTATTGCATAGCTCATTGAATTAGGTGAGTTGTGGAGGGAATATAAGAATGAGTTATATAGTGGTTGGGTTTCTAGAGTTGGTACAGATTTAGAGGTTGTACCTATCATGATTGAGTGTCTAGTATCACATTTTCAGGAAATAATTGTTTATTGGAATACTACCAAGTTTAAGTTATTAAAAAAAATTGAGTTTTTAAAATGAAAATTACAATGATTTAGATTAATACTCTCTTTTTTATTTTTGAAAATTATTTTTTAGGAAGAATCAGAAATAAATATAAAACAAGGATATTGTGAAATACCTCCACACTTTGGGGTGGGCTATAATTTTGGAACATGAGAGGGAGTAGGTAAGACACTCATTTATAATTTTTCTATTTAAATAAATTATGGAAATAAAATTTCTTCAATTATAAATTATATAGATTCATTATAATTTTTTCATAACAACTATATTGAATGATTAGATGGTTTAGGATATGTTAAAGATGTCTTTATTATAGGGAAGTGTAAAATGGAGATTAACATTGAATGTTTTCTTATGGAATCCTATATAAAATCTTAATAATTCCAAAAGGGGAGATATTGGTTGACCCTATACAATGATAGTGATTTATATAATAAAAACCATGAATTTAATTAGTGGACTAAAATCATTTTCAAGATAATATTATAGAAAAACAATTTACTCTGTCTTCGAAAAATCCTTGGATTAACATCCCAATAGGGAAATTAGGTATACTTGTAACAAGGTTAGTGGTAGGTAGGAATCTTGTGTGATTTTTATATGTGTTAATTAGCATACTAGGGGAAAAGATATTGAGGTTCCTCTTATGAGGTAATTGGAAACTAGTTAGTGAGGAATGGTTAGGATATATATCAATGATATCAAACATTTCTAAAAAATTTAGAAACTTAAAACCAATTTGAAAGATAATTTTTTATAAGAATAGAAAATAAAAATGAGGAACATGAATACAACACACCTTCTATCGATTAATCATTAACATAGATTATTGATGATGATTAGTTAAAAGTAACCAATATTCTCTTGCTTTGTAAGGTGATCCACCAACTTTGAAATATTGAAATAACATTAAAAGGATAAAATTTCTCTCAAACAGTAATCTAGTACCACATATACAGTATGTGAAGTAATAAGATTCATAGTGATTCATTTACTATAGCTCACTAGTTTTTGTATAACTTTACATGAATCAGTGAAATTTTTTTTATAAACCTCATTCATTAATGAATTTTACTCTAAAAAATTTAATATCTCACAAATACAGTACTTGAAATATACTTATATTGAATATATATCACTCCAAGCAATAAATATCACATAATATGATATAAAAATATTCCTTTAGAGTATTTTATTCAATAGTGTTCTCAGTTTCTATTATAGAACCAGTCAACATTGGATAATTAGAGAAATTTTAGTTAACGGCTCTATTGTTGAGGAAAAAATCTAGATTGTGATCCTAAATTATCCTTGTTAATTTAGATTCTAGTATCAATGTAACCATTTATAATTATTTCTTACTCAACTCTGATGACTAAGGATACATCTTTAATTATTCTTAAGTATTTAAGGATATTTTGTATAGTGATCATGAGACATTTACCAGAATCTTATTAGTATCAAATATTTATAACAAAGTAATATAAAACTTCTAGATTGGTATGAAACATGGTATACATTATTGATCATATTATCAAATCATAAGTAATATCACTGATATATCTCATTTCTATATTAGTAAATTTATATTTACTTTATGAAAACATGCACCATGTGACACTAGTAAAAACCTTATACTATAGTTATATATGGTAAACCTATTTGAAATCATATCAATATATATGTTCTAACTTGGACAAACAAACCACTTGAATCAATCACTATAAATCCATATACCTAGTATCTAAGATGTTTCACCCATGTCTTTAATAAAAAAACATTGTCCCAACCAATCCTTTATAAACATTATAGTTGGGGTATCATTTTTATGATTAGTGTGTCATATGCATCCAATTGTTGTTTTTTTATTTTACTCCCTATTACTCACATATATATCCAATATTTAACTTATTTATTATGAAACTAATCCCTTTGAATACGTCATCAAAATGTATATGCCAATTCTGAGATGATTTCTTCAATCCATAAATGAACTGTCACAACTTAAATCCATTTACATTTCTATTTAGATAATCAATACCTTTAGGTTATATCATATGAACATCCTTGGATAGACTTTTATTAAAGAATTTAGTTTTTGAAATCCATTAGTATATTTCATAATAATAATATCCTACTATAAAAACAAAAATATACTATTAGACTTTATCATATCTATCCATTTAAATTATGTTTATAAACTACCACAATCATTATTAAAACATTTTTTGTAAATCAAAGGTGGACCTAAGAAATTTGTAGAAGATTATAGGATTCAATTCCTTACTTTATATCATTGAACATTGCAGAAACTTGCATATTAAACCCTTATATGAACCACTTATAAGGACCATTTAATAACTCACTATATCCCATAAAACTCACACATGATTTAGTCACTTATACCACTCTTAATCTCAAGTTTTAATTAAATTATAGCAGTGTAAACAAGTTATTCAACCCAAAAAAGAAAGTACATCATGTAAAATACCTTTTAAATGTCAAAATTCCACATAATGATTTAAAAAAATCATTGTAGATCATTAATGATAACTCTCCACACTAACAGTATTATTAAGACACAAAATTACAACACATAAATATGATTTGGTGTTATTAATTTAGAAATTGATGCCTTTATCGCCTTTAAACACTATTACATCAATTTACCCCATTAAATCACATGGATTGATTATTAAATATGAGATAATAAAATGTTTATATCATAAATTCAATAAAATAAAACATCATAAAAAATTTATTCCACTTAAGGTATCTATTAAATCACACGACTCATTTTATTCCATAGAATAATTAATTCCCTACAATATATTAAACTAAAAATAACATAATTTCACATGTGTTCTCATTATTAATCTATAAAAAATCATGTTAGCACACCCTTATTTGAATTATTAGCTAATTTCATATCAAACAATCAGAAAACAACTAAATTCAATTATTAGATTAACCATAATACACTAGAGTAGTGAATTATAAGCTCAATGAAGTTCACAACCACTTACCTCAATGTATGTTACCATTACTCATATGGATTAGAATCCTAATTCACACTCTAATTACCAAATATCAATAATCCACTAAGAAATAAAATAAAAACAATAATTAAAACAGAAAATAAACTAAACCACTTTTCCTTTTACCTAAACCATAAGGAAAACAATATACACACAATTTCAACGCAACCAACATATTTTTAATCTTCCTAGAACATAAAATTTTAATTTTACATACTCTCATGCTAATTAAACATTAAAATTATTTAACCAAATAAATAATAAATCCAATTATTTTATGTGTATTCTTAATAAAAACAAACACCAATATTGACTATACTCTTTTATCAATATCCATCAATGAAAATTTTACCTTGATTTTCCCTATTTTAAAAAAATTCAATTTAAATCATAGAAACATAGAAAAAACTAAAAATAAACACATCTATCATACATTTAACCTTTCCATTTTACCATATTATACAAGTATTTAATCTTAAATAGTTTTTTTCAATAAAGATATTCCATTTCCATTATTCTATAATTACATTTCCATTATATTAATTGAAATAATATATAAAAACAAGAATCCTTAAATTCCAATTTTAAGTTAATTTATCAAATAATTATTTAATAATATTATCAACTCTCCCAATTTATTATATAAAATTTCTTTTTCTCACCAACTCATATCATATTAGCACAAAGTAATCAATCATTATAACAAATCATATTGCATCATCGAGTATATCCATTTGATTTTAGTTATGAAACTCATTATTTTTAAACTATTTTGAATTATGGTTTTCTATATTCAATTTCATTATAGAGGGGGTTTTTTGAATATTGAAGGATGTGTGCCTTGAACAAAATTGTTTCTCTTTAGCAGAAAGTAGGAAGATGGAAGCACGGTAAATGAACAGACTCAACAGAATATTGTAAGTTTTAATTTGTTAATTTCAAATTTTAATATATGTTTTTTAACTAAATAGTCCATTTATATTTGTAAAAGTGTGATTTAGATGCCCTTTTTAAGAAGAAAGCTGGCAACTTTGGGACAAACAGTCATTTTCATCTGGTATTAGGAGATAAGCACCATCGAAGAGTACGGTGTCGACCAAAGAAGAGTATTGTCCCTACTAGATATTGGCCCAATTTAGGTTCTAATTATGTTATCATTGAGTTGTAAATAACTTGTGCACAGGTAGCACGGGCTCAGGATAAGGCATAAGAGGCCAAAAAATGGTCATATAAGAGTGTGAACAGAATCACAATGACAACGTTGAATTTTTGAAATTTATGGAAGTCTCATGTCCATCACTTTAAACTGATACCTCCATGACTTGTGATAAATATATGTAAATGATGCATATGTTATATAGTGCATCGATCAATGGTCTTAATGGGGGTAGGGATGATGATGTTCCTGATGATGGCGATGATGATGGCGATGGCGATGATGATGGTGATGGAGATAGAGATGGTGATAATGATGGAGATAGAAATGGTGAAGATGACGGTGAGAATGATGCTGAGGATGATGTTGAGGATGAAAAAAAGGATTAATATGATGATAGTGATGGTGAGGTGATAAGAGAGAGATTGGTCCTTTACAATTTTAACAAAAAATTATGACATTTTATGTTTGACGATTAGTTTTGAATGAATATATGTGATGTTTTAAATGTGTGTTATCACTGGTTGAATGCATTAATTAGTTTCTTGTGTTATCATTTTTCTATATTGGTTGGTGATGTTTTCTACAACTGTTTGGTGATATTTTTAGGTATTGTCCAAGTTGGGTGTGTTGCTGCCTGTTTGGGGATTTCTTTCCATTTGGTGAATTATGCTGGCTATTTGGGCAAGGTGAGGTTTTTCTTCCTGGGAAGGTATAGCATGGCTATACCAACGGTTTCATACAACTGTTGGTATGTCTTGAAGCCAGAGAAGTCTATTCAAATAGTTTATAAACTGTTGGTATATGGCTTTAGCAATGGTTTTTCAAACTGGTGGTAATTACTTATACCAACAACTTTATCAGAATCGTTGGTAACATGAAATTCCAGAAGGGTTATACCAACGATTTACTATAAACCATTGGTATAAGCCTATACCTATGGAACTTTATCCAATGGTTTGGAGAACCATTGGTATATCCCCATTTTATTACAGTGATAATGAATGAAATCGTAACCAAAACCATTTTCATATAACCAAAAAATGAAAACCCAATTATATTAACCCAAAATAAAAGGAGTTTAAAATAATAATATCATAAAATTATTTTATAAAAAATACATAATCACACAAACAAGACATTACACCTGAAATGTGTCAAGAATAATAACATTTGTCTCTTAAAATATAAGGAAACTCATTAATTTCCAAGAAAACCTTTGAAACTAAAGAAACAAATAATTTTTCAACTTCAAAAATCCTTAAAACCTTTTTATTCTGAATAAAACTTCCCAATCAAGAAATGAAGCCATAAATTTAATTTATAAACACTTCACAACTCATTAAAATATCCCATTAGATAAAAATATATGTATAGATGAAGATAAGAATCAGTTTGATAAACACAAATAATACTTTATTCAATAATAATTACTTTTCCTCACTTTAAAAATCCAATTTATAATTTAAATCAAGAAAAAAAAACTTTAACTATTTCTTTAAAACATTGAATTGCAAAATAAGAAAAATTTAATAAATAATTTAATTATACTTTATACTAAAAAGTAACAGTTTTCAAAATCACTATACATGGAAATCATAAAATTTAGATGTATACAAGAAAACTATAAATATACATTAATCAAACACTTAAAAACATTTAAAAGAAGATGAGAATCACTTAAACATTTCAATTATAATAGTTTAAAAATACATTAATATAACAATTATGAATTCAATATTTGTAAATTAATTCACATACATAAACACTTTAAAATATACCCAAAACCCTTTTCTTTAGATTTTTTAGGATATATTTCCTGATTATAAATCCTCTATTCTCAAAAAATCCCTAAAGAAAACCATTATCTATGTAAAATCCAAATCATTCAAACTAAATCCCACTCTATTTTTTTTTTGAAAAATATCTTAATGAACCTTACAAAATTATTGGAATTAAAACATTCATCATTATAATAAATGAAATAAAAAAAATTGAGTTTTCATTCCACTACCTATTTTTTAAAACTACAAACATTTATTAAAAATGTATAATTTCAATATATAGATGCCTAAAAACCAAATTAAATGAAATTAAATAAAATAAATTCCAATAATTGTTTTGAAATGATATAAGTTCTTATCTGGTTAAAGATACTTTAAATAAAACTACACAAAATACCATGATACCAAAAAAAGTAGAGAGAACCCATAAAATTTCTACTAATTACGTATAACAAACACATTAAAACTAATTACATAAAATATAATTATAAATGACAAACATAAACTATAAAATGAAGTATCAAACCCTCATTAATTAGGCTACCACTACAGCTAAACTTTTTATTAAGTTTATGTTGTTGTTCAATGATATTTAAATTGACATATGTCATGTACAAAATATTAATGAAAATCATCTAATGAATCCAGAGCATATAATGACCTTTATGGAAAATCATAAAGTGAAAATAATGAAATAAGTTTAATTTTATCTTATTTAAAACATTGTGTTTCCAAAATCACTTTTATAGATACCAATTTAACTCAATCTTATCACATTTAAAAATACTAAAACACTAAAATGGGTTAATGAAATGTGAGTTAGTTAACGAAGGTTCCAAACAGGCCTCTATAGTAAATACAAAAAAAAATTGATAATGCTAGGTTTGAAAAAAAAATTAAAATGATATAATTCATAAATCTCTTATTAAAGTACCAAACGAGCCTTTAGAACATTTATTATGAATAAACATTTAAAATACCCTTTTATTTGAAACCTTTTTAAAATTGAATTTGATTTGAAAAAATAAATTTTTTAAACCATATGATGTTTCATTCAATTAAGACTAGTATGAAGAATCATAAAAAATCACATGAATGGTCAATGCTATAAATTATAGATAACAAGAGAGGGAAACCCATCAAATAAAATCTATAGGATTTTTATGTATCCAAAATCCAAAATTAAATCACACATCAACCTTAAATCAAAACATTGTACTAAATTGCATAAGAGACTAAACCCATTTCAAATATTCAAAATCACTAAAGGAAACTCTTCAGTCATTTAATCAAGATATATAAAAAACATACCATCAAATTTAAATTGCATTTAATTGTAAAACATGAAAACCTCCCTTTTAAAACAAAACAAAAAATTTGTAACCTTTTATGTTTCAATGTAACACTAACTATTACTCATAAATTGCACATTATTCTTAAATAAAGGTGTGGTAAAAAATTCTAGCATCCAAGGTATGTTAGGAAAAAGATAAAAACATGGGATCACCTACAAGAAACATGCATAGATGGAGAAAGTCCCTAAAAATGATGATACGATGCTCTTAAATAAAACTTAAACACCCTACGAATTGAGACATTATAAATTTAGAACTTGGACCCAACTAGGGTTCTGACAATAGCACAAATTAGTGAGGGAGGAGAAAGAAGAATATGGATGAAGGAAAAAATGAAGTAGAAGAACTAGATACCCTAAACTTGAGTGATTAGTCTTGAAATCGAAGGAGGTGATCTACACGGGTCAAGGACAGTATAAATAAACTAATAAATGGCAGAGGAGTGAAATAATAACATACCTTAGGATTTGAGATGGTTGTTTTTCCTAAAGAAGGTTGAGGGGGAGCAGCGGCATTACTGGACTTCTACGAGAGCTCGAATGACACGATGGAAATTGGTTTGGTTAGAGTTATTTTAAAAGACTGGGGATGGTTTTATTAGCGCTTCCAAAAAAGCACTGATAAAGAGGGGTTTTATCAGTGCTAAAATAATAAGCACTAATAAAAGACCTCTTTATCATTGTTAAAACTTTAACACTGATAAATATGGATTTTATTAATGCTAAACAAGCACTGATGAAGTCCTATATAATTAATTTTAATAATATAAATAATATAATTAAAAACATTAAATGTATATAATTATAAATAAATAAATATTATAATTACAAATATATTAAAAGAATTATAAGTATGTATTTATAACTATTTATTTATAAATATAATTATAGAAATACATTTATAATTATAATTATAAATAAATATATTTGTAAACATATTTATAAATATTTTTCATATATTATAAATATATTTATATCATTATATATATTTGTATGATTATATATACAATAAATATATATATATAAATATAAATATATTAAATGCATTAATTATTTAAATATATTTATTATAATTTTATAATTATTTAAATATGTAATTATTTATTTATAATAATATAAATACTTTAAAAAATATATTTATTTATTTATTTATAATTATAAATATATAATTTTATAAATATAGTAAATATATATATATATATTTATAAATAAATATATTTGTAAACATATTTATAATTATTTATTTATAATTATAAATATATTTATCACATTATATGTATTTATATAATTATATATATATTATATATAATATATATAAATGTAAATATAAATATAAATATAGTAAATATATTTATTATAATTATTTATTTATTTATTTATTTATTTATTTATTTATAATTATATAAATACTTTTTTAAAAAATATATCTGTTTATTTATAATTATAAATATATAATTGTATAAATATTGTAAATACACATTTATAAATATATTTATTTATAAATATTTATTTAGAAATATATTTTTATCATTATTAAGGAATATATAATCTTAATTAATGTGCGAATGTTAAAAATGAGTGAAATTGAATAATTAATAAATATATTAAATTTGTTGATTTTTATTAATAATTATTTCATTAATAATTTTTTTAATTTTTTAATTTTTAATTTTTTAATTTTTTAATTTTTTAATTTTTTAATTTTTTAATTTTTTAATTTTTTAATTTTTTAATTTTTTAATTTTTTAATTTTTTAATTTTTTTTGTTTAATTATTATAATTTATTCATTTTAAATATATATATTTAATGTATACTATTTGTTAATATTTATAATATATCTAATTATATTAGATTTATTCATTTTTATTAATACTTATTCAATTAATAAAAATTTTAATATATTTTTTTTAATTTACTCATTTTTATTTCTCTCCCCCCACAAATTGCCTTTGTATATTGGTGTTTATGTGAGAGGAGAAATGAAACAACATTCACAGATAAATTCTCAACCCCCCCCCCCCCCCCCGGGCTTTCTTCACTTATAGGTCAAATTCATGGCTTCCTCCTCTAATTCTCTAATTGATAACCCACGCCTTAAGGACAAGTATTTTGTGTGAGTTTCATAAACCAAGCCTACACTCGGATTTTTCAAGATAAATTGTGATGGATCTATCCTGCGGTCTGCTATGGAAATTGATGGATTGATGGGTTTTGTCATTAGATTGTTTGGGTTTTGTCATTTGGTAGTTATTGCTATAACTTTGAATCTTATTTGACTACTTCAAGAATAATTTGGAATAAGGGCATAAGAATATTCTATAGGAATGAAATTTTGAATGTGCATTTCAGGTCAATGTCCACATGAACATCATTTGTGGCATTAGTGGTGAATAATTTATCGTCGTGGTAGCATGAACATCATTACTCAGATTAGTGATTAATAAATTATTGTTTCCAAAACTATTTATACAACGTCAATGATGTCACCCACTTGTTTGTCTATATATATATATATATAATATAATATATAAATATAAAGAGAAAGTGGAAAAAACCCATTGGGTGCTTGGGGGAAAGAATCTACACTTTTGGCTCACTTGGACTTTTCTCTGTAAATGATACAACACTTCTTTCGTCGATGTGTTACATCTTCTCCTTCCCATCGTCATCATCTTGACAATCAGAAAGGTTGTTGCGCATCCTCCACGAATGAGAATTCAAGAACCGAAACACAATCACTCCATTCAGCACTAAATTGAACTCCCATACTCTGATTCCATGGAAATCTCATGTGCTCAAATGGAGGACCATCACCCTAAGGTTGCACACCATATTCAAGCACACCACCACCACCAGGAAATCCAACACCACGGGGAACCCATATCACCGCAGCCCCACCTCCGTCCAGCACTTGTACCCGTACCCCACACTGTTCACCGTCGGCGTCGCTAGGATGACCGGCACCTGGACTGACTGCGAGAATTCCAGCCACACGAACGCCACCAACACCAGGATAGTGTGGTTCCACAGATCGATCTGTGTGGGAGGCCGGCCCCAGAGGATGGCCAGCAGGATGGTCTGGGACATGTGCAGGAACTGAGAGAGGTATAAGGAGTATGACCAAAAGAAGACATTTTCAGAGGAGCGGGTGCCCAGGGGGAAGCATAGGAACCACTGGAAGGGGGTCTTGGACGGCCTCCAAATCCACCCTATCTCCCGGATATCAGCAACGGTGGAGAGGAGGGACCCGGAGAATATAGTGGCGGATGCGACGGCAAGGACAAGGCTGTATAGGCAGGGAAACAGAGAGGGAGTGGGATAGTGGGAGTGGCAGATGCGGGGGAGGAGGAGGGAGAGGAGGGCGGCGAGTGAGAGGGAGAGGAGGGAATAGGCGGCGATGGAGGTGAGGAGGAAGGGCCAGGAGGTAGCCCACAACCAGTCGTTACTCCACTGGAAGGTGACCACGGCGGGGTGGTCCGACATCCAGTACCACAAACCACATCTGATCATGCCTCTATTGGAAGGTGACAGTGGGAGTCTGTGGCAGCGGCGGTGGGAGGAGGAACCTGTGTCGGCCACATAGTGTCATGGCTGGAGGGATATAAGACGGGAAGATTCACATTTTAGGGTTTTTTTATAAATTGGTTTTTTTATTTTTTTTATAAAAAATGGGTAGAGTGACGAATATTTATAAAAATGGGTCTCAAGATGAGTGAACCTCGTTCACGCATCTTAGACACGGAGAGATGCGTTATGAGGACTCGGCCTTAAACCTTACTTAATCTTGAATTAAATTGAATAATTCACATTGAGGATCTTTTCAGGTTTAGAGTTTTAGAGAATTAGGACATAGCTATTATATCTCAAAGATTACAAAGTAGACAAATCTACTCAGTTTCCATTTTTTCCACAAAATAAAAATTCTTGAACAAAAGAGTCATGTCTAGTTCCTTGTTTTAGAAAGCCTGACATTTCCTTGATCCCATCCTTGACCCTATTCAACTTTATGTCCTGTGAAAACATTTCAAAAACTTGGGATGAGCATAAAAAGCTCAGTAAGGGTTATAACAGTACGGAAAGAAAACATCAGTCCATGTATACATAAGAATCAATGAAATCATACTTTACTCATAAAACATAATCAATTTAACAAACCTCATGAAATCATAAGATTTATGCATAACTCACTAGAAATCATAAGGCATAAAGGTAACTTGAGTCATTCATAACATTCTTACGTAGGGAGTAACCCTCATGGTTACGTTTGGAATACCCATCATAGTATATTACCTAAATCTCTTCGGAGAAACCTTAGCGTTTAACTCCTTCGCGTTACCCAATGCATTGGAGAGCTATATCGGGCTCACCCGCCCTTAGTTTATCACGGAACCACCCATATTCATAAACAATGCCCAACAACCATAACATAATCATAGCACATAACTTAATCATAAATGAAAGATAACATCCCCACACTGCAATAACAATATAACATTTTAAAATATTGAAATAATGAATCCATTCTAAAAACCATTTTCAAAACCATTTAAAATATTTAATAAAGATATTTTTGAATCAAAGTGTCGCATACCACTTTGAAACTTTTAACATTTTAAACCATTAATATCCATATAAATAAATCCTTAAAACCATTTTGAAAACATGGATATTAATGAGAAATATTTATAAGAATAAATCATTAAAACATTTAAAATGATATTTTATTTAAAGGGTTTTTAACAAAATGAGAGACACTTGAATACAATAATTGACGAATAACATTTAATCAGAACTTTATAATATAACGAGAATAAATGGATTCATGATATAATATATCAAAGTACAGTATATACACCATATAATAGGGAATTTGTGCATATCTAAAATGAATTCTCAATGTAAATGTAAATTGAGATGAAATCCCTTATAAAGAAGGTATCCTTAAATTAAGGATAAATCAATCTCATAATTATTCGTGACAAATATAAATACACCCAATATAAGTGGATATTAAGTTTAAAACAATCAAAGGTCATTCACACATATTCAAATGATGACATATTCAATAACTACATGTTGAAACCAAAGAAATTGAAATTTGGTTAAGAAGTTCCCTTGGTAAAATTCGACAGCCTAACGACGTCACTTTAAAATTCATAAAATTAGTTGATGAGAGAGAAAATGGTATCTCATCACTTGGACATAAAATTTACATCAATAAGGATATATAAATACATATCCCAACATAAAAAGATGTAAATTAAAATACATAACTAAATAAGTATTTTAAAAAGAGGAGTGTGAAAGGTTCCCTTACTGATTTGGGAAACTTTCGAAACGTACACCCCATGAAAGAAGGGTCATAAAATGAAGATGTAAATACCCATAAATGAGAGTATATTATAAATATATTAAAATAATGGGCAGTACATGCACCACATAAAAGGAAATAGTGGCAAATGTAGCATGAATCTCACGGGAATAAAGAGTGAGATGAAAATCCCCTTATGAAAATTCGACAGCCTAACGGCGCCACATAAAACTTCCAAAAATGGATTGATGAGATAAAATAGGGTCTCTAATCATATTAACATAAAATTTATAGAAAGATGAATATAAAATAACATCCCCCAACATAATAAATAAGATCTTAAATTAAGTTACATAAAAAAGAGTACTTAAAAAGAAAGAGAGAGGTAGGATCCCTTACCTCAAGTCCGACTTGTCTTGTTCATTTCTTTATATTCCTGAATAATAAACTTTGGTCAATTTATAATTTCTTAAGGACCTTATTTAAAGATTATTATTCAGTTCATATCACATATTATAATTTTATAATAATTGGTTAATAATGTGAGTTCATATCAGACGTTTTTGTCGATGTTTGGTACATGAGTCAAAAATGAACTTGTTTGAAAAGAATAGTCCATGTATTTATAAGTACATCATCTTCATAATAGTATTGATGATTTAAATATCATATATATCCATTAAATATTCATTCTATACTATTCCATAACATTTGGAGATAAAATGAAATGAAATTCACCGTTCATGGAGACAGTAGGCCGTACGTACGCATTAATGCTACTTTCATTTCATTGTCATAATAATGGAATTAAAAATAATTGGGATATATATATATATTTTAATTATAGTATAATATACATTCTATATAGTTCACATAAGTTCATTAATTTCATTCTTTATACATTCCATGTATTGCATGAACGAGTCACATCACTTGAGGGGGCGGTAGTCCGCACTTCCTCATATGAAATTATCGCATTTGCACAACATGCAAAGAATAAAGGTATGTTTTAAATATAAAATACAGAAGAATATATAAAACATAAATACCATATATATCATATATAAAATACAGTGACATCATAATGGCCACCTTTAAATTTGTTAAAAGAATATTGAACAATCATCATTTCGTGAGGTTGTAATTCGCAATCCACAGAAACAGTATGTTCTTTAACCATTAGACGGATGTGTGTGTAAGTGTAGCTCGAAACCAACTTATAGAAACATCCTAGTATATTGAAGATACTTTTTTCTTACAAAATAAAGGAATAAAAAGAGTTTAGGGGTTTGGAGAAGCAAAATAAAACAAAAGAACATAAGAGAAGACGTTACCTTTAAATCGGGTAAGTCCCTTTGGTTTGAACCAAAAGGGTTTCTTGAAGAGCTTTCTGCCTAAGGTGAGGCTTCAATTATGAAGAGAGGGATGTGGAGAGATGAAATGGTCAGGGGTTGGACGATCCAAAGGCTTGAGAGGTGTGGTTAAGTAGGTAGATGTGGGGGCCTTTTATAAGTGGAGAGGAGGGGCACTCATGGAAAGTCAAGAAATGTTACTTTATTTTAAAAAGAGTTTCAGATTTTAAAGGTCCCACATTGATAATTCATTAATGAGGTAATTGATGCATCATCATGATGTCATAAATAATTTAATTGATTTAATGTCTAAAAATTATAAAAAAAATACTATTATGTCTTAGATCTTTTTAGATTTCCAATGAATATTTATATTATAAGAGATCATTTACACAGACAAAACTAAAATTGTTTTACTTGGGTGATACATACTTTTGTTATATTTTCCTTTCTTTAAAAATAAAATGATAAAGTGTCACTATCACACAAAAGTGATTCCATGGGGTCCCAAAGTTTGGAACAAGGCATACCATGGTCGGCCATAACACAAAAAGTAGTATTAGGACACATTTTGGGGTCATTTGGTTTTATTATGATATTATTTTATTATCCTTAACTACCTGATTACTAATTAATCATGATAATTAAAGATAATTACCATCGTTACTATTCATAATGTCCAAAAACAAAAGAGTCTTAATTACATAATTTGGAACTTCTGATTCCAAATATGGAATTCATTTTACCAAATTCTAAACATAGAAATTGAAATAATTAATTTAAAAATATTTCTCGTTGTCAAAACAAATAGCGGGTTTTTTTGAAGCAATATCTATGAAAAGTTTGGCACTTGTTTATGTTCATTTTCAAAGTGAAATTAATTCTAATGACCACCATTGAATTAAATGGTAAAAATATATTCTAATTAAAATTTAAAACCAATTAAAAATATAATCTAACCATATATTTAAATTAGATGAAAAAGCAGTTTTGATGTAAAATGCAGTATTTTTTCACTATTCATTAAAAAAAATGAACAATGTCAGAAACATACCAAAAATTTAACCAAAGTAAATTTCAATGTCCCAATCATAAAGAATAAGTTTATTTTGACAAATAGAGCTTATAAAATTGTCAAAAGTTAGATTTAAAAAAGGTTCTCCATCAAAAGGCGGTAAAATAATCTTTTAAAAATATTAGAGTATTTATTCTTAAAATTGGATTCATTTGGATTTTAAGCCTCTAACATTTATTGGATAAAAGAAAAAATATTTAACAAACATATATAATCATTTTGTAGTTATTTATGTTCATTCCCTCCATTACAATGGCTAGGCGTTAACTATTATAATATTATTATATTATTAGTGTGCAACGTAAGATTTCAATGAAACTCGTTGTTGTGTATTGGGTACACCATCGAGCATAGCATTCTCTTTAAAGTAATATTAACATTTTATTCACAAATATTGATAAAACTTAGAATGTAATATTATTTATTTACCTGGGATGTTACATCCTTCCCCCATTTTGGGAATTGCATCCTCGTAATTTCAAAATTAGGCTTGGAAACTTCATTGAAAGTCCCACATCGGAACAAGAGTCAGTAAAACTATCACTTTAAAAGGAAGGGAGAGAAGTACAAAGGTCACCCGAGTTAACCCATACTAGTATTCCAAGTAAGAAAATATGGATATGGAGGAGAGAAAAAAGGGTCATGTTCGGATGGAGAGTGATAGTAAACATGTCTAGGAGAAAGTTAACCACAAGAAAATCACAAACTTGTGATGGGTTAAATGGTATTCGATTCCCCAGTAGGAAAAGTTAACATACAACATTTTTGTTTTAAGTTACTTTTCATTGAGGAATTTATTTTTCAGCTTAACTAAATCATAATGAAACATACTTACTTTTCACGTAGACTTTCAACTTTTACTAGATTCCTTAATCGAAATCATATTTTCTCCAAAAGACGAGTATTTAGGAAGACTTGTTCGCATTAAGAGTAATATAATCAACTTCTTGAGAATCACCTAATCCACAAAAGAGAACTATATATTTCCCATGTCTTTAGATCTCAACCAAAACCAAACCAAAAATTTTAGTAGGAGATTAGATAATACCCAAAAAGGATATATTTTTTACAAAAAGAAAAACTACTCCTAATCTCCAAAATTTGTCAAACAAAACCCAAAGTTCCACAAAGACCATTCAATAAACATCTATCCATAAAATTCTTCAAAGTAAACCAAACTAAGATTGAAACCCAAATCTATGAAGGATTTAATCACATAGTCTCCTAAGATAAATCTTAACATTTTTCTCCGAAATAACATCAGTTACTCTTACAGTCTCATACTGAAAAGTAATTAACCTAATCACATATCCTCCATGATAGGCTAATCATTTCCATTGATTACCCAAAATCAACTTACTCTTAATTCATAAAATCATATAACTAAAAATAATCATTCAAACTAACCAGGGACTTCACGTAGTCCAGTGGTAGGCGATAAATACCATTTGCACTTTGGTTGTGGGTTCGATTATCGTAGCTTCATCCGACGCGACGGGTTGTCACACGGTCTACGTGTTGTCCTTTTTCCAAAACTATATAATTCTTAAAACATCCCCCAAAAAGATATAAATCTTCAAAAATAACCATAACATATTTTAACCACAAAGGTTATCTAATAACTTCCATTTTGCAACCCAAAATGTATTAACCATTAATTTCCTCAAATTCAAGGATCATATAAACCCAAATAGGTCATTATAACTATATCCACAAAAGAAAGGATAATTATTCCTTGAATAAAACTTTCGTATATCAAACATCAGGTTTACATATACTATAAAAAGTCTTCTAATGTAACCCCATCATCAAAAGAGACTTAATACATCTAAGAATTTCACCATCCTAAAATCTAACATAACTCTTGAATCTCTTATATGTTGACTTCTTACTCATTCAACATTCTTCATGATCCAATAACCATTCCTTTTTAACTAATTCTGAAATACTTCTTTCCTACAAAAAAATCATGAATCATATCCTAAGATTCCAATAATAGGAAAACATATGTTAAGAAATAATTCATACCTTTCATTGTTCATTGTCAGTTTCTTCATACTCAATCGGAATGGCATTAGGTATTGGTAAATTAATATTTGTACTATCTTGGTGACCCCATTCCCGAAACTTCTTCGTAGGACATGTGTTTTCATAATGACCATGCACACCACATTTAAAACATTCAATTGATCCTTCAGAAATAACTTATTTCCCTTTCATAGAGTCAACTAGATGCTTCCTTTTTCCATGGCATGTTCTTGCTTTATGACTTTCATTTACATATCTATAGCATCTTTCTGTCCCTTTGAAACATTTTCCTATGTGTTTCTTTCCACATCTTTGACACATAGGTTTTTGAACATACTTACCTTTATGATTATTACCTGAACTTCCGTAGGGATTTGTTTCTCGCATATACGATGCCTTATAAAATCACTAAGGTTCAGGTGGTCAATCATGACTCCAGATAGTCGGCTGAGGATAACCACAAGAGTTCCCATTGAAGATCCCATATCATTCAGTTGTTCTTTCATAAAACCGTCACAATTTTCTTCAAATCCACTGTTTCTTTGGTGCCTGCTAGATCCATCCATTTACTAAAACCAAAAAGGTCAGTGTGAGTATATTAGTAAAATCATCATATAATAAAGAGTAAGATAAACACCAAAATATACTGATCCAAGTTATCTCAAACTCGTTCTAAATTTCAAAAAAAAATGACTCCATCTAATATAATAACCATTTTGGTTATACACAACTTTTCACTTTTTATTAAACAACACTCTAACCTCTAAATTTATCTAAACTAACCTCTGATGCCAACTATAAGGACCTGGCCTTAAAACTTACTTAATCTTGAATTAAATTGAATAATTCACATTGAGGATCTTTTCAGGTTTAGAGTTTTAGAGAATTAGGACATATCTATTACATCTCAAAGATTACAAAGTAGACAAATCTACTCAATTTCCATTTTTTCCACAAAATAAAAACTCTTGAACAAAAGAGTCATGTCCAGTTCCTTGTTTTAGACAGCCTGACATTTCCTTGATCCCATCCTTGGCCCTATTCAACTTAATGTCCTGTGAAAACATTTCAAAAACTTGGGATGAGCATAAAAATCTCATTAAGGGTTATAACAGTATAGAAAGAAAACATCAGTCCATGTATACATAAGAATCAATGAAATCATACTTTATTCATAAAACATAAGCAATTTAACATACCTCATGAAATCATAAGATTTATGCATAACTCAGTATAAATCATAAGTCATAAAGGTAACTTGATTCATTCATAACATTCTTACGTAGGGAGTAACCCTGATGGTTACGTTTGGAATACCCATCACAGTATATTCCCTAAATCTCTTCGGAGAAACCTTAGCGTTTAACTCCTTCATGTTACCCAATGCATTGGAGAGCTATATTGGGCTCACCCGCCCTTAATTTATCACGGAACCACCCATCTTCATAAACAATGCCCAAGAACCATAAAATAATCATATCACATAACTTAAGCATAAAGGAAAAATAACAGTCCCACACTGCAATAACAATATAAAATTTTAATATATTTAAATAATGAATCCATTCTAAAAACCATATTCAAAACCATTTAAAACATTTAATAAAGAGATTTTTGAATCAAAGTGTCCCATACCACTTTGAAGCTTTTAACATTTTAAACCATTAATATCCATATAAATAAATCCTTAAAACCATTTTGAAAACATGGATATTAATGAGAAATATTTTTAATAATAAATCATTAAAACCTTTAAAACTGTATTTTAGTTAAATGGTTTTTAACAAAATGAGAGACACTTGAATACAATAATTGAGGAATAACATTTAATTAGAACTTTATAATATCATGAGAATAAAGGGATTCATGATATAATATGTCAAAGGATAGTATATACACCATATAATAGGGAATTGGTGCATATCAAAAATGAAGACTCAATGGAAATGTAAATTGAGATGAAATCCCTTATAAAGAAGGTATCCTTAAATTAAGGATAAATCAATCTCATAATTATGTGTGACAAATATAAATACACCCAATATAAGTGGATATTAAGTGTAAAACAATAAAATTTAATTCACACATATTCAAATGATGACATATTCAATAACTACATGTTGAACCCAAAGAAATCAAAATTGGGTTAAGAAGTTCCCTTGGTAAAATTCGACAGCCTAACGGCATCACTTTAAAATTCATAAAACTATTTGATGAGAGAGAAAATCGTATCTCATCACTTGGACATAAAATTTACATCAATAAGGATATATAAGAACATATCCCAACATAAAAATATGTAAATTAAAAGACATAACTAAATAAGTCTTTTAAAAAGAGAAGTGTGAAAGGTTCCCTTACCGATTTGGGAAACTTTTGAAATGTACACCCCATGAAAGAAGGGTCATAAAATGAATATGTAAATACCCATAAATGAGAGTATATTATAAAAATAGTAAAATAATGGGAATTACATACCCCACACAAAAGTAAATAGTGGCAAATGTAGGATGAATCTCACGGTAATAAAAAGTGAGATGAAAATCCCCTTATGAAAATTCGGCAGCCTAACGGCGCCACATAAAACTTCCAAAAATGGATTGATGAGATCAAATAGGGTATCTCATAATATTAACATAAAATTTACAGAAATAATAATATAAAATAACATCCCTCAACATAATAAAGAGGAGCTTAAATTAAGTTACATAAAAAAGAGTACTTAAAAAGAAAGAGAGAGGTAGGATCTCTTACCTCAAGTCCGACTTGTCTTGTTCGTTTCTTTATATTCCTGAATAATAAACTTTGGTAAATTTATAATTTCTTAAGGACCTTAATTAAAGATTATTATTCAGTTCATATCACATATTATAATTTTATAATAATTGGTTAATAATTTGAGTTCATATCAGACGTTTTTGTCGATGTTTGGTACATGAGTCAAAAATGATCTTGTTTGAAAAGAATAGTCCATGTAGTTATAAGTACATAATCTTCAGAATAGTATTGATGATTTAAATATCATATATATCCATTAAATATTCATTTTATACTATTCCATAACATTTGGAGATAAAATGAAATGAAATTCACCGTTCATGGAGACGGTAGGCCGTACGTACGCATTAATGCTACTTTCATTTCATTGTCATAATAATGGAATTAAAAATAATTGAGATATATATATATATTTTAATTCCAGTATAATATAAATGCTATATAGGTCACATAAGTTCATTAATTTTATTCTTTATACATTCCATGTATTGCATGAACGAGTCACGTCACTTGAGGGGGCGGTAGTCCGCACTTCCTCATATGAAATTATCGCAGTTGCACAGCATGAAAAGAATAAAGGTATGTTTTAAATATAAAATACATAAGAATATATAAAACATAAATACCATATATATCATATATAAAATACAGTGACATAATAATTCCCACCTTTAAAGGTGTTAAAGGAATATTGAACAATCATCGTTTCGTGAGGCAGTAATTCGCCATCCACAGAAACAGTATGTTCTTTAACCATTAGACGGATGTGTGTGTAATTGTAGCTATAATCCTTCTTATAACAACATCCTAGTATATTTGAGATACTGTTTTTGTTACAAAATAAAGGAATAAAAATATTTTAGGGGGTTGGAGAATCAAAATAAAATAAAAGAACATAAGAGAAGACGTTACCTTTAAATCGGGTAACTCCATTTGGTTTGAACCAAAAGGGTTTCTTGAAGAGATTTCTGCCTAAGGTGAGGCTTCAATGATGAAGAGAGGGATGTGAAGAGATGAAATGGGTAGGGTTTGGATGAGCCAATGGCTTGAGAGGTGTGGGTAAGGAGGTAGATCTGGGGGCCTTTTATAAGAGGAGAGGAGGGGCACTCTTGGAAAGTCAAGAAATGTTACATTATTTTAAAAAGAGTTTCAGATTTTAAAGGTCCCACATTGATATATTTCAAGGATAAAGTGATAAGGGTTCTAAATATACTCATTCAATAGGTTTTTTCCAAGTGTAAGTCTTAGATTTTACATTATCTTTTTATTTTATTTAAATCGTTCATTAATGAGGTAATCGCTGCATCATCATGATGTCATAAATAATTTAATTTATTTAATGTCTAAAAATTATAAAAAAAATACTATGATGTATTAAATTGTTTTATATTTACAATGAATATTTATAGTCTAAGAGATCATTTACACAGAAAAAACTAAAATTGTTTTACTTGGGTGATACATACTTTTGTTATATTTTCCTTTCTTTAAAAATAAAATGATAAAGTG
The DNA here is from genome assembly GCA_963277665.1 of Viscum album. Classification (NCBI taxonomy): domain Eukaryota; kingdom Viridiplantae; phylum Streptophyta; class Magnoliopsida; order Santalales; family Viscaceae; genus Viscum; species Viscum album. Next base: position 438,138,111 of record OY728145.1, on the reverse strand, counting down.
TCACTATCACACAAAAGTGATTCCATGGGGTCCCAAAGTTTGGCACAAGGAATACCATGGTCGGCCATGACACAACCAGTATCATTAGGACACATGTTGGGGTCATTTGTTTTTATTATGACATTATTTTATTATCCTTAACTACCCGATTACTAATTAATCACGATAATTAAAGATAATTACCATCGTTACTATTCATAATGTCCAAAAACAAGAGTCTTAATTACATAATTTGGACCTTATTATTACAAATATGGAATAAATTTTACCAAATTCCAAACACAGAAATTGCAATAATTAATTTAAAAATATTTCCTGTTGTCAAAACAAATAGCGGGTTTTTTTGAAGCAATATCTATGAAAAGTTTGGCACTTATTTATGCCCATTTTCAAAGTGAAATTAATTCTAATGACCACCATTTAATTAAATGGTAAAAATATATTCTAATTACACTTTAAAAACAATTTAAAATATAATCTAACCATATATTTAAATTAGATAAAAAAGCAGTTTTGATGTAAAATGCAGTATTTTTTCACTATTCATTAAAAAAATGAACAATGTCAGAAATATACCAAAAATTTAACCAAAGTAAATTTCAATGTCCCCATAATAAAGAATAAGTTTATTTTGAAAAATATAGCTTATAAAATTGTCAAAAGTTAGACTTAAAAAAGGTTCGCCATCAAAAGGCGGTAAAACAATCTTTTAAAAATATTGGAGTATTTATTCTTAAAATTGGATTCATTTGGATTTTAAGCCTCTAACATTTATTGGATAAATGTAAAAATACTTAACAAACATATTTAATCATTTTGTAGTTATTTATGTTCATTCCCACCATTACAACAGCTAGGCGTTAACTATTAAAATATTATTATATTATTAGTGTGCAATGTAAGATTTCAAAGAAACTCGTTGTTGTGTATTGGGTACGCCATCGAGCATAGCATTCCCTTTAAAGTAATATTAACATTTTATTCACAAATATTGATAAACCTTATAATGTAACATTATTTATTTACCAGGGATGTTACATGAGTGAACGGGGTTTGCCCTAGAAATCATTCTACATTTTCGATGGCTCTCTTTTATAAGAGGGCTAGCCCTAGAAATCATTCTGCATTTTCGATGTGGGATTCAGGTTCTCTCTTTCCTATGCAGAACATTCTGCATTTCCGTTGTGGGATTATGTTTCAAGTACGTCACTTTGAAAGACTATAAATTAAAAACTATAATACCAATATAAATGAAACTTAAAACATGGATTAAACATATAAGAAATTTTTGAAAATAAGAAGAATTTTCTAAAAAATGTTGATGAATAATAATTTATAAGCTTTCAAAGCAACCAACTTGAAACTTAAAAATGTTTCAAATACAAGTCTTTGAAAGACTATAAAATAAAAACTATAAGACTAGTATGAATGAAACTTAAAATATGGATTAAAAAATAAGAAATTTTTTAAAATAAAAAGAATTTCATAAAAAATGTTGATGAAAAATAATTTATAAGCTTTCAAAACCACCAACTTGAAACTTAAAAACATTTGAAGTGCGTGGCTTTGAAAACCTATAAAATAAAAACAATAAGACCAATATAAATGAAAATTAAAACAGGGATTATACATATAATAAATAGTTAATGATTAATTAGTTAATTAGTTATATAATTATTAATTAGTTAATAATTATTTAATTAGTAATATCATTATTAATTATATAATAAGTAATTAGTTAATTTGTAATATAATTATTAATTACATGATAATTAATTCGTTAAATTGTAATATAATTATTAATTATACAATAATTAAGTATTTAGAAAGTAATGTAATTATTAATTATATAATAATTCATTAGTTAATTAGTAAATTAGTAATATAATAAATAATTATAATTATTCATTACAATTAGTAGTTATTAATTATTAATAATTAATTAGTTTATAATTAATTAGTTAATTAGTAATTTAATTATTAATTATATAATAATTAACTAATTAATTATTATATAATTAATTTTTAATAATTAATAATTATATTGGTAATTAACTAATTCATTATTATATAATTAATAATTACTAATTATAATTAATAATTACTAATTACTAATTAATAATTACATTACTAATTATAATTCATAATTATATTAATAATTATAATTAATAATTACATTAATAATTAACTAATTATTTATTATATAATTAATAATTATATTACTAATTAACAAATTAATTATTATATAATTAATAATTAAAAATTAAAAATTAAAAATTATAATGAATAATTATATTACAAATTAACTAATTAATTATTATATAATTAATAATTACAAATTATAATTAGTAATTATATTACTGATTATAATTAATAATTATATTACTAATTAACTAATTATTTATTATATAATTAATAATTAATAATTATAATTAATAATTAAAATTAATATTTATATTATTAATTAATTATTTTATAATTTATACATATATTACTAATTAACTAATTAATTGTTATATAATTAATAATTAATAATTAATATCTAATAACTAATAATTATAATATATAATTATAATAAATAATTTCTAATTACTAAATATATTATGAATTAATTAATTATATATTTTATAATTAATAATTATATTTAAAAATAACTAATTAATTATTATATAATAAATAATTAATAGTTATAATTAATAATTATATTACTAATTAACTAATTAATTATTATATAATTAATAATTATAATTAATGGTTATATTACTAATTAACTAATTAATTATCAATTAATAATTGTATTACTAATTAACTAATTAATTATTATATAATTATATTACTTATTAACTAATTAATTATTGTATATTAGTAATTAATAATTAATAATTATATTAATTATTAACTAATTAATAATTATATTATTAATTAACTAATTAATCATTAACTATTTCTTATATGTTTAATCCATTTTTTAATTTTCATTTATATTGGTCTTATAGTTTTTATTTTATAGGTTTTCAAAGCCACGTACTTGAAACATTTTTAAGTTTCAAGTTGGTGGTTTTAAAAGCTTATAAATTATTTTTCATCAACATTTTTTACGAAATTCTTTTTATTTTCAAATATTTATTATATATTTAATCCATGTTTTAAGTTTCATTCATATTGATCTTATAGTTTTTATTTTATAGTCTTTGAAAGACACATATTTGAAACATTTTTAAGTTTCAAGTTGGTGGCTTTGAAAGCTTATAAATTATTATTCATCAACATTTTTCTACGAAATTCTTTTTATTTTCAACAATTTCTTATATGTTTAATCCATGTTTTATGTTTCATTTATATTGGTCTTATATTTTGTATTTTACAGTCATTCAAAGTGACGTACTTGAAACAGAATCCCACAACGGAAATGCAGAATGTTCTGCACAGGAAAGAGAGAACCTGAATCCCACATTGAAAATGCAGAACGATTTCCCGGGCTAGCCCTCTTATAAAAGAGAGCCCTGAGGGAGGGTCTCTGTCAGAATCTAGAATGTTGTAACGGCAGTACTACTGGATATAAAATAGCAGATAAATTCTGAGGAAATTTTTTTTTTCTTTATATATATATATATAAACAAAACAAAACAAAAATAAAAATTTTAAAAATACAAAAAAAAAAACATTCTGTAGGATGCATGAACAGGGTTCACGCGTCCTTCATAAAGTTTACAAAGGATGCGTGAACCCCCTTCATGCTTCCTGGTGAGGGTAGATGCGGGAACGGGCTTCACGCATCTTTTATTCCAACTATGCTGGATGTGTGAACCTCGTTCACGCATCTCTCTGTTCCTAAGATGCGTGAACTGGGTTCACGCATCTTGAGACCCATTTTTATAAATATTTGTGACCCTAACCCTTTTATATAATTTTTTTAAAAAAAATATTTATAAAAATACCCCACATTTTACGTAGTTTTTACTTTAAATTCACACAAAGTCCTCTAAAATTTTAAATTTTCTAACCATTAAAATATGATTTATCATGAAAAGTATTATATTTATGATAATGAATTATTAAACCTAATTTTATTAGAAAAAATAATTTTCAGATGCTTCGGAGAAATCAAACACCTCGGGACGTGTCGCTTTAAAATGGTCTGTCCTTTCCCCATCCATTTAACTTTTTCCCCAATCCCCCGACGGTAGGCGACATCCACCAGGCGGCCTTAAATTTATTTTTTAAAATTATTTAAAAATGTTCAAAAGTTTTTTTAGTAGTGTTTTCTAAAACAATTGAAACTTTTATCATAGTGGCATGGATGGAGGGATATAAAACGGGGATAGTGGCATGGGTGGAGGAATATAAAATGGGGAGGTGGGAATGATGTGTGGGGTTGTTCCATTGTCTTCTATTGTTTTCGTAGATGAGGTAATGTGGTACACTTAAAAGTGGATCTAGTTGTGGTCTCTGATCAGATGAAATTAGGTGAGTTTCTATCATTGGAAGATTGATTTTGCCATAGGGCTCAAAGCCATGGAAAATTATGGATTTTGAAAAATGCCTCTCAGATATATGGGGTTTCTCTAAAGGGAAGTGTGTCTCATTGGGTCACAGGTTTTATCACTTCCTTTTCTCTTCATAAGAAAGAAAGACCAAGGCCTAGGGTTTCGGTTCCATGTCCCTCAAGGCCAAACTGATTCACATCTATGAATGAGACAGATCTTTCAATCCATTAAAGGTAGGTAATGATTTTGTACATCTTTGAATCAAAGTTTCTAGTTTGAATTTACTTCTTTGTCACCCTAAAATACTTCATAGCATTGCTTTGTCCATTGGGATTCCTATCAAAATCGACCATGAGACCGAATTGGCTAGATTTGGACATTTCTCACAATTTATGGTAGAAGTAGATTTTTTTTCTTCTTTGGTGGAGATGTTTGTTCTTTCAACTGATGATGGGGATCTCAAACTTAAAATTTAATATTAAAATGTTCCCCGATTTTTCTAGATCTACAAAAACATTGGTCATGATGTTCCAAGTTATAGAAGATTGAGTATATGTGTGTTCTTCCACAATCACAGACATGAGGAAAATATGTGTTTGAAAAAGCCAAATAAAAGAAATCCCATTACTTAATGTGTGGATATTGCTTTGGGCTGGGCTGATGATACTCTGATTGCAGGTATTAATCCAGTGATTTCTGATAAACAAAATGTGAATGGTGGTAAGTCTGATCAGTTGATGGAGAGTACTCATAGTAATGGTAGTGCAGGGGTTGAAGCTTACTCTGGACAACCAGGGAGTGACCGTCTTGATATTTTTACAGGGCATGTTAATGCTCAACTAAATTCTTCTATCTTGAATATAGAAGATGGTAGTTCTAAGAAGAGGACAGTTTGGTGTTTCATCAAGTTGCTCAGAAATCCACTGAGATTGGTAACAGGCAAGTGATTGATAGGAATACATCACCTTTCATGGATAGAATGGAGATGATTGAACATGTTATTGGAGTGAAATATACAGTGGGTTATGCTTCAAGATTCATTAATGACTCGATGAAGCAGCCTCGCATTCTTTCTGAGGGGAATGAGTCGGAAGGGGATTGGCAGAAAACTAATACATGGAGATGAGGTCGATATCCAAAAAACCATGGATGAGGACGTGGAAGAGGTGATTGGGTTGCCCCACATGGGCATGGCCAGTCTACCAGGCCTTCTTCTAAGGAGCTCACTCTGGAGCAAGTTAAACTCAAACAAAAGTACTTTATTCTTTTCAATCAGAAGAATTCGCTGTCAGAATGAGAATTTGCAGATGATTCCTCTTATCATGATTGTGGGGATGATCCTAGTTCCACCCATTAGTAGTTTTCTTTTCTGGATGAAGACTTTTCATTTTTTGTCCATTCCCTTTCTCTTTTCCATGTTCTGTCTTTTATTTTTCAACAAATTTTGGTATGAGCGGGTTCACCTGGCTCCGGAACCATTTTGGTATATATTTATAATTATATTTATTTATAATTATAAATATATTAATATATATTTATAATTATATTTATAAATAAATAATTTCAATTCTTTGGATATATTTAAAAATATGAAATTATATAAAATTATATTTAAAATTATATAATTATCAATCTATATTTATAAATCTATATTTATAAATCTATATTTATAAATCTATATTTATAAATCTATATTTATAAATCTATATTTATAATTATATTCATAAATATATTTACAATTTATTATATGTTTAAAAATATTTTAAATCTATTTGTAAATAATAATATATTTATAAATATATAAATATATTTATAAACTTATTTGGAGTTTAAATGTATATTAAATTATATAATTATAAATATATTTGAAATGTATATATAAGTATATTTTAATGGCTATATAATTATACATATATTTATATTTATATATTATCAATACATGTTTATAGAGATATATTTATAATTATATAATTATAATTATATAATAATAAATATATTCATTATATATATATATATATAATTTCAGTTGGGGATTTACCTATTAGAATAGGCACCCCGTAATGCTACACCAAACCTGGGATCAAATCCAAGCAGGCCCAAAAAAATTTGAGGATGAAGGGGCGGTAATTCCCAGTCGGTGCAATGGAGGCGGGGCATTGTAGGGCGGCTTGTGAGGCAACAACCTTCATGGATAGCACTAGGAATCACCGCAGAGGCATGATGCAGGGTGGCTCGGTCAGGCGTCGGTCGAGAAGTGGTGTGGTGGTGATGCGAGAGGGATAAACTAGCAGCAACAGTGCAGATCTGAGCGGGGGATTTGGAAAGATTCAGCGTCTGGGATGACGAAGTGGTGGTTACGGGTGGACAACGGGTCTGTGCTGCAAAAAAATTGGTTGTCAGCGGCTTTGGAGGGCATTTGTGATGAAAAAAATAGTTGTAGGTGTTGGGAACTGGGGATACGGGCTTTGTAATGGACTCCATGTCCACAGGCCTTCAGGCCATCAAAAATGGGTGGGTTATCCCTTGGGGGGCTATGACTTGTCATATCGGGTTGTGTGTCTTTCACTTCTATGTTTCATTGTAATTGTAACCCTAATTAGCTATAATATATATTTATATAAATAATTATAATTATAATTATAAATGTATATAAATATATTTGAAATTTATTTATAAATAAATATTTATAACTATATAAATATAAATATATTTATAATTATATAATTATTAAAATATATTTATAAATAAATTTCAAACATATTTATTTTCTGGGTGTTTTACTCTCAGAAGAATACTGCTCTCAGATTGGGATGCCATAAATTAGATCACGGTGAATCTGATTTTGCTGCTTTGTATCTAGATGGTCACAAGAGTGGTTCCTTTTCTCTCTACAAGGATGGTGTGGCTGGTATGATTCGTCGCAATGGAAAAATTTCACATGTCAAGGATGATGTTGATGCAATCTCGAAACAATTGCAACTCGGTAGGTATTATATTATAGCTCGCATTATCTTGCTAAAAGGCTCCAATTCATGGAAAGTTAGAGATCAGGTAGCTAGGATTTCAGAGGTTTGGGTTTTCAACAACTGGAAGTGTGTTTTGATGTGTTGAGGTTTTTTTCACATCCTCTTTCCCTCTAAGGATCTCAAGATTAAGGCGTGGGGTCTTGGGTCGGTCTACCTCAATCTGGGTGCCATGTACATTCATGAGTGGAATCAAAATTCCAATCCCATGGAGGTAAGGAACTCTTCTAGGAAAGTGTGGGTAAAAGTGTTTTGGTTAAATTGGATCTTGTGGCATCCAAAGATCCATTATGAAATTGCATTAGCTATTGGAGTTCTTATTAAGCAGTAAAAAGAGACTAAATTGGTCGTATTTGGGAACTTTACCCATTTTTTGGTAGATTTGGACCTATTTTCTACTTTGGTTGACACAGTCTTCCTTTCTACTTAAATTGATGTTTTTTCTATGAAAATTGAATATGAGAAGATGTAATGATTTTGTATGGAATGTCGGATGATTGGTCGTGAATTTTCAAGCTATAAGAGGGATCTGGTTTGTTCATGTTGCTCAGCTCGCGAACATGAATAAAAAACCAAAAACAAGAGATCTAGGCAAGTTAAATTCAGTCGTGTTATGAGTGATGGGAAAAATAAGATGCAACAAAAAGGGAGGGTGATGGTGCGGTTTCCTGTTTCACCCTGTGCTGGCTCGGACAGAGGGGTTGTCGATGGGATTTCTGGTTTGGTGTCATCTCACTTGCAAAGAGTGTTAAAAATGAAACAAACCTCTAAAAATAAGGAGAAGTCCCCTACCTTGGATACAATCACTCAAGTTATGGTTAACGTTGATGGCCATGTTTCCTCCTCAACTGTAACCAAGAGAACTTGGGGAGACATCGTCATGGAGGAGCAGGATAATGAGTCCACACCACTTCTTGTTGATGTCTATAATTCTGATGTCAATGAATTAGATTTTGAAACATCCATTCAATAGGAAGTGGATAAAGAGCTTATAAAAGAACAAAACTTGACTTCATCTAGGAAGGGTAAATCTAGGATGACGGTGGTCTCTTCCCGACCAAACAAGAAGACAATAACAAGTATTGTTGGTCTTTCCAACACATCTCAAGCAGTGCATGGTAGCTCAACTAAGGAATGCAGGAAATCATATTCATCCAAATCAGTGGATGAATATGGTTTTCAATTAGTTTCATTTAAGAAGTCTATATTTCCTTTTTCTCATGGACAGACTCCTCTTGGTACAGTAAGTCCCTTAGACATAGCGCCTCATATGCAGCCTGATCCATACTCTCCTTGCAAGAAAGCTCTCAATGCAGGAAAAGCATCCAAGCTGGATGAGGTGCAAGAAATGGGGAAAGATAAAGGAATGAATGTAGAGTCTTTGATTCCTATGCATAAATTCCATGTTCTTCATATTTACAGAAGTTCTGTTGACACAGTATGTACTCCCATGAAAAAATCCAATGTACATGTTGTTGGAAAATCTATCTAGAAGCCTGTTGATGTTGATTCAATAGGTGAGGTTATGGATATCTCTATGATTTGAGTGCAGGAATCCATGAAATATGTTGATGCCTTCGCTTTTAATTAGTACTCAGAAGACATGAAGAGGGATAAAGGAAATAATGCAGCTAATGTCGAAATCTTTCAAGCAGTCTCTCATAGGAAGACTTGTTCTCACTCTTAGCTAAGATTGGTTGATCTAGATCATGAAAATGAGGTACAGGTGGAAACATCAAACATTTTTGGAGTTCTTGAATCACACAACGAGGAGAGTTATAGAAATTTGGTGGGGTTTTACCCAGACCGCATTTGGATTCTATGAAATCTGCTTATGATTTGTTTGGGATGGCCTCGATCAAAGAATCTAAATCTGTAAGAGCAATGAATTCCAAAACTCCCCCAGAAGATTGTGAGGGTGAAAGTATTCCTCAGGGTCTAGATGATGACTTGGAAAAATGGTTTGACTTGCAACTTGATGTTAATTTTTCCATAATGGAACTAGACACATTTTTTTATCGAGACAACATCAAAATTTAGAAGATGTTATCGAAAAACATTAAAGATGGTTATCGAGAAAACTTGTAGATGGATATTAGGGATATTTCTTGGATAAATATAGTAGCTGCATTATTCCATTTGATTCCTATAATTCTTCATTTAATGATGAGATGGTAGGGGAGGCTGATATTTTTTTATCAGAAATGAAAAAGGGTTGGCGGTGATCCCCACTTGAGTTGGAGGGGAAGTTTGTTGGGTGCCATCCTGGTTGGTGCACCACGTAACGCCTCCTCAATTGGAGCACCATGAAATATCTCTATTAATTAGGTGTTTTTAATGTGGGCAAAGACTACATGAATTAATTCACATGGTGACACACTTTTGATGTGGAGAAATTATTTGATGTGGATTCTTTCTCTTATATTAGGAGGCAGCGACAAGGAATTTCAACACACCGGCACTAACAACACCGAGAGAAAATTCCATTTGGTGATTGCCTTTCTTTAACGATCACATTTCTCGCTCTCCATATTTGATTCACTGCTTTTATTTTTGAGTATTACTTTTGAGATCCCTTCCAATTTTGGGGATTCTCTACTGTGTACCTCTTGATTTTAGTGGATCCCTCTTTGTGGACCAGGTCCTGTGGTTTTCCCCTTTTTGGGTTTTCCACGTAAAAATTTCTAGTGTCAACTTTATTTTTTTTCTGCACTTAATTTTGTCATTGCGCATCCAATATTTGGAGGGAAAGATTTTATTTCTGCTGCGTGTTTTCCATTTCTATTGTTTGTGTGTTCGTTTCTTTCCCATCTTTCCCAACAGATGCCTCAAAGTAACAAATCATGGCAGAGAGGACAACAACCAAAGGGTAGAGGTCATCATTCCAGGAATATGGGATCTAGAGGGTGTGATAGGAATTGATTTCTTTTTTTATTTGTATTGGGAATTTATGATTTGTCACTCCCTATTTTTCTCTACGTTTTCTTTTTTTCTACTCTACTGTTATTAATAAATTTCGTGGGTGTGGGTTGGCTTTCCAACACACACTCAGACCTCTTTCGTACTATAATTAAAATTTAAAATTAAATAAATGAATGTATATAATTATAAATCTTATAGAGTCTTTTATCCATCCTTCTTTCCATGAGGGGGAGGCATCTTCTATAGAAAAATTTGTTGGTATGGAACCTGGCCCTAAGTGCAGTGATGTACAAGTCATGAGCATTCTTGATGCAACTGCCATGGTGATATCCAATGTGGCCAATGACATTGCTGGCAAGCAAGGTGTGGAAATTGTTCAAGCTGTAGGATAATTGATAGTTGATGATGATCAGTCTATGGATACTCAGCAACCCATAGGCAATGATGTAGGAATAAAGGGATCTAATAATTCTTATCTAGGAGAAGTAGTCGGTGTTGATGATGTTGTGCCTTTGATTGATACATTGAAACTCACAATGTCTTAGTTCAATGGAAATGTTTCTCACACCCATGATAATGGTTCCATTGTAGGTAGATAGATGGCTCCACCAGACTTTGGCTCTAGTAAAAATAATTTTAATCTGCTTGAGATCTTAAATAGATCTAATAGTAGGGAGTTTTATCATGAAGATTTTGGTAATGCTCATGGTATTTATCAAGTTGAAGGAAAATCATCAGGCACATAGATTCTTCTTTTCATTCCTTGAAGGGAATGCCCATGGGTGGCCTTTTTGAAGCCTCCACACATGGATAACCCCTCCCCCACGAAGAGGTCATTTCCCGAAGGTAGATACCCAACTAGGGAAGGAGTCGTTGCCAGCCGAGATGGCAGAGCATCCTGAAGGGTAACAACCTAATCGATAATGGCTTATCAAAGCAATCCATTAGCACAATGGGAATCACCTCATTTTTTCCGCCCAGTCAAGACTGAGTGACCTAGTAAGATTGATGGATCCCTAGGGAGAGGGTCGCCCCAAAATAGGACTGCCAAGATTCAAACCCTGAACCTCCCAGGATTTCCTAGAAAGTAATATGTCACCATCATGCCACCACAAAAGTGGCATCAGGAACAGATATTGTCAAGGAAAAGAGAATTGTTAATCTGAAGGTATTATCAGAAGGCCTAGGTTTGACTAGTGAACAGGGTCCTCAGGCCCCTGAGAATCCCTCCTCACCAGATGATAATATTGATCCTCAAGTGGATGATGAGAAATAAAAAAAAATCCTAAAACCTAGAGGAGGTGTCTCCATCTGAGAGGTAGGGGTGGTGGTCATTCTAACAGATGATTAATTTTATCATGTTTCATGAGCAGCAATCTCTTTTACTCTTTGTGGTCATGGATTATCCTTGTCTTCTACTTGCCATCTCCCATTGTACACTGTGTTTATTTTATTTTCAATAAATTTCTAGACCATGGCCTTAACCCATGGTCCACGTCATTTTGGTATATAATTATAAATATATTTATATATAGAGTTATAAATAATTTGATATTTGAAATATATATATACAAATATATATATATATATATATATATATATATCAAAATTAAATTTATAATTATTATTTGTTTAAATTCATATTAAAATATATTTATTTTTTATATATATATTGATGAGAATAAATATAATTATAATTATAATTATAATTAAATATTATTGTATAAATATATTTTAAATTTATTTATAAAAAAATATTTATAACTATATAAATATAAATAAATTTATAATTATATAATTATTAAAATATCTTTAAAAATAAATTTAAAATATATATATTAGGTTCTTGGGGGTACAATTACATTAAACACACACACAAGCCGGAAAGACAAGCCATAACCCCGCATAAATTTAAAAAATATAAATTTATATATAAAAATGTATTTTAATTTATAAAATTAATATAATTAATAATTAATAATATAATAACTATTTAATAATATAATTACTATAATTAAAATTTTAAAATAAATAAATAAATTTATATAATTAGAAATAAATACAAATGTATATAATTATAAAGCAATATTTATATAATTATAAACATATATATTAGGTGCTTAGAGGTGCAATTACATTAAAAACGCACACCACACACACAAGCCGAAAAGGCAGGTCATAGCCCCCTTAAGGGATAACTCACCCATCAAGCCTTATTTTTTTATTACATAGCACGAAGGCCCAGTGGACATGAAGCCCATAACATAGCCCAAAGGCTCACAAACTGGTCTGAATGCCCAGTGCAGTGTCATGCCTACATCATACTGCCTATGTCACCAAACCCGCGTCATGCCTGTGTCACTGCCTACTTACATCATGCATCATGCCTGTGTCACCGCCTGCCTACGGAAATTCGTTCCCACCCATATTTGAACCTAGGTTAGATGCATGATTGTGGGGAGCCTTTACCACTCGTGTAAGCCCCCAAATACAAAAATAGAAACCAATTAGAAAATTATATCAGGTAATGAGGTATTGTCTGCTACCACACCATGCATATCCTGGGCCCAACCCAACACCTGCATGCCATCCTTCCCTAGCTAAATTCGAGTGTGGCAGTACTCGAACCTAATCCAGTTCTGTTGCTAGGAAAAAAGGATATCAGGCAATGAGGTATTTTCGGGCACCACACCATGCCTATCATGTGCCCATGTATTTGACTTTTAGAGTCTATAATTATAAAGTATAAATACAATTTAAATGAAATTTTTCATACTGACTAAACATATAATAAATTATTAAAAATGAAGAAAAATTGAAAAGAAAGTTAATGAAAAATAATTTATGGTTTGTATTGTAGGTGACAGATGCTGAGAATAGGTAGGAGGTCCACCGTTCCGATCTATGACACTCTTCAAAAAGCAGTCGTGATGGGTTATAGTTTTTGTGGTATGGTTAAATATTATTAATGATTCTACTGTCACTACCACATATCATGATTTCTCCATCACTGACCTTTAACAACGCGAGACAAAAAATGCTGATAAAGAGGTGACTTTCATCAGTGCTCGCAAAAAGAGATGATGAAGTTACCTTTTATTAAAACTAACAAAAGCACTGATAAAGCATACCCTTTGTAAGTTCTTTTTTCTAGCGGTGATAAAAATACCTCATTTATCAGCATTTTTTTAGTGCTAATAAAAATGACACCTTTATCAGCACTTTTTTCTGGAAATATTAAAGGTCGTAGTGAGTAATTTAATTTATATATAAATAATTATATATTTTTAATTAATATTTATATTACAATAAGTATATATATGAAAATATAATATGTCATGACCCGACCCAGTGGGGCTCAATCCACGACCTTCCCAAGCCTACCTCTAATAATCCAAGGGTTGGCGTCTAGTGTTGGGTAGACTTATAACAGAAATGGGAGGCTTTAGTGTATGATACATGTACACACGCACCCAAAAACATCTCCATGAAATAGTGCATATAAAAAGTAAATTGAAAATAAATGAATACATTCATCTATCCTATAACCAGAATACAACAGAAGTACTGAAAGTATAAAAAGGGAAAAATACATGCCCACCAAAAACTGTAAAAGTGTCCAACCTGCATAGGAGGGGATTTCTGCAAAATAAAATTTCCTGAAAGCTCCTCGTCCAAGATTTGATAAACACCTCGGTCGGTCTAGTCCACTAATCTCTACATGCTCTGGTTCCTCCTATGACTTCGTCGAAAGGCCTATCTCTAGGTACCTGCACCCTGATATGTCAGGGGAGCACCGCTCTACCAGCCTAAAGAGTCTAGGGTACCCACATCCATAGATAATAGAGAAGGGTACTGACCCTGATGTCAACCGAGTGATCCACCCTGATCACTACCCAAGGTCTAGCACCACTATTATAACATCATGCTTGAATCAAACCACATCATATCTCACAGGCCACTATGGAGGCCATCATGGAGTTATAAGTAGAAAACTACTTAGGATAGGCTAATCACATTCCTCAATCCAAGTCTCAGAGAAGGAGATACGCTAAGAGAAATAATCTATAAAAAGGAGTACATGGAATGTACAGGGGTCCACATAGCGTGTGACCTTGCCTAAACATATGGTTGTGTCCTTTTCTACATGGATTGGATGTCCATGTGAGGATACACGGTGTGTACATGCGGTACACAGCATGTCATGCCTCACCTGGGCCTCAAGCTGTGTTCTTTCCCCACACATCTCAGCCAGTCGTGTCTCTCACATGGCGTGTATCCCTGGTACATTGTGTGTCCCAACAACCCAACCACTTAGCTGCATCTCTTTCTTGTGTTTGTGTCTAGTACCCTGTGTCCATGTACTTTCATTGTGTACTTCCACATGGCCATGTACCATCATATTTCTTCCCTATCCATAGCCTTTAGAACATGACTTGGGGTCACTACATGGTATATAAACCCGATACACGACGTGTAGTCCCAAATATCCATCTTCCCTGAATGGGAAGAACACATGGTGTGTTCCACTAAACTGCACGCCATGTGATCAAGAATTCTGATGGGAATTTTCCTACAATCAGCCTGAATCATGCTGATTTTCCCTGAAACCTATAGATCAACCCTTTGGGGATCTTTAGCAGTCATATAAGGGATATAAATCCTTAAAACAACTCCTAACAAAGGGGGTCAATACTTAAAACTCAAATCCACCTACCTCGTGGTGCAACATCGAAGATTCAGGGTCAAATATACACTCTGAAGCCATTTCACCATGATCTGGGAGTGATCTCCATCAAGATTGAAGATCGGTGATGCCTATTCTCCTTGGATTCGTCGTGCTTCTAGTTGGAGTTAGTTCACGAGAAACAACTTATTTTGTACTTTATGACAACTTATATTCATGGTTTTTAATATTAATAAATTCTTTATCACATCATGATTGTTCTTTTGCATGACATTGTATGTGATAATGTCCTAAGAGTAACTATCACACTAAAAGGTCGTAGTGGATCCATGCTATAGTGATAACCCAAAAGTTCTATGACACTATTCTTGAATAAATTTTCTATCACCGGATGATATCATTTGAGAGACACAAATGATACAAGATATCAGGGATAGAGACTCATAGAACTTTGAGGCACCTTCTCATGGTGTACGCCCTTGGTAATGTTCAGGATGATATTATGAGAACGAGTCCCACCGATAAGAAATCCACATTCATATGTGTTGTTGGATGTTCCAATATATGGATGTGTGTATTGTTCCTTAGATTTTCATTTTATTATTAATGAGTATTATGAGTCCCTCACTTAGATGTATTGACAAAAACCATGACGACGGATGTTCGCGGTGAGGTAGGATATATTGGGTGCATCATGAGTAATATATCATTAATGAATAATACGAGAAAGGATTTATCCCTTATGTTATTTAACGGAAGTTAATATCTCAATCCCTTTGATGAAAATGATGTATCCTAAATAAATCCATGGCCATGGTGATCTATAGGTAACTTCTATTTCCAGAAATTCAAAGAAAGAGATATCAAACATATAGGTTGGTGGCACTAGCATGCAACCTTCTCAATTTGAGATATTGTGATAAAGGGATTATATTACATGGTAAGAATTCGTATGAGGTGATATGTCATTGTAGCATTAAATTATTTCTCTATGGGTGTCTTGGTGTGTTTCTAGACACTAAACTTGGACCTTAGGCTGCTTCGCCTAATACCACTGAGAAAGAGGCCTAGAGGGTCACACATTAAGTGTATTGATAATCTCAGTTAAATAATATATTATTATTTATTATTTAATAAGTTGAATAAATATTATTCACGTGCGTGGTTTAATAATTATTCATGTGTGCTTGATCATATATAATTATTTATTTACTATTTAGTAAATGTAATATTTATTTATTTATTGGAGAATCATGCAGTGATATTTATTTAATAATTAAAAAGACATTATTCAAGGCCCGGTAAATATTTTGGAGGAATGTAGGAATGAGTTTAATGGTCTGATGAGAAATGAAAATATTGAATACTATTTAAATATAATTCGTAATTTAAGTGTGTTTCAAGAAATAATAATATTACTATTATTATTTGACATGGGGTTTTTCTAGGATTAAATAATAATAGGGGAACTTGTTCAATTATTTTATTTTAACCCTAGAAATAAAAATACCGAATTATATTATTTTTCCATTGGCCTATTCGGTTGTGCACAACAATTCAAGGAGAATACTCTCAAGACTAGAGAGATATATTATCTAAGAACACTCCCAAGAACGTTGATCAATCCTCCTCCACCAAATCAAGGAGAATGCTTTGGAAGCGATTCTCAAGGTAATCAAGACGAACGAAAAAAGTGCAAGGATCTTTCATACTAGAAATCGGAGACTCATTCAGCGACATCTAGATATCCATGGAATATGTTTGGATCATCACTAGAGGAAATCTACACTTGGTTTCTACAATGCAATGACAGTGAACCGTATATATATCTCCAGACACATCAAAGAATAAAGAATTCCTTAGAGGTAATTCTTTATCTAATTAAATTAATTATAAACAATATGTGTTGATCCATCTCTCTTGGTTTCAGTGCAATTATTCTTTGTTTATTTATTTGACTCAATTATTTGGATCATGTCATTCATCATCGTATAGATCACAGATTTATCATTGATTATAGAAAAAATTAAATTTGTGCATCGCCCATCACACACTTCTGCTATTCCCAGAACCTACTAGTGGTATCAGAGCAGGAACATAATTTTTTATAATTATTTAATATTGTTGGTGATTTATGAATTTATAATTTATTTTTTTCAATTCAATCATAATCGTTATTTAAATATGAATTGTGAGATTTGTTTCTTCTTCATTCGTTTCTTATAGATCTAATCGAGATGTTTAATTTTTTGATTAAAATAAAAACAAGGAACTCATCCAGAGGAGCCAAGGATTCTGCCTGGATAACATAGTAGTACATGTTGTGTAACCAAAGTTACACACTATTTAGTTGTGTTCAATGTACTAGAAGTTAATTTCACAATTACTCATCCTGTGTGCATTAATGACACATGATGTAGTTAATTATCACACTGCATTTTGTCTAGGACAAACTAGAACATGGTCATCCAGACTACATGTAGTGTGGCCCATTGGAAACAGCATGTGGTCCCTTTGCATCAATGACAGGTTGTGTATTCAATACATGGCCTACTTGGTGGGTGACGGTGTAACACGGAGTCAACACGGCATGTGGCCCATTGGACACGTCGTGGACTCCAAATTCCTGAGGCACATACAACACGCTGATACCCTAGGTGTGTGTCTAAGATAGATGGTGAGAGGTGTACATACTGTGTAGATCAGATCTACATGTCGTGTAATTATACCAAGTTACACAAATTTAAAATTTATTTATTTTACAATGAAAACCTTAAGACATGTACTTGCATGAGGTTGTAAAGATAGGACATTCCATGTGATAGGTTTTAATATACATAAATTTTTAAATATTTAATTAATATCTATGTAATGTTCAAGGTCTGCATATCATGTATGATTCATATTACAAGTTGTTAATCTATGTACATTGAAGCATAACACGTGACCAAAAAATCATATAATTCATGTAATCGTTCATAAAGTACATGTCGTGAAAGTATGTGATAAGTTGTGTATGTAATATGTCACAAGAGTAAAATAGTATATGAGTATAATATATGTTGGGTAGATTTGGATGGGTATTCACCGTGTTACCTCCAAGGTACAAGTTATGTTCACAGTTAATTTTAAATGAATTTATTTAATTTATATAAAATTATAATGGATGAGAATCTCAAGGAAATTCAGATAAAGATTAAGATAAAAGTATTGATTAATTAAATATAATAATTAATCGATTCGAGTGCGATTTATCTTAAATAAGAACGATTAAATAATTGAATGCTACTTCTATTAAATGCATAATACGTTGCATGCATGTGGATGATCTTGAGCTGGACCAGACCTTTTGTATGTGATTGGTTTCATTTAATTTATTATAAAATTAAATTGTTGGCATACGTTCCTTCGCTCCCCATTATTATGTAGGGACAATATGCCGATGGTTTCTTTTATGTAAACCCCTTTTTCACTCACCTTCATGTGAGTAAAATTTATATGTAATGGATGGATCTCCCAAGATAGTGGAGGCAGTTCAATTTAGGAGTTGAGGTGAAACCAATCCAAGGAGATATAAAGGTGGATAGGTGGAAAGCTATAAACACAAACCTCAATTGGTTCAAGGTGTTTCTCCCCTAGGTCAATAGTAAGTTTATCAACTGCTAAATAAACTAACCATTAGTATAAACTCATGATCATACCCTTTATTTTATTTCTATCCATTTCATGGTTATCTCATTATAAATGTCTTGTCCCAATCACTTGATTAATGAATTAACAAGTATGAAATATATAACTAAAATAATCCGACCTATGCATAAAAATTATCTAATACATGGTTAATCACTTAAGTAATCCCACTTAATATTAACAAGAATGTAATAAAGATAATAATTGGAAATTTACACATAAAGGATAAAATCCCTCAATAAAATATTAAGCTTGTATAGCCTTCCATTACTTCAGTTAAAATCAAATCATAGTTCAATGTGCTTGACCAACCAAATTTTGGGTGCTTTCAATTATTGGGGAATTCTAACATGAGGTTTTGGGATGGATTAACTTGGTTCACGTCAAGGATTTACAGCCAAAGCAAGACTTGGTGTAACTGAGAGGCAAAGGTTGAGTAAATCTAAATTAATTATTTCATGATTGGGGAGTCCACTCAGTAGATCAAGGAACTGTGAGTAAATGTAGTTGGCATTTGGAATTCCTACCTAAAACCATTCAAGTTTCTTGACCAACCAAAGATGGGTTAATAAGAAGGGGAACATAGATTCCTTCCACTTGAATGTCTAAGAAAGAGGATATTCTGAAGACAATGGTGAGGGATATTGGGTTTTGATAAAATAGTAGGATACTAATAAATATAATACTGATTTATTAGTATAAATTTATCAGATAAAGTACTAAAACTATACTTATCTTATTTTATAGAAACAACAATAAAATGAAATAAAACATAATATTGTGATCCATACTTGAGAAGGAAAACCTTATCACTAGTACCAATTTGAAAAAGTGGAAAAGGTGCTAATGGGTCATCCTTCTCATTGAAAGGAAATTGTATGTGCTGGAAGAACCTTTACCAATTGGGCCTAGAAATGAGGCAAGTGTTGAAGAATTATCTCTCTGTGAGAAACATCTAAATGATGCTATAGATGTTTAGTTTTTTATTCTATCTTCCATGTACAATGAGATATTGAATCAACATGAGGATATGGATGCCTATAGCATGATGTCTCACCTTCAGGAACTCTATCAAGATAAGGTGATACAAGAGAGATATGAGATCTCCAATGCTTTGTTCACCACTAAGATTTGAGATTATGTACCATTTGGGACTCATTTAGTCAAGATTATTAGATACATTGAATGCTTTTAAATCATAGGGATTAAATTCTCAAATGAGTTGTGTACATATCTCATACTTTTATCACTACCCAAGACCTTCTCCAACTTTGTTTTGAATTATAATATGGTCAATAATGAGAAGAGTCTTTTAGAACTTCTTACTTTAATGTGCTGATTGGATAAGGACATGGGGCATAATAAACCTATGGTTCTTATGGTGAATAAGAATAGGAAGGACAAGGAAAAGGGTCTCAAGACTTATAAACAGTTTAAAGCTCCTAAGCACTATCCTACTAAGAAGAAGAAGATTCAGAGGTAGGGAAAGGAAAAAGAGGTAGTACGTTTTTCATGTGGAAATCCAATCCACTGGAATAGGAACTGTACCTAAAAGAAAAAGGAAGCTAAAGGTGTGTTCATTATCAAGTTAAATCTTTCCATTTCTACACATTGAGTATTAGATATAGCTTGTGGTGCTCACATCTGTATCCAAATGTCGGAACCAAGTATATTTTGGAAAATTGTCATAGGATAGGTGGATCTGCGAGCTTACAATGGTGCGAGGATAGCTATGATTTCCATTGGTGACTAACAACTTTCATTTCCAATGGGAATGATTTTGGTTTTATGTGATTGTTATTATGTACCTACTTTTACCAAAAATATTATTTCTGTATCAAGTTTAGATACAAATGGGTTTATTTTCAAGTTTGTAAATAAAAGTTGTTTCTTTTATAAGGAAAAAATATTTTATGGTATTCCACATTTAAATAATGGTTTTTATATATTATATTATGAAAACTGAGTGTTGGGAATTGATAATGAATCAACTTCACATGACTCATATAACACCCAGTTATGGCATTATCATCTTGGTCATGTAAACAAGAATCGTTTGAAAAAGATCTATCAATATGTCTATTTAGACTCTTCTAAGATAAAACCACTTGATAGATTTCATTCTTGTTTACAAGGAAAAATGACCAAACCACCATTTGGTGGACATGGTGAAAGTGTCATAGAGCTTCTTTGATTGGTACACACTGATGTGTGTGGACCATTTCTATTAGAATCTATAGTTGGATATTCCTACTTCATAACTTTTACTGATGACTTGAGTGGATATGGTTATATCTACATGATGAAGTATAATTCTGAGTCCTTTTAGAAATTTAAGGAATTCAAGAATTAAGTAGAGAATCATCTTGGTAATAAGATAAAGAAACTTCGATTGGATCGAGGTGGTGAATATCTTAACCAATAGTTCATCGACTTTCTATGGGAGTTTGGGATTCTATCTCAACTCACTTCACCTTATACACCATAGTGGAATGGTGTTAGTTAAAGGAGGAACTGTACCTTATTTGACATAGTAAGGTCAATGTTGGTACATATAAATCTTCCATTATCCTTTTGGGTATATTCATTACAAACTATGACATACACATTAAACCGAGTACCAACTAAAGTGGAAAATGGAATTCCCTTCGAGCTATGGAGTATAAAGAAACCCATTTTATCGCATACATGTGTATGGGTTTACGATGTGTTTGTGAAGGCCTTCTTAGGCAACAAACAATCACCCTAGGGCATAAAGTGTATCTTTATAGGGTATCCTAAGTAAACAAAGGGATACAACCTATAAAAACCCTCATACAAGAAAGTGACTCACCAGACAAGTTGTCTTTCTTGAGAGGGAGCACATCCTCAAAAAGGATAGTGGGAGCAAGATTGAATTCGATGAAGTTGATGCTCAAGATACATAATAGTTGGTATAGGAACAATTTCCATAGGTCCCTGTGGAAGAAGTAGTTCCTACAACACAAGTATTTTGTAGGAATGTAAGAGAGGTAAGGGAACTAGAGAGATATGGTTTTATAGTCACTGGGGATGGTGAATCATTGTTGTTGGACAATGATGAACTTGTCTCCTACAAGGAGGCCGTAGAGAGATTAGAAGCTGTAAGATTTCTTGAAGCTATAAATTCTGAGATGGATTCCATTTATTAGAACCAAGTATGAGTTCTAGTGGATGCGCCAGTTGATGTAAATCATGTTGGATGAAAATAGTTATTCAAGAGGAAACTAGACATGGAAGGTAAAGTAAATACCTATAAAGAAAGGATAGTGGCTAAAGATTTTAAATAGTATAAATGAATTGACTATGATGAAACATTTTCATCAGTTTCTATGTTTAAATTCATCAGAATCATACTTGCTATAACAGCTTACCATAACTGAGATTTGGAAGATGGGTTTCAAAATTTCATTCCTTAACGGGAACATTCGGTAAGATTTCTATATTACACAACTAGAATGGTTTTTTACTCCAGGTGATTCCAAAAGAATTTTCAAGTTATAGAGATACATTTATGGATTGAAGAAAGCATATAGGTCATGGAACATTCGATTTTATGAATCCATAAAATAATTTGGTTTCAATAAGAATGAATGTGATCCATGCGTTTACAAGAGGTTTAATGGGAATGCGTTCATTATCCTAGCAGTGTATGTTGATGACATATTACATATTGGAAATAAAAAAATCAGTCTTACAATATGAGAAGTATTGGTTAAAAAAGTGTTTATCCATGAAAGACTTAGGTGAAGAATCAAACATTCTTGGGATCAAGATCATTCGTGATATATCCAATATGATTCTTAGACTAAGACAAAGTATATATTTTGATAAGATACTAAAGAGATTTAGTATGCAATTTTCCAAGAGAGGATTGGTTCTAGTGTCACATGGTTTACATGTTTCTAAGGAAATGTGTCCCTATACACAATAGGAGAAATATAGAATGAGTAAGATCCCATATGATTCAATGATAGGATAAATCATGTATTCCATGTTATGTACTAGAATTGATGTTGCCTATTCGTTGAGAATGGTAGGAAGATATCAAGCAGATCTAGGAGAACAACATTAGATTATTGTTAAGACTATCCTTAAGTATCTAAGAAGAACTAAGGATATGTTCCTGGTGTATGGAGGAGACGAGGAGCTTGTCATTAGAGGGTATGTTGATGCTTTTTTTCAAATAGATTAGAATGATCTGAAGTCACAATCAGGATATGTTTTTTGTCTCAATAGAGGAGTTGTGAACTGGAAGAGTTCAAAACAGCTAGTTGTCACTGATTCTACTATGGATTTTGAGTATATAGTTGCTTCTGATGCAGCCAATACATTTGGATTTGGAACTTTTTCTAGGATCTTAATGTGGTACCTATCAATAAAGACTCTATCACATTGTATTGTGATAATATTGCAGTGGTGCCTCTTGCAAAAGAGTCAAGATCATATCCACAGACAAAGCACATACTTCGGAAGTATCACCTCTTTAGGGATTTTTATTGGAGGGGTGAATTTTCAATGAGCAGAGTACCCATGGAAGAGAACATGATAGACCCCTTGACTAAAGGGTTATCTCAATAGAAGTATGAATATCATGTGAGATCTATAATATTGAAGGTTGTTAGTAGTTGGCTCTAGTGTAAGTTGGATTATTTTGGTGTTGGTTCCCTAGAACCAACTTCTTTTATACTTTATGATAAATTATATTCATGGTTCGTAATATTAATAAATTCCTTATCACATCATGATTTTTCTTCTACGTGACATTTTATGTGATAATATCCTAAGAGTAACTGTCGTACTAAAAGTTCATAGTGGATCCCTACTATGATGAGAACCCAGAAGTGTTATGACACCATTCTTGAATAAATTTTCTATAGCCAAATGATATCATTTGAGGGATGCAAATTATACTGGCTATCAGAGGTGGAGGCTCATAGGACTTTGAGGCACCTTCTCATGGTGTACGCCCTTGGTAATGTTCAAGAGGATATTATGAGAATGAGACCCACCAGTAGGAAATCCACATTCGTACGTGTCATTTGATGTTCCTATCTGTGGATGTCTGTATTGGTCCTTAGACTTTAATATTATTATTAATAAGTATTATGAGTCGCGCACTGAGATGTATTGATGAAAACCGTGATTACAGATGTTTGTGGTGAGGTAGATACGTTGGGTGAGTCACAAGTAATATTGCATTAATGAAAAATGTGAGAAATGATTTATCCCTTCTGTTATTTAATGTAAGTTAATATCTTAATGCCTTTGATGGAAATGATATAGCCTAAATAAATCCGCGTCCATGGTGATCATAGGTAAGTTTTATTTCTAGAAATTCAAAGAAAGAGATATCGAGCATATAGGTTGGTGGCACTGGCATGCAACCTACTCGATTTGAGATATTGTGATAAAGGGATTAAATTACAAATTAAGCGTTCATATGAGGTGACGTGTCATTGAGGCATTAACTTATTTCTCTATGGATGTCTTGGTGTGTTGTTAGATTTGAACCTTGGACTTTAGGCTACTTTGCCTAATTCCACTTAGAAAGAGGCCTAGAGGGTCACACACTAAGTAAATCCATAATCTTAGTTAAATATTATTTTATTATTTATTATTTAACAAGTTGAATAAATATTATTCTTGTTGGTGGTTTAATAATTATTCATGTATGCTTGATCACATATCAATATTTATTTGTTATTTAGTAAATATAATATTTATTTATTTATTGGTGAATAATGCAGAGATATTTATTTAATAAATAAATATACATTATTCAAGGCCCGATAAATATTGTAAAGGAATGGTGGACCGAGTTTAATGGTCCGGTGAGAAATTATAATATTGAATATTATTTAATTAAATAATATTTAATTATAATTCATAAGTTAATCACGTGTCATGAAATAATAATATTACTATTATTATTTTACATGGGGTTTTTCTAGGATTAAATAATAATAAGGGCACTTGTTCAATTATTTTATTTTAACCCTGGTAATATAAACACCCAATTATATTATTTTCTCATTATCATATTCTTTTGTGCACAATGATTCAATAAGAATCATCTCAAGCTTAGAGAGAACCCTTCACCAATAATGCTCCCAAGAACAGAGAGCAATCCTCCTACATTAGATCAAGGAGAACACTTTGGAAGTGATTCTCGAGGCGATTAAGGCAGATGATGCAAGCACAAGGATCTTTCGTGCTAGCACTTGGACACTCCTTCAGTGACATATGGATATTCCTATAACACATGTGGATTACCACTAGAGGAAATATACACCTGGTTTCTACAACGCAATGATGGTGCACTGCAGATTTTTCACCAGACACATCAATGAAGAAATAATTCCTTAGAGGCAATCCTTTATCTAATTAAATTGGTTATAAAAATTATATGTTGATCCATATCTCTCTATTCCTTCACAATTATTTTTTTTTTATTTCATTGAATCAAATATGTTAATCGTGGCATTCATCCTCGTATAGATCTCAGATTGATCATTGATTATGGAAAAAATTAAAGTTGGGCTCCGCCCATTGCACACTTTTGTTGTGCATCCAGGGGGAGAGGGGGTAGGTTTAATAGATTTAATTTTTTTCTTAAATCAATTAAACTCTCTTTTAACATCCCACCAACTCACCTCTGACCCGACACCCAGTGTAGACAAAATTTTATTTTTCTCCTAGGGTAAACACGATATTCTAAACTCAAATAATGCCTTTGATTTTCAATCTAAGAATTCGTAAGAGAGTTATCCCACATTTCCAAAGAAACTATGTGCACGTGATATAATATATTTAATATTTTTAATATCACCACACCAATACTCTCTAGGACCCAAAATCTCGCACTGACTCAGCACTTGGATTCAAAAATATTCTTAGAAATACTCCAAAGTCTTATAGGAAAAAACCTGAGTCACTGCATAATAAATAAATATGATATACATAAATTTTAATAAAAAAGTAATCTTATTTTCGTAATTTTATATATAAAAAATATCAAATTTAAATTAGTCAAAATGTTTGATAGTTTATTTATTTGCATTGTTTAAAAAATAAGTATATAATTAAAATAAATATAATATATTAATATTTTATTTAAACAATTATACGATTTATAAATGAAAATATTTATTTAAATATGTATTTATATTGATATTATATATTTTAAAATATATGTACATGTATAATTGTATGTATGTATGTGTATTTGTGTATATGTGTGTATGTATGTGTGTGTGTTGATGTGTATGTGTACATATGTATATGTGTCATGTGTATATGTATGTGTGCGTGCAAGTCTGTTTATTGATTTGATATTTTTTATTCTTTTTTAATATCTCTCCATTTTTATTATGTTCTATATTTATTCATTTTTAATATAAATTTATTTTAATCAATTCATTATGAATATATGTGTGTGTGTTTAATTTAATTCGATTTAATTTAATTATTAATATTTTTGTATAGTTAATATAATTCAATAGAGGGTGAAAGGGTCCATTTTTTCTCATGGCACTGTTATGAATCCACAAGACTATGGTAAATATATTTTTATATTGCTTAACATCTTAAATGAATCTAACAATAGGGAGGTATTTTGTGAAGATTTTGGATATGCTAATGGGGCTATTTATGTTGAAGTACAATCCCCATGCACTAAGATTGTCAAGGAAAGTAGTAATTATGATCTGAAGGGAGTATTAGAGGGATTAGGTCTAGCTGGAGAAAAGGATCCTTGGAATCTTGAGGTTCTAACCCCACTGGATGACAATATTGATCCTCAAGTGGATGATGAGACATGGAAACTACCCAAAACATAGAGGAGGGTCTTTCATCCGAGAGGTAGGGGCAGTGGTCAATCACAAAGATTATTAAGATTTTACAGTTTCCTCAAAAGCCAACTAATTTAATTTGTAGTAGTGATTCGTCACTGGAGTCCATCCACCATCCCCCCTTGTTCTTTTTTTTATATTATTTTCAATAAATTTTGGGATAATGGGTTATAACCCACGGTTTGTGTCATCTTGAGTATATAATTAATATCATCAATTTAGTCATTTTTATTTATCTTTTATGTGTCTGTAATTCACGTAAATGTTACTATTGACACTCTATTTAGTCAAGTGGGGTAAAATGATTATGAATGGAACCTCAAGTAGGTTAGATAGGTGATTATCCCCAATAAGAATCAAAGAAACTTTCCCATGCTGGCCTGCGCGCACACCCCTATGAATTAGAAGGCTCGCACAGCCCCCCTGCGCAGCACTAAAAGCATGAGCACCCCTACGTGGGGTACTTGCATCGAGTACTTATGCCATGGACCTGTGCGGGGAAACTCCTTTGGCCAAAGACCCTTATTATCCTATAAATAGGACCCTAGGGCTCCTCATTTGAACAACTAGAAAATTTGAAGAAACCCTAAAGCTATGGTTATGCAACCCCTTCCCCCAATCCCTCCACCACTGGCTGGAATCCTCTTCATTTGGATCCCTCATCTGAGGGGGACCAGATTGAAACCTCCACTGAAGCCTCCAGACTTGCAAAATCATGTAGAGAAGTACACCATTGTGTTTGTAATGGCTCGGACCTCTCTGATCCATTCCTCTATGAAAATCTAGTGTTTGAGGTGTTATGGTGGTCGATGTGACTTTTCCCTAACACTTTTCCAATTTTTCCAATTCAACAAATAGTTCCATCGGTGAAACTGATGTGAACAGTTCCATCAGTGAGACCGATGTGAATAGTTCCATCAGATCAGTATGTCGTTCTGTGAACAGTATCATCGGATCGGTCTGCCATTCTGTGAACAGTACCATCAGATCAGTCTGTCATTTTTTCAACAGTACCATCGAATCGGTCTGTCATACTTTGAATAGAACCATCAGATCTGTCTATCATTCTGTGAACAGTACCATCGGATTAGTCTATCATTCTGTGAATAGTACCATCGGAACGGTCTATCGTTCTATGAACAGTACCATCTGATCGATCTATCGTTCTGTGAACAGTACTATTGGACCTGTCTTTTGTTCTATGAACAGTGCCATCGGATTGGTCTGTCATTCTGTGAACAGTACCATCAGATCGGTGAGTCGTTCTGTGAACAGTACCATTGGATCGGTCTGTCATTTTTTGAATAGTACCATCGGATTGGTCTATAATTCTGTGAACAATACCATCAGATCGGTCTGTCATTATATGAACAGTACCATCAGATCATTGTGTCATTATTTGAATGGTACCATCGAATCAGTCTATCGTTCTATGAACAGTACCATCGGATCGGTCTGTCATTCTGTGAACAGTACCATGAGATCATTCTATTGTTCTGTGAATAGTACCATCAGATCGGTCTCTTGTTCTATGAACAGTACCATCAGATCAGTCTGTCGTTATGTGAATAGTATCATCAGACCGGTCTGTCGTACTGTGAATAGTACCATCGGATCGGTGAGTCATTTTGTAAATAGTGTTTCCAGGATCGGTGAGTTTATGATCAGCGAGTTCAGGATCGATGAGCCATTCTGTGAACAGTGTTTCCAAGATTAGTGAGTCCTGGATCGGTGAGTCCTGGATTGGTGAGTCATTTTTGTGAATAGTGGTTCCAGGATCGGTGAGTCCAAGATTGGTGAGTGTGCAGTGTTTCCAAGATTGTGAACAGTGTTTCTAGCTTCCTACAGTTCGCCCCTTTGACATTTTCTTTGATGTAAAATGCATTCAAGGCCTTTTTTTAAGGGATTTAAGGCCAAATCAAATCTCATAACTCTTATATTAATTTTCCTAAGTCCCTAGATTCCTTTACTTGGTCAAACCGTGTGGTTTAATGCAATCCTCTTTTAATGGAAAATCCAACATACCTTAAACTGATGGTCTGTTAAATCTCCTAAAGGGACGAGATATCTTCCTCCCTTGTTCTTACTCCCTTGTTCTACATTGTGAGAGATGCTCGAACCATTACTTCTTCCCATAGGAGAGGTTTGATCGAACCTTAATCCTAGGATCATTTCCCCTTGAAGTTCTTCCTACTACATGTGCACCCCCTGCTTTGGTGCAAGCAGCAAGGGTCAATCCTTCATTGATATAATTTGTCCAGATAGGAGGCGATCGTGATCCGTTGTGTGGATAGTTCTTGTATAAAGAATGTCAAGAACCATTTCAGGTAGGGGATTCATGGTTTCTCTATTATTTTATGTGCAACTGTAGAGTTAGCATGTTTTATCCCATTGGATCACAATGGAATTGATATATTAAGTATTTGAACCGGATAAATAAATTGATATCCATCGTATGTTATTGCCACTTGTTTTTCTAGATAGTGTGATATCTATGATTTTTTTTTTATATTTTTTCTCTTGATGGAAATTGGTAAAGAACTTAAAGTCTAAATTAATTGATAATTTTTTGGATAAATATAAAGAGGCATGTGAATGAATCTGATGGTTTTTGTAATTTGATGTTAATCAAATTGATGTAGTAAGCATTTTTAATCAATTTGTGATATCTTACTATTTAGGTTTCACATAGTTGGAACCTATGAATAATAAATTTTTTAATTCAATATGGATTAAAAAACTGGTTGTTTGATAAAAGATAATTCCTTGTAGGGTTCGGAGTTACCATCTTGCTTGTTTAAGGGCCAAGAGCCCAATTGATATGATGTTTTTTTTTATGCTACTTATGTTGTGATGTGAGCCTAGATGGCTATTGTGATATTTGGAGGCACTAAGGCATATTGGTTGTGGCGGTAGTTGACGCCTAGAGTGAAGAGATGCATCAGTTTATGTATGTGGGTGTCAGGGAGGACATCGGGGATGATGAAACGGGTTGGATGTGAATATTGGGATGCTTTCTTATTCTTGTTGGATGTTTGTCCTCTTTATTTCCCCACTTCTCAAGGAAGCTGGTTTTCTTACCCTCCTTTCAAAAGGGGCGAAGAGACACAGGGTATTCCACATGCTTTCCGTGTTTAGATTATCTAGGGAGGATGGTTCTATGCTCTTTATATAGGTGGAAAAGACTTTATGGGTAGTTTATCTACTCACCGAGTTGACCCCCCTTGTGTTTTGCAGCTTAGAATGTTTTTCTAGAATGCCTGGGAATATCGGAAAGTAATAATGTTGTTAATAAATGATTGAATAAATGATGTTAACCCAAGGGGTTGGAGCTTGTTGGGACGCAATTTTGAGGTTACAATTTAAAGGGATAGTAGACTTTGGGTGTGATACTAATGAAATTTAATGTGGAATTGTTATTTTTTAATTAATGTTTAAAGAATTAATTAATGTAAAGTGAAACTGATAAAAAGGGAATGAATTAATGTAATTAATCTATTTAAATGGTTGTGTGCTTATAGGATACCTATTCATAGAAGTGGAATCTGGTAGTCCGAGAGACATTAGCTGCAGTTGTGTCTAAGACTAGGTTATGCCCATAGTGTGGTTGTGAGCTATAGTATATTCTGTACTTTTTGTGTTTCTATATGCTACTCCACCCCGTCAGTTAGGGAAACTGACACCCCGATGATTCTAAGCCCTAGGGGTGTATTTTCTCCAACATTCAGGTGGGAGGATGGATGGATGACTACCCCCTTTGGCCCCACTCTCGTTTCTTGGTAGTTACTTGTGCTGGTATGCACAGCGGTTAGTTTTCCCCATATATGTGTGTAGAGGGTTGTAATGGCTTATGGTTATTCACACACATATATTCTGTATATAGTTTTCTATGGACTACTATAGGTGTAACGTGTATAGACTATGATGTCTTGAGGATACTTACTCGATGTATGGGATATAATGGCTTAAAGATTAATACCCGACATATGATACATGTTATGTGAGCTTTGGTGGCTCCCAGAAACTACCTGGTTACTTTGCTTATGTGGACGTGGTGGTTTGGTTGCATGAGGTGCATGTTTTTTTTCTTCGCTCAGGTGTCTGTGGGCAAGCCTTTTTGGAGAGAGATGCTTAGGACGTGCAACTTTGGGGCAAAGCGGTAAACTAGTGGGGAAGTAGTAGCGGTGTACCATTTATATTCTTTATTATATTATATACTGTTGTATGCGATACTTGGTGAGAGTAGCCATGGTGAGGCTAGAAACTTAGTATACCTATTTAGGTGATGAGTTAGTTTCACTTTTTGTTCACTGTGCTTTAGAATGCTTTCTTTACTTTTGCACGAGAGGCTCTGGGGAGGATCCTAGTAAATATACTATTATACTCAACCTATGTATATATAAACTGTTTTTCAGGTCACTTAGATCAGGTTGGAGATCGGGATGGTTACTACTATCTTGGGGTTGGAGGAGATGTTTGGGCTTCGTGGTCGCTATTGTTTTTACTTTCTTTTGGGTACTTGCAGCTTTCCCTTTTCAGTTGTAGTAGTTTTGCATGACATTATATATGTGTACATGGGATTTATTTTATATTTCAGTCTAACTTGGAGTTGGTTGGTATTTGTCTTATCTCTCTCTTTTTCATGTGTTATCTTAGAGGGTAATGCCTCTCATCTGTGTGTTTACTATACCCTCGGTGCTAGTCTCCAACTCAGGTCCTACTGTAGGCGGGACTCGGGGGGGTCATTATCTCCCTTCCCACATTGTCGGCCCAAGAGGGGTACACTTTTTGGGGAGGGGGTCATGAAAGAGTGGTATCAGAGGTCAGGTTGAGAGAGAGGATGGAGTTTAGTGTTATCCATAGGTGAGGTTTCATGGGTTGGTAGGGAAACAATGTTAGTCAAGTTTAGAAAGTGATATAAACACTAGAGACCGGCGGAGACATAGGCATTTAGGGCCCCCTATGAGCTGATGTATGGACCTTTAAGTTTACAATGGCTACTAAATGAGGTGATACTAGTTGCAGGGTAGAGACCTAGGAAAGGATCATGAATCATTCTTATTTGTGTCTATTTTTTAATGGGTATACCTTGGGATAAGTTAACCTAAAATGAATAAAAAAACAATTAATTAATTAATGTAGAGTATTTTATATTCTAATTTTAGGATATCTAACTATTTTTTATTTTAAAGGTATGGTTCCAGGTCAATGTCCTCATCAGAATCGTATAGAAGATGTCCAGTAGGTTATGCCAGCAGATCACTGAAGGGTAGAGGTTGACGACGATGACATATGGAGGAGGAAAATTTGAGAGTTTCAGCACTAGAGTCTGCAGAAGTATGAGGGGTCTGTTTCAGATGCAGTCACAGAAGACTGGTTGGAGGAGGTCGAGATAGGCTTCAGTTTGATCTGTGCTTGGAAGGAGCATTGGGTGTCCTTGGTTGTAAAGATGATGCATGGAGTAGTGAGGTAGTGGTGGTTCTTGTTCCTCGGGGATCGCGAGGAGTTAGCGATCTCATGGGAGGAGTTCTGATACAAGTTTAGAGTCAAGTTTATTTCTTCGACCGTGAAGGCATCCAGTCGCCAAGAGCTTCTTTCCCTTTGACAAGGGAGATCCAGTGTGAGAGAGTTTGGAATCCATTTCAGGAACCTTTTATGATATCCTTAGGACCTGTTTCCAGATGAGGAGGCCAAGGTGAGGCATTTTAAGGAGGCTTTGTGTCCAGAGATCCAGCACCAGGTCACCCCATTTATGTTAAAGACGTATCATGAGGTGCTAGAGAGGGTAGAGGTCGTCGAGAGGACATTTTCTAGAACCAGATCATCATGAGAGGGGATTCATCAGGATTCCTCATGAAGCAGATCTGTGGTCTGGGGTTCCTGATTTTTAGGGCATAAGAGTTTTTGTTCGATCGTGGGTAGGTCCCAGCCCTCAGCATCTCATTTCTCTAGGGGAAGTAGCTCTCAGGACTATGCCAAGGGATCAGGTGCTTGTTTTTATTATGGTGGTCGAGGTCATCAGCAGTGAGATTGCCCGACCTTTTAGAGCATTCATCGTTCACCAGGTGTTCTGCTCCAGGTTCCCCCATTGAGGCAGTTCCAACCGAGGAATAAACAGTAGGTTTCACCAGCTTTAGATCAGTAGAGGGTAGATAGGTTAGGTAGAGGAGAGCCCCGTGACACTCCCCGTTCTCAGAGAGCATAGCACAGCCATGGTGGTGGTCTTCATCAGGGTCAGAGAAGTCATGGATGAGGTCGCGATCAGCTTCATGCTTTAGAATTTCCAGCTCCAGGTGAGCCAGACGTCATTCAAGGTACCCTTTGTTCGTTTTCTACCTTGGTGTATGCCTTTTTTGATTCAAGAGATACACACTCCTTCATATCACCTACCCTTTTCCATGCTCTGTGACTTGAGTTAGAGAGGCTTCTAGTGCCCTTGGCATTGACTACGTTAGTTGAAGGCCAAGCTGACTTGTTTAAAGTATGTAGAGACTGTGAGCTAGTGTTGGGGTAGCACCTCTCTTGGGGAGATTTCCTATGTTTATGAATACAACCATATGATGTTATCCTTGGCATGGATTCATTGTATTCGATTCAGGCTATCGTGGATTGCTTCAGGAGGTAGGTTATGTTCTTCGATATGGATGGAGATCCAATGGTGTTCATTGGCGAGCAAGACCCTTGGATGGGTTAGAGGCATGTTCCATCCTTATCATCCATGATGGATGAGCTGATGTTGAGTTCTTCATAGGTTCAGTAGTTGGAATTTCCTAGGGTAGTATAAGAGTACCCTGATGTCTTTCTAGAAGATGTTGTAGCCTTACCTCCTCAACGAGAGATCGAGTTTGGGATCTAGCTACAACTAGAAGTGTATCCTATATCTATGTCTTCATATAGGATGTAACCTTATGAGTTATGAGAGTTATGCATACATCTTGATGGTCTGTTATAGTGCAGTTTTGTTCGGCCGACTGTTTCACTGTGGGGTGCACTAGTTTTGTTCGTGAAGAAGGCTGACGGCAGTTTGTGGTTGTGTGTTGATTATCATCGCTTAAACAAAGTGACAGTGAAGAATCTATATCCTCTTCCATGGATTGATAATTTATTTAAATCAACTTAAGGGTGCAAGTTGGTTCTCAAATATCTACTTGCGGTTAGGATATCATCAGATGTGTGTGAAGTATGAGGATATCCCGAAGACTGCTTTCCATTGTCGTCATAGGCATTATGAGTTCGTTGTAATGACATTCGACATGAAAAATGCTCTAGTTGTGTTCATGGGATTGATGAACACTATGTTATATGAGTTCCTATACAAGTTCGTGGTGGTTTTCATCGACATCATCCTTGTGTAATCCATGTCTGAGGAGGATCATGCAGAACATCTACACGCTGTTTTGGGAGTTCTTCGTCAACATCATCTATTTGGGAAGTTGTTGAAGTGTGAATTTTGGGCTCAAGAAGTCCTTTTCTTGGGGCGTGTTGTGTCCCATCAAGGAGTATCTATGGATCCATCGAAGATATAAGCAATTGTGTTTTGGGAATCCCCCAATACGATGCCAGAGGTGCGAAGTTTCCTTGGTCTTGCAAGCCACTACAGGAGGTTCGTAGCCAATTTCTCTTGATTTGCGACTCCTCTAAAAACTTTGACCAGGAAGGATCATATGTTCATATGGACTGATCAGTGTTAGGTAGCATTCGAGTATCTAAAGAATAAATTAGTAAGTGCTCCAGTTCTTTGTCTTCCAGCTGAGGGAGTTCAGTTTGATGTTTTTGCGATGTTTTTCTTCTCGGGTTAGGTTGTGTTCTAATGTAGAATATATCAGTTGTTTCTTATGGGTCTTGGTAGTTGTATCCACATTAATGTAACTATTCCACCCATGATCTTGAGTTGGCAGTCGTGGTGTTTGCTTTGAAGTTGTGGAGACATTACCTCATTGGCGAGGGCTTTGTGGTTTTCACCGATCATAATAGTTTGAGGTATGTTTTCTCCCTGTGTGACTTGAACTTACAACAGCGTCGGTGGATGGAGTTATTATAGAAATTAGACTTCGAAATATTTTACACACCTGGAAAGGGAAATTTTGTAGCTGATGCACTGATTCGGAAGTCGCATAGTGATGTAGTGAGTGAATCGGGTGATTCCTGGAGAGTTATGGAGGAACAGTCAGCATTACATCTTGATATGGGAGAAGTTGGGGGTAGAGGTTGTCCTTTTAAGATGACGGTGCAGTCATATCTGGTGTGGCAGGTGGAATAGTCCCAGTTGGGGGATCTAGAGGTAGAGGTTTGGAGAGACCGAGTTGTTTGTGGAGAGGCCCCTGATGGTTAGTCTGAGAATGAACAACACCGAGTGTTGTATCATAGAAGGATATTTATTCCTTTGAAAATGAAAAATATGATCCTCAGAGAGTTCCATATTTCTCCTTTAGTGGAGAATCCTAGCATGAAAAATATGTACTGAGCCTTGAGGAGACAGTTTTGGTGGCCTGGGTTGAAGCGTGCAGTTACGGAGTTTGTGTCTCGATGTTTGGTCTGCCATAAGGTGAAGGCCGAACACCGTGTTCCTAGTGGTCTGCTGCAGACATTAGATGTTCTTCAGTGGAAGTGGGAGGACATCTCAATGGACTTTATTACTGGTTTACCTCAAGCTCAGGGAGTACATGATGCTATTTGGGTGGTATTGGATCATTTAAAAAAAATCATCCCACTTCATAGAAATCAAGGAGTCAAGCTCAGTAGAATTTTTGGCAAGGCAGTATCTGGAGGAGGTGGTGAGACTTCATGGAGTCCCAAGGATGATCATTTCTGATTGAGATTCTCATTTTAACTCTAGGGTTTGGAGAGGTCTCCAACATGCTTTTGGTCTTCAGCTATGCCTTAACACTGCTTTTCATCCATAGACAGATGGTCAGACAAAGCATACTATCCAGACTCTTGAAGACATGTTGAGCTCTTGTGTCCTGAATTTTGGAGGTTCATGGATGAGGCACTTACCCTTGGTGGAGTTCGCTTACAACAATAGTTTTTACTCCACCATCAGTATGGCACTATTTGATGCCTTGTATGGCCAACCTTTCTATTCACTATTGTGCTGGACTGGGGTCGGAGAGTCATCAATTCTTGGACCGGGACTGGTGTATAATACAACTGAGGCGGTTCAGGTGATTCGTGAAAGGATGAAGACAGTGCAAGATCATCAGAAATCATATGCCAATCAAAGGAGGATACCTTTGGAGTTTGATTTTAGGGATCATGTGTTTCAAAAGGTGAATCCTCATCATGGGTAGTGAAGGTTTGGTCATTGGAGTAAGCTTTCTCCCCGATTTGTTAAGCCTTTTGAGGTGTTGGCTCATGTTGGAGTCGTGGAATATCGAGTAGCACTTCCCCCACAGATGAGATAGATACATGATGTTTTTCATGTGTCACATATTCTTTGTTATCTTCATGATGACTCTCATGTAATCGATTTGGGAGAGAACAATGTTGATGATGATGCAACCTTCGAGGAGTGGCCTGCAAAGATCCAAGACCTCAAAGAGAAGGTGTTGCGCGGGTGTTCTATTCCCTTAGTTTATGTCTTGTGGTGACACGGTGGTGTGGAGGAGAGTACATGGGAATGTGATTCATAGATATGTTCTTAGTACCCCAATTTTTTTTGATGTTTAACTCTTTTCATGTGACGATGTTCACTTTGTGGTTGTAGACCTTTTGTGTTTATGAGATGGCTTTCTTTGGTTTCTTCTTCTGGCTTGCTATCTTTTGAGAGGTATCTTGATGGGTGGTTGTTCGGACCCCATTTCTGTTTCCCTTTAGGTGGGTTTTGAATTCTCGAGGACGAGAATGTTTTGAGAGGTATCTGATGTAATTTCTCGGACCTCTCTGGTCCATTCCTCTGTGAATATCTAGTGTTTGAGGTGTTCTGGTGGTCGATGTGACTTTTCCACAACACTTTTCCAATTTTTCCAATTTTTCAAATAGTTCCATCAGTGAGACCAATGTAAAAAAGTTCCATCGGTGAGACTGATGTGAACAGTTCCATTGGTGAGACTAATGTGAATAGTTCCATCAGTGAGATCGATGTGAACAGTTCCATCAGATCGGTTTTTTGTTCTGTGAACAATACCATCAGATCAGTTTATCATTCTGTGAATAGTATCATCGGATCAGTTTATCGTTATTTGAACAGTACCAATGGATCGGTCTGTCATTCTATGAATAGTATCATTGGATCGGTCAGTAGTTTTGTGAACAATACCATCAGATTAGTCTGTTGTTTTGTGAATAGTACCATCAGATCGGTCTGTCATTCTTTAAACTGTACCATTGGATCGGCCTATCGTTCTATGAATAGTACCATCAGATCGGTATGTCGTTCTGTGAATAATACCATCTAATCGGTGATTCATTTTTTGAACAGTACCATCGGATCGGTCTATTGTTCTATGAACAGTACCATTAGATCGGTTTGTTGTTCTATGAATAGTACCATCGGATCAGTCTTTCATTCTTTGAACAGTACCATCAGATCGATCTGTCATTCTGTGAACAGTACCATCAGATTGGTCTTTCGTTATGTTAACAGTACCATCGAATCGGTCTCTCATTCTGTGAATAGTACCATTGGATCAGTGAGTCATTTTGTGAATAGTGTTTTTAGGATCGGTGAGTGTACAGTGCTTCCAAGATCGTGAACAATGTTTCCAGCTTCCTACAATTTCTTCCCTTTGATTTTTTCTTTGATGTAAAATGAATTCAAGGCCTTTTTCTAAGGGATTTAAGGCCAAATCAAATCTCATAACTCCTATATTAATTTTCCTAAGTCCCAAGATGCCTTTACTTGGTCAAAATGTGTGGTTTAATGCGATCCTCTTTTAATGGAAAATCCAGCATACCTTAAGTTGTTGCTTCGTTAAATCTTCATCAATATAAGTTGTCACGAGAGGAGGCAATCGTGATCCTTTTTGTGTATCATTCTCATATAAAGAACTTCAAGAACTATTTGAGGTAGGGGATTTGTTGCTTCTCTATTCTTTTACATGCAACTGTAGAGTTAGAATGTTTTATCCCACTAGATCATAATAGAATTGACATATTAAATATTTGAACCGGGTAAATAAATTGATATCCACCATATTTTATTCCCTCTTTTTTTCAAGATCATGTGATATCTATGCTTTCCTTGTTTAGATTTTCTCTATTGATGGAAATTGGTAAAGAATGTAAAGCCAGAATTAATTGATAATTGTTTGGATAAAGATAAAGAGGCATGTGAATGAATCTGATGGTTGTTGTTGTAATTTGATACTAATCAAATTGATGCAGTAAGTATGTTTAATCAATTTGTGATAGCTTACTATTTAGGTTTCCTGTAGTTGGAACCTACGAATAATAAATTGGTTAATTCAAGATGGATTAAAAAACTAGTTGTTTGATAGAAGACAATTTCTTATATGGTTCTGAGTTACCCTCTTTCTTGTTTAAGGGCCAAGAGACCAATTGATATGATGTTTCTTTTCCTGCTTCTTGTGTTGTGATGTGATCCTGGATGGCTATTGTGATATGTGGGGGCATTGAGGCCTATTTATTGTGGAAACAGTTGATGCCTAGAGTGGAGAGATGCATCGGTTTATGCATGTGGGGGTCAGGGAGGACACCGAGGATGATGAAACGGGTTAGATGTGAATGTTGGGATGCTTGCTAATTCTTATTGGTTGTTTATCCTCTTTACTTTCCCCACTGGTCAAGGAAGCTAGTTTTCTTACCCTCCTTCCAAAAGGGGCAAAGACACATGGGGTATGCCACATGCTTTATGTGTTTAGCCTCTCTAGGGAGGATGGGTTTATTCTCTTTCTATAGGTGTAAAAGACTTGATGTGTAGTTCATCTACTCACCAAGTTGATCCCCCTTGTGTTTAGTATCTTAGAATGTTTTTCTAGAATGCCTGGGAATATGGGAAAGTAATAATGTTGTTAATAAATAA
Organism: Viscum album; assembly: GCA_963277665.1. Lineage (NCBI taxonomy): Eukaryota > Viridiplantae > Streptophyta > Magnoliopsida > Santalales > Viscaceae > Viscum > Viscum album. The sequence continues at coordinate 438,099,448 of OY728145.1, read as the reverse complement.
TTGAATAAATGATGTTAACCCAAGGGGTTGGAGCTTGCTGGGATGCAATGCTAAGGTTACAATTTAAAGGGATAGTGGACTTTGGGTGTGATGCTAATGAAATTTAATGTGGAATTCTTAATGGTTAATTAATGTTTAAAGAATTAATTAACATAAATTGAAACTTATAAAAAGAGATTGAAGTAATGTAATTAATCTCTTTAAATGGTTGTGTGCTTATTGGATACCTAGTCTTAGAAGTGGCAGTCGGGAGTCTGAGAGACGTTAGCTGCATTTGTGTCTAAGATTAGGCTATGCCCATAGTGTGGTTGTGAGCTATAGTATATTATGTAATTTTTGTGTTTCTATACACTACTATGCCCTGTCAGTTAGGGAAATAGACACCCTGGGGATTCTGAGCCCTAGGGGGTGTTTTCCCCAACATTCTGGTGGGAGGATGGATGGATGACTACCCCATTTGGCCCCGCTCTCTTCTCTTGGTAGTTGTGATGGTTGGCACAGTGATTATTTTTCTTCATATATGTGTGTAGAGGGTTGTAATGGCTTATGGTTATTCACACACATATATTCTGGATATAGTTTCATATGGACTACTATAGGTGTAACGTGTATAGGCTATGATGGCTTGAGGATCCTTACTCAGTGTATGGGCTATAATGGCTTGAGGTTTAATACTCGATGTATGGTACACGTTATCTGAGATTTGGTGGCTCATAGAAACTACCTGGTTACTTTTCTTATGTGGATGTGGTGGTTTGGTTGCACAAGGTGCATGTTGTGGTGCTTCTCCCAGGTGTCTGTAGGCAAGCCTTTTTAGAGAGAGATGCTTAGGACGTGCGATGTTGGGGTAAAGCGGCAAACCAGTGGGGAATTAGTAGTGGGGTAACCTTGATATTCTTTATTATATTATATACCCTTGTATGAGATACTTGGTGAGAGTATCCATTGTGAGGCTGGGAACTTAATATACCTATTTAGGTGACAAGTTAGTTTCACTTGTTGTTCAGTGTGCTTTAGCATGCTTTCTTTACTTTTAAATGAGAGGCTCTAGAGAGGATCCTACTGAGTATATTGTTATACTCACCCTATGTATATATAAATTGTTTCTTAGGTCACTTAGAGAAGGTTGGAGATCGGGATGGTTACTACTATCTTGGGGTTGTAGGAGCTGTTTGGGCTTCGTGGTCACTGCTATTTTTACTTTCTTTTGGGTACTTGCAGTTTTCCCCTTTCAGTTGTAGTAGTTTTACATGACATTACATATTTTTGCTTGGGATTTCATTTATACTGCAGTCTGACTTGGAGTTGTTTGGTGTCTGTCTTATCTCTCTCTTTAATATGTGTTCTCTTAGAGGGTAATGCCTCCCATTTGTGTGTTTACTATACCCTCAATGCTAGTCGCCAACTCGGGGCCTATTGGAGATGGGACTCGGGGGGTCATTATCTCTCTTCTCACATTGTTGGCCCAGGGGGGGTACACTTTGCTGAGAGGGGGTCCTGAAAGTGTCTTCCATTTGGATATTTATTCCTTCTCTCCCTATAAAGAGTCTCTTGTTGGGGAGATTCGTTGGATGGGAAATATTGTGCATGTTAGAGATGATGTCGATGCAGTCTCTGAACACCAGAATCTAGGTGGTACTCACTTATTTCAAGATTAATCCTATCCAAGGGGTCAAAATCATGTAATGTTGATGACCTAGTTTCATGTTTATTGTCAATTGGAGGATTTAGAAATTGGAGTTGTGTTTCATTGGTTAGAGGATTTTTTTCATATTTTATTTCCCACCGATGATATAAAGATGCATGTGTGGGGGTAAAGTTCGATTTCAATCAGTCCTAACATCATGAATCTCCATGAATGGGATATGAATTTCAACCCATTGGGGGTACGTAGCTCATTCGCTCAATTGTGGGTGATTTTTTTTGTTTAAAATAGCTATTGTGGAATTTGAAGATCCTATAAGATATTGACCTTGCTATTAGAGTTCCTATTAAATGGGACAAAGAGACTGAGCTTGATCGTTTTGGAAATTATTCTAGATTTCTGGTTGAGGTTGACTTAGGCTATACCATGACTGATAAAATTTTTCTCTCCACTAACCTTGATGAGATTGAGTTGAGATTTGAATATGAGAAGGTCCCAAATTTTTGTTTGAACTATAAATTAATTGGTCATGACTTACTAAATTGAAAAATAGAAGTGTATTGTTCCTATTGTTTAAATTGTGGGCATTTTGAACATAATTTCAATAGGAAGGTCTGGTCTATAAAGGCATCTACTCGAGATACCGATGTACAGTCGATTGATGATGGGATTCCAGCAAGGGGGAATGCAAGTAATTTTGCCTCACAACATGGAGCTAATTTGAATATGATTAATGGTGGGAAGGATTCCTCTTCCTCCTTGGGTAAGAAAACATGAGTTGATATTTCTTCAGAGGTGGTCAGTCTAACAATTCATCTTATTCTTGCACTTGTTCGGAGAGAGGGGGATTTTATTCCTATTTCAAATAATGTTGATTCTTATGACATAGGAAAGTAGGAAAATGTCGAGGACATAGGAGAGCAGGAGCATGTTGCTTCTATTATGAATTATGATGATTTGGAGCACTTTGAAAATTCTATTCAAGATGAAGTGCACAAGTAATTGATTCAAGAATAAGCTTTGACCTCCTCTATGAGGAATGGAAAATCTAAGTTGGAATTAGCTTCCCCACTTCCTTCTAAGAAGAATGTGGTGAGTATCACTGCCTCAGACCCCAAACAATCCCCTTCGCAGAATAGGGGTATGGTGCAGGTCACCTCTGATTTTCTTGATTCTACTACTTTAGAGTCCAGTGTGAAGGCAACACCAATTATTGGTAGCTCCAATGATGCAGATGTCCCCTCTATAGAAATTGTGAACCTTAATGATAAGAAGTAGAAAGGTGCTCCTAATTTGTAAAGGAATGAGTTGGGAGGGAATTGGAAACAAGCAAAGACTTGGTAGTAGGGTCGACATCTAGAAAATTTTGGTTGAGGATGTGGATGTGATGATTGGGCAGGTGTACAAGGGCATGATAGAAATGTGTCCACCAGGTCTTCTTCCAAGGGACTCACTTTGGAGCAGAAAAAGATCAAATAAAGGTATCTTATGCTCTTCAATCAACGGAACTCATAGTTAGAGTGGGAAATTTCTGATTATAATGAGGACTCTAATCATGATTATGGACATGTTATTGATTTGTAGATTCATTTTTATGGATGTGGGCTCACCCTTATTTAACCCTATCCATCTTTCATGTGTTTTTTTTCTTTTATTTTAATAAAAAGGGGTTGACCCTGAACTTTTTTGGTATATTAAATATATTTAAATAATAAATATATTTATTATATTTATTATATTTATAAGTATATATATTAATATATTAATATATATATATAATTATATATATAATATTTAAATATATTTATTTATAATTATAGTTATAAATATATATATATATATAATTATAAAATTATAATAAATATATTTAAATAATAAATATTTTTATTATATTTATAACTATATTTATTTATAGTAACTTGGGTTTGGACTAGTGGTTAAGGCACCATATTATACTACATTTGATGGGGTTCGAGCCTAGTTTTCCCCTATTTAGGGGGTTTCTTAGTGGACCGCCCAATTTGGGGGTCAGTGATACGTGCCCACATTACGACTTTACGGCAGTGGGGGCCTCGCTCTTATAGCGAGGCTAGGGATGATAGCCTCGATATTATAGGCGGGATCTGGGAGAGAATAGGTGGGCAATGGGGATGGCGGATCCATGGAGTGCATCGGGTAGTGCGGCATCAATGCAGGATTATTTAAAAGTGGTGGTGCAGTTTGTGGTCGGTTTGTGGTGGTGCATGACAAGGCGATATTGGATCTTAATGGATGTGGTGGAGAAGAGGTTGTCAGTAGGGATGATGGAGCTGTAGAGTGCAGCGGGTAGTGCGACATCAATGCGGGGTCGAAACATGGGTGGTGATGCAATTTGTGGTGTACCATGTCGGGGACTTACTTCAACAGAACCAGGAGCACATCGGGCTGTGGTGATGCAACTAGGAGATGCCAACTCTTAACTGAAGATCCCGGACGTAGCAGAAGATCATGGGTGGATGTGCCCACTTGACTTTTTGTCATTAGAAATGATTAATATGGGATCAATACAATGATAAATTCCAGACTCCATGGATCGAATCACATAAATAGAAAAAGAAGAAGAATAGTCCTGGAACCACAAAAGAGGATCATCACAGGTTGATTATAATTAATTTAATTAATTGACAAGAAGTACCTTTTATGGAATTCTTTCTTCGTTGATATTTCTGATCACATTCCAATGTGATTCGTCATTGTGTCATAGAATCCAAGTGTATACTTCCTCTAGTGGTGATCCACACGTGCACCACGTATCTCTGGACATCGCCAAAGGAATCTCTGGGTGCTAGCGTGGATAATCCTTTTCTTGTGTTGTCCACCTTAGATCGCCTTGATCCGATGGAGGAGGATCTCTCTCAGTCTTGAGAGCATTCTTGGAGGAAGGAGTTCTTTCGGCCTTGAGAGAATTCTCCATAATTGTTGTGCACAACGATTAGAGAAAAGTGTTGGGGTTATGATGATATTTATAATCGAGTTTGAGGTTATAGAGTTATGACAATAAATAAACATGTTACGCATTTTATTTATTTCATTAACTCTTATTGAAAACCCCCATGTGGAATCAGTAATTCCTTGACATGCGCCCATGCTGATTATAATAAATATCATTTAATAAAATGATATTATTTTCTCAAAATCCCGATAGGAAAAACTACACGGCGTGTAATCATTAATACACGGCGTGTACTCATTTTTCATTTCATTTACAAAATGAAAACTAAATGGCATATACATTCAATGTACATGGCATGTATATCTTGTTTTTATTTTATTCTTCCTCCAACATTAAAACAATTTAGGATTCCTTGAATAATTATTAAACCACATATGGGAATAATCTTTATCCTACTTGAGATACTTGGATACATTTAGTGTATAACCCTCTAGGCCTCTCTCTCATTGGTATTAGGTGGTCTTGACTAAATTCCAAGATTACTCTCTAGCAACAGGTCAAGGTACCCAAGAGAATAAGTTGATGCCTCATTGACGTGTCACCTCATACGAACTCTTACCGTGTAATTTAATCCCTTTGTCTTAATATCTCATCAAGCAGGTTTCATGGAAGTGTCATAAACCTATATTCTTGATCCATCATTCTTTGAATTCCATAAATAAACTCGTCATGACACCATGGTCATGGAATTTGGGAGATAGTTCTATTTCAATGAAAGGGCCCAAGATATCTACTTCCATAAATATGGAAGGGAAAAATCCTTCCTCGACTTATCCATTAACAACATGTCATTCATGACACACCCAACGTATCCTACTTCCCGTCAACTATCTTCGTGATGGTTTTCATCAGCAAATCTAAGTGCGTGAGTCATGACATGAGTTAATGATAATCTTCCAGTCTAAGGACCATTACACATGCTCGTAGATAGCAATGTTTGATTACACAAAGACATGCGGAATTACTACTAGCGGGTCTATTCTCATAATCTCCCATCTTGGAGATTACCAAGTGAAAACTCCATGAGAGAGAGTCTCATCTCCTTACAAGTACTCAAAAATTATGGTCTGTATACTATGTGTCCTATCATAGTATTTCATCCAACCGTAGAACTTTATTTAAGAATATTGTTATAGTATTTCAAGGTTCTCATCATAGCGGGGATCTTCCATGACCTTATTAATGCAACAAATATTCCAAGACATTATTATATTATAGTCATGAAGAACAATGAACAATATATAATAAGTTTACATTCATGTAATCAAAGTATAAACAGTTGGTTCTTAGGACACAAACTCTAACAAACTCCCACTTGGACTAGAGATAACTGCCTATGACTTTTAGTCCACTATACCTCACATAATGATCATGTTTCTGCTGAGTCAAAGATTTATTCAAGGGGTCTTCCACATTGTCTTCCGTGGAAATACTGTTCACTACAACTTCGCCTATTTGAGAAAAATCCCTCAAGAGATGATACTTACAAAGTATGTTCTTTGTCCGCTGATGTGACCTTGTCTATTTTGAAAGTGCCACCACTACAGTATTATCACAATAGAGTGTGATAGGATCTTTACTGCTAGGTACTACATCCAACTCTTGGATGAAGCTTTGAATCCATACTACTTCTTTAGCTACCTCAGAAGTTGTGATATACTCAGACACTACTGTAGAATCTGCGACCACACCTTGCTTTGAGCTCTTCTAGCTCACTGCACCTCCATTCAAACTAAATATTTATCTAGTCTGCAATTTCATGTCATCTTGATTAGTCTGGAAACTAGCATATACATGTCCTCCAATAACTAGTTCCTCATCTCCTCCATAAACCAGGAACATATCCTTAGTATGCCTCAGATACTTAAGGATAGTCTTGACTGCCATCCAATGGCGCTCTCCTGGATCAGCTTGATATCAACCTACCGCACTTAATTCATAAGAAACATCTAGCCTTTTACATAGCATAGCATACATGACTGACCTAATCGCAGATGCGTAAGGGATCCTTTCCATTTATTTCTTTCTTCATGTGTTTGAGGATACATTTTATTGCAAAGATGAATGCCATGTGACACTAGCAACAATCCCCTCTTGGACTGTTCCATACTGAATCTCTTTAGTATCTTTTCAATGTATGTAATTTGACTCATGCCCAGCATTCTCTTGGATCTATCATGATGGATCTTGATCCCAAAAATATATGATGCCTCTCCCAAGTCATTCATAGAGAATAATTTATCCAACCATTCCTTAACTAATGGTAAGATAGGTACTTCATTTCCAATTAGTAATATGTCATCAATATATACTATTAGGAAAACGATTGCACTTCCTCTAAACCTTTTGTAGACACAAGGCTCACATCTGTTCTTAACAAATCCAAATTCTGTTATGGCTTCATCAAAACGAATGTTCCATGACCTTGATGATTGATTTAATCCAAAAATGTATTTTTACAACTTTCATACCTTGTTGGCATCCTTTGGAGTCCCAAACCCTTCAGGTTTTGTCATGTAGACATCTTCCTAGATGTTCCTGTTAAGGAATGTTGTTTTGACATCCATTTTCCAAATTTCATAGTCATGGTAAGTGGTAATGGCCAATAGGATTCTGATGGATTTCAGCATCTCAACTGGTGAAAAGGTTTCATCATAGTCAATTCCTTGATGCTGTCTAAAATCTTTTACAATCAGTCATGCCTTATAGGTGTTGAATTGTCCCTCCATGTCCAGTTTCTTCTTGAATACCCATTCATTACCAATAGGCTTTACATCAACTGGAGGATCTACCAAAATCCAGACTTGGTTTTGGTACATGGAATCCATTTCAGAATTCATGGCTTCTTTCCACATGGAAAAGTATGTGCCTTAAACTACTTCCTTATAGGTAAGAGGATCATCATTTTCAACCAAAAATGAGTCACCATACTCAGTGACAATAAAACCATATCATTATAGTTCTATCACCTCTCTCGTGCTCTTACACGGTTCTTGTGTCTCTGGAACAGATTGTTCTTCCATGGGGAATTGTGGAATCTGTTCTTGTACCAACTCATGTGTATCTTGAGCCTCAACTTCATTGAAGTCTATATCACTCCCAATAACTCTTTTGGAGATGTGATCCCTCTTAAGAAATATGGCGTGTCTTGCCACTATAACCTTTTCATCTAAGGGGTTGTATAGGTAATATCCCCTTGTTTCCTTGGGATATCCTATAAAGGTACACTTTGTGCCTCATGGTGTAATTTTGTTACCTGAAGAGGCCTTAACAAATGATTCTCTACCCCCACACATGTAAATTTGATAATATGGCTTTTTTTCCACTCCATAACTCGTATGGAATACCATTTATCGATTTAGTTGGTAATTGGTTTAGTATATGTGCTGCTATTTGTAATCCATATCCTCAAAAGGATAATGAAAGACTCACATGACTCATCATTGATCTCACCATGTCCAAAAGGGTGTGGTTCCTCCTTTCACTTACACCATTCCACTTAGGCGTGTAAGGAGGAGTGAGTTGAGATAGAATCCCAAACTCCCATAAGAAATCAATGAAGTCCTGATTGAGATATTATCCTCCTCTGTCTAAGTGGAGTTTCTTAATCTTCTTACCAAGATGATTCTCAACTTAATTCTTGTATTCTTTGAACTGATCAAAAGAATCTGACTTATACCTTAGTAAGTAAATATATCCATATCTTCTAAAATCATTAGTAAAAGTTATGAAGTACAAGAACCCACCCCTTGCTTCAACTAGAAATGGTCCACACACATATGTGTGAACTAATTCTAGAAGCTCTTTATCCCTTTCAAATTTCCCACTAAATGGGCCTTTGGTCATTTTACCTTGTAGATATGCATGACATACACCAAGTGGTTTTAGTTCGAAAGAATCTAAATACCCATCTTGATGTAATTTTGTCAAATGTTTCTAATTGACATGACCTATCCGGTGATGCCAAAGTTGGGTGTGGTATGAGTCATGTGAATTAACTTTTACATCGATTTCCATTACTTGGTTTGTGTAGTATAACACATAAAGGTCGTTATATAAATGTTCCCTACCAAAAAAAATTCTATCTTTATAAAAGTAGCAACATTCATTTCCAAACTTGAAGATGAATCCATTAGTATCTAATCTGGATACTGAAATAATGTTTTTGGTTATAGAGGGTACATAATAACATCCTTTTAATACCAAGACCATCCCAATAGGAAATGCGAGTTTGTAGTCTCTGACAGCTACAACAGCGAGTCTGGCTCCATTGGCTGCTCGCAGATCCACCTCACCTCGGTCAATCTTTATGAATCTACTTGGTTCCTATATTTGGATACATATGTGAGCACAAAAAGTAGTATTTAATACCCAATTTGTAGAAATAGATAGATTGCATTCGATAACAAAGGCACCTGAAGCTTCCTCTTGCTTCCTTGGATGGGTGCATTTTTTCTTCCAGTGGCCCTTCTTGACACATGCAAAACAAAAAGCCTCATGTTCTCTTGCCTCCCCTTTGATCTTCCTTTTCTTGGAAGGCCTTGAAGAATCTTTAGTCTTAAAACTCTTCACTATCCCTTTCCTTTTATTCACCATAAGTACAGAAGGCTTTTCAGGCTTCATATCATTGTCCACTTGGAGAATGAGGATAAGAATATCAAATAGAGACTTCTCAATGTTGTTCATGTTGAAATTTACAACAAAGATAGAGAAGCTCTGGGGGAGTGATGAAATAATGAAATCGGTACCCAGTTCTTTGGGAAGTTTAAACCCTAGAACCTCCAAGCGCTCAATGTAGCCAATGAGCTTGACTACATGAGGCCCAGATAGGGAAACCTCTCCAAGATTTCTCTTAAATAGAGCCTTGGAGATCTCAAACCTTTCTTGTCTTGCTCTCTTCTAGTATAGACCACGAAGGTACTCGAGCATGCTATAGACATCTATGTCTTCATGAGACTTCATGAGCTCACTAGACATTGATGACAGCATCAAACATTGAATGTCGAGTGCATCGTTCAAATTTTGATCATAGACCAAGAAATCTTCATCACTCACCCCTTGGGTAGGCGAATCAGGAAGTGAGGACTCCAGCACATAAAACTTTCATTCATGGCATAGGATAACCCGAAGGTGCCTAAACCATTTCTGAAAGTTACTTCCGGTGAGGATATTGTCTTTATCCAGAATTGATCATAGACAAAATGTGGTTGACGAGTTTTTCATATTGATTATACAAATTAAAAGAGTATATTTATCAGTTCCTTTTGATTACATTTTATAAAAAATAATAAATGAATTTATTAATTCTCACACTATTTAACATGTCCCAATAGCCCCCAGCATTGAACTTGGAATTCCTAGTTGCGATGACATTCTAGTGGAAAGGATCAATATTCCCCTTCTCATAACCCCAACAAGGGTTGGTCAAGATATTTAAAGGTATTTAGGTAGGTAGGTCTTTGTCAACTGTGAGCTTACAGTTCCTTGATCTGTTGAGTGGACTCCCCAATCCTAAAATCCTGACTTGGATTTCCTCAACACTTGCCTCCATTTTACAAAAAGTCTAGCAAGGGCTACTCCTCTTGATGTAAAATGTTTAAGTCAACCAGAAACTTTCATAAGAGCTTCCTTTATAAAAGTAAGTGTCCCAAAAAGGGTTGGTCAGACACATGGTTTTATTGAGTCTTTCCCTTAATCAAGTAACAGAAGGCTTGGACTGTCTTAATATTATATTTTAGGGATTTCAATAATTTATGCATAGTTTTTCATTATCACATTCTTGTTAATATTAATTTATTCTTGCTTAAGTGATTAACCATGTTCTGATAATGTTTACACATATTCGGGTTTTTATTTCATCTTTTCATGCTTGTTTATTTCATTAACTATGTGATCACGACAACACATACATAATAAATAAACCATGAAATAGATAGAAATAAAATAAGATGGCATGATCATGAGCTTCTATTGGTTATTTTATCTAGCTGTTTTGATAATCTAACCCTGACCTAGGGAAAAACACCTTGAACCTGATGGTTCATGTAATGCAGCTCCCACCTATCCACCTTTGTATCTTATTGAGTTGGTTTTGCCTCAGCTTCATATTTTGAACCATATCCTCTAGCTTAGGAGATCCTCCATTACATGGGGTTTACATTAAAGAAACCATGGTCACGTAGGCCCTACATTTTATTGGAAGAAGGCTCACAGGCCAACGAATTTAAATTAAATAAATTTAAATGAAACAATACACACACAAAGGGTCTTTGGTCTAGATCATTATCATCCATAGCATGCAACTAAATTTACCCATATTTAGTATTCAAATTCTTTTAATAATTCTTTTATTCAATATAAGTTGCGCTTGAATTCAATTAATTATGATATTATAATTAATCAATTCTTTATCTTAAATTCCTTTCTAAATTTATTTGAGATTCTTCTTATCCATATTCCTTGTACGGGTCTTTTTACTTTGGAGGACACCTGGTGAAATTCTATTTCTATAAAGTACATGGCATTTAGGCTATATTACATGGTGTGTATTTGTTTTCACCCTTTAACCAAAGTACACACCGGGGGATTTGGCGTGTTTTTTGTACTTTGTAAATTTTGGAGTACACGACATGTAGATTAATCTAACATGGCATGTACTTCCTTATTACATGGTTACTGGCCTAGAAATCTTGTATACGTGATTACATGGCTTCTCCTTGTACACGGTTTCACCTGGGCTAGATCAGACTACACGGCGTGTTGATTCAACATACACACTGTGTATTCCTGTTTCCACAATTCGTTCAGTTCTATTCAACACGTTGTATTAAAAAAAATTAGTTATGATCAATTCACATGGCATGGTTTGGTAGACCAGTACCGGTTCATTGAACCTACGTACACAGCGTGTAGATTTCACTACACGTCATGTATTCTTGTGTTGTACAAACAGAATGATCAGCTCCTCTGGATGAGTTTTTCATATTTATTTTAATCAAAATTAAAATTAAAAGGTCATTTATGTGATATGAATCGAGAAATGAAGAAGTAAGAACTAATCTCATTCATTTAGTTTTATAGAACGATTTATCTTGAATTGAATCAAATATAAATGCATAAATTATCAAAGAAAATTAAATAACTATAATAAATTTTGTGACCCCTCTCATACCACTTGAAGGTCTCAGGCGTAGCAGAATCTCATGGGTGGATGTGCCCACTTGACTTTTTGTCATTAGCAATGATCAATCTGGGATCAATATAAAGATAAACACCAGACTCCACGGATCGAATCACAGAAATAGACAAAGAAAAATAATAGTCCTGGAACCATAAAGGAAGATCATCACAGGTTGATTATAATTAATTTAATTAATTGACAAGAAGTACCTTTTATGGTGTTCTTTCTTCGTTGATATTTCTGATTATGTTTTGATATGATTCGTCGTTGCATTATAGAAGCCAAGTGTAGACTTACTCTATTGGTGATCCACACGTGCACCATGTATCTCTAGATATCGCCAAAGGAATCTCCAGGTGCTAGCGTGGAGAAGCCTTTGCTTGCGTTGTCTGCCTTAGATCGCCTTGATCCGATGGAGGAGGATCTCTCTCAGTCTTGAGAGTGTTCTTAGAGGAAGGAGTTCTTTCGGCCTTGAGATAATTCTCCAGAATTGTTGTTCACAACAATTAGAGAAAAGTGTTGGGGTTGTGAGGATATTTATAATCGGGTTTGAGGTTATAGAGTTATGACAATAAATAAACATGTTACGTGTTTTATTTATTTCGTTAACACTTATTGAAAACCCCCATGTTGAATCAGTAATTCCTTGAAATGAACCCATGCTGATTATAATAAATATCATTTAATAAAACGGTATCATTTCTTCAAAATTTTGAGTGAAAAAATACACGGCGTGTAATCACTAATACATGGTGTGTACTCATTTTTCATTTCCTTTCCAAAATGAAAACTACACGGCGTGTATATCCTGTTTTCATTTTATTCATCCTCTAATATTAAAATGATTTATGATTACTTGAATAATTATTAAACCACATACGAGAATAATCTTTATTCTACTTGAGATACTTTGATACACTTAGTGTGTGACCCTCTAGGCCTCTTTCTTGTTGGCATTTGGCGGGCTTGCCTAAAGTCCAAGATTACTGTCTATCAACGGGTCAAGGCACCCGGGAGAGGAAGTTGATGCCTCATTGACATGTCACCTCATACGAATGATTACCATGTAATTTAATCCCTTTGTATCAATATCTCATCAATAAAGTTTCATGGAAGTGTCATAAACCTATATGTTTGATCCGTCATTCTTTTACTTCCAGAAATAAACTCGTCATGACACCATGGCCATAGAATTTGGGAGACAGTTCTATTTCAATCAAAGGGCTTGAGATATTTAATTCCATAATTATGGAAGGGAAAATCCTTCCTCGACTTATCTGTTAACAACATTTTATTCGTGACGCATCCAACATACCCTACTTCCCACCAACTGTCTTTGTGATGGTTTTTGTCAGCAAATATAAGTGTGTGAGTCATGACATGAGTTAATGATAATATTCCAGTCTAAGGACCATTACACATGCTCATAGATAGAAATTTCTGATGACACCAAGACATGCAGAATTACTACTGGCTGGTATGTTCTCATAAGCTTCCATCTTGGAAATTACCAAGTGTGAACTCCATGAGAGAAGTCTCATCTTCTTACAAGTACTCGCACATGACGGTCTGTATACTATGTGCCCTATCATAGTATTTCATCTAAATATAGAACTTTATTTAAGAATATTGTTATATCATTTCAAGGTTCTCATCACAGCGGGGATCTTCCATGACCTTACTAATGAAAAAAATATTCCAAGACATTATTATATTATAGTCATGCAGAACAATGAAAAATATATAATAAGTGTACATTCATGTAATCAAAGTATAAATAGTTGGTTCTCAGGACACCAACTCTAACATTAACAGTGGTGAAAATGGTGTGAAATAGTTAGGTTGTGCTATAGTGGTCGGTTTTGAGCAGTGAAAGTACGGGGTGAGGTGAACCAGTAGTGATGGTGATGGTGTCGGCATTATTGGAAATGCAAACAAAACCCACGCGTCAAGCAGTATCTATTTTCCCTACATTTTTTTCCATACAGTGCGTATTAATTACACACATTTCCCCCCTGCATTTTTTCCCCACGTGTCCATTTAATGTGGATCTTTTATTTTGTTAATGTGTCCATTTAATGTGGCTATTTTATTTCATTAATGTGTGCATTTAATTTGGATGTTTCATTCCTTTGTAAATGACTATAAATTATTGGAAATTGTAGTCTGAAAAATATAAGAAATGCAAAGCTTGAAAGATCTTTTGTGTTGTGTGCTAATTTTCTTCCTCTTCAAATTTCTTCCTCTCATATTTCTTGGCTTTTATAGCCAACAAACTGGTATCAGATCCTGGTTATCAAGATCCTCTAATTTTTTTTAGATGGCTTCAATCCAGCCACAAGTTTTAAAGCTATCTAAGGAAAATTACGAAAGATGGTGCATCCAAATGAAGGCGTTATTCAGGTCACAAGAATTATGGGAGATCATCACTGATGGGTATATTGTACCCTCTATAGAGGATGAATCCACCTTCACGAATGAAGAAAATACAGGCTTCAAAAATCAAATAAATAATGAAAACAAGGTGTTGTTCCTCCTCTATCAAGGGTTGGATGAATCAACGTTCGAAAATATTGTCGAAGAAACATCAATCAAGAAATCTTGGGATACCATTTCCACCATCTTCAAATGTGTTTATTGAGTGAAGCGGGTACGTCTTCAAACATTAAGAGTGGAGTTTTAAGTGGCACACATGAAAGTAGGTGAGAGTATCTCCGATTATTTTTCAAGATTAATTGTTATTATTAACAATTTGAAAAGGAATGGTGAAAAAATAGAGGACATTCGAGTTATTGAAAAATCACTTTGATCTCTCACAACCAAGTTTGAGCATGTGGTTGTGTCAATCAAAGAATCAAAAGATTTGGAGAAACTTTCCATTGAAGAACTGATGGGGTCGTTACAAGTGCATGAGCAACGGATGCAAAAGAATGTCGGTTCAACAATAGAGCATGCCTTAGAGACAAATTTGACTCTACAAGAACAAAAGAATGGCCTCATGAAATGAGGTGGTCATCATGAAAGAGGAATAGGGTGTGGATATTATCCAAGTCATCAACAAAAGCAACAAAATCCTACCAGCTTTCATAGAAGAGGGAATGGTGGAGGTCGATTCATGCGTAGACGTAGAAACGCAAAGAACATTCAATGCCACAATTGTAAGAAATTTGGCCATTATGGATATGATTGTTGGAGCAAAGTGGATCATGATTAACGATCCAAATATTCTAAAACATCTCATCATGAAGAAGAATGTACCACACTCTTCCTCACACAAGAAAAGTCATGTGAACACCCCGATGTGTGGTATCTCAACATGGGTGCAAGAAACCACATGAGTTGTAACAAAGAATTTTTCGAGGAACTCACAGAAGAAGTTTGTGGTGATGTGAGCTTTGGTGACTCATCAAAGGTACCCGTGATTGGAAAAGGTAAAATCAAAATTTATTTTAAGAATTGTGAGCAAAATTACATCTCTAATGTGTATTATATACCAAACGTGAAAAATAATATCATTAGTCTCAGCCAACTCCTTGAGAAGGGATATGTTATACACATGGAGAATTATTTTTTGTCTATAAGAGATGCTCACAGGAGACTTATTTCTTAACTCAAAATGGAGAATAATCACATGTTTCCACTATGTATCAACACAAAGGCCGAGGAGTGTCTCTTGGGACTCATGAAGAATGACTCATGGAGATGGAATCCGCGATTTGGACATCTGCATTTTAGTGGGCTTAAACTTATATCCTCATCAACAATGGTGCATGTATTGCCGACGATATAAGTTCCAAATCATGTGTGTGAGGCGTGTACACTCGGCAAGAAACAAAGGAACTCCTTCCCAAGTGGAGTGTCTAGAAGAGAAAATGAACCACTTCGGTTGGTTCACATTGATATCTATGGACCACTTGAAACACCCTCACTTGGAGGTAATAGGTATTTTATTACCCTCATTGATGATTTTAGTAGGAAACTCTAGGTGTATTGCATCAAATAAAAATCTTCTGCATTTGAAATCTTTAAAATTTTCAAATCTTGTGTTGAAGCCGAAAGTGGTTATAAAACCAAAGTTCTTAGATCTGACAGAGGTGGAGAATACACTTCAAATTTATTTCAAGATTTTTTCTGGAAACAAGGCATCAAGAAACAATATACTTCTGCCTACACACCACAGTAGAATGGAATTTCAGAAAGGAATAATTGCACCATCCTTGACATGATGAGGACCATGCTGAAGGAGAAAGGCCTACCAAAGAACTTATGGGTAGAAGTAGTGGCATGTACTACTTATCTTCTCAATCAGTGCTCAACCAATAGCATTAGAAACTTGACACCACAAGAGGTATGGAGTGGCTACAAAATGATTGTAGCACACATAAGAATCTTCAGGTGTGTTTCCTATGCTCAAGTTCCATAAGCGAGAAGAATGAATCTTGATGATCGTGGTGAAAAGTGCATCTTCATCTGCTACAGTGAAGAGTCTATAGCCTATAAGATCTAAAATACACTAACCAATAAATAATTGGTGATTAGATATGTGGTCTTTAGTGAAGAATAAGCTTGAAAATGGAATGATGAAGAACCAAAAAAAGAAATTCCAGTTGAAACAGAAGATCCTGAAGAAAGGAATGATCATCAAGAGAAAATGCCATCAACACCTACCCCGGGAACATCGTTAGTACATCCAAGAAGAAATTCCATCACTCCTAAAAGGACTCCATCAAGTAAAAATTTGGTGAGCTCATCCTCACCCATGGCTCCCATAAAAATGAAAAACTTAAGCAACATTTATGAGAAAACTGAAGAGGTAAATATTTTTTTTTTCTGTATGTAGATCATGAGCCTCTAACATTTCAAGAAGACACAAGGGAAGCATGTTGGAGAATGTATATGGAAGAAGAAATTTGTGCCATAGAGAAAAATGAAACATGGAAGATGACCACACTTCCTAATATCTAGAAAACCTTTGGTGTCAAATGGGTGTACAAGATCAAGCAAAATGATGATGATGAAATTGATCGCTATAAAGAAAGGCTCATAGCAAAGGGGTACAAACAGAAGTATGGGGTGGAATATGAAGAAGTATTCACTCCTATTGCTCGTCTTGACACTATGAGGATGATTATCTCCATTTTTGTTCATCATAGTTGGATGATCAACCAATTGGATGTGAAGTCTGCATTCCTGAATGGAATTATAGAGGAAGAGGTCTATGTTGACCAGCCTGAAGGCTTTGTTATGCAAGGGGAGGAAGGAAACATGTATCGACTGAAGAAATATCTTTATGGGTTGAAGCAGGATCCTCATGCTTGGAATGCATGCATTGAAATCTATCTTCGAGAGAACGGATTCACCCAATGTCCATATAAGCATGCGATTTACATCAAGAAGAATGATTGTGGTGATATACTTATTGCATGCTTGTATGTTGATGATTTTATATTTATAGGGAATATTTGACATATGTTTGATGATTTCAAGGAGCCCATGTTCAAGGAGTTAAAGATGACTGACGGATGTCTCATGTCCTTCTTTCTAGGCATAGAAGTAAAGCAACAATATGGAGGCGTCTATTTTTCTCAAAAGAGGTATGCTAAGGAGTTACTTGAAAAATTCAAGATGGCCAATTGCAATGTTGTAAACACAACTGTGGCAATGAGCCTAAAACTAAAAAAAATATGGAGAAGGAAGAATTGTTGACTTGGCTCTGTTAAAGATTCTAATTGGAAGCCTGAGGTATCTCACAATGACAAGTCCTGATATTTTCTATAGTGTTGGGATTCTAGGAAAGTATATGGAAGCTTCGAAAGAGTCACACTGGCTAGAAGCAAAACGTATCCTCAGGTAGGTTAAAGGAATGATGGATTTTGGTATTTTTTATCCATACAATGAAGAAGAAATTCTGCATGGATACTCAGAAAGTGACTGGGGAGGCAACCAAGAAGAAAGAAAAAGCACCACTGGGTATGTATTTTTTCTTGGATCGACTACTTTCACATAGAATTTAATGAAGAAAAGTGTGGTTGCTTTTTCCACATGTGAAGCATAGTATCTGGTGGAATAATCCACTATTTGTGAAGGAATCGGGTTGAGAAATCGACTGAAGTATATGAATCATCTATAGGATGGATCCACAGTGATATATGTGGATAAAAAGTCAGCAATTGAATTTTCAAAAATCCAGTGCAGCATGGAAGAATAAAACACATTGATACTGGTTTTCATTCTCTCAGGGATCATGTGAAATAGAAAACGATGAAATTAGAATATTTTCATACTACATAAGAGGTGGCTGATATTTTCACAAAGGCATTACCAACATATGAATTCAAAAAACTCAGAATGATGCATAGTATGAAACCAGTTTTGGTTTGAAGGGGAGTGTTGGAAATGCAAACAAAACCCACGCATCAAGCATCATTTATTTTCCCCATGTTTTATTTTTTCCATACAGTGTGTATTAATTACACGCATTTCTACCTTGTGTTTTTTCCCACGTGTCCATTTAATGTGGCTATTTTATTTCGTTAATGTGTCCATTTAATGTGGCTATTCTATTTCATTAATGTGTTCATTTAATTTGGTTGTTTTATTCCTTTGTATATTCCTATAAATTGTTGGAAATTGTAGTTCGAAAAATATACGAAATACAAATCTTGAAATCTCCTTTGTGTTGTGTGCCAATTTTATTCCTATTCAAATTTATTCATCTCATATTTCTCAGCTTGTATAGACAACAGGCATAACCTTGGGAAGCGACTCCTAGTTGATCTTTGAGAGTCCACTTTGGGGTTGTCGACACATGGTGCGGTCCTTGGAAGTGGGATTGCACTATGGATGGCCACCTCAGAAAGTAAGGACAGGGATAATCCTAATGGTGGAAGCCAGTAACTGGTGGGCATAATGGGAAGTATGACATCAATGAGGGAAGATTTGTAGGCGGTGGTGCAGTTTGAGGGGAACTCTGCCAGGGTATTACTTTGACAGCATTGGGGGTGTAGCGGGTTGTGGCGGTGTGACTGGGTGATGCCAACTCTTGATGTATATGGTGGAGCAATTGTTGAAAATGAGGAATGGTTGAGTCGGGGAGCATAGTAGGAAATATGGCATCAATACATGGCTAAAATACAGGTGGAAGTGTAGTTTTAGGGGGATTGTATCGAGGACTTGCTTCAATGGAACTGGGAGCGTAGTGGGTTGTGGCAGTGCAGCTAGAAAATGTCATCTCTTGATGGTGATGTAGACAGTGTGTGATTAGAGAGGCCACTTTGTAGTTGTTATCCTATAGTGCAGGCCTTGGTAGTGGGATTACACTATGTATGGCCACATTAGAAAGCATTAATGGGGCTAATATTGATGGTGGAGGCTGGTTACTGGTGGGGTGCAATCGAGGGCTATCAATGTAGAGAGATGGATAAGGCCTTGTGCCAACTGATGATATAGGTATATAGGCCATGAGTTGAATAAGGACTCAGAGCCATGTAAGGGTTCCCTCTGGACCTGATTTTAAGAGGATTTTATTTTTTAAAATAATAGGGGTCTCGACTGTAGCCTGTTATAATAAACGGGTCACTATGGATAGGTTTATCCCTTGGGGAGGCAATGAACAGTCTAGCCTATGTGCTGGTGTGTGTGTGTGTGTGTGTATTTAAATTGTAATTTTACCCTCAATACATAATATATACATATATTCTTCCATGTGTTTGGTTTTTTCCATGTTCCATCATCCACATCACCACCCGATGGGGCGAAATCATCAAGAGATGGAGGGTCCTGCTCTCCAACCAAATAAGAGGATTGTCCTTCAACACGAATATTTCTATGAGAATTTCCAAATTCCTCATAGAATACTTTCTGGCCATTAGAACTGTTTAAGATACCAAGAAGAATAAGCCTATTTTTACCAGATTCCTATAGAGAGCCCTCCATGATAGACACAACTCTGTTAGAATCACCAACTGCAACAACTTTTGTGGCAGAGCTCGGTCCTTCAATTGCATTGACACTACTTCTATAAGGAGATTGCTTCTTGGATTTTCCTCTCACCAGAGCTTCAATATCCAATTTTTACTTACCATTGTGAATTGAAGCAATTAATTACACCTACCTCAAATGAAGGATCGTAGATTCCAAAGCATAAATTTCATTATCAGAGATATTGAGACTCTATACATCATCAGAAGCCTCCTCCAATACTTCATCCTAGTGTGGCCCTTCCCTTGAGCATCTTGGAAAACCATCATAACATCTTGATCATTGCACTGCCTATCCATATGGGATTTATCAACACCTGGAATAAGAACCTGACCATATTTAATTGGTAGAGACTTCCCATAAATATTTTTAAGATCATCATCAATGGTAGTCTACCCTCTATAAGGTTGACCTTTCATGATAAGCTCCTACCCCTGATTGGCACACACCTAGATTCTTTGGATAAGGTACCATCCTACCTCAAAGTCAATCCTGTATTAATTCACAGGATCTAATCAGAATCAACCTAGGATTTCTTCTTGAGATAATGCACCATATCATGCTTTTTCTTAGAACAACAAGAGCATAAGAGATCCGTGTGGAATTGATCTTTTACATGCCCTATAGTTTTAAAGCCTGCAAAGAAAAGGGGGACTTCTCATATTATTATTATAAAATTAAAGACCTCTTTCTATATAGGTAGAGGGAGACCCATTACATAGCTCATAATCCCAAGTCCACGTTTCCTATTAAACTTGATTGAAGGCCTAGTTCAACGTCATGCCTGCATCACCACTTGCATCACCACTTTCCTTCATCATTCCTGCATCACTACCTATGTCATAAATCCCCCCAAGGGTATTTCTAGGATTCAAACCCTGCATCTTGTTGAGGAGAGATCTTAAGTCCACTTCAACCAAGACACAAGCATAGAAGCCAAACTTTTCTTCTTCTATTTTCCATTTCATTTTAATGGGAATACCCAGAGTATCAGTAATGTCATAAAAGATTTTTTAATTCCATAAAATCCTAGACTAAATATTTTCATCCAGACATGAGCACTCGATTTCCTCACCTCAAAAGGATTTAATCTATTATCCCAATCCTATAAGCACACTATTCTCAACTTAAATGAAACAAAGTCAAAGACCCATGGATTTTTCTTGAGATCGTTGGAGGGAAAGAGTATGTGAAAATATCCACACCCCATACGAATACACTTGAAATTGCTAAAGCCCTAAAAGTTCGATAACCGATTAACCAAATTCTAGGTATTCTAGAACTTATCTTCAGAAGGACAAACTAACTTGGAAATGAAAAAATACATACAAATATTGAATCTTACTAATATGGATTCCTGATTCACAGTGATATATATTGTATTACCTCATTTAAGCACTCAATTTAGAACCCCATAATTAGATCAATAGAAAATCCTTTGCTGCAAACCACTAGAATCCAAACCTGATCCTATCACCTTTGGAGGAGAATCCACTTCATTGTTTTTCCTATGGGAATCATCATACGAAAGGGAAACTGAAATATCACCTCCCACAAGGAGATCAAGCTTGATGTCATGAGGGAAATCCATTGTACCAAAGAATCCCCAAATTCCATTATCATCATAGCAAAGAGCTCTCGAGACCTGCATCCTCCACCATTATATAAATATATATAATTATATATAAATATTTATGAATAATATAATTACATATTACTAGGATAGAGATGATGGTGTTGCGGGTATGGGAGTTCCTCTGTGAAGGCGATGAAGATAGCGCCTAGAGCTCGATTCCTAAATGGTGATTCCACACTTACTTGGTTCCAAACTTCTCTTTGGAGGGATATCTCAAGTGTATTATCTGATTCCTAATGTTTCCTTGTACAGTATTTAAGGGACCTCGATTCCAGATGGGAAATCAGGTGAGATTTAAAATCTAAAGGATAAACATGCTCAGCGTCCTCTGGAGTTTTTTAAGGGCTCTTCCACTAGTAGGACTCTCAAGAAAGGGTAATTAGCTCATATTGAAGCAAACCTGAAATATTTATCGGAACAAATGGTTATGGGTAAGAATTATTTAATCGCTCATCTTGTTCTCCCAAATTTTGAGAATTCTTGGCAGCTTGAAGATATTGTTCGTAGAATTTCATTCTTTTGGGGGTTTTTGGATTGCAAGTGTATTTCATCAGGTAGAGGTTTCTTCCACTGTATGTTTCATTCAGATGAATCTCATATCCAAGCATAGACCTATGGTTCCTTGGTTTTTAATTCGATAATGCTCTATCTTTATGAATGGATGTTGGACTTCAATGTGTCATGAGTCAAGAATGTATTTTCACAAGTATGGGTTAAGTTGCACAGCCTCAATTGGATTTTGTGGAATCCAAAAATTCTGTAGGACATTGTTGCTATTATTAGTATTCCAATTCATCCATATAAGGAAATATAACATGTCAGGTATGGAAATTTTGTGATAATGTTGGTTGAGATTGATTTTATTTTCACTCTCATTGATAATGTGACTCTCACTTCTCCCACTGATGAAATTCAAATCAATGTGGAATATGAGAAGTGCCCTGACTTTGTTCAATCTTGAAAATTTGTTAGCCATTTGGCTGAGAAATATAGAGGAAGGTTTGTGAATTATTTAGTTTGAAGGGGAATTCATCTAAGGATTATGGTGATAATGTTAAAAATAATTCATATAGGATACATGGGAATACCTCCTTATCCAAACATCCCAAGTCAAAGCTAGTGGATTATCAGGCCAAGTCTGCTTAGACCCAAAAGGACTCAGCCTCCAAAGCTCAATCACTAGTGGAGAATAAGGAGAAGGCAGGGACTTCCTTAGATGTTACTGGATCTTTGTTTAATCCTGAACAAGGTACTATGATGGATGAGAATGAGATTGGGTCTCAATTGGTCAATGCAGGGACTCATGTTGGGACTTCCTGTGTTGTTGTACTCAAGCAAGTCACTCTTGGAGGGTCTATTTTCATTGACAGAGATGATGGTTTGGGGATAGTTGAGATTTTTTTGAGGCAGGGTGTTGGAATTAATGCACCTAGTGATATTTTTGCTAGACCATCTAGTGCTAAAGGTGGAAGGAGTGCAGTTTGTGTCACATCATCATATCTGAAGGATTCATGGGAAGATATTGTAGCTGATGAGGAGGTGGAGATGCAATTTTACCATGAGGATATTGTTAAATAGGTTGTTGATCATGAACTAAAACAATATTTTTTAATTACTACCAACAGTAAGGGGAAGGCTAATGTGGTAGATGATGAGGTATTTTACTTGGTTGTGCCTATAAAACTCATGACTCCTTCACTTGTGCATGGACAAGCCTCAACTATGTAGCTTAAGGTGCATGAACAGGAGTGGGTGCTCAATGTTGACCCCAAAGATGTTTAGAAGGTGTTTTCTAAAAGGGATATTGTGGTATCCCCTCAGGGTGTGATCCCAAGTAACTTTACATGTAGGGAAAGGGCTAAGGAAGCCGAAAATCTGGAAAGGGAGGTGGTATGTGAGAAGGGTGCCAATATTCCACCAGATTTGGGTACCAGTTATAATAAACTTAACTTGCTTGATATTTTACATAGATCTCATAGCAGGGAAGTGTTATGTGAGGTGTTTGGCAATGCCTATGGACCTCTTCATGTTAAATTACAAACCTAAGATATTGAGATTGACAAGGTCATAAATAAAGATGACTCTTCATTGTTAAAAAATGATTTCATGGGTAGTCAAGACATTGAGACTCATGATGAGTAAGATGAGTCATCAGCTATAGATAATCTGGTTGATAATTTATAGGATATGAGGTAATGGAAGAGGGGCAGACACCTAATAAGTCAAAGTTTCCCTAGAGGAAGGAGCATAAGAAATAAAAGAAGGGGATTGGTGTAGGTCTCTATGTCTCTTTTGGCATTGTGCAATTTTTTAATCGTACAATCTCACATCTTTGTTGCATGTGTACTCTACTTTTTATTAATAAATTTTCAGGACCATGGGGTTTAACCCATGGCTAGCATCATTCCTGGTAAAAATATTCATAATTATATACAAATATTTTTAAATATATTTATTTGTAATTATAAATGTAAATAAAAATATATATAATTAAATAATTATAAAATTATAATATATATATTTTGATAATAAATATATTTATTATATTTATATTTATTTATATTTATATATTAATAAATATATATATATATAATTATATATATATAATTATATAAATATATTTATAATTATATACAAATATTTTTAAATATATTTATTTATAATTATAAATATATATATTTAAATAATTATAAAATTATAATAAATATATATGTAATTATATAATTATATATATATAACTATATATAATTATATATATAACTATATATAATTATATATATTATAGGTACTTAGGGGTACAATTACAACGAAATATATAAATGCAACACACACAACTTGAAAGGGCGGGTCACAGCCCCCTAAGGGATAACCCACCCATTTTTTGATGGCCCAAAGGCCCTGTGGACATGAAGTCCATTGAAAAGCCTATAGCCCAGGTTCCTAGCACCTATAGCTAACTATTTTCTTGAAATCATAATTATATGGGTCCACCACCTTAAGTCCAGATGTCGTGGACACCGCCTTCCCACCTGAGGAGTCATCCCATTGTCATGCCACTGATAGCTGCTTGTCGTTCTCGCACCACTGCCATGAGAAATGGTCATCATTTGCACTAGATTCTTCCCTCACCGTGCTCGCTCCACGACATGACACCAAGTGCATGTTTTCACTTTAAAATGAAATTTTAGAAAAAAACACAAGTGACATAATCAAAACCAAGAGAACAAATTCAAATTGTTTTGATACTTTAGAATAATGATTCATAAGCCATTTATGGTGTGTAAGAATCAACCACACCTCAATCTGATGGATGATGTGACCAGTATGGCTCCAAGTGTGTCTTTTTATTTAAAATTGACATTTTAGTAAAAAGATAAGTGATATTCTCAAAACCAAGAAAAAAAATTGAATTTGTTTCAATACTTTAGGAAAATGATCCATAAGTAATTTGTGATGTGTATGAATTAGCCGCACCTGAATCGGATAAATGGTGCACCCAATATGACTCAAAGTGTCTCTTATCAGTTTAAAATTGACATTATAGTCCAAAATGTGTGTCACTCACTGAAAATTGAGAAAACATGATCAGATTGTCATGATAATTTAGGAAAATAATTTATAAGTCATTTCTAATATGTAAGAATCAGTCTTATATCAAATTGAAACACGATGTGACTGATATTATTCAAAGTGCGTGGTTTCAATTAAAAATGACATTTTAGTAAAAAAACAAGCAACATACTCAAAATTGAGCACACGCATTTGGATTGTTTTGATACTTTAGAACAATGATCCTTTTTTCATTTTTAATGTCTGGGAATTAGGCATGGATTAATCAGACGCACGGTGTGACAAGTATGAGTCCAAGTATTTCTTTTTATTTAAAATTGACATTTTAGTAAAAAAAGACAAATAACATGCTCAAAATCGAGCAAACACATTCAGATTGTTTTGATAATTTAGGAAAACGATCCAGAAGTCATTTATGACATGTAGGAATTAGACGCACCTCAATCCAATACACAGTGTGCTCGTTATGACTAGAAGTTGATATTTGTAGGTTCCGGATGCAGTGGAAGCGCGTTGGTGGGTTTGCCCAAATTAATTTTTCGTTAAACAATGTTCAATCCGAGATCTGTCACGATATAAAACGCCGAATCTTCGGAATAGAATGAAGAACGAAAAGAAAAGATGAGTCCTGGAACCCTTGAGTAGGATCATCATATGTTGATTATAATTAATTTAATTAATGCATAATAATTACCTCGTTGGAATTCTTTCTTCGTTGATGTGTCCGGTCACGATTCGGTGATCAGTCGTTGCGTCGTAGAATCCAAGTGTAGGATTCCTCTAGCGGTGATCCACACGTGTGTCACGTATCTCCGGACGTCGCCGAAGAGATCTCTGGGTGCTAGCGCGGAAGAACCTTCACATGCGATGTCCGCCTTCGACCGCCTTGATCCGGTGGAGGATCTTGCTCTCGTAACTTGAGGGCATTCTTGGTGGAAAGGGAATTCTCTCTTGGCTTGAGAGTATTTCCAAATCCGTTGTGCACAACAATGTCTCACAAAAAATGTTGGGGTTGCGAGGATATTTATAATCGGGTTTGAGGTTAATAGAGTTATGACAATAAATAAACGCGTTACGCATTTTATTTATTTCATTAACTCTTATTGAAAACCCCCATGTCGAATTATTAATTCCTTGACATGCGCCCACGCTGATTAAAATAAATATCATTTAATAAAACAATATTAAATCCTCAAAATCACAATTGGAAAAACTACACGGCGTGTAATAATTAATACACGGCGTGTACTTTTTTTCCATAAAACTACACAGCGTGTATATTTAATATACACGGCGTGTACTTTTATTTTCTATTTTTCTCCACCACATTTATTAGACCTTGAGTAATGACTATTTATTTCTTAAATAAATGTAACTGCATTACTCGCTAATAAATATATTATTTTATCCACATTATATTCTCTCGAATAACTAGTGTCAAAATAAATGCGATCAGACATCCTTAAATAATTATTAAACCACAGTCGGGAATAATATTTATTTAACTTGTTAAATTAATATTTAACTGAGATACATGGACACACTTAGTGTGTGACCCTCTAGGCCTCTTTCTCAGTGGCATTAGGCTGAGCCTGCCTAAAGTCCAAGGTTAGCATCTAGCAACACTCCAAGGCACCCATAGAGAAAGAATTTAACGCCGCAATGACGTGTCACCTCCTATGAATGCTTACCGTGTAATATAATCCCTTTGTCTCGATATCTCCAATCAAGCGGGTTGCATGCTAGTTCCATCAACCCATGTGCTTGATTATTCTTTCTTTGACTTCCCGGAATTGAACTTGCCCATACCTTACCCTGGCCATGGATTTATTTAGGCTATATCAATTCCATCAAAGGGCCTGAGATATCTACTTCCGTTATGGAACGGAAGGGACAAATCATTTCTCGCATTATCTATTAATGCAGTATTACTCGTGACGCACCCAACGTATCCTACCTTGCTGCAAATAGTGTGTCGTCGCCGTTTTCGTCAATACATCTAAGTGCACGAGTTGTAATACCCATTAATAATAATCTTAAATTCTAAGGATCAATACACACGTCCATAGATAGGAACATCCAATGACACTATGAAATGTGGATTTCCTACTGGCGGGTCTCGTTCTCATAATATCCTCCTGGATATTACCAAGGGTGCACACCATGAGAAGGAGCCTCAAAGTTTTATGAGTCCTCACCCCTAATGACCTGTATTATTTGTGTCCCTCAAATAATATCATCCGGCCATAGAACATACATTCAAGAACAGTGTTATGGCACTTTCAGGTTCTCATCATAGCAGGGATCCACTACGACCCTTTAATGCAACAGCTGTCCTTAGGACATTATCACATGACATGTCACGCAGAAGAACAATCAAGATGTGATAAGGCTTTTATTTAATGAATAAATTACAAAGTAGTTGGTTCTAGACCACCAACTCCAACAGACTCCCACTTGGACTAGAGCCAACTGCTAACAACCTTTAACCCGCTAGCTCTCACATGATATTCATTCTTCTGTTGAGATAGGGCTTTAGTCATGGGGTCCGCCATGTTCTCTTCCTTGGACACTCTGCTCACTGCAACTTCACCCCTTTGATAGAAATCCCTCAAGAGGTGATACTTCCAGAGTATGTGCTTTGTCTGTTGATGTGACCTTGGTTCTTTTGCAAGAGCCACCGCTGCAGTATTATCACAATACAATGTAATGGGGTCTTTACTGCTAGGCACCACATCAAGCTCCTGGACAAAGTTCCGAATCCAAACAGCTTCTTTGGCTGCATCAGAAGCCGCTATATACTCAAACTCCACTGTAGAATCGGCGAAAACTGGCTGCTTTGAACTCTTCCAGCTCACAGCTCCTCCATTGAGACAGAAAACATATCCATATTGCGACTTCATATCATTCTGATCTGTTTTAAAACCAGCATCAGCATACCCTCTGATGACAAGCTCCTCATCTCCTCCATACACCAGGAACATATACTTAGTTCTTCTCAGATACTTAAGGATAGTCTTAACAGCAGTCTAATGTTGTTCTCCTGGATCTGCTTGATATCTGCCTACCATTCTCAGTGCATAGGCAACATCAAGCCTGGTACATAACATGGCATACATGATGGATCCTATAGCCGAAGCGTATGGGATCTTGCCCATCCTATCTTTCTCCTGTTGTGTCTGGGGACACATTTTCTTAGAAAGATGTAAGCCATGTGACACTGGAACCAATCCCCTCTTGTATTTTTCCATACTAAATCTCTTTAGTATCTGGTCAATGTATGTACCCTGACTTAGTCCAAGCAGCCTCTTGGATCTATCACGAATGATCTTGATCCCTAGAATGTAGGCTGCTTCTCCTAAGTACTTCATGGATAAACACTTATTTCAACCAGTCCTTAACTGACTGTAAGGATGGTATGTCGTTTCCAATAAGCAATATGTCATCAACATATACCACTAGGATGACGACCGCATTCCCATTAAACCGCTTATAAACACATGGCTCACATTCGTTCTTAATGAAACAAAATTCCTTTATGGCTTCATCAAATCGAATGTTCCATGACCTGGATGCTTGCTTTAATCCATAAATGGATTTCTGCAACTTACAAACCCGTTTGGCTTCACCTGGTGTCACAAAACCTTCTGGTGGTGTCATATAGACATCTTCCTGAAGGTTCCCATTAAGGAATGTTGTTTTGACATCCATCTTCCAAATCTCGTAGTCATGGTAAGATGCTATGGCAAGTATGATTCTTATGGATTTAAACATGGAAACTGGCGAGAAGGTTTCATCATAGTCAATTCCTTGACGATGTCTGAATCCTTTAGCCACTAGCCTTGCTTTATAGGTGCTAACTTGACCTTCCATGTCCAGCTTTATTTTGAATACCCATTTGCATCCAACAGGCTTTACATCAACTGGCTCATCGACCATAACCCAAACTTGGTTCTGATACATGGAATCCATCTCAGAATTCATAGCTTCTAGCCATCTTGCAGCTTCTTATCTTTCTACTGCTTCCTTGTAGGAGAGAGGTTCATCATTGTCCAACAATAATGATTCACCATCCTCGATGACTAGGAAACCAAATCTCTCTGGTTCCCTTACCTCTCTTGAGCTCCTACGCAGTACTTGTGTTTCTGGAACCTCTTCCACGGGGACCTATGGAACTTGTTCCTGTACCAACTCCTGTGTATCTTGAGCATCAACTTTGTCGAAGTCAATCTTGCTCCCACTATCCTTCTTGAGGATGTGCTCCCTCTCAAGAAAGACAGTTTTTCTAGCGACAGTCACTTTCTTGTCTTTGGGGTTATATAGGTAATATCCTTTTGTTTCCTTGGTATATCCTATAAAGATACACTTCGTGCCCCGAGGTGCTAGTTTGTTGCCTGAGAAGGCCTTAACAAACGTCTCTCATCCCCATACACGTGTGTGCGACAAAGTGGGTTTCCTTCCATTCCATAACTCGGATGGAATTCCATTTGCTTCCTTAGTTGGTACTCGGTTTAATGTGTATGCTGCAGTTTGTAATGCATATCCCCAAAAGGATAATGGAAGATCCGCATGACTCATCATCGACCTCACCATGTCCAACAAGGTGCGGTTCCTCCTTTCACTAACACCATTCCACTGTGGTGTATAAGGAGGAGTGAGCTGAGATAGAATCCCAGACTCCCGTAGAAGATCGATGAACTCTCACCTCGATCCGATCGAAGCTTCTTTATCTTCTTACCAAGTTGATTCTTTACTTCATTCTTGAATTCCTTAAATTTCTCTAAGGAATCTGGCTTATACCTCATTAAGTAGACATAGCCATATCTACTCAAATCATCAGTAAAAGTAATAAAGTAAGAATATCCACCTCTAGCTTCTACTGGAAATGGTCCACACACATCTGTGTGTACCAATCCTAGAAGCTCTGTGGCCCTTTCACCTTGTCCACCAAAAGAAGGCTTGGTCATTTTTCTTTGTAAACAAGCATGATATCTATCAAGTGGTTTTATCTCAGTAGAGTCTAAATAGTCATCTTAGAAGATCTTTGTCAAGCGCTTCTCGTTCACATGACCAAGGCAGTGATGCCATAACTCGGTGATGTATGAGTCATGTGAGTTTGTTTCGTTATCGATTGACAACACTTGGTTTTCGTAATTTAATACATACAAACCATTATTCAAATGTGCCATACCATAACATACGTTGTTCTTATAAAAGAGACAACCCTTATTTCCAAACTTGAAAATAAATCCATCCATATCCAAACAAGATACAGAAATTATGTTCTTGGTAACACTAGGCACAAAATAACAGTTTTGTAAAACCAAAATCATGCCAGTTGGCAATGAGAGGTGATAGTCACCAATAGCCAACGCAGCTAGCCTTGCGCCATTGGCAGCTCGAAGATCCACCTCTCCTCTGGCGATCTTTCTAAATCTACTTGGTTCCTGCATTTGAATACATATGTGAGCCCCACAAGCTGTATCAAATACCCAATGTGTAGAAATAGAAAGATTGCACTCGATAACGAACGCACCTTTAGCATCCCCACGCTTCTGGGTGCAGTTCCTCTTCCAGTGGCCCTGCTTGCCACATGCAAAACATACTGCTTCTCTTTCCTTGCCCTGCCTCTGGATCTTCCCCTTCTTGGAGGGACGGTGCTCGGGGGATTCAGACCGTTTATAAGTTTTTGGCCCCTTTGCCTTGTCCTTCCTTTTCTTGTTCACCATAAGGACTGCGGGTTTGTCACGCCCCATGTCCTTATCTACCTGGCGAATCAAGGTCAGAATCTCCGATAGACTCTTCTCATTGCCGCTCATGTTATAGTTGACAATGAAGCTAGAGAAGGTCTTGGGCAATGATGATAGGATGAGATCTGTACGCAAATCATCTGGGAATTTAATCCCTAAGATGTCCAAGCGTTCAATGTAGCCAATAAGCTTGACCACATGAGGCCCAGCTGGCACAGACTCTCCACGCTTCGTGGTAAACAAAGCATTGGAGATCTCATACCTGTCTTGTCTCGCCTTCTCTTGGTAGAGATCTTTAAGGTGAGACATCATTCTATATGCATCCATGTTTTCATGTTTCTTCAAGAGATCATTAGACATGGCTGATAGCATGAAACACTGGAAATCTGTGGCATCATCCATGTGTTTCATGTAGAGAGATAATTCCTCATCACTAGCCTCTTTCCTAGGCGCAACTGGAATAGGCTCTTCTAGCACATATAATTTCCTTTTGTGGCGAAGGACGATGCGTAAACGCCTCTGCCACTCTTGGAAATTGGTGTTGGTGAGAAGGTTTTCTTTTTCGAGTATGGTGCGCAATGATATGTTTGAAGTCATTTTCTTGCCATTTCTACAATTTAAGATGAGAAAAGGTTTAGTACTTTATTATAAAAATTGAGACAAATAAATAAATTAATACTTATTAGTCTCCCACTATTTTATCGAAATCCAATAGCCCTCACCATTGACTTCGAAATATTCTATTGCGTGAATATTATAATGGCAAGGATCCATATTTCCCTTCGCATTACCCCAACTAGGGTTGGTCAAGCAACTTGAAGGGTTTTAGGTAGGCATTCCAAATGCCAACTGCATTAACTCACAGTTCTTTGATCCGCTGAGTGGACTCCCCAATCCTGAAATCCTTTTTGGATTTCCTCAACCTTTGCCTCTTGGTCACACCAAGTCCTGCTGTGGTAGTCAACCCTTGATGAGAACCAAGTCAATTCAACCCAAAACCTTGAATTATAATTCCCCGATAATTGAAAGCACCCCAACTAGGGTTGGTCAAGCACTTTGAACTATGGTTCGATTCTAACCAAGATTATGGAAGGCTATGCCGACTTAATATTTATTTTGAGGGATTTTATCCTTATACGTAAATTGCCATTTTATTATCTTTGATTACATTCTTGTTAATATTAAGTGGGATATACTTAAGTGATTAACCATGTCTAAGATAATATTTACGTATAAGCCAATTTTATTTTAGTTCCATCTTGCATGCTCATTTAATTCATTAATTGTGTGATCGTGACAACACACCCACAATAAATAAACCATGAAACAGACAGAAATAAAATAAATGGTATGATCATGAGCTTTTCTATTGGTTAGTTTATCTAGCGGTTGATAAACTAACCCAAGACCTAGGAGAGAAACACCTTGAACCTTTTGGGTTCGTTTTTACAGCTTTCCACCTGTCCACCTTTGTATCTCCTTGGATTGGTTTCATCTTGGATCCTGACTTGAGCCGCCTCCACTAGCTTGGGAGCTCCATCAATTACATATGCATTTATCTCACACGCAGGTGAGGGGAAAAAAGGGGTTTTTACATAAAATAATCCTTGGGCGCGCAGGCCCTACATATTAATGAAGAGATGGCTCGCATGCCAAAAAATTTAATTTAAATAAATAAATTAAAAGAAACCATTCACATACAAAGGTCTCGGTCTAGCTCATGATCATCCATACATGCAATGATATTTACGCATAAATAAAACTAGCATTCAATTCTTTAATCGTTCTTGTTTAATATAAATCATGCTCGAATCAATTAATTATCTTTAATTAATCAATCCTTTTATCTTAAATCCCTTTTCTGAATTTCCTTGAGATTCTCATCCATCATAATTTTAAACAAATAAATTCATTTAAAATTATCCTTGTACACAACTTGTACCTTGGAGGCAACCCGGAAAATTCCCATTTATTACGCAGATGTTAAATTAAACACATATATATAAAACACCTATCACGTGTTTTGCCTTAGCTTTACGCCTGCACCATGGTACACGTATCAAGGGTTTGTATAATATAATAATAAATTTTAATAAATCTGCGTAATTTGGGTGAGTACACGGCGTGTAGTTCCGACTACACGGCGTGTACTTTTTCTTCACCGTCCATCCGAAGTACATGCCCGGGGATAGGGCGTGTTAATGTACTTCAGAAATTTTTGGAGTACACGGCATGTACAGTGGGACACACGCCGTGTAGTTTCCGCGTTACACGGTTTCCAGCCGGGTAGGCTATGTATGGAGTACACGACCCAACCCTAACCCGAAGGGACTACACGCCGTGTTCATTGGACCACATGGCATGTATTCCAGAAACCGTGTTCCACCTGTTTCTGGTCAACACACGGTGTCTTAAATTCTTAGAAAGAATCCAATACATGGCCTAATTTGGTGGATCAGTCAATGCATTGAACCTAGACTACACGGTGTGTACTTCCGAATACACGCCGTGTATTCTGGTGTTATACGGCCAGAAACATTTGGCTCCTCCGGATGAGTTCCTCTATTTTATTTTAATCAAAATTAAAAGAAAAATCTGTTTCTGTGAGGTGAACGAGAAACGAGAGAGGAGGAACAGATCTCGATATTCAGATTTCCAGAATGATTAAACATGAATTGAAATAACTAAATTATTAAATGCGTAAATCACCAACAAAAAACTAAATAATTATAACCAATGATATGACCCCCTCTGATACCACTTGTAGGTTCCGGGCGCAGCGGAAGCGCGTTGGTGGGTTTGCCCAACTTAATTTTTCATTAAACAATGTTCAATCCAAGATCCGTCACGATATAAAATGCCGAATCTTCGGAATAGAATGAAGAACGAAAAGAAAATATGAGTCCCGGAACCCTTGAGGAGGATCATCATATGTTGATTATAATTAATTTAATTAATGCATAAGAATTACCTCGTTGGAATTCTTTCTTCGTTGATGTGTCCGGTCATGATTCGGTGATCTGTCGTTGCGTCGTAGAATCCAAGTGTAGGATTCCTCTAGCGGTGATCCACATGTGTGTCACGTATCTCCGGACGTCGCCGAAGAGATCTCCGGGTGCTAGCGCAGAAGAACCTTCGCTTTCGATGTCCGCCTTCGACCGCCTTGATCCGGTGGAGGATCTTGCTCTCGTAACTTGAGGGCATTCTTGGTGGAAAGGTAATTCTCTCTTGGCTTGAGAGTATTTCCAAATCCGTTGTGCACAACAATGGCTCACAAAAAATGTTGGGGTTGCGAGGATATTTATAATCAGGTTTGAGGTTAATAGAGTTATGACAATAAATAAACACGTTACGCATTTTAATTATTTCATTAACTCTTATTGAAAACCCCCATGTCGAATTATTAATTCCTTGACATGCGCCCACGCTGATTATAATAAATATCATTTAATAAAACAATATTAAATCCTCAAAATCCCAATTGGAAAAACTACACGGTGTGTAATAATTAATACACGGTGTGTACTTGTTTTCCATAAAACTACACAGCGTGTATATTTAATATACACGGCGTGTACTTTTATTTTCCATTTTTCTCCACTACATTTATTAGAGCTTGAGTAATGACTATTTATTTCTTAAATAAATGTAAATGCATTACTCGCTAATAAATATATTATTTTATCCACATTATATTCTCTCGAATAACTAGTGTCAAAATAAATGGGATCAGACAACCTTAAATAATTATTAAACCACAGTCGGGAATAATATTTATTTAACTTGTTAAATTAATATTTAACTGAGATACATGGACACACTTATTGTGTGACCCTCTAGGCCTCTTTCTCAGTGGCATTAGGTTGAGCCTACCTAAAGTCCAAGGTTAGCATCTAGCAACACGCCAAGGCACCCATAGAGAAAGAAGTTAACACCGCAATGACGTGTCACCTCCTACGAACGCTTACCGTGTAATATAATCCCTTTGTCTCAATATCTCCAATCAAGCGGGTTGCATGCTAGTGCCATCAACCCATGTGCTTGATTATTCTTTCTTTGACTTCCTGGAATTGAACTTGCCCATACCTTACCATGGACATGGATTTATTTAGGCTATATCAATTCCATCAAAGGGCCTGAGATATCTACTTCCGTTATGGAACGTAAGGGACAAATTCTTTCTCGCATTATCTATTAATGCAGTATTACTCGTGACGCACCCAACATATCCTACCTCGCTACGAACAGTGTTTCGTCACAGTTTTCTTCAATACATCTAAGTGCGCGAGTTGTAATACCCATTAATAATAATCTTAAAGTCTAAGGATCAATACACACGTCCGTAGATAGGAACATCCAATGACACTATGAAATGTGGATTTCCTACTGGCGGGTCTCGTTCTCATAATATCCTCCTGGATATTACCAAGGGCGCACACCATGAGAAGGTGCCTCAAAGTTTTATGAGTCCTCACCCCTAATGATCTGTATTATTTGTGTCCCTCAAATAATATCATCCGGACATAGAACATACATTCAAGAACAGTGTTATGGCACTTTCGGGTTCTCATCATAGCAGGGATCCGCTACGACCCTATAATGCAACAACTGTCCTTAGGACATTATCACATGACATGTCATGCAGAAGAACAATCAAGAAGTGATAAGGCTTTTATTTAATGAATAAAGTACAAAGTAGTTGGTTCTAGACCACCAACTCCAACAATATTTTAGTTCAAAATGTGTGTCACTCACTGAAAACTGAGCAAACGTGCTCTGATTATCTTGATAATCTAGGAAAATGATTCATAAGTCATTTATGACGTGTGAGAATTAGTCTCATGTCAAACCAACACATGATGTGACTGATATTACTCAATTTGTATGTTTTCAGTTTAAAATGTAATTTTAGTAAAAAAAAATAAGTGACATACTCAAATTGATAACCCACACCTCAGTGATGGATATTTTGTGTGAGTTTCATAATCCAAACCTACACTCATATTTCTCAAGATAAATTGTGATGAGTCTATCCTAAGGCTATTTTTTAGTATTAAAATTGATGGATTAATGATTTTTGTCATTGGATTATTTGAATTTTGTCATTGGATTGGCTTACAGGCATTAGTGATGAATAAATTATTGCCATGGTCACATGAACATCATTAATGGCATTAGCGTTGAATAAATTATTGTCCCATAAACTATTTCTAAAATGTCAATGATTCCACCCACTTGTTTGTATATATATATAATATAATATATAAACATAAATGGAAAATGCGAAAAATATCATTGGCTTCTTGGGGGAAATAATCTACACTTTTGGCTCACTTGGCCTTTTCTATATAAATAATACACCACTTTTTCCATTGATTATGTTACATCTTCTTCTTCCCATGAATTTTAGCTTCTCCACCACCACCACTATCATCATAGTGACATTTAGAATTCCTGTGTATCTATAAGAACCTGGGTTTTTGGAATGGGTTAAAATCCTAACCCTATTTGAATTTTTGACTTGTTTTTTGAGAAAACTGGGAAAATCTGGGAAGTTTTGGAAATTTCCAGATTACACGCCGTGTACTCCAAAGTACATGCCATGTATGGGTTAGGAATATACTAGCCATGTGATTGAGGAGTTCATGTCGTGTGATGACCGTGTAAGGATTTCCTACTACACGGCATGTAGTGTGGCTTAACATGCCTTGTATTATCCTTTCCATGTACCGGCTAAGTTCTAGTTGTGTGTCGACCCATGTGGCGCATCCAAGCCATGTGGCTACCTCCACTTAAGTCAGAGTATGGACAACGAAACTACATGGTGTGTAGTAATTTATACATGCCATGTATTTTTATTTTTATTCACTTAAATGAAAGAGTGTCGTGTCTTATTTTGGAAAAAATCTTCTTATTCCCCAACTTCAGAACAGTCTCGTTCCAAAATCCCAAACTACATACGTTGCCCTAGATTATTCATACAAAGTCTGTTCTTCAATCCGTTAATGGCTATGGGATCCCATCATCAAGGATAAACCCATGTATCCTCTTTTGTTCTAGTTTCTTTGCCTCACACACTATAGTTTACATCTGAGCGAAATTATCAGGATTTGACGGAAATGTAGATCTATAAAGATCAGCTTTGAATTGGAGATTGATATCGGATATGCATGCATCTACAAGTCTTATATAGGTGGTTCATACCTCTTTTTTTGTTTTTGTGGTCATTTGTGCGGCGTGACTTTTAGCGCATATTTGGGTATTTTGATTGTGGACCTGTTTTACCTACCATTGCATATTAAATTGTTTATTTGACCTAGGGGATGCCTTTAGGTATGCCTTGTTTTCTATTTTGCATGAGCGGGGCCAGGCGAGGGGCAGTTTCTAATTTGGGGCATTTTGGTCAGGGGTTCCAAAATGGTATAAGTTGATTTTATTTGATTAAACTACTAAGTTTAATTGGTTAAGTCATGATATAAATTTTTAGAGGCTTCCAAGACCTTGGTACTGGTATGGGACAACACATAGTTAGTGCAATTCAACTATTTAGTTTGTTTTCCTATTTTAAGTATTTCTTTTGATTAAATATATATGTGATGTGTGATGTTACATATTCTGGAACCTTCAGGTTCTGTTGGGCGTGGCCTAGATATTCTTGAGTGATGTTGATCATAGGTTGGGCTTGTCCTGGGTTACATTGGGTGGTTCTAACCATGGGATTGAGCATCATAGACATCGTCTTGCGGTAGTGTGACTGTCAGGTTGGGCATGGACTGAGTTACTTGAATGGTGAGGCCATCAGACTTGAGGGACATGGTCGTAGGGACATGAGGTGTTAGAGATTTTGTGGCTTGGGTACTATTTTGGTGATTACCGCTCACCTAGAAACTTTGAGTAGTGTGCACACAGAGAGGCTTTGTGATGAGGTGATTTTGACCAATCATGTGGGTAGAGGCCCTCGTTAGTTACAGTTTACGTACTATTGGTTTGGGGGTGCTTGTCGTAGGAATCCACATTGAAGGTGAGGAGCCGTCAGGGGATATCGTTGAGACTGTTGGGTTGGGGGGAAGAGGTTCACTGTGGTTTGAGGGAAGACATCGATGTTCCTCCTATTACTGATTTTAGGGAAGACATCACTTTCCCTCTGGTCACTCTATTGAGGGAAGATATCACTGTCTCTATGATTACTTATTTGAGGATAGACATCACTATTTCTTTGAGTTACTACTGCTTGGGTGTTCCTTCAGGATGTTGGTACTTGAGACACGTAGTGTCAGGAAGCACATGGTGCTGGGTTACTTGACTGATATTCCAGCATTAGCCGAAGCAGGTGACACTCCATGGTGGCTGCTGAGCACCAATAGAGTTTATATTTATTTTTGCATCATATTGTTTACTACTTTATTTATAAATGTATTCATGCTTAAACACTTATATTAGGTACGCACCATTGGGTGTTATCCTACTGAGATTCGTCTCACACCCTGCACAAGCCCTTCGGGACGCGTGTAGACTTTATAGATTTACGTGCAGTAAAGAGGTCAACTTCAAGAGCTGAATTGTGTTAGTTGTTTCATGGAGATGGTATGGACCTTGAGGTCATGCCTGGATGGAGTTTACTTTGATTAGTTTCCATTCTGTATCAGAATGCTTACTTGTTATTATAGTTACTATTGGTTAGCCATTGACGCCCCTTTTATATATTGACTTGCTATGGATGCATGACTTATCTATTTTAGTAGTTGTTATAAGTGGTCAGCATACTGTTTTGTTTACTTTAAACTGCACTTGCTTATGTATTGCGTCCACTGTTTATTGCTATTGATTGTTCTTCTGGTATACGGGTCTGGTTTGAGTCTACTAACTCATTTATTTCCACTGCATGTTATATATTATTACTCGGACCAGTACCATTATTTTTCCTCCTCTGAGAGGGTATAGCCTCCCTACTATACCTATTATACCCTCACTGCTAGTCGGCAGCCTTTGTCATTTGGGGAGGTGCGCCTAAGGTAGTAACACTCAACCCATTTAGCACTATTTGGGTGGTTGTTTGGGTCTGGGTCATTACAAAGTGGTATCAGAGGAGTTCTTGACATGGATTTAGTAGCAGTGTTTTGCTGGATACTAATGAGATTGAGACTTATATTTTTTATTTCTTTTGGTTTTACTATTTGGGATATGGTAGAGTGGAGATAGGTTGTTAGTGGAACTGGGTTTCTAGCTTGTTCTTGGGTGCTTGCAGCCCTAGGTACGAGGGATGGACCAAGTTGCCATGGGTGGGAATTGATTTTTTCTTTTTCTCATATTACAATTTATATGATTTCCACCTCGGTGTCTCACATGGTGTGTGATGTTATTGATTGTGATATGTAACCCTTAACCCGGTGTGGTAAGGGAGAATTGGACCTTGGCATGGTATGGAAAGGCGTGATTGTTTGGATTTTGATAGGCATATTTTTAGGGTATTTCAATTTCATAACTTCACATATGCTTTGTGAAGTGATAATTTCATGTGAATAGTATCAATTTCCATGCCTTGTATTCTTTGAAATGTGAATAGGTGAAATTCCTGATAGAATTGATTGTTTATTGAAATGTTTTATGTCATGCTTTATATATTTGTAGAATTACATGTGGTGGGGTATTTGGGTATGGAAATTATAAGATCAGGTAGGTACTATGGTTGAGGTTATTATGATCTTCAGGATTGGGAGACTCGGTCGTCGGTTTGAGACAAAGTTGGTTGTCAGGACGGGCATGGCCCAAGGTACTTTTGATACTTATCTCTGTTGAGGGTAGGTAAGGATGCCATGAGGCCAAGATGCCATGGGTATGGGTTGCGATGGGGGAGAGTAAGGGTAGTAGTTATGTGCTACCTTGTACTGATTTTCCTATTTGTGTAAACATATTGTTATATATATATATGTGGGTTATCTGACCATTTATGGTATTCAGCAGGTTTCTTTTAGACGACTCGGGTGGAGTGTCATGCGGGAGATGGTACAGTGCCGTAGGAGCATGATCAAGTTTAGGATCTGGTGTAGGTAGTGCATGAGCTACTGATACAGGCTCAGGGATATGATCTGGTTCAGGATCCAATGTAGGCAGGACAACAGCTGGGTTTGGCAGTGTTTGGATCGTGGCTCGATGAGCAGCTCTGGTCTAGTCTGGTACGTGTCTTGCAGGGGATCGACAGAGGCGCATAGGGTGCAGAGCCATATATGGAATATCTGACGTGAGAGTTCCAGTCACAACACCCACTACTTTTTCATGGAGAGGGTGGTCCATAGGAGGCTAAGAACTGGATAGAGAGCATTTAGATGATCTTTGAGAAGCTCGAGATGCCTTCAGGGCAGAGGGTCAAGCCGGCGATGTACGTGTTGCAAGGACTAGCGAAGCGTTGGTGGGATGTGCAGGTTTAGGCTCACAGGCACGAAGGACTGGCATGGAAGGGATTTGAGGATAGGTTTTTTGAGCACTTTTATCAAGATACACTGAGGGCCAAGAGAGCTTGGGAGTTCTTGATCCTTCAGTAGGTATATGTGTTCGTCATGGACTATGCAGCTACTTTCACTGAGCTGTCTTGCTTTGCACCGCGTATGGTAAGCGATGAATCAAAAAGGGTGAGTGTAACGCCCTGACCCTAGTTACCCAGAGTCTATTCATTATTATATAACATTGTCATGATCACAAGGGATCAAATCCTGAAAGACCAATCAATTTAGTAGCCTTGGAATTACTACATACATACATAAGTTTTACATTACATTATAAAATTAAAAAAAAAACATGTATCCTTTGACCACATTCATATCCCTTAGACTATCCCTACAGTTCAGTCATAATATACTTCTTCGCATCCTGGGAAAAATAAAACATAGAAATGGGTGAGCTCAGGTGCTCTGTAAGGATAACAATATAACAGAAACTTTCATAAATAAGCATAAACATTTAAGGAAATGTATAAGACTAAAACACAATCCTTTTAAACTTAAACTTCAGTATAATATGTCAAAGATAAATAAAATAATTTCATTTACTTATTCACATGGATATTCTACTAGTCGAATAATCACATGTAATATCAATAGATAATTTCATAATGATGGAATGCATAATGTCGGACATCATAACCACATAGTCAAGGCCTCATGCCAAGACTACAAATAATATTTTTTTCAAGGCCTTATTCCAAGACACTAGTTTGTCTCATGAGACCTACCGATGCATCGAGGAGCTATAGAGGTCTCCACACATCACTTACTAAGTCCAATGTATTCCTCATATGAAAAGGTTGAAACATAACATAAACATTCGTATTAAAACTAGCATACAAAATGTTAATACTTTAACCATAAGCCATGATTGGTATAAAAATAACACATCTACAATCAAAAATATCACAAAAACTTCAATACAATATGGAGAATTGTATCATAACAAATCAACTTCAAACAAGTGTAAAATCCATCAAAGGATATTGACATAGATGAAATCAAAACTGTTTGAGAAAAATATCTCTTTCTATTTTGAAATCATTTAAAAGTTAGGTAATTATAAAAGAAAACTTTTATTTTGAAAATATTATTATAATCTTGTAAGGGAATCTTCAAAGATTTTACAACATCAGAAAATAGTCTCACCCTCTGTATATGTTAAAAAAACATTCTTTCCTTAATTTTGTCGCAAAGGTCATAAAGGACCTTGTTTGGAAAAGGACGGAAAGATTCCTTTATAAAAATTTTATAAAAATTCAAACAAGGGTATAAATGACTTTAAACCATAGTCTAGGAAATAGTAAAAATGTTTTGAAATACATTTTTAAGAAACACGGATGTGGATGATAAAGAGGTCCCAGTAGATACTCACGTATAAACAACCTCGGATAATGAAGAGATTGTAGAATTAACCCTTACCTTGTACTTTTACTTGATCGAGGGTACTTTAACCACCTTTATAATAGTTAAATCATTGTTATTAAATTATTAAAGAACCACATATATAAATATGATATCATATATAATTTTATAATATTGCTTTGTTAATAATATTTCAGCAGCATCATCGTTTTGGGTGTTAACTAATTCATTTTCCTTTATATACTTGGTTATGTAAGCCATGTTTGTTATGGATAGGATGTATTTTATTCATATCCGGAATGATATTATGTTCTTAAACATTAGTTTTAATCATAAAATAAAAATTATTCTTGAATGGTTATGGTGGGGAATGAATTTCATCGCGTTCGTGGAGACGGTAGTCCTTACGTACGCACGAGCGATAATATCATTCTATTGATGGTGAAATAATATGTAATTGGGTGGTATTTAAAATATAAATAATCCTTAAAATTTTATATTTATTATTTACATCATTTATACTCATTATTATACCCATCCAAATAATAAAGTGTTTGAATAACAAACTACACCACGATGTGGAGACGGTAAGCCGTACGTGCGTAGGTATAGTGACTTGTCATTCATAGGAGGGATAGAATAATGAATATGATTGTACCATATTTATAATAAAATCATGTTATTTATAAGGTACTGGAGTTATTATTTTTTTATGTAAACAACAAAGAAAGAGGAAGTGGAAGAAGAAAAGAACTTTGAAAGATGTGGCGAAATTATTACCTCTTCTTCGGGTGTTTCCTTTTGAGTTGATCAAAAAGGATCCTTAGGTTGGATTTATGATCAAATTAAGGCCTCTAGGTATAATTGAGGGTAGTTTGGACGATATTTTAGGAGGTTTTGGCTGAGCCAAATGGCTTTGGAGGTGTGATTTTGAGAGAAATGGAAGTACCCTTTTATAAGAGAGGTGAGGGTCACTTTAGGAAAAACTTGAAATATTATTTTATTATACAATCATATTCAATTTATAATGGATTCAAAATGATTTATTTAGAGTATAAGGTAGTTAAGGTTCTAAAACATCTCAACCAATAGGTTTTAGATAGGTTTAGGTCACCATATTAACCTTATCTTTTAGATTTAACTCTTAGTTAAATAGTTTAACTTTTACCATGTATTCTTTTTTTATTATAATAAATGGTTAATAAACTTACTATGAAAATCCAAGAGAACTCAAAGTGGTTCATTATTAATATATATAACCTTATCTAAGTCCTTTTTCTGAACATTATACTTTTTTTAATATTATATCAATTAATAATATACTATTTGTTTTAAAAACTCAATTATGTCAATTTTGACACTATTTTGTATTTTGTTTTTGTGAAAGTCATAACAACTTTATAACTTATAAAAAAATTATTTAATAAACCTTAACATGTCATATTAACCTATAAAATTATTTTAATTCATCAAAAGTCTCAATTTACATTTATTTGGATATTTATAATATCAATTTTTTAATCTTTCAATAATAAGGTAATTACTACATCATCATTGTATCATAAATAAATTTAATTATTTAATGTCTAAAAATTATAAATAAAATACCATTATGTAGGAAATATTTTTTTATTTCTAATGAATATTTATAGACAAACTTATCTTATGTATAACCCTATATTAAAAATGTTTTAGTTATTAAACTTTGAATTTAACACTTTTAACTCTTCTTTAAATAAAATAATAATAAATGTCCTAATCTAATTCAAGTGGATCAAAATGATAATATTTTATTACTAAGGTTTATTTTGGTCTAAATACACTTATACAATAGAATTAGGACATGTTTTAGGGTAATTATAATATCATTTTTACCTTTAATTACCCTATTTACTTTTAACAGTGGTAAATAAAATTCAAAAGTTTCTATTCACCAAAAATTATTTTCATCCTATTGAACCAAATTTTATTTACTGAGGTAAATTTTGTCTCTTTGATTTTTTAAATCCAATTCACAGAAGTGGTAAAATTAAGTTTTATGCAAATTTTCCAATGTGCCTAGAAGGTGGGTAAAAGATGGTAAAAAGTTCAATAAAAGTTTATACATCTAATCTTATTATAAAATAACTATAATGAATTAAATTGAACTTATATAGGTATTATGTATCTATTTTTACATAAAATAAATTTAAATAAAATAAATAATTATTTAAATAAAAATTAGGTTTTAAACAATAATGCAGTGTTTTTCACTATTCATCAAAAATTGAATGTTTTCAGAAAAATACCAAAAATTCACCCTAAGATAATTTTGATATTATAAATCCAAAAATGAAGTCCATTTTGAAAAATAAAATTTATAAAATTTCAAAGAGTGGGTATTATTATTCATAACATCTAGTTTGATTGGTCGTGGTGTGTTAAAACTCCAAGTTGCGTACAACGCAAGATATTACATTTTTCAAAGGGAAACATACCATAGAAGCTTGGGGTGTTACATTCTCCCCCTCCTTAAAATAATTTCATCCTCTAAATTTCTTGAATATTACTTCATAAAAGGATTTGATTGGTTCTTCATCATAAGTTCCTCGGGTTCCCACGTTGCCTCTTCCATCTTATGATTTCTCCATAGAACATTCACCAAGTGAGTCGTCCGGTTTCTCAACACTTGTTCTCTAGTATAAATAATTATGATAGGATATTCACAATAATATAAGTCGGGTTCCAGTTCTATTTCTTTATAGGTGAGTACATG
Organism: Viscum album; assembly: GCA_963277665.1. Classification (NCBI taxonomy): domain Eukaryota; kingdom Viridiplantae; phylum Streptophyta; class Magnoliopsida; order Santalales; family Viscaceae; genus Viscum; species Viscum album. Next base: position 438,055,078 of record OY728145.1, on the reverse strand, counting down.
AATTGGGTCAGGCATGTACTTTCTCAACAGTGATGCGTGGAACACATCATGAACTTTGGAGAGACTTGGCGGCATTGTCAAACAATAAGCTACAACTCCAATTCGTTCTAGAATTTCAAAAGGTATGATGTACCTGGGACTTAATTTTCCCTTCTTACCAAATTGTATAACACCCTTCCATGGAGATACCTTCAAGAAAACATGATCTCCTACTTGAAATTCCAAATCTTTCCTTCAGTTATCAGCATAGCTATTTTGTCTACTTTGAGCTGCTTTGATATGGGTTTGGATAACCTTCGCCTTTTCTATTGTTTCCTCAACAATTTCTAGGCCTACGAGTTTTCTTTCACCAACATCATCCCAACAAGTTTGTGTTTGAAATCTCTTTCCATATAATGCTTCATATGGTGTCATATGAATACTTGAATGGAATCTATTATTATAGAAAAATTCTACCATAGGTAAATATTGATCTCACGTACCTTGAAATTCGGGTGAGCAATATACCAACATGTATTCTAAGGTTTGAATAGTCCATTCTGATTGTCCATCAGTATGAGGGTGGTAGGCAGTGCTCAAACTAAGTTCAGTATCCAAGGCCTTCTGAAGACTTTTTTAGAATCTTGATGTAAAACAGGGATCATGATCAGAAACAATAGATAGGGGTACTCTATGAAGTCTTGCAACTTCATTAATATATTTCCTTGCTAGACTTTCAAGTGGTAAATCTTCTCTTATAGAAAGAAATTTTTTTGACTTGGTAAGACAATCAGCAATGACCCATATTGCATCATTTCTTCTAGAATTCTTTAGTAGCCCCATGAAAAATTTCATCATAATATCATCTCATTTCCACTCAGGTATGGGAAGAGGTTGCATGAATCCTCTAGGATGTTGTCTTCCAGCCTTCACCTGTTGAAATACCGTATATCTTGACACATAATCAGAAATCTCCCTCTTCATGTTGTCCCACCAAAAATGTTCCTTCAAATCTCTATACATCTTAGTGCTACCATGGTGTATAGAGAAATTGGAGCTATGAGCATCATCCAACAATTCCCTATTTAGATCAGGTATATCAGGAACACAAAGTCTCTTCCCAAATTTTAAAATTCCATCTTCATATACAAAGTCAATCAATCTCTCATCATTCATAGCTTTAATTTTATTTTGAAACTCCTCGTTATCAATCTGAGAACTTTTTATCCTTTCTAGTAAAGTTGGATTGGAAACCATTTGAAAAAGTATTTATGTTTCACCTTCCATGATTATTTCCATATCCATATTTACTAGATCCATGAACATAGGATCCCTTTAAACTCTCATCTTGTTCAAAACTCCATGATCCTTTCTAATCAAAGCATATGCCACCTTATTTTCCTTCCTCGGGTGGCAGTGTATAGTGCAATCATAATCCTTGAGTTGTTCAATCCATCGTATTTTCCTCATGTTGAGTTCTTTCTGTGAGAAAATATATATCAAACTCTTGTGATTGGTATGTATCTCACATTTTTCACCATAGAGATAGTGTTTCCATATCTTCAAAGTAAAGATTATAGCTGCTAACTCAAGATCATGAGTGGGATAGTTTTTTTCATGAATTTTTAGTTGTCATGATGCATAGGCAATAACCCTATCATTATTCATAAGGACACAATCAAGTCCTTTTTTTTATGCATCGCTATAAATAACAAACCAATCATTCCTCGGTGGTAGAATTAAGATAGAATAATTTACTAATCTTCTCTTCAGTTCTTCAAAACATTATTCACACTCTTTTGTCCAAACAAATTTAACCCCTTTATGTGTGAGTTTGGTTAATGGGTTTTCCAATCGGTAAAAATTCTGGATGAAACACCGATAATAACCTGCTAAACCAATAAAACTGCATACCTTAGTTATACTCGTCGGTTTTATCCATTCTTGGATTGCCTTGGTCTTTTAAGGATCAACATTGATTCTATCCTTAGAGACAGTATGGCCAAGAAAATAAATTTCCTGAAGCCAGAATTCACACTTGCTAAACTTCCCATATAATTCATTTCTTCTGAGGGTTTTCAGAATATTGCACAATTGATTTTCATGATCTTCATAGATTTTTGAGTATACCAAGATATCAACAATAAATACCACTAAAAATTCATCATGATCAAGATATTCCTCTAAAACTCTATTCATTAGATCCATGAAAACAGAGGGTGCATTAGTCAGTTCAAAAGGTATTACTGTAAACTCATAATGCCCGTACCTGGTTCGAAATTCTATTTTTGGAATGTCTTCCTTCTTCACACACAACTGATGATATCCAGATCGAAGGTCAATATTTGAAAAATATTGAGCTCCGTGAATTTGGTCGAATAAATCATCAATGTGAGGTAGGGGATACTTGTTCTTTATTTTTATAGCGTTGATCTCCATGTAGTCAATGCACAACCTCATAGATCCATCTTTCTTCTTATAAAAAAGAACAGGGGCTCCACATGGAGAAACACTAGGGAAAATAAATCCTTTATTACTCAATTCCTCTAGTTTTTTATTTAGTTCCACTAATTCCATAGTGTCCATTCTATAAGGGGTCTTCAATATAGGCCTTGAACCAAGAATTAAATCAATGGAAAACTCAATTTCTCATTCTGGAGGATGACTAGGTAAATCCTCTAGAAACACATCAACATATTCTTGCACAATAGGTGCATCCTCTATTTGAACATTCCTTTCCTCATCAGTAGTTATTTCATTCTCTTCCTCCCTAATAATTGAATTTAGTTGAGCTGTTGGGGGTTGATCTAGATAAGAATCAGGTGGTGACATTTTGGCTCTAAAGATAAGGTACTCCTTATCATCATCAAAAATTGTAACCTCTTTCTTCTAATAATAAATTTTCGCATCATGGTCCGAAATCCAATACATACTGAGGATTATATCAAATTCAATCATGGGTATGAGGATGAGATAAGCAGATAAAGAACATTTATGTGCCCTAATGAGAATTGTTTCACAAAACTTTGTTGCAATGATACTTTCCTTATGAGTTTTCACTGACAAATCCCTTGTTAAATAAAATTGGAAATAACTAATTTTCTTAGCAAACTGGGAAGATATGAAACAATGTGATGATCCAGAATCAAATAAAGAATTGTCTAAACTTGAGGAAACCATTAAATTACCTGCCACCATGTCTTTTGGAGCTTCAAACTCATTAATAGTGATCACATAATCTTGGCCTTTATACCTTGGCCTTTTGAGGTAAGTTTCCTTAGTGCTTAGGACATTCATTTTCATAATGCCCCATTTCTCTACAATTATAGCATTCAATATTGACAACCTCTTTCTTTCCCTTGCAATCACGAGCTTGGTGGACTTTTTCACCACACTTGTAACAAACTCTCATTCCATTCAGGCAAGTACTGGGGTGTTTATTCCCACATTTACCGTAGGATGGAAATTTAACTTTTCCCTTCTACCCCTTATTTCCATTTCCAGAGTGTTCCAGCAGATCTTATCTTCTCTTGATTTTCTTTAAAGTCATAATACTTTGAGAATTACTTTTCAATATTGATAGCACATTAGAGAATATATTCGTATGATGAGAATGATTTTGAGACAAATTCTTGATAGATAAATGGTTTTAACCCATCTAAGAATCGATCAATATTACTCCTTGGGTTATGTATATAATCTGCTGCATGCCTTACTAACCTTGTAAAGTTAGCCTCATACTTTGCAACATTCTCATCCTCTTTTTTCCTTAGACTCAAAAATTGTCTTTCCATATACGCTTGATGGTCACGAGGAAAGTATTTTTCTAATAAAATCTCTTTAAACTCCCTCCATTCCATATTTTATACTTCTTTATCTTCCTTTATGTTTTGAATTAATGACCACCATTGATCTACATCTCCCGTGAGGCGATAAACTACCATGAAAACTTTTTCCCTTCACTACTCCCCAAAGCATGAAATATTTTTCTGAGTAACTTATCCATTGATCAGCTACAAATGTATTTGTATTCCCATTGAATGTTAGTGGTTATTGCCTCATGAAGCGGTCTAACATTGATCCTCCGCTTTGTAGATCGGGGTGCTCCATATGGGTAAGGTTATTATTCATAACCTAAGTGAGTTGTCCCAGTATGGTGATAAGCTGATCAGCACTAGTTTCATCACCATCTCCATTATAATTATCTTGAGTAGGAGAAAAATATCTACATGGATTACGTGCGTTGATAAGGTTTCCATTCTTTCCACTAAGTGTCATTTCTAAACAATGTCATACACTATATTAGTTTATGAATCACAATACATAATTCCAAACTTATAAAACACTTAACATAAATTGAACAGTTTATGGATATAATCCATAATCATAAAAATGTTTTCTTTGATTAGGTATATACTCATAAATCCTTTATAATGGTTTGTAAAGAAAATTTGAATTATCCTAAGCATATCCCCCAGGAGTGTTGTAACCAAGAGTGCAGCAAGGCCCGTTGTCATGTACTAGTATACCTCGGGTCAAGCTCGAAACTCCTTATCGGAGTTTTCACTCCTAGGTATATTTGTTTCAAATCCTCCTCTACCTACTCGTATCCAGATAGGGATGTACTACTTGGAAAACTCACAAAATCTCTACATTACCAAAATTCTAGGAAGTTATTCTATACTAATCCACAAAGTCTATCTTAGGGTAATGTTATTTAATCAGATTTTTTCTAAATATAACTTCCAAGGTTTGTACTAAACTTCCTCTGATACCAACTGTAATACCCCAACCCCAATTACCTAGAGTCGGTGCATTATTACATAACATTGGCATGATCGCAAGGGATCAAATCTCGAAAGACTAGTCGGTTTAGTGGCCTTGGAAGTACTAGATAAATACATAAGTTTTACATTACATTATAAAATGAAAAACAGCAATAACATTGTCTCCTTTGACCACATTCATATCCCTTAGACTATCCCTGTAGGTTAATCATAATATACTTCTTCGCATCCTGAGAAAAATAAAACATAATAAGGGGTGAGATCAGGTGCTCAGTAAGGATAACAATATAGTAAAAACTTTCATAAATAAGAATAAATATTTAAGGCAATGTATAAGACTAAAACACAAGCCTTTTAAATATAAACTTCAGCATAATATGGAAAAGATAAATCAAGTAATTCAATTTACTTATTCACATGGATATTAAACTAGTTGAATAATCACATGTAATATCAAAAATCAATTTCATAATGATGGAATGCATAATATCGGACATCATAACCACATAGTCAAGGCCTCGTACTAAGACTAAAAATAATATTTTTTCAAGGCCTTGTTCCAAGACACTAGTTTGTCTCATGAGACCTACTAATGCATTGAGGAGCTATAGCAGGCTCCACACATCACTTACTAAGTCCAATGTATTCCTCATATGAAAAGGTTGAAACATAACATAAACATTCGTATTAAAACTAGCATACAAAATGTTAATACTTTAACCATAATCCATGATTGGTATAAAAATAACACATCTACAGTCAAACATATCATAAAACTTTCAATACAATATGGAGAATTGTATCATAACAAATAAACTTCAAACAAGTGTAAAATCCATCAAAGGATATTGACATAGATCAAATCAAAACTGTTTGAGAGAAATATCTCTTTCTATTTTGAAATCATTTAAAAGTTAGATAATTATAAAAGAAAACATTTATTTTGAAAATAATATTATATGCTTGTAAGGGAAGCTTCGAAGATATTATAATGGTCGAAAATAGCTGCATCTGTCGTATACATTAAAAAACATTATTTCCTTAATTTTGTCTAAAAGGTCGTAAAGGACCTTGTTTGGAAAATGACAGAAAGATTCATTTATAAATATTTTATAAAAAGTAAAACAAGGGTATAAATGAATTTAAACCATAGTCTAGGAAATATTAAAAATGTTTTGAAATACATTTTTAAGAAACACGGATGTGGATGATAAAGAGGTCCTAGTAGATACTCATGTATAAACAACCTCGGATAATGAAGAGATTGTAGAATTAACCCTAACCTTGTACTTTTCCTTGATTGGGGGTATGTTAACCTCCTGTATGATAGTTAAATCATTGTTATTAAATTATAAAATAACCATATACATAAATATTATATCATATATGATCTTCTAATATTGCTTTGTTAATAATATTTCAGTAGTGTCATCATTTTGGGTTTTAACTGATTCGTTTTCCATTATATGCTTGGTTATGTAAGCCATGTTTGTTATGGATAGGATGTATTTGATTAATATCTGGAATTATATTAGTTATTAAAAATTATTTTTAATCATAAAATGTAAATTATTCTAAAATGGTTATAATGGGGAATGAATTTCATCACGTTCGTGGAGACGGTAGTCCGTACGTACGCACGAGTGACAATATCATTCTATTGATGGTCAAATCATATGTATTTGGATGGTATATCATATATACATAATCCTTAATATGTGATATTTATTATTTACATCAGTTATACTCATTATTATAACCATCCAAATAATGGAGTGTTTGAATCACAAACTACACCGCGACATGGAGACAGTAAGTCGTACGTACGCACGTATGGTGACATGTCATTCATAGGATGGATGGAATAATGAATATGGTTGTACCATATTTATAATAAAATCACAGTATGTATAAGGTACTGGAGTTATTATTTTGGTATGGAAACAACAAAGAAAGAGGAAGTGGAAGAAGAAAAGAACTTTGAAAGAGGTGGTGAAATTATTATCTCTTCTTCAGGCGTTTCCTTTTGAGTTGATCAAAAGGGCACCTTAGGTTGGTTTTCTGATCAAAGTAAGGCCTCTATGTATAAGTGAGGGTAGTTGGGAGGATATTTGAGTAGATTTTGGCTGATCCAAATGGATTTGGAGGTGTGATTTTGAGAGAAGGGGAAGTACCCTTTTATAAGAGAGGTGAGGGTCACTTTAGGAAAAGCTTGAAATATTATTTTATTATACAATAATATTCAGTTTATAATGGATCAAAAATAATTTATTTCATGGCTAAGGTGGGGATGGGTCAAAAACCTCCCAACCAATAGTTTTTAGAGAGGTTTAGGTCACCATATTAACCTTATATTTTTTATTTTACTCTTAGTTAAATAGTTTAACTTTTACCATGTATTCTTGTATTATTATAATAAATGGTTAATAAACTTACTATAAAAAGTCATGTGAATCCCGAGTGGTTCATTATTAATATATATAACATTATCTAAGTCCTTTGGACAAAATTTATATTTTTAGGAATATTATATCAATTAATAATATAGTATTTATTTTAAAAACTGAATTGTGTCAATTTTGACACTATTTGGTATTTTGTTTTTGTGAATGTCACAGCAACTTTATCACTTCGAAAAAAATTTATTTAATCAACCTTAACATTTCATATTAACCTATAAAATTAGTTTAATTCATAAAAAGTCTCAATTTACATTTATTTGGATATTTATAATATCAATATTTTAATCTTTTAATAATATGGTGATTACTGCATCATCATTGTATCATAAATAAATTTAATTATTTAATGTCTAAAAATTATAAATAAAATACCATTATGTAGGAAATATTTTTATATTTATAATGAATATTTATAGTCGAATTTATCTTATGTATAACTCTATATTAAAATTGTTTTAGTTATTAAACTTTGAATTTAACACTTTTAACTCTTCTTTAAATAAAATAATAATAAATGTTCTAATCTAATCCAAGTGGACCAAAAGGATCATATTTTATTCCTAAGGTTGATTTTGGTCGAAATACACTTATACAATAGAATTAGTAAATGTGTTAGGGTAATTATAATATCATTTTTACCTTTAATTACCCTATTTACTTTTAATCGTGATAAATAAAGTTCAAAAGTTACTATTCACCAAAAATTATTTTCATCTTATTGAACCAAATTTTACTTACTGATGTCAACTATGTCTCTCATAATTTTGAAATTAAATTCACATAAGTGATAAAATTAAGTTTTATGCAAATTTTCAAATGTACCTAGAAGGTGGGTAAAAGACGGTAAAAAGTTCAATAAAATTTTATACATCTAATCTTATTATAAAATAACTCTATTGAATTGCATTAAACTTATAAAGATATTATGTATCTATTTTTGACATAAAATAAATTTAAATAAAATAAATAATTATTTAAATAAAAAGTAGGTTTTAAACAATGACACAGTGTTTTTCACTATTCATCAAAAATTGAAAGTTTTCAGAAAAATACCAAAAATTCACCCTAAGATAATTTTGATATTCTAAATCGAAAAATAAAGTCCATTTTGAAAAATAAAATTTATAAAATTTTAAAAAGTGGGTATTACTATTCATAACGGCTAGTTTGATTGGTCGTGGTGTGTTAAAACTCCAAGTTGCGTACAACACAAGCTATTGCATTATTCAAAGGGAAGTGTATCGTGGAAGCTTAGAGTGTTACAGTGAGGCACTTCGAGGATGGCTTATGACACGCCATTCCGATCCAGGTAAATATCTTCAGGCTAGGTTTGTTCTTAGAGGCGGTGAATCAGGCGCTCATAGCGGAGGGCAACCAGAGGGATAGGCCCCAAGTTAGCCAGGTGATAACTTCAGGTGATGGTTTAGATAGCAGGAAGCGAGGATGGGATGAGTTATAGCAGGGCAGTCATGCCAAGGACTCAACTAGACCACCTGGTAGTAGTTCTTCAGTGGTTTGCTTTCAGTGTGGACAGCTATGGCATGTTCGGACTCAATGCGATAGGCCTCCAAAGGAGTGTCGAGCATGTGGACAGGTTGGGCATCTCGAGAGGTTCTGCAGAAAACCTTCTCAGACAGTTGGTAATCAAGGACTAGGACAGACTATGGCATCTAGAGTTGGTTCAGGTTTGATACCAGGAGAGGGTAGCCGAGTTTCAGCTGCACATGGGGGACACGACAAAGACAGTGGCACCTAGCTGAGGGGTCAGTGGTCGGTGACTGGAGCAGCGCCACAGGGAGGTCAGGCATCCGAAAGTAGTAATTTGGGATAGGGGCATACTGTGGAGCTACCAGAGGCTGAGCAGGTTGGTGAGCTGACGACGGTTAGAGGTACATCGTCGATGTGGTCGTGATCTGTTTTGTTCTTACTTGTTTTGGCATGGCCTTTTAGGGCATGTTCGCTTTGAGTGCATGAGGTAAATATGATTTATGTGGACTGACTAGATGTTGGTTAGTGGGATTGGAACCATATCGGGTGCATGATATATTTATATATATATATATATGAGATGCGTAGCATCATGAGCATCGAGGATGTGGGTTACTTGAGGTGTCATGGGCATCTGGGCATCGAGGATGTGGGTTAGTTGAGGTGCTAGCACTACTAGAAAAGCAGGTATTTGCGACGGGCTATTTGCGACGGGATCCCGTCGCAAATAGCCCGTTGCTGAAAACGCCGTCGCAACTAAACTTATTTGCGACGGGACCGTCGCTAAAGCCTTTTTTTGCGACGGGCATTCTCCCCGTCGCAAATAGTATTCCGTATTTTTGTAAAAAACTTTTTAAACAGTTATTGCGACGGGCCCGTCGCAAATACCTTTTGCGACGGGACCCGTCGGAAATAGTTTTTGCGACGGTTCCGTCGCAAAAACTCTTTTTTAAAAAAATAAAAAAAATTAATAATACTAGTATTTGCGACGGGAACCGGGACCCGTCGCAAATACGATTCATAGTATTTGCGACGGGTCCCGTCGCAAATACTCTTTTAAAAAAAATAAAAAACTATTAATAATACTAGAATATTAATAAAAATAATAGAATATTAATAAATAATTTAATTAATATAATAATATTATAATTATAATTCATAAATAAAAAAAATATTAATAAGTTATTTTAATTAATATAAAAATAATAGAATTATTTTACATTCAAATATTAAAATAATTCAAGTATTACAAAAAAATAATTAAATTATAATATTATAAAATTTTAATATATATATAAAATTTTATTATATAAATAAAATTTTAATATATATATAAAATTTAATATTATAAAATATAAATATTATTATTATTCATATTAATATTGTTATTTAAAAATATAATATTATTAATATTTTATAATGAGACAGAAACTACGAATAGAAAAAAAAATATTTTGATTTCACAAATTTTATAACAGAAATACAAACTCTAATCTGTAGGAGGGGGGGAGGGGGGGAGGTGGGGGATCTGCAGATGGTGGTGGAGGAAACTCCATCCCTAAAGCATGAGTGAGTCGGCGCATGTACTCCATCTGCTCCTGATGCTGCTGCTGCCACCGACTCGTCTGCTCCTCGTACAGCTGCTGCTGGCGTCGACGCTCCTCCTCATGCTGCTGACGCATCTGCTCCTGCTCCTGTCGGAGACTCTCTATCTGTGCAGTCTGAGATCGCAACTGCTCCTCATACTGTGTAGAAGAAGATGCACGAGCTCCTCTCGAGCTGGACGCCGACATCGCAGCACTGCCATAATAATCTCCGGGAGTCAGTCGAGAGCCGATACCAACTACCCGGCCCTTCTCGAAGGCATACTGGGTGGCCTGCATCCATGCCGCCTCATCAAACTGACGGGCAGTGGTCTGATCTGATGCCTCGGCCTGACTCTCAGGCCGGGCCTGTGCCGCTGCAGCCTCATATGACTCCTATAGTTGCAATTTAAAATTAAAATTGTGAATATATTATATGCAGTTAATTTTTAAACTTGAAAACAAATAATACTGACCACGATGTGATGCTGACGATCACCTCTGAGCTCCCCAGTAGCAGGATCACTATACATCCTCCGATATACGTCGTACTCTGTAATATCGGGGTGCTCGACAGCCTATAAGAATAAAAAATAAACTGTTAATATTTATAGTTATATAAAATATTTATAAATAATGTACGTACCAGATGCTGTCTATGAGTACTGAAAGAACGACTCCCAGCTCGATGAGTCACCTCCTGCCTCCCCCGATTATGCCTCCCCACCGATGATCTCCTCTGAAAGGCATCACTCAACCAGTGCGCACATAATCCATCCCATACATGGATTATTACAATTTATTACTAATTATTACAATTTATTACTAATTATTACAATTTATTGCTAATTATTACTATTTATTACTAATTTAGCAATACTTAGCAATACTTAGCAAAAGGAAAACTGCTTGAATAATGAAAGGAAATTTGGTAATCATCGTTGTGGAGATGATTATAAATTTTCCCTTCATTATCCAAGCAGATTTCGTTTACTAATTATTAGTAATAAAAAAAATATTATCAATATTTACGAAAAAACAATATTAATATTATTAAAATAATAACAAAAATTAAAAAATATTAAAATTATCAATATTCATAACAGACTTTGTTCTATTATTAACATGTTCAAATCTTAAAGGGTCGCCAATTGTCAGGTCATGCGCAATAAAAAGTTTGTGTCAGCCATGTCTAATGTAAACTCTATAATTGTCCTTGCATGGTTGATCACTTCGCAAGTAATGTTGCAATCAGACAAACCAAGTCATTCCCTTCTTATCTATAAGAATTATCTCACATGAACCTTTACATAGATCATTCTTCCTTAAAAATTTGAGGGGATATCATTATTTTTCCCTTAAATTTTCAAGGAAGAATGGTCTATGTAAAGGTTCATGTGAGATGATTCTTATAGATAAGAAGGGAATGACTTGGTTTGTCTGATTGCAACATTACTTTTGAGGTGATCGACCATGCAAGGACAATTATAGAGTTTACATTGGACATGGCTGACACAAACTTTTTATTGCGCATGACCTGACAATTAGCGACCCTTTAAGATTTGAACATGTTAAGAATAGAGCAAAATCTGTTGTGAATATTGATAATTTTAATATTTTATAAATTTTTATTATTTTAATAATATTAATATTTTTTTCATAAATATTGATAATATAATTTTTTTTGCTAAGTATTCTTGAGTATTCCTGAGTATTCCTGAGTATTCGTGATTATTCGTGAGTATTCGTGAGTATTCATGAGTATTCGTGAGTATTCGTGAGTATTCGTGAGTATTCGTGAGTATTCCTAATTATTACTAATTATTCCTAATTATTCCTAATTATTCCTAATTATTTGCAATTATTGGTAATTATTGGCAATTATTGGTCATTATTACTAATTATTACAAATTATTGGTAATTATTACTAATTATTGGTAATTATTACTAATTATTCCTAATTATTACTAATTATTCCTAATTATTACTAATTATTCCTAATTATTACTAATTATTCCTAATTATTACTAATTATTCCTAATTATTACTAATTATTCCAAATTATTCCTAATTATTACTAATTATTCCTAATTATTACTAATTATTACTAATTATTACTAATTATTCCTAATTATTACTAATTATTACTAATTATTCCTAATTATTCCTAATTATTCCTAATTATTTGCAATTATTGGTAATTATTGGCAATTATTGGTAATTATTACTAATTATTACAAATTATTGGTAATTATTCCTAATTATTCCTAATTATTCCTAATTATTCCTAATTATTCCTAATTATTCCTAATTATTCCTAATTATTACTAATTATTCCTAATTATTACTAATTATTCCTAATTATTCCTAATTATTCCTAATTATTACTAATTATTCCTAATTATTACTAATTATTCCTAATTATTACTAATTATTCCTAATTATTACTAATTATTCCTAATTATTTGCAATTATTTGCAATTATTGGTAATTATTACCAATTATTGGTAATTATTGGCAATTATTGGTAATTATTCCTAATTATTCCTAATTATTACTAATTATTACTAATTATTACTAATTATTACTAATTATTCCTAATTATTCCTAATTATTCCTAATTATTCCTAATTATTCCTAATTATTACTAATTATTCCTAATTATTTGCAATTATTCCTAATTATTTGCAATTATTGATAATTATTACTAATTATTGGCAATTATTGGTAATTATTGGTAATTATTACTAATTATTACAAATTATTGGTAATTATTGGTAATTATTCCTAATTATTACTAATTATTCCTAATTATTACTAATTATTCCTAATTATTACTAATTATTACTAATTATTACTAATTATTCCTAATTATTACAAATTATTGGTAATTATTACAAATTATTACTAATTATTGCTAATTATTGGTAATTATTCCAAATTATTGGTAATTATTCCAAAATTATAGGTAATTATTCCTAATTATAGGTAATTATTCCTAATTATTGGTAATTATTCCTAATTATTGCTAATTATTCCTAATTATTGCTAATTATTACTAATTATTGCTAATTATTGCTAATTATTGGTAATTATTACTAATTATTGGTAATTATTGCTAATTATTGATAATTATTACTAATTATTCCTAATTATTACTAATTATTGATAATTATTGCTAATTATTCCTAATTATTACTAATTATTCCTAATTATTACTAATTATTCCTAATTATTACAAATTATTCCTAATTATTACTAATTATTCCTAATTATTACTAATTATTACTAATTATGCCTAATTATTTGCAATTATTTGCAATTATTGGTAATTATTACCAATTATTGGTAATTATTGGTAATTATTCCTAATTATTCCTAATTATTCCTAATTATTACTAATTATTACTAATTATTACTAATTATTCCTAATTATTCCTAATTATTCCTAATTATTTGCAATTATTCCTAATTATTTGCAATTATTGATAATTATTACTAATTATTGGCAATTATTGGTAATTATTGGTAATTATTACTAATTATTACTAATTATTACAAATTATTGGTAATTATTGGTAATTATTCCTAATTATTACTAATTATTACTAATTATTACTAATTATTCCTAATTATTACAAATTATTGGTAATTATTACAAATTATTACTAATTATTGTTAATTATTGGTAATTATTCCAAATTATTGGTAATTATTCCAAATTATTGGTAATTATTCCAAATTATTGGTAATTATTCCAAATTATAGGTAATTATTCCTAATTATTGGTAATTATTCCTAATTATTGCTAATTATTCCTAATTATTGCTAATTATTACTAATTATTGCTAATTATTGCTAATTATTGGTAATTATTACTAATTATTGGTAATTATTACTAATTATTGATAATTATTACTAATTATTCCTAATTATTACTAATTATTCCTAATTATTACTAATTATTCCTAATTATTACTAATTATTCCTAATTATTACTAATTATTACTAATTATTCCTAATTGTTCCTAATTATTCCTAATTATTCCTAATTATTTGCAATTATTGGTAATTATTGGCAATTATTGGCAATTATTACTAATTATTACTAATTATTGTTAATTATTGGTAATTATTCCAAATTATAGGTAATTATTACTATTTATTGTTAATTATTACTAATTATTACTATTTATCGTTAATTATTACTAATTATTCCTAATTTTTACTAATTATTGGTAATTATTACTAATTATTACTAATTATTACTAATTATTACTAATTATTGGTAATTATTACTAATTATTAATATTTATTCTTAATTATTAAAAATTATTACAAATTATTCCTAATTACCATTAACTATGAACAATACTAATAATTTAAATTTATTAAGTAAGAAAACAATATAAACATAATTAAATTACAACTAATCAAAAATAATTGAAATTAATACAAAATTAAAAATAAATATTAAATTAAAATGAACATAAATACCTTGAAAATTGATGAGCTCTGATCGTTCTTCAAAACTTTAATAACAGCTCCGAAGAAAAAAATTAAACTGAACAAAAACTCAAATTTAGAAATAGAAATTTTAGAGCAGAAGAAGGTGGAGAATGAGAATGATTTGAGAAAAATGGATGAGGGTATTTATAGGTTAGATTATTAGCGACGGGTCCATTTGCGACGGGAATCCCGTCGCAAATAGTATTATTTGCGACGGGGCACCGTCGCAAATACCTTCGCCCGCATTTATTACGGTCAACCGGTAAATAGTTATTTGCGACGGGAATACTTTCCCGTCGCAAATACCTTTTACCGCCGCCGGTTATTTGCGACGGGGAAAGGCATCCCCGTCGCAAATAGTTTTCCCCGGATTTGGCGCCAAAGCCCGGGAAAACTATTTGCGACGGGATAGGCTTCCCCGTCGCAAATAGTTTTCCCGCGATTTGGCGCCAAATCGCGGGAAAACTATTTGCGACGGGGAAGCCTATCCCGTCGCAAAAGACTACTTATTTGCGACGGGTAAAGACCCCCGTCGCAAATAAGTTTTTAACGGGACTATTTGCGATGGGATTTATTCCCGTCGCAAATAACCCGTCGCAAATACCCATTTTTCCCGTAGTGTAGGAACTAGGTTTGTTTTGAGCATCCATGGAATGTAAGACCTCATGGAGGCGAACACCGATGCGGTGCAGGATACGTTCGGGTGTTAGAAATGACATGGGAGCAACAATGAGGTGCAGGGATGACGATGCGTCACGAGAGGACCATGGGTCTGGAAACATGTTAGTGAACCATTGCTTGATTTGAGTTTTTTCAGTTTGAGACCAAGTTAGAAAAATCCTAAGGTGGCAGCCCCTTGAGGAATTTAGCTAGAACCTTTAAGACCGGGGTAGTCCGGGTTACTTTGATCAGGGTGGTATGTTCGGTGCCATCTCCAGGTTTCATTTGATAGCTCGGGGATGAGCTATGTTAAGGTGGGGAGATTGTAAGAACTCGGGTTTTTGAAACGGGTCAAAATCCTGACCCTGTTTGAATTTTTGACTTGTTTCTGAGAAAACTGGGAAAATCTGGGAAGTTCTGGAAATTTCCAGATTACACGTCGTGTACTCCAAAGTACACGCCGTGTATGGGTTAGGCGTATACCGGTCGTGTGATCGCCGAGTACATGTCGTGTGATGACTGTGTAAGGATTTCCTACTACACGGCGTGTAGTGTGGCTTGACACACCGTGTATTCTCTTTTTTGTGTACTGGCTGAGTTCTAGTCGTGTGTCGACCCGTGCGGCACGTCCAAGCCATGTGGCTACCTCCGCTTAAGTCGGAGTACAGACAAGGCAACTACACGGCGTGTAGTCCTTTATACACGCCGTGTATTTTTATTTTTATTCACTTAAATGAAAGTGTGTCGCGTCTTATTTCGGAAAAGATTTTCTTCTTCCCCAACTTTGGAACAGTCCTATTCCAAAATCCTAAACTACATACCTTGCCCTAGATTCTTCATACGAAGTCCGTTCTTCAATCCGTCGGTTGCTGCGGGATCGCATCAGCAAGGCTAAACCCGTGCACCCTCTTTCGTTCTAGTTTATTTGCCTCACACACCGCAATTTCCATCCGAGTGGAATTGCTGGGATTTGACGGAAATGTAGATCTATGAAGATCGGCTTCGAATTGAAGCTTGATATCAGGCGTGCCTACGTCTACGAGTCTCAGGTAGGTGGTGCATACCACTTTTTGTGTTTTCATAGTCATTTGGGTGGTGCGGCTTTTAGCGCGTATTTGGGTATTTTGAATGTGACCATGTTTTACCTGCCATTGCATATTAAATTTTTTATTTGACCTAGGGGATGCATTTGGGTATGCCCTATTTCCTGTTTTGCATGAGCGGGGTCGGGCGAGGGGTCGTTGCTCATTTTGGGCATTTTGGATGGGGGTACCAAAATGGTATAAGTAGATTTTATTTGATTAAACTGCTGAGTTTAATTGGTTAAGTCATGATATAAATTGTTAGAGGCTTCCAAGACCTTGATGCTGGTATGGGACAACACATAGTGCAATTCAACTGTTTAGTTTGTTTGTCTGTTTTAAGTATTTCTTTTGATTAAATATATATGTGATGTGTGATATTGCATATGTTGGAACCTTCAGGTTGTATTGGGTCTGGCCCGGATATTCTTGAGTGATGTTGATCACAGGTTGGGCTTGGCCTGGGTTACATTGGGTGGTTCTGACCACGGGATTGGGCGTCATGGACGTCGGCTTGAGGCAGTGTGACTGTCAGGTTAGACATGACCCGAGTTACTTGAATGGTGAGGCCATCAGACTTGAGCGACATGGTCACAGGGACACGGGGTGCTAGAGACGTTGTGTCTTGGGTACTATTTTGGTGATTACCGCTCACCCAGAAACTTTGAGTAGTGTGTACACAGAGGCTTCGTGATGAGGTGGTTTTGACCACTCTTGTGGGTAGAGGCCCTCGTTAGTTGCGGTTCAGGTACTATTGGTTTGGGGGTGCTTGTCGTAGGAAGCCACGTGGAAGGTGAGGAGCCTTTAGGGGATAGTGTTGAGGCTGTCGGGTTGGGGGCAGAGGCTCCCCGTGGTTTGAGGGCAGACATCGTTGTTCCTCCGGTTACTGATTTGAGGGAAGACATCGTTGTCCCTCAAGTTACTTTATTGAGGGCAGATATTGTTGTCCCTCCGGTTACTTATTTGAGGAAAGACATCACTATTACTCCGAGTTACTACTTCTTGGGCTTGTCTTCAGGACGTTGGTACTTGAGACACGTAGTGCTAGGAGGCATAATGTGTCGAGTTACATGACTGAGATTCTGGCGTTGGCCAAAGCAAGTGACACTCCATGGTGGCTGTTGAGTACCAGTGGAGTTTATGTTTATTTGTGCATTGTATTGTTTACTGCTTTCCTTATAAATGCATGTCTGCTTAAACACTTAAATTAGGTCTGCACCATTGAGTGGTATCCTACTGAGATTTGTCTCACACCTTGCACGAGCCCTTTGGAACGCGTGTAGACTTTATGGATTTACGTGGAAGAAAGAGGTCAGCTTCAGGAGCTGGACTGTGTTAGCTGTTGCATGGAGATAGTATGGACTTTGAGGTAATGCCTGGTTGGACTTTACTTTGTTTAGTTTCCATTCTATATCAGCATGCTTACTTGTTATTGTAGCTACTATTGATTAGCCATTGGCGCCCCTTTTATACATTGACTTGCTATAGATGCATGGCTTGTCTGTTCTAATAGTTGTTATAAGTGGTCACCATGATGTTGTGTTTACTTTCAACTGTGCTTGCTTATGTATTGCTTCCGCTGTTTATTGCTATTGATCATGCTTCCGCTATGCGGGTCTGGTTCGAGTCTGCTGAGTCGTTTATTTCCGCTGCATGTTATATATTATTACTCAGAACAATACCATTATTTTTCCTCCTCTGAGAGTGTATAGCCTCTCCGCTATACCTATCAAACTCTCACTGCTAGTCGGCAGTCTTTGGCGTTCGGGGAGGTGCGCCTAAGGTAGTAACACCTTACCCGTTTAGCACTATTCGGGTGGCTGTTCAGGTCTGAGTCGTTACAGTATCCTCCTCCACAAATGGGAATTCAAGAACAACACCGAAGTGTACGGGCATACTCAACAACAACATCAATGTGATCTACTCCTGGCGTGAGGGGAACCAAGTTGCGGACTGCCTTGCTGTTGGGATTCATCACATTTATTGATGAGAGAGAACATTATTTTAACGGAGAGATTCATATCAACATTAATTGGATATTTTCTCCCAGTATTTAAGGAGAGTTATTTCTCAATATTAATGGATGGAAAAGGGATGTTGCTTGCATCAATTGGTTATTATATACTCGGTGTCTATATAATAAGAGTATGCGGTGACGTATTTTTAAAAGGGGTGTGCTATCAAGATGTGGTTGACATGGGATACCCGAGAAGGGGTTGCGTGTTTGTGGTGGCCCGCGTGACACGATGACGTCAACACAATAATCTTGTATGTATAGAGAGGTTTTTGGAAAGATGTTCAAGATGTTGTCCACCGAGAGCAAGAAGGGGGTTACCGCGTCAGCGGTAGCATGTGCGGAGCAGCGACAATGCAATTGATGATCGGGGCCATGTATCGAAAGTCTTCTTGATAGTGGTGATCAAGTGGCATGTCCCGGTTCATGATCTGCAGTACAACATGATGGCAGGATCATTCGGGTGTCGCAAGCTGGTGCGAGGGTGAAGCATGTTCGGGTGAAGATCTTCGAAGAAGTGTCGTTTCGTCGACAGAAGGGTGACGTTTTGTCACAGATTGATCTTCCGATACATGACATTGGTGGGATGAACAGTCAGAGAGAAGGCAGAGGCGTATCGGGGTGTGGTTTTCACACAGATTTTATACGCTCTCTCATTTGTGATTCAAGTTCATACATTACTTGGATATTTTGTATTCTTTAATCCATAATGGATATTTTTGGAAATTGCCCCGTGGTTTTTTAATCCTCCGCATGGAAGGGTTTTTCCACATTAAAAAATCTTGCGCGTTGATTTATCCATATTTCGTTGGGTTTATCACGATATTTTGGCAATCAATTTTGGGATTCTCCCCAACACTCTTCTCTTGATGTCTTTGCTCATACCCCATATGTATTCACAATGTGCACACCTTGAAACCTAAGGGGTCAATAATCTGGTCGGAGGGAATGCCATGGGTCTTCACTATTTCCGGACTCCATAGCCCAAATGTTGTGGATGGTGGTCTCCTTTTGTTTTCTTTTTCCCTAATAAAAAAAAATTCCATGATGATGACGAAACACAATCGCTCCATTCGGCACTAAATTGAACTCTCATGCTCCGATTCCATGGCAATCTCCTCTGGTGAAATGGAGGACCATCACCCCAAGGTTGCACACCATATTCACGCACACCACCACCACCCGGCAATTCGCCACCACAGGGAACCCGCCTCCCCGCAGCCCCGCCTCCGTCCAGCACCTGTACCCGTACCCCACACAGTCCACCGCCGTCGTCGCGAGGATGACCGGCACCTGGACCGACTGGGAGAAGTCCAGCCACACGAACGCCACCAACACCAGGTTAGTGTGGTTCCACAGATGGGCCACCGTGGGGGGCCGGCACCGGAGGACTGCCAGCAAGATGGTCCGGGCCATGTGCAGGAAGCGAGAGAGGTAGAAGGCGTACTACCAAAAGAAGACACGGCCGGAACGTGACGACGGGGTTTGCACCGGCGAAGAACTTGGGCGCTGGATGGCGACGACCTCAAGATGTGGGGTGACAGCGGTGTACTCGGAATGCGGAACGACTTTGGGACGCAGCCATGGGAAGCGACCCGCACAGGCTGGCTTTGACTGGGGGCTTATCGGACACGCAAGATGGGCCCTTTGATGTCTGGGTTTTTGCGCCACCATTTTGTTTTGGCCGTTGTTTCCGTAGTGGGGCTTCCACCCTATTTCGAGGAAGCACGTCAGGCTGGGTTTGTGGGGTTATGGGTAGTGCATTAATATTGGTCCTCATGTCTCAATTTTTATGGGTATCTTGTTGACTACTTTTGTGTTTGGTCAATTGGTGTGACTCAACTTTGATTCTTTTTACTTTACTTTTTTTTTATAAAGTTTGAATACCATGAGATAAAACTCATGGTCTACACCATTTGGGTATATATTTATAATTATATTTATAAACAAATATTATTATATAAATGTTATTATATAAATATATTTGAAATTTATCTATAAAAAATATTTATCACTATATAAATATAAATATATTTATAAATATATAATTATTAAAATATATTTAATATATATATATATATATACAATTGTATTTTAATTATTGTAATTACTATAATAAATTTTTTAAAATAAATAAATAAATGTATATATTTATAAATAAATACAAATGTATATAATTATAAATCAATATTTATATAATTATAACTATTTAAAGAATTGAAAATATGTATTTATAAATTTAATTATAAATAAATATAAATAAATATAATTATAAATAAAAA
The DNA here is from genome assembly GCA_963277665.1 of Viscum album. Taxonomy (NCBI): domain Eukaryota; kingdom Viridiplantae; phylum Streptophyta; class Magnoliopsida; order Santalales; family Viscaceae; genus Viscum; species Viscum album. Next base: position 438,034,232 of record OY728145.1, on the reverse strand, counting down.
CTTGCTTATATAATTATAAATATATAACTATAAATATATATTTATAAATATATAATTATAAATACAATCAATATATTTATTATTTAAATATATTTTTTATAATTTTATAATTATGTAAATATATAATTTTTTATTTATAATCATATAAATATTTTTAAAACAATTATGTATATTTATTTATAATTTTAAATATATAATTATACATACATACATATATACACATATATATATATATATCAAAATTAATAACATTCAATAATAACAACATAATTAAAAATATTTCATAATAATTAAATTAATAATGTAACACTTAATAAGAAATATGTCCCTAAATTATGTAAAGTGTAAATGTAATGTTTTTAAACAGTAAAGTTTGTGTCAAGTAAATTAATTTTTGTTTGCTATATTTTTTTAGTTTCTTTTCACTATTTAATAATTAATTATATGTTTAGAAATTTCATTTAGATTGTATTTATACTTTATAGTTTATACGATTTCAAAGGCACATACATGAAACATAATAGTGTTACAAGTATTTGACTTTTAAAGTCTAAAATTTATAAAGTATAAATACATTTTAAATGAAATTTGTACTAGTCATATAATAAATTATTGAAAAACGAAAAAAAATATGCAAAGAAAGTTAATGAAAAATAATTTCTAGTTTGCATTGTAGGTGACAAAATGCCAGCAGTAAGCAGGAGGTCGATTGTTCTATTCCACAAGACTCTTCAAAAGGCATTCGTGATGACATATAGTTTTTGTGGTATGGATAAATATTATTAAGGATTATAGTGTCACCACCACAGATCATGCTTTATCCAATGATGACATTTAACAACGCTAGACAAAAAACGTTAATAAATGGTGACTTTTATCAATGCTCGCAAAAAACGATGATAAAGTTGTCTTTTATTAGTACTAACAAAAGCGCTGATAAATCGTACCCTTTGTTAGTGCTTTTCTCTAACACCGATAAAAGTCTCACATTTATCACTGTTTTTTTAGCGCTAATAAAAGTGAGAACTTTATCAACGTTTTTTTCTAGCACTGATAAATGTTGTAGTAAATAATTTAATTTATTTATATATTTCTAAATAAGATCTATATTACAATAAGTTTATATATGTAAATATAATATGTCATGACCCGACCCAATAGGGCTCGAGCCACGACCACCCCAAGCTGGCCTCCAATAGGCCAAGGGATGACGTCTAGCGTCGAGTAGACATATCACACAAATGGAAGACCTTAGCATATGATACTTGTATGCACGCACCCACAAACATCTACGTGCAACAGTGCATAGATAAAGTAAACTGAAAAGAAATGCAGGCATACATCTATCCCACAACCAGAGTATAATAGAAGTACTGAAAGCGTAAAAAGGGCAAAAGTCACGTCCAACAAAAACTATAAAAGCATCCAACTTGCTCAGAATGAGGGGATCACTATCAAATGCAACTGCTGGAAAGCTCCTCGACTAAGCTCTGGTAAACTCCTCAGTCGGTCTAGTCCAATAAGCTATACCTACTCCAGGTCCTCCCCAGATTCCATCAAAAGGCCTTTCAGCAGGGACCCGTGCCCTGATACGTTAGGTGAGCACTGGTTTATTGGCCTAAAGAGTCTAGGGGACCCATATCCTGAAATGATAGAGAAGGGTACTCACCCCGACATCAACCCAATGATCCACCCTTACCACTAACCAAGGTCTAGCACCGCTATTGCAACATCATGCTTGAATCACGCCACATTTTATCTCATAGGCCACTACGGAGGCCACCATGACATTCTACCATGGCACTTTGTGTCTATGTACTTTGGTCGTGTACTTCCACACGATCATGTACCATCACACGACTTCCCTGGCCATGGCCTTTAGCCACACGATATGGGGTCACTACACGATGTGTAGTCCCAAAACGTCATCTTCCCCGAACGGGAAGAACACACGACGTGTTCCACTAAACTACACGCCGTGTGATCGGGAATTCCGATGGGAATTTCCCTGCGAGCCACCTGAATCACCACAGTTTCCCCCGAAACCCACAGATCGACCCTCCAGGGATCTCTAGAAGTCATATAAGGGCTACAAAACCTTTAAACAACACATAACAAAGGGGATCAGGACTTAAAACTCAAATCTGCCTACCTCATGGTGAAACGCCAAAACATCGGGGGTGAGATCCACACTTTGAAGCCACTTCACCATGATCCAGGAGCGATCACCATCAAGATCGAAGATTGGTGGCGCCTATTCTCCTTGGATTCACCGTGGTTCCATTCGTCGCTCGGGGGGGGGGGGGGTCTCCTCTCTTTTGTTGTGTGAACCAAAGGGGAGAGAGGGGTAGGGTTAGTTGATTTAATTTTTTAATAAATCAATTAAACTCTCTTTTAACACCCCACCAACTCGCCATTGACCTAGCATATGGTGCTGACAAATTTTATGTCGTGCATAGGGTAAACATGACATTCTGAACTCAACCGCGACATTAGATTTCTAATCAGAGACTTCATACAGGAGTTATTCCATGTTTCCAAAGAAATTTCACCCGTATGATATAATATATTTAATATTTTTAATATCACCGCACTGATACTCTCTGGGCCTTGAAATCTCACGCCGACTCAACACTTAGCTTCAAAAATATTCTTAGAAATACTCCAGAGTCTTACAAGTGAAAACCTGAGTCACTACTAAATATATAAATACGATTTATATATCTTTAATAAAAAATTAATCTTATTTTCAAAATTTTATATATAAAAATTTATCAAATTTACATTAGTCAAAATGTTTAATAGTTTATTTATATACATTAATTACAAAACATGTATATAATTAAAATAAATATAATATATTAATATTTTATTTAAACAATTATATAATATATAAATGAATATATTTATTTAAATATGTATTTATATTGATATTAAATAATTTAAAATACATGTACATGTATAAATGTATGTATGTATGTGTATCAGTGTATATGTGTGTCTGTGTGCGTGTGTGGATGTGTATGATTACATATGTATACGTGTCGTGTACATATATGTGTGGGCGTAAGTCTGTTTATTTATTTAATATCTCTCCATTTTTAGTATTTTATGTATTTATTCATTTTTAATATTTATTCATTTTTAATATAAATTTATTTTAATCTATTCATCATGAATATATGTGTGTGTGTGTGTTTAATTTAATTTGATTTAATATAATTCGATTTAATTTAATTATTAATATTTTTGTATAGTTAATATAATTCAAGAGAGGGTGAAAGGGTCTATTGTTTCTCATGGCACTATTACAACCCCACAAGCCTCTGGTAAAAACATTTTTAGTCTACTTGACATTTTAAACAGATCTAATAGTAGAGAGGTCTTTCATGAGGAATTTGGCAATGCTCATGGGGTAATTCGTGTTGAAGGACAATCCTCAGGCACTAAGATTGTTAAGGGAAGGAGTAATTATGATCTAAAGGGAGTACCGAAGGTCTTAGGTCTGTCTAGAGAATAGGATCCTTGGAATCTTGAGGATCCCACCCCACTGGATGACAATATTGATCCTTAAGTGGATGTTGAGACTTGGAAACTACCCAAAACATAGAGGAGGGGCCATCATCTGAGAGGTAGGGTGGTGGCCGATCCCATAGATGATTAAGCTTTTACTGTTTCCTGAGAATCTGACACCTTTTATTTGCAGCAGTGGCTTGTCACTGGCTTCCATTTGTCATCTCCCCTTGTTCTTGGTGTTTATTTTATTTTCAATAAATTTCTGGACCATGGGATATAACCTATGGTTCACTCCATCTTGAGTATATAATTAATATCATCAATTTATTCATTTTTCTTTATTTTTTATGTGTCTGTAATTCAAGTAAATGTTATTGTTGACACTCTATTTTGTCAAGTGGAATGAAAAGATCATGAAGGGCACCTCATGTAGGTTAGAGTGGTGAAGAGCCTAAATAAGAATCAAAGAAACTTTCCCAAGCTGGCCTGCGTGCACACCCCTGTGCATCAGAAGGTTCGTGCAAACCCCCTACACGACACAAAAAGCATGGCCACCCCTGTGCGGGGTACTTGCGCAAAGTACCTATGCCATAGACCTACTTTGGGTAACTCCTTTGACCAGGGTCCCCTTTTTGCCTATAAGTAGGACCCCATAGCTCCTTATTTTCATAATCAGAAAGAAAAAGAAACCCTAAAGCTCGGGTCACACAACCCCTTCACCCAGGTCCCCCAAAATTCCTCAGGCAGCCCTCTGCAACCCGATAAAAGGGAGTATTAAGGGGGATAATGGGATCAAAGTTCCATTAGGGTCTGAAATACAAGACACTTGCATGAGGACCCTTACTTAATTAGGGATCTACATGATAACTATCTAAGGCTACCTGAGGAGACCCATGTTGTCCAGGTTAAAGCCTCACCCAAGTGTTGTTGCCCAGGTTGTCCATTTCTCAAGGCATCTCTAGCTTGCATAGGCATGTCCCCTATTGCGTGAAGCAATTCCATCTCCTCCTAGGCTCCACATGAAGCAACTTTGTGCATCAAGCTAAGACCTACACGAACCCCCACTACTACAAACACGACCTTTATCAGCGCTAAAAATGGCCTTTATCAGCGCTAGAAAAGCGATGATAAAGCCAGCGTAGATAAAGGGGGGGGGGGGTCCCCTTTATCAGCGCTTTCGTTTGAGCGCCGATAAAGGACCCTTTTATCAGCGCTTTTAAAAAAGCGCTGATAAAAGTTAAAAAAAAATTAAAAAAATTTAAAAAAAATTAAAAAATACTGCCAATCAGGGGGGGCTTTTATAGCGCTTGAACCCCCCCTTTTACAGCGCTTTTCGGCCCCTATACAACACCCCACGCACCCCACGCACCCCCTCCACCCTTTAACAGCGCTTGCTCCAATATTCCCCATGTGCGCGCACCCCTGCCTCCACAGGATTTGAACTCGAGACCTCCCCCCTGCGCGCCTAAGCCCTTACCACTACTCTATTTTGATTTGCTTTCCAATTCATGATATCTCTATATATATATATTTATATATTTAGTTATATTTATTCGTATAGTAATATATATTTATATTAATATATATATAGTTATATTATAATATATATATATATATAGTTACATTATAATATATATAGTAATATTAATATATATATATATAGTGGCATTAATATATATCTATATCTATATATATATATAGTTATATTTATTCGTATAGTAATATATATTTATATTAATATATATATAGTTATATTAACATATATATAGTTATATTAACATATATATAGTTATATTAATATATATATAGTGATATTAATATATATATTTATGGTGATATTAATATATATATTTATAGTAATACTAATATATATATATGTAGTTATATTAATATATATATAGTTATTAGATTAATATATATATAGTTAGATTAATATATATATATATATAGTTAGATTAATATATATATATATAGTTATATTAATATATAGGTATATAAATATTCATATATTGGTATTTTAAATAAAATGGATATTAGTTATTATTTAGATAAAGCTAATATATTTTATATATAAATATGTTTAATTATTTATTTAAAAAATTTAATTTTTAGGTGCGAATATATAAAAAATATGTACATATAGTTATATATTTGACTATAAATAGCAGTTCATTATAAAAAAGGATGAAATTTCAAAGACATAATATCAATATTAATGTAATACCTTGGAATAAATTCAGTCTCCGCTAAGAAAATCCAATAATACCTTAAACGAGTTTGAAAATCCACAAAATGTTAAAAAATCTGGGTACCCCGACAAAAAACTCAGTTTTGGAGGCCTTCTGGGCCTCTTTTGGCCTCGAAAAACGCTTGACCAGGGTCCTCGTAGTTCACAGCGACGTAGAGCTCGTTGCAAGCTTCGATTTGATATGTGGTAGAGCTCAAACGGACACCCAGATCAAAAGTTATGGCCGTTTGAAGTTTGAGTTGCGTTTTCAACATATTTTGGATCTTTTTTTAATTTTTTTAATTTTTTTAGTCCTCAAATTGTTATTAAATGACTATTACTCCATAATGATTATCAAATTATTAATTAAAAATATTTTTTTAATTTTTTAAGAAGTCATTTTCACTAAATATCTTATATATTAAGTATAATAAGTGTAAATGTACATTTATACTTATCTAAAATATATTTAAAAATTATATATTATATTTATATAACAATATAACTATATTTATATATTAATATATTAATATATTTTTAATTTTTTTTTGAAGCCGACCCTTTATCAGCGCTAAAAAAGCGCTGATAAAGGCCCCCCTTTATCAGCGCTACGAAACAAGCGCTGATAAAGGGGGGCGCTGCGAAAAACTGTTTTTGTGGTAGTGCCCCCCTTTGAGCCCTCTTCCAAGCCACCAATAGCAGGGATCCTCTTCATTTGGATCCCTCGTATGAGGGGGACCAGATTGAAACCTCCAATGAAGTCTCTAGATTTGAAAAACCATAGAGAGGGGAAAACCATTGTGTCTCTCATTTGGGTATTCATTCCATCGGTCAGAGGTGTCCCACACTTGTCCTACCTAATAGGTAGGGTCCTCAGGGTGCATGTGAGTATGCATTCCTTCAGTCACGAGGACCCCGGCCTTGGGGGAATTATCCAAGATCTCATGGTCATTGACATGAGGGCTAGGTCCTTTCCCTTCCCTCATCATCTCTAAGACCAGGGACCACCTATTCCAGGAAGGGAGGGTGAGGATCACACTTTCTCTTTCCATTTGGCATGGAATGGGATCCCCCTCTCTTCCCCAAAAACCAATTTTAGGGCATCCATCCTAGAGTATACCCCTATCCTTTCTTGTAGGACCTCTCCTACTTCATTCCTTCCTTCTTCTCCATGCCTGAGGGCTGTGTCCATACAAGTAGTCAGATCTGACTATCCTGGATACAATGATGTGAGAAAAGGGGCACATCAAACCCCTTTCTTCTTCTCCCTTTACCCCGACCTCTTCCACCAGCAGAAGGGGGACCATATGGTTTGATGGATCTTCCACTTCCTCTTTATCACATTCAAGAATGACTCACATGAGCTTATAGGTTGGCTATGATCACGACATCCACACAGTCTGATGCATGTTTTAGTAGATAATCTTTTCCAGGATATTCCTCCCACCTTCCTTAAGAGTGCCTCCATGGGCGTGGGTCCTCAAGGCCATGTATCTGACCTTAGGGTAAATAATATTGCGTCGTTTCTCAGATCTTCCACTTCCCGTTGTTTCTCACACCGAGCATGAATCACGTGGGGTTAGAGGTTGGTGGTGATCATGATATCCACATGATCCCCAAACCAAACCATGAGCCTCCTATTCAGTATAATCCCCAGTCATGTCACCATACTACTTCCAATGGGCCTCCTATTCAGTATAAGCCCCACTCATAACCAAGTGTCTCGGCCTCCCATTCAGTGTAAGCCCCAAACTTTATTCACCAGGGTATCCTCCTTAGGAACAAGTCCCAACCAAACCTACTAAATCAATTAGGGAATCCTATTTAAGAATAAGCCCCAACTTAATCCTCTTAAAGGGACATACTTTCCTACGAGACAAACCTTCAAAGGGACTCCATAGGCGCGGGTCCTCACAACCGAACTATATGGGATTTGATTCCCATCTAAATGGGATACGTAGGAAGCCTCCCTGAGGTCCAATCCCCACACCCCAAACCAACACTAATTCTATCAGGGCCAAATTCCTAGTAGAGTCTTATCCAACCTAGGATCCCATATTCTAGGTTCCCTGGGCTGCTTCTATCACGACTTGACCCGACGGGGCTTGGGCCGCAACTCCCCAAACCCACCTCGAATATGCTAGGGGATGGAGACTAGCATCGAGTAAGAATATATCAAATATGGGAGGCTTTTTCCTAACATACCTGTATTTACACACCCAAAAACATCTCAATGCAATAGTATAGTGATATAAAAAGATTGAAACTAAAATGCATGCATACATCTATCCCAAACCAGAGTACAATAGAAGTACTGAAAGTGTAAAATTAAAAAACACACAACCACCCAAAGAAAACTATAAAAGAATCCAACCTGCTCCAAAATAGGGGTTTAATATCAAATGCAACTAACATAAATCTCCTCAGGAAAGCTCTGGCAAACACCTCGGTCGGTCTAGCTTGCTAAGATTCTCCTGCCTCAAGTCCTATGGGGACTCCTTTGAAATTCCTATGGTCTTCAAAAGACACAACATGTGTGAAAAAATACCATGTAGGGGTGATTATAATAATACTCAGTAGGCATGTAACAGACCAAAGTTTCATTAATGGAAATCCATCTTGATCAAATTAAATGTCTCTTTATGTAAAATGTTTATATAAAATGTCAACTTCTTTGGTTTTATGTTAAGAATTGTGACCGTTTCTTTTATAGCCGTTGAATAGTGATCACACGATTAGTATAAATATAGGGCTCTAACAAACCCAATTTACTCAGACAAAATAAGCGATGACCTCATCCAGTAGAATTTCTCCATACGAAGCCCATTTGTCGGAGCTTGGAAAAGAGGTGGCATCTTTGGGCTTCACTCTTGAAAAATCCCAAGCTGAGCTTTATCATGTCAAGCTCGAACATGACTGTATATAGGAAAAGTGGAAGTTGATAGAAATTACCACTCGAGCGATGTTATCCGAGCCACCCCAAGAGTCTATCACCATCGCACACCTTACCCTTAGGTCTTATGCGGCTGTTTTAAGGGGTTATGTAACAAATCTCTATTACTATGTTCATGTACACTATTTTTTGTATATAATAATTAATATACTTTCTTGTCATTATTGATACATTGTAAATATTTTTTAAAGTGAAAATAGTGTTTTTAGTTATTATTTAATTAAGAATTCTATTTTATTAAATTAAGGGATTTTTGAATTAAATAATATTTTAATAAAATATTATTATTATTATTATTATTAAATTAATTTTATTATATATAAATGATCAAATAATTTTATGAATGCAATTGTAATTTTTATTAAGGTTTGAAAGCCATTTTTGTCAAAACCCGTGAATTTTCGATAAATGTCGGTTTTTATTTTAAAAGTAAAAATTAACATATTTAGAAAATTATTTAGATAAAATAAATGTTATTTCTAGAATCAGGACGTCGAAATTATCCAACGGTGAATTTTTCATAATTTTCTGAGACAGTTAATTTTTTTGGTATAAATTAAATACTGTTTAAATATATAATGTGTTTTATGACATCATAATGACCCAATAGTGATGTAATAAAATAGTATAAGCTTTATGTTCGGCCAATATATGTTTTAAAATTAAAATAATGTGATTTTGGGTTTGTTTGATTTACTTTTCAAAGCATTAATGGACCTTTCAAGACTTATTAAACACCTTGTCTTTTTAAATTGTTTTCCATGGTAGTGTGACTCACCTCCACATAAGCAACCATATTATTTTAATAAGTTAGGACTTTTTCCTTATAAAATATTGTTTTCATCTTCTATTTTCCAAAAACCATGGGCAAAAACCATGGGATGGTTTGTGGTTTGGATTAATTTAATATAAGGGGTCCCAAACCTAAATAATAAAGAATTCCATCACCTTTCCTATATAAACCCACCCAAGATCCCACTTCCTCCTCCCTAAAAGACTTTTGAGTTGTCCAAAATCTTCCCTAATCTATCTATAATACTCCCAAGGTGCCCCAAGCTCCCAAGAAGCCTCTCTCAAGCCTTTAGAAGCACACTTCCAAGTAAGGGGTTTTTCTTCCTTTCTCATTTTTGTCCAATTTTCTTTAAGTTGTTTTGCCCTTTAAATTTCAATAATGAATGTTGGGGTATGGTTTCGAACCTCTGTCATACTTCCCTATTTATGTTTGAATGATGGGATACCCCTTTCTCTCTCATTAAATTCCTCCCATGTACACCAGTTACTATGCCGAAATTCCGAAAGGAACTTCTCTCTCCTCATTTACATTCAAGAAATACTTTTGTATCATGAATCAAAATTCCATTAAAATTGTTGGGACATGTATCTATATTAATTCCTTACTGTCCATTACATTTAAATATGATGATTAAACCCTTTCTCTCTCATCAACGATTTTTATAAATTCTTATGTCACGCCGTTACGCTGCCGAAATCGCACCGATTTTCTAAGCCAATGCTATTGTGTAGTGAATACCATGCCCATTTATCCAACAAGGGTATTCACCTTTATGCACATTTAATTATTGATTATAAAGTTTCATGTATGAATTACACATTCCTTTATCCTGGAATAAATGATTATGTTTTATGAATCCGTGTTTTAGGATCCATGTGGCACACTTATGCATGAAATGAAAGGTTTAAGAAGGGTGCGCCCTTATAGAGCTCCAATGCATTGGGTAAAGTATAGAATCATGATACGACATGTGCATTGAGTGTTGACTCATGATAATTCAAGTGCAACGAGGGTTTACTCGTGCTTCGTGTGCAATGAGGATTTACTCATGCTCTATGTGTAATGAGCCTTGGCTCATGCTAATTCCATGTTAAGTGTTGTTTCCACATTTCCATGTTATGATTATCATGCTTTATCATGACTTTATGTTCATGTTTCTCTTGTGCTCTATTGATATGCCTATTGTCTAACATGTATTTTAATCCTCATGTATTCCATGTTTATTCCCTTATTGGGCTTTATAGCTCACCCCTTTTCTTATGTATGTCCTCAGGTTATCCCATGCAATGCTAAGTACGAGGGAATGTAGTGGTCATGTAAAGGAATTTTTCAATAAAGATGTTGTACTTAATGTTTTAAGTTGTTATGTAATGATCCTAAGCCCCAAATACACTATACCTCTTGATCATCCATGTTGTATCAAGTGAATGGTTTATGTAATAAATCATGTTTAAGTTTGTAATAAAAGCAGGGTTGTCATAGTTGGTATCAAAGGATAGGTTTAGTTATTTTTGGGATTAGGATTAGAAAACCCTAGTAAAGCCTTAGAGACAAGACTAAGTATAATAAAAACATCCCTAAGTTTTGGTAAGTACTGAGTAAGTGGTTTATCAAACAAATACATCCCTTTCTGGATGCGAGCAGGTAGAGGTGGCTCTGACAAAGATGTATCATAGGGGTAAAACCTGAAAACACTGCTTTGAGCTAGACTCGAATGGGAACTGGTGCACGACAATGTGCCTTGCTGCACTCTTGGTTACGACACTCCCGGGGGATATGTTTTGATAAATTCAAAAGCTTAGTATGAACCCTTATTAAGGGAATTAAAAAAAATTCCCCTAAGAATATATGTTATAAAGTAGATCATGAAAAGCCTAGGTTGAATCCTATAGAATCATGAGTTAAGGAAATAAAAGTTTATTTTTAAGTCATCAACTCTTGTCTTTGGATTACCATTTATGTGTTACCCCCTAACTTTCCTTTTATTCCAGCCAATGGCTGGTAATATGAGGAATCAGGCTAACAACCGGTATGAAGATCAGTGTGATGACTGTACTAATGAGATGCCCAATCCAATGGGAGTGGGAATCATGAACTTTTTCACGCTTCTCTCTCAGATAAATCAAGATTTGAATAGAAACACGGGTCAAGAGGAACTTCCAAACCCCCTAATAAGGAACAAGTCTCTATCGAGAGCTTCATGATACAAAGGCCTCCTACTTTTAGTGGATCATCTGATCCCACGATCGCTGAACAATGGATCAACTCCATTGAAAAGATATTCTCCATCCTTCAATATTATGAACAAGAGAAGTTTCTCCTAGAGGCTTATCATATGGAGGGTGAAGCTGATCAATGGTGGACGTTGATAAAAAATACAAAGCCTGAGGAGGAGATCGAGGTGTTGGAATGGAAGGATTTCCGGAAGATTTTTTTCGATAAATATTTTCCACACACCCTCCGGCTTAAGATGGAAAGGGACTTCCTTTCCCCCAAGCAAAAAGAAGAAGAATCTGTTGGAGCGTTCAAGGAAAACTTCACAAGGATTTCATGATATGCTTCCGGCTTTGTCGTTACCCCCGAATGCAAGGTTGACCGCTTCTTTGGTGGGCTGAAGCCTAGCCTGCGGAAAGCATTAGCGATCCGTGACTTCAACAACTATGAGGAAATTGTACGATGTGACCTCAAGGTTGAAATGGATATCGGGGAATCACAGGGGTATCATGGGGACAAGAAGCATAAGGTAGACTTCAATGCTGGTGGTCCGATGGATAAATCCAACGGTGCTATAAGAAGATCCATCACCCCACTTGCCAAAAGTGAGGAAAGAAGCACCTTGGAAATTGACTCAAGGGGATGAGGAAATGCTTTAGGTGTGGAAGATAAGGGAACCTAGCTGCTAACTATCGGCAAGAAAGACCCGCGGTTGCGACAGAGGAGAGGAACGCTCCGTTCGAACCTCAACGCATTTTTCATTGCTACAAATGCAAAGAATTGGGGCATCTTGAAAATTAGTTCCCTAATCCAAAGGTTTTCGGAGGCAACCAACAACCTCCAAGTAAGCAAGGAAGAGATTGTTCCATCACTTCTGCCGAAGTGAACCCCAAAAACGAAGTGGTGACAGGTACGCTAGTTATTCATTCAAGAATAGAGAATGTACTTTTTGATTCAAGTTCTACGCATTCTTTTATATCTCGAAAGTTTAGTAGAACAATCCCAGCACCACTACAAACCATGGAAGTGAAGATGTCGGTGAGTATGACAAATGGGGCAATCATTGCATCCCATGAATATAAGTCCTCCCCTATTATAATCTGTGGATTGAATTTCCGGGAAAACCTCATCATACTCCCTCTGGTGGAATTTGATGCAATTCTTGGCATGGATTGAATTTCCTTATATAGAGCCAACATAAATTATCGAGAGAGGGAAATCACACTCCATATGGAGAATCAACCCCTGATTCTTTACAAGTGTAATGAGGAAGATGAATCTTCTTTAGATACATCATCTCAAGCATGGATATTACTTCCCTATGATCACGCATATCTGGATCAGATGATTGAGTCCAAGGAAGAAACCATCCTTGAAGAAATGTCTATTGTGAGGGAATTCACTGAAGTGTTTCCTAAGGAATTTCCTGGTCTTCCTCCTAGAAGATATGTTGAATTCTCAATCGAACTTATACCAGGGGAGCTGCCAATATCCAAGACTCCATATAGAATGGCTGTCGTGGAACTTGAAGAGATGAAGAAACAACTACTGGAGAATCCGAATAAAGGGTTTATACGCCCAAGTTCTTCACCATGGGGTGCACCAGTCCTCTTCGTCAAGAAGAAGGATGGGTCAATGCGGATTTGCATCGATTATTGTGAACTTAACAAAATCATGATAAAGAACAAGTATCCTCTGCCACGGATCAATGACTTGTTCGATCAGCTTCATGAAGCACAATACTTCTCCAAGGTAGATTTGCGTTCGGGATATTATCAAGTAAGGGTGAAGAAGGAAGATGTCCCCAAGACTACCTTTCGTACAAGATACGGGCACTATGAATTCATAGTAATGCCTTTTAGACTCACCAATGCTCCAGCAATCTTCATGGACTTGATGAATAGAGTATTTAGAGATTACATAGACAAATTTTTGGTAGTCTTTATTGATGATATTCTAATATACTCCAAAACCAAGGAGGATAATGAGGATCATTTAAGAACTATACTGGAGACTTTGCGCAAGGAGAAGCTCTATGAAAAGTACAACATGTGTGAGTTCTGGTTGAAGGAAGTCTCATTCTTGGGCCATATCATCACAAAGAATGGGATATCTGTGGATACATACAAAAGAGATGCAGTCGAGGGATGGCTGAGGCCAACATCAGTAACGGATATCCATAGATTCTTGGGGTTAGCTGGATATTATCGACGATTTGTGAGAAATTTCTCATTATTGTCCAAACCTCTTACCAAGATAACTTGAAAGGGAGTAAAGATTGCTTGGAGTGATGAATGTAGAGAAAGATTCAAGGAGTTGAAAAGGAGGCTTATCACTACGCCCGTGCTCACTATACCCACAAGTGGGGAAATTTTTGTGGTATTCAGTGATGATTTGAAGAAGGGATTAGGATGTGTGTTGATTCAGAATGATAAAGTGATATCCTATGCCTCAAGGCAGTTGAAAATCCATGAGAGAAACTATCCAATGCATGATCTGGAGTTGGCGGCAGTGATCTTTGCCTTGAAAATCTGGTGGAATTATCTCTATGGGGAGACATGTGAGATATATACTGACCACAAGAGTCTTAAATATATATTCACATAGAAAGAGATTAATATGCGCCAGAGAAGATGGATAGAGATCATTAAGGATTATGACTGTTCAATACATTACTACCCTAGGAAAGTGAACAAGGTGGCAGATGCCCTAAGTAGAAAGGACCCAACGATTCTATCAATGATGAGAATTGAGAAGGATTGAATCTTATTATACTTGATGAATATGGACATGAGAATCATAAAGAAGGGAACATAATCAATCCTTTCACAAATGATTTCTCAACCGTCTCTTTTGGAAAGGTTAAAGGATGCTCAAAAGGATAATGTGGGAATTCAGGAAAAAGTGGAAGCTATCAAAAAAGGAAAATCCTTGGAGTTTAATGTTAATGAAGAAGGAATTGTGTGATTTGGGAAAAGGCTATATGTTCTATCACGTCTGGAGCTGAAGAAGGAACTTTTGGATGATGCACATAGTTCAAATTTCTCTATTCACCCAGGAAAAAAAAGATGTATCGAGATCTCAGAGAAAACTTTTGGTGGGATAATATGAAAAAGGAGATCGCTGAATATACATCAAAGTTCCTGGTGTGCCAGCAAGTGAAGGAATAGAGGAAGAAGTCTAAGGGGATGATGCAACCATTTCCCATAACAGAATGGAAATGGGAGAACATCACCATGGACTTTGTCACCGCACTTTCGAGGACATCCAAAGGCAACAATGCAATATGGGTTGTTGTGGATCGTCTTACAAAGACTGCACACTTCATTGCTATTTGGGAGGATTTCTATTTGGATCAACTGGCACGGATATATATCAGGGAAGTGGTAAGGCTACATGGAGTGCCACTATCTATTGTGTCTGACCGAGATCCAAGATTTACCTCTAAGTTTTGGAAGAGTCTTCAAAAAGCTCTGAATACTGAACTGAACTTCAGTACAGCCTATCATCCTCAAACTGATGGCCAATCCGAGCGGACTATCCAAACACTTGAGGATATTTTGAGAGCGTGCTCAATGGACTTTAAAGGAGGATGGGATCAAAATCTTCCTCTGGTTGAGTTCTCTTATAATAACAGTTTCCACTCGAGAATCCAAATGGCACAATATGAAGCCCTACATGGGAAAAGGTGCATAACATCGACATGTTGGGATGAGTTTGGTGAACGTAAGCTGCTTGGACCAGAAATGGTCGAGGAAATGGTGGAGAAGGAGAAAACCATTCAGTAGCATATCAAGGCAGCCCAAAGTCGACAGAAGAGTTATGCAGATAATCATTGACAAGACCTTGAGTTTAAATTTGGAGACATGGTTTTTCTATGCATATCTCCGTGGAATAAGTTCATGAGGTTTGGAAAGAAAGGGAAGTTAAGTCTAAGGTACATCGGCCCCTTCGAGATTCTTGATCGTGTCGGGGATGTGGCCTATCGACTAGCACTTACACCTACCATGGCCAAAGTACATGATGTCTTTCATGTATCCCTCTTAAGGAAGTACATACCAGACCCTTCACATGTACTCTCTTCTGAGGTGGTATAGTTGGAGGATGATCTTTCTTATGAGGAGCAACCAGTTAAGATCTTAGACCATAGAGAAAAAGTTCTACGAAATAAGACAATACCCCTCGTCAAGGTGTTGTGGCGAAACCACAAGTTTGAATAAGTGACTTGGGAATCAGAGGAAATGATGAAGCTGAGTTACCCACATCTATTTTAGTGTGGGAAAATGAAAAATCGAGTGCGAAATTTCTTAAGGGGGGAATATTGTAACGACCCAAAGTTTCATTAATGGAAATCCCTATTGATCTAATTAAATGTCTCTTTATGTAAAATGTTTATATAAAATGTCAACTTATTTGGTTTTATGTTAAGAATTGTGATCGTTTCTTTTATATCCGTTGAACAGTGATCACATGATTAGTATAAATATAGGGCTCTAACAAACCCAATTTACCCAGACAAAAGAAGCGATGACCTCATCCAGTAGAATTGCTCCATACGAAGCCCATTTGTTGGAGCTCGGAAAAAAGGTGGCATATTTGGGCTTCGCTCTTGAAAAATCCCAAGCTGAGCTTTATCATGTCAAGCTCGAATGTGACTGTCTATGGGAAAAGTGGAAGTTGATAGAAATTACCACTTGAGCGATGTTATCCGAGCCACCCCAAGAGTCTGTCACCATCGCACACCTTACCCTTAGGTCTTATGCGGCAGTTTTAAGGGCTTATATAAAAAATCGCTAGTACTATGTTCATGTACATTATTTTTTGTATATAATAATGAATATACTTTCTTGTCATTATTGATACATTGTAAATAGTTTTTAATGTGAAAATAGTGTTTTTAGTTATTATTTAATTAAGATTTCTATTTTATTAAATTAAGGGATTTTTGAATTAAATAATATTTTAATAAAATTATTATTATTATTATTATTAAATTAATTTTATTATATATAAATGATCAAATAATTTTATGAATACAATTGTAATTTTTATTAAGGTTTGAAAGCCATTCTTGTCAAAACCCGTGAATTTTTTATAAATATCGGTTTTTATTTTAAAAGTGAAAATTAACATATTTAGAAAATTATTTAGATAAAATAAATTTTATTTCTGTAATCATGACATCGAAATTATCCAACAGTGAATTTTTCATAATTTTCTGAGATAATCAATTTTTTGGGTAAAAATTAAATACTGTTTAAATATATAATGTGTTTTATGACATCATAATGACTCAATAGTCATGTAATAAAATAATATAAGCTTTATGCTAGGCCAATATATTTTTTAACATTAAAATAATGTTATTTTGGGTTTGTTTGACTTACTTTTCAAAGCATTAATGGACCCTTCAAGACTTATTAAACACCTTGTCTTTTAAAATTGTTTTCCATGGGAGTGTGAATCACCTCCACATAAGAAAACTTATTATTTTAAGAAGTTCAGACTTTGGAATTATAAAATATTGTTTTCCTCTTCCCTTTTCCAAAAACCATGGGCAAAAACCATGGTATGGTTTGTGGTTTGGATTAATTTAATATAAGGGGTCCCAAACCTAAAAAATAAAGAATTCCATCACCTTTCCTATATAAACCCACCCAAGCTCCCACTTACTCCTCACTCAAAGCCTTTTGAGTTCGTACAACCTCTTACCTACTCTCTCTAGAATCCTCCCAAGGTGCCCCAAGCTCCCAATAAGCCTCTCTCAAGCCTTTGGAAGCACACTTCCAAGTAAGGGTTTTTTCTTCCTTTCTCATTTTTGTCCAATTTTCTTTAAGTTGGTTTTCCCTTTTAATTTCAATTATGAATATTGGGGTATGGTTTATCACCTCCCTAATACTTCCCTCTTTATGTTTTAATTATGTGAGACCCCTTTATCTCTCATTAAACGCCTCCCATGTACACCTGTTACTATGCCAAAATTCCGAAAGGAACTTCTCTCTCCTCATTTACATTCAAGCAATACTTTTGTATCATGAATCTAAATTCCATTAAAATTGTTGGGACATGTATATATATGAACTTATTACTTTCCATTACATGTAAATATGATGATGAACCACTTTCTCTCTTATCAACCATTTTTATGAATTCTTATGTCACGCCGTTACGCTGCTGAAATCGCACCGATTTTCCAAGCCAATGCCATTGTGTAGTGAATACCATGCCCATTTCTCCATCAAGGGTATTCAAATTTATTCACATTTAATTATTGAATATAAATTTTCATGTATGAATTCCACATTCCTTTATCGTGGAATAAATGAATATGTTTTATGAATCCATATTTTATGATCCATGTGGCACACTTATGCATGAAATGAAATGTTTAAGAAGGGTGCGCCCTTATAGCACTCCAATGCATTGGGTAAAGTATAGTATCATGATATTTCATGTGAAATGAGTGTTGAATCATTCTAATTTAAGTTAAATGAGGGTTTACTCATGCTTCATGTGCAATGAGGATTTACTCATGCTCTATGTGTAATGAGCCTTGTCTCATGCTAATTCCATGTTAAGTGTTGTTGCCACATTTCCATGTTATGATTATCATTATTTATCATTCCTTTATGTTCATGTTTCTCTTGTGATCTATTGATATTCCTATTGTCTAACATGTATTGTAATCCTGATGTATTCCATGTTTATTCACTTATGGGATTTATAGCTCACCCCTTTTCTTATGCATGTCCTCAGGTTATCCCATGCAATGCTAAGTAGGAGGGAATGTAGTGGTCATGTAAAGGATGTTTTCAATAAAGATGTTGTACTTCATGTTTTAAGTTGTTATGTAATGATCCTAAGCCCCAAAGAAACTAGACCTCTTGATCATCCATGTTTTATCAAGTGAATGTTTTATGTAATAAATCATGTTTATGTTTGTAATAAAAGCAGGGTTGTCATAAGGCACCCCAAAACCCAAAAGAAAAGGGAGAAAATGAAAGGTAATAGTCTTCTCAACCTAGCTATAGGGAACCCAATCAAGAGAGAAATTCCATCTCGATCCATCCTCACCTAAACACGACTAGTCAACTCAGTCCATGAGGGGTGTTAACCTAGAAATATGAAAAAAACCACAAGGACTCCCAAAAAGTACCTAGATATACTCATCTCAGACTCCAAGTCTCATGAGGTCCCGACCTCATAGCCAGTGATAAGATTCTACTCGAGGCTCTAATGGTAACACAAAACTAAGAGGACACACTCCATGAGATTATCCATCCTAGATGGAATCCATTCGAGAGATACACTCCATTGGGAACAACCCATTAGGTCTATCTCTAGTGCCTAATTCTAGAGGTATTTCCATTGCTAACCTATACCCTGTGCAAGGTTGTAAGAATCTAAGTGGAGAGACTTGGACCTCACCACTACCCTACAGTCGAGGGAGTATTATCTCCTATCAAACCTATGAAACCTATATTGTTTCTGTATAGAGTGCATCACACCTCAATCCATTGAGGGAATAGAAAATCCTAACCAGGTATCTCATGAAACTAATGGAGGGGCTCACTCTTAATAACTATACTCAATAGTAAAGGGAGAACTAACTCTAATGTAGGGCCTACTATTGAGTCAATAAGGTTTTCCTTATGAATTTTCCATTCCTTCATGTTTTGAGGAGATTTTTGAGTCAATAAGGTCTCCTTATGAATTTACCATTCGTTCTTGTTTTGAAAATCACAAACACCTTATCTCAAGGAAAATCTCATTTTACCCTATGTTTTACTTCTCTAAGGAAATTTTTTCTTCCCCAAGGAAATTTATCCTTACCATGTTTTTTGTTATTCATTTTTTCTAAGTATAAAATTTGGTTTTGAATCCAAAACCTTGGAATCATATAATACTTAGATATAGATCATTCTATTTTCATGATCTGAATTCAAGCTCCGAGTTCTCTGAATTAAGACTCCAAACTCTTATAAGTTATGACTCCGAACTCACTAAATTCAGACTCCGAATTCTTATGAGTTCTGACTCCGAGTTCTCTGAATTCAGACTCCAAACTCTTCTAAGTTCTGACTCCGAGTTCTCTGAATTTAGACTCTGAACTCTTCTGAGTCCTCACTCCGAATTCTCATGAACTCTGACTCGAAACTTTTTGAGTTCTGACTCTGAATTCTAATGAATTCAGACTCCAAACTTTGTGAGTTCTGACTCCGAATTTTCATGAACTCTGACTCCAAATATTGTGAGTTATGAATCCGAATTATAATGAATTCAGACTCCGAATTCTCATGAACTCTGACTCCAAAATTTGTAATATCAGGTTTCGAATTCTTGTGAATCTAGATTCCGACTTTCCTTGAAATTCAGACTCCGGAATTCTATAGAGTTCAGGTTCCGAATTCCTTAGAAAACAGAATCTAAATATCCTTGTATTATAGAGACCGAATGTATTTTTGGTTAGACTCTGAACTATTTTTCCTTACACTCCGAATAATTGATTTTGGTTATGTAACCATATTTTTTTTATACATGTTTTGGTTATAAAATGGTGTCATGCATTCAGTTACTAACTAACCGTTGTTTGAGTGACACGTGTAGAGGTCCCTCTGAAATTCAAGGAAAAATGTGACCATTGGAGGTGGGAGATAACCGTTGAAGCCGTTCCTATAAATAGGAGCTCATTTGAACGAGATCACAACTTTTGATAGAAGAACTTTGATAACTGTGCTTACATGATGTTGAAGTGATTTCAAGAGAGAGAGACTCTTATAAACTATCAGGCTTCATGCAGAAAGTTTGAACAATTTGTTTAAACTTTTCTTTGTGCAAATTTGCTTTGTGCAGAGGTGAGAATTCCTTGAAATCAGAGACTTTGGGTTGTGAAGTCAGAGGTGTCGATTTCCTTACAAATCGAGGGATTGCGGGGATAGAAAGACAGATACCAATCATCGGATTGAGGGATTACCTGGTTTTGGGTAATACAGACTTTCTTGAAAGTATAAATCAAGGAACATTTTATGCAGGGTTGTTGGATACCCTTATCTTTGGGTTAAAAGAGTTACTACTTGTTACTTGTAGTGTTGTATGTTTGTTTTCCGCTGTAATTTTAGTTGTTGAGGAAATTATAACTTTCTTATACTTCCTTAGACCTGTACTCTGATTATATAGTATTCTATATTCTTTAAGGTATAATCTTAGTTTTGTAAACTTTTGTTAAGTTTCATTTTCGGATTCAATTTTCCAGAATTAAGAAAGCTTTTAGAACTTAGAGGTTCTGTGAATTTTGTTTATGAAAAATTTCCTTAAAGGTTTTTTAAAGTATACAATTCACCCCCTCTTTTATATTGAGTATATTCACCATAGTTTGATACTAAAATCAGTATCATATCTATCATACTATCGATCCCCACAATTAGTATCAGAGGAGGTGACATTGTATCCTGAACCAATCGAACAATTGGCTTCAGAGTTTTGGTTAAATTTGAATTAATCTCATGATTAGATTCAGAAGAGAAGTTTTCTTCTTCACTTTTTCGGACTCATATTTCCAGATCCATAAAGTTCAGATTCATTTTTTATTAGAGATTCTCTAGTTCTATTTTCCTTGCTTAGGATATTTTCTCTGGTTTACAAACTCTTATTACTAACAAGTTTGTGTGGAAAGATTTTCCTTAAGATGGTAGGTTTAAATGTTAGTTCTATCGACAATCTAAATCCTACCAAACCTCCTATTTTTGATGGAAATGATTATGAGTAGTAGAGAGATAGGATGAAGACTTTCGTTGTTAACACTAGAGTTTATAACTATCTAATGCTGACTGAAGACTATAAGATTCCTGATAAGTAATTGAGAACTTTTACTAATCAGGAGAAATCAGAATATCAAGCAAACTTCAGAGTCAGAAATACATTGCTATGTTCCATGACTAGGAACATCTATAGTTAAATATATTCATGTAAAGCTGCAAACAGTATCTGGAAGAAACTTTAAGTTACACATTTTGGTACTTCTAAGGTCATGGAGACAAGAAGAGCTATGTTGAGAGCTGAATACCATGGCTTTAACTTTCCTTATGGAGAAACTATAAGAAAAGTTCAGCAAAGGTTTATGACTATCGTGAATAACTTACAGTCTATGGGAGAAAAATGTTTGGATGATGATGCCCTTGTAGAAAAAATCATAGAAATCATACCAAATGAGTGGGAGTCCAAGATGACAGCAATTGATGAGAACAGGAAAGTTACCTAGATTTCCTTAAATGAGCTGTTTGGAATTCTTCTTCAGCACGCGACTAGAATGAAGAGAGATGCTGAAAATGTTAAAAAGAAGAATGGGAATAGAGGCGTCTCTTTTACAACTACTTCTAAAAATATGAAATTCAAGACTCCAGAAAGAGTAACTAGATCAAAGTCAAATAAAGTTATTATTCAGTCAGAATCTAGTGATACAGAAAAGTCTGAGAATGAATTAGCTAATCTTGCTCGTAGAATGAACAAGATAGTAGCTAAAAAGAACTATCAAAATAAGTACAAGAAGAGAGACTACAAAGATAAGAAATATGGAGAAGTTACTTTTTATGAATGTAGAAGAACAGGTCATATCAGACCTGATTGCCCTCTATTGAAAAATAAGGAAAATAAGGAAAGGAATTTAGAAAGAAACAAGAAGAAGTTCTATCGTTCGAATCACAAGAAAAGTCTTAAAGTAAATGATACTTGGAGTGATAGATGTGGAGAATCTTCAAGAAGTGAATCTTCTGAATATGAATCATCAGCACAGAAAAATATTGGATTCATTGCTACTACTTATTTCCCTAATACTTGTCTTATGGCCAAGGTACGCTCTGCCGAGGCTTTAACAAATTTATCTCTTGATAAGAATTACTATTCTGGAGATATTACTTATAATGAAGATACTTAATCTTTAGATAATGAAGAAATACCTTCATATGAAGAAGTATCTAGATTTTCCAAGTTGTTAGAAGCAAAAAATTGTAAAATTTCTAAGAAATTAGACAAGGAAAATACTAGAGAAGAAATTCTTACAAAAGAGATTTCAGACCTCTCTAGAGATCTTGAAGATAAGAATGATCTTCTAGAAAAACTTTATAAAGACCTTAAGGAAGTAAATTATGAGAAGTAAAAACTTTCTAAAGATCTTAAGAATGCTATTTTAAAAATAAATGTTTTTGAGGAAAAATATAACTCTAAGGAAATAATTCTTGAGGATTGGAACCTAGTCATCAGAATAAAATCTGAAATATATTCCCTTAAGAAACTTCGTGAAAACTTTACCTCTAGTAAGGAAAATTTCAACAATATGTAATATCAAATCAAACCTCAAGGAAATACTAGTGGAGTAGGTTATACTCACCGAAAACCTATTTTCAAAAAAAAAAACTATTTCATTCCATCCAGAGCCCCTTTTTGCACCAAATTTCAAAGTGGTGGGAATTGAAAGAAAAATTGATCTTTAAATAATGTTCAATCTCTTAGGTTTCATAAATATTATTTTTCTAAACAAGTATGGATACCCAAAATTTTGTTGTCTAACAATTCCGGATCCAAGAAATTTTAGATTTCAAAAGTCTAACTTTCCTATTTTCAGGAAAATAAAGAAAGTAACAACAGTAATACTTGGTACATGGATAGTGGATGTTCCCGACATATGATTGGTAACAAAAAATACTTTGAAAATATTATCAAGATGAAAGGAAGAAAATTAACTTTTAGAGATGATGATAAGGTAGAGATTATTGGTATAGGTAGCATCATTCTTCTTGAAAAAACTTTAATTTCAAATGTTTTATTTGTTAAGGGTCTTAAGAACAACCTCATTATCATAAGTCAATTATGTGATGAAGGTTACCTTATGAATTTTAGGAATGACAAGTGCTTAGTACATAATTCGAATTAAGAGTTTATTCTTTCTGCCAATAGGCAAGAGAATGTTTACACACTAAACTTAGAAGACCTTAGGAGCCAACATCTACCTTGCCTTAGTGCAATGGAAGATCATTCTTGGTTGTGGCATATAAGGCTTGGACACTGTAACCTTAGGAACCTATGTAAACTCTCTAAGAAAGGACTAGTTAGGGATCTATCAGAGCTTATATTTTATTCTTCAAAAGTCTATGATCCTTGTCAATATGGAAAGAAACATAAATCAAGTTTTAAATTAGTCGGTGAAGTCTCAACCACTAATGCATTACAGCTGGTGCATATGGATCTTTTTGGTCCAACACAAACTGGAAGCAATGGAGGCAAATATTATGTATTTTTCTTAGCTGATGATTACACTAGATTTACGTGGGTCTATTTTATAGCAAATAAATATGAAGCTTTTTCTTATTTCAAAAGTTTTAGATCCCAAGTTAAAAATGAGAAAAACCTTCCTTTGATAACAATTCATATTGACATGGAGGAGAATTTCAAAACTCTGATTTTAAAACTTTTTGTAGTAGAAAAGGCATTACTCATAACTTCTCAGCACCTATAACTCTTCAACAAAATGGTGTTGTTGAAAGAAGAAAAATAATTATTCAAGAGATAACAAGGACCATGTTGAGTGAATATTCTATAGCCAAACATTTTTGGGCTGAAGCTTTAATTACTGCTTGTTATACTATAAATCGTGTTTTGATTAGACCTTTTCTTAATAAAACTCTTTATGAGTTATGGAATAGTATAAAACCCAGACTTTCCTACTTCAAGGTTTTTGGTTGCAAGGTATTCATTATCAATAATAAATATAAATTACACAAATTCGCACCAAAATATGATGAAGGAATTTTCTTAGTCTAATCCACAACTTCTAAGGCTTATAGAGTTTTCAATAAAAACACTTGTACTGTTGAAGAGACAGTACATGTCAAATTTGATGAAACTGATCCCTTTGTTTTTAAACAACTCCAACCTACATCTTCGAATGTGTTTTCAAAAAATGATTATCAACCTTTGTTAGAAGATCCTTCTGATAAGGAAAATGTCCAATAAGATGTTTCTGAATCATTTACCCCTGAAGATTTTCTACCCTATGTTGATGAATAGGCTTTTCAAAACCCAAATCAGTTGTTTCTAAAGAATCATCGCAGTGATAGTATCATTGGTGATGTAAATCAACCCGTAAGAACTAGAATTTCCTTAAGAAATGAAGTATAACATCTAGCATTCCTTTCCCAATTAGAACAAAAAAGAACTGATGAAGCTTTAGGTGATGATGATTGGATAAAATCCATGCAAGATGAACTAAATTAATTCGAAAAGAATAAATTCTGGACCTTGGTTGAAAGACCAAATGAAACTTCTGTTATTGGAGTAAAATGGGTCTTCAGAAATAAGTGTGATGAAAATGGAATCATAGTAATAAATAAATCTAGATTAGTTTCTAAAGGCTATAATCAACAAGAATGAATAGACTATAAAGAAACCTATGCTCTAGTAGAAAGACTTGAATCTATTCATATTTTACTTTCCTTTTCACCATTATTAAACTTCAAACTTTTTCAAATGGATGTCAAATGTGCTTTCCTTAATGGTTTTGTACAAGAGGAAGTTTTTGTTGAACAACCTACTGGTTTTGAAGATAAAAAACATCCTGAACATGTTTATAAACTTACCAAAGCTTTGTATGGACTTAAGTAAGCCCCTCGAGCTTGGTATGATAGACTTACAGGATTGTTGCTTCAAAATAATTACGTTAATGGAAATTCAGATCCAACCCTTTTTATAAATAAAGATAAGAAAAATGTTTTGATTGTTCAAATTTATGTTGATGACGTTATATTTGGTTCAACTCAGCAATATTTAACTAATTCCTTTGTGAATCTAATGAAATCTGAGTTTGAAATGAGTATGATGGGTGAGTTAAATTTTTTCCTTGGTTTTCAAATTTCTCAAAAACTAGAAGGAATCTATATATCCCAACATAAGTATATTAAATATCTTCTTAAAAAGTATGGACATGACAACACTAAGAGTATTAGTACTCCCATTGGTACCTCAATCACACTTTATCTTGATGAAGCTGGGAAACCAGTAGATCAAACATCTTTTAGAGGTATGATAGGAAGCTTAATTTACTTGACAACTAGTCATCCAGACTTAATATTTTCAGTATGCTTATGTGAAAGATATCAATCTAATCCTAAGGAATCTAATTTAAAGGTAGTGAAAAGAATTTTTCGCTACTTAAAGGGAACCATGGATTTAGGACTCTTTTATACTTTTAGAAATGATTTTATTTTGAAAAGTTTTTTGGAAGCTGACTTTGGTGGATGTAGAATGGATAGAAAGAGTACATTCAGAATGTGTCATTTCTTAGGAGATTCATTAGTTTCTTGGTCTTTCAAGAAGCAACATTCAGTAGTACTTTCCACTACTGTAGTTGAATATGTAGTAGCTGGAAGTTGTTGTGATCAAGTGTTGTGGATGCAACACACACTCACAGACTATGGTATGAGTTTTACCAAAACAAATTTTTTTGTGATAATAATAGTGCCATTTCCCTTAGTAAAAACCCTTCACATCACTCTCGTTCAAAACACATAGATATTAGGCATCACTTTCTTAGGGGTCACACACAAAAAGGAGATATCATTCTTCAATTTATCGGAATGCAATATCAACTTGCTGATATTTTCACAAAATATTTACCCTCTAATAGATTTGAATACATTAAACAAAAGTTAGGAATGAAAACCATAAGTTAATCTTCCTTGTTAACTTTCTGTTGAACCAATCTCCTTACAGTAATAAACTCCTTTTCATAGGGGGAGTACATTTTCTTGTTAGTTTTTCAAGTTTTTCATAATGATGTTTTTTTTCAAGTTTTTCTTAATAAAGTTGTTTTTCATGTTTTTTGTAATGAAGTTTTTTTCAAGTTTTTGGTAATGAAGTTTTTTTAATGTTCTTTGTAATGAAGTTTTTTTTCAAGTTTTTAGTAATGAAGTTATTTTTCAAGTTTTTTGTAATAAATTTTTTTTTCAAGTTTTTCGTAATGAAGTTTTTTTTTTCAAGTTTTTCTTAATGAAGTTTTTCAATTTTTTTGTAATAAAGTTTTCGTAATGAATATTTTTGTAATGGATTTTTTTTCTCGTAATCAAAATTTTCGAAATATAAATTTCTTCAAGAAGGATTTTTTTCCTCACTACAAATAATATTCCTGGCAATCCGAAAGGTATGTTTTCTTTCTTAAGTTTTTGTAATCATCATTTA
The DNA here is from genome assembly GCA_963277665.1 of Viscum album. Lineage (NCBI taxonomy): Eukaryota > Viridiplantae > Streptophyta > Magnoliopsida > Santalales > Viscaceae > Viscum > Viscum album. The sequence continues at coordinate 438,007,304 of OY728145.1, read as the reverse complement.
ATTGATGGAATTTGCTTTTGTGTTTTTAATTTTTTTGGATTCTAGTTTCCTTAAATCAGAATGTTCTCCTTTAAAAAACCTCAAAAGATTGGATCCTACCAAATTTTCCTTGTGGCTATCATTTCAACCGTTAGATCTAATCAGAAGATTTCTCAACCATTGGATTGTCTTTGGAAGTTCAACCATCACTTCAAACGCCTATATAAAGGACCCCTCGAAGGTGACCCCACATCGTATTTCAAGCCTTTTTGTGCCGAAGCTCTACCCCCCATTCAAAATCCCATTCCAAAACTCTCAAATCTTGCTCAAATACGAATGTATGGTGAAGTTCCTTCTCAAGAAATGTCAACCGTCAAGTCGATTTCAGAGTGGAAGATTTATAGAGAGAGGTTGGGGCATCTGAGTTTCTTTTCCAAATACGATTCCATTATATCCAAGATCATCATGTTGAATGAATGGGAAAGCGTTTCATATAAAAGCCAAGAGCTCAAGATGTAGTATATCCAGATATACTTGTGGAATTTTATGAATCTGTGAGCTTTTTCAAAGAATAATAAAGGAGTAAATTTTCTTTCAAAATCTATGGAAAAAATTATGCCCTTTCATACACCAAGGATGCTAGCTTGGTGGGGTTGTCTTATGAATGGGAAGCTGAATTTTGTTCCCATAAATTGCTGGATGTACAAGGAAGTTTTGTCAACATGAAAGCTATGGAGTGTCTTAGACTTTCAGATGTCAAGACTCCGAAGATTGCTCATTTTTCTACAAATAATCATATCCTTGAATTATGGGTTCAAGGATTCATCATTCCTAGAAAAGGTGATAAGGACACCTTGAAGAAGAGTGAAATGTACATCTTAGATTTTCTAGTGAATCAAGGAAGATAAATTTGATGAAGCATATTCTGATTACGATAGAGAATATCAAGAATGAAAATCTGAAGGCTCAGATTATAATGTATCCGGCTATTCTTTCTAAGCTAATTGTTTGGTTCCTTGAGTCTTTAAATATTCCTTGCAGTTTTAAGCTGAGGAATTTCAAATTCATTTTAGTAAGTGATGATACTTTGAAGAGAATGAATATTGGTTTCTCTAAAGATTCCAGAGAATTATATGACTTACTAGAGGAAGAGGCTGAAGCTGTTCTAAAGAAGAAAGAAGTGGAAGAACCATAAAAAAGGTTGGAAAGAAGAGGAAATTGAAGGAATTAGAAGAAGAAGAGAAAACCCCTAAAGACAAGGAAGCTCAATCCGCACCTCCAAAGCCCAAGAAGCAGAAAGCTTATCTGGATGAGGTTGTTGCAAAGTGGAGGGAGGATAAGAAAAACTGGAAGGAAGGAGATCCACAATTTGGATTGGATCTTACTCAGTCCAAGGCTTTAAAAGAAAAGAATACTGATGAACTTGAGAATTAATCTAAGGAAAAGAAGCAAAAAAAGAAGATGTCGGAAGCTGAAATTGTTCAATCCCTTCTAAGGGATACTGAGAAAGAATCCGAGAATATCCTTGTACCTAAATCCTTCTTGGTAGAACCCTTACCTGAGACACCGATTAAGAAATTTCTCACTCCAAAAAAATACAATAAAACATTGCTGAAGAAAAGTAAGTTGTGGAAGAAGTGCAAGAAGAAAAAAGTAGTGGTGACACAGAAGACCTCATAAAGAAACTTGAAGACTTTCATGATAAGGAAAGTGTATCCGAAAATTTTTCAATCTAGACTTCTCAAGACAGATCTTCAAAGATTTCTACTCCTGGGGTAGATGAAAAAGCTGAATATGAAGTGAATAAGATCTCTGAGGAAGAAATTTATAATCAACATTTAATTCACCCTGAAGATACTGAGACAGGTGCTGAGAAGGAGAAGATTGATGAAGATAGAATTGTTCAACTGTTTGACAGTGAGCATGAGTCTCCAGATGAGGAAGCTGTTCTGAGAACTGACAAGGGAAAACAGGTGATTGTAGATACACCTACTAAATTTTTTCTAAAGAAGAAGGAAGCTGGTGGATCTTCCAAGAGAAAACTTGTTGAGCTACAGAAAGAGTCCTCACCAAGCAAAGTCTCAGATTCAAAATCATCCTCCCTAGGACATGATTTATTCATTCAATCACTGAAGAATCTTGTTTAAACCATTCCAATATTTCCAAGAATTGAATCGAGATGTCAGATGCTCCAACACAACATGAATCAAAAATCGGATTCAGTGTCCATAGTGATGGCCAAGTGTGTCAAGCTTGAGGCTGATCTCAAGAATTTTTTCATTAACTATGAGGCCCACAAAAAATCTTGTAAGAAAGTGATTAGCTGGTCAAAGAAAGTAATTAAATACTTGATAGAGCTTTATGAGTTTCAACATGAAGTTAAGGAAGCTTTTGATCATGAATATAGTAAAATCAAGAATCTCATGACTAGCTTTGAGGAAAAGCTAACTCTTGAGCAGAATACTCAGATTCAAGAGGTAAAGGATCTGAATGGGAAGCTATATTCTATTGCTCAAAGTTGGAAGAGGGAAAAGGACTTCAGATCGAGATCGAAGAGAAGCTAGTTAAGCAAGATGAGTTGTTAAAGGCTCAGGCAGAGGCTTTGAAGGCTCAGGAATAAAAGATCAAATCCATAGAAAAGAAATCAGAGAATCATGATCAACTCCTAAAGCAAGCAGAGGAAGACCACAAGGAACTCAAAAAGCTGAAAACCATAGTAAAGAAATTGATACCCAAGGATAAGGAAGGAAAATAGATCCAATCCAATATTTTGTTGTATTCTTTCCTTGTACAAATTCTTCCTATCTTAATAAAAATTTTGGTTGCTCATTTTTTTTTGGATTCTTTGTACTAATATTTCAGGTATCATAAATTATTTTCCATTCCCTCAAATTATTTTTGAAAATCACAAAGGGGGAGAAAGTAAAAAAGAATACTAATAAAAGAATAAATATACCTAAGTATGGGGGAGTTTATCTAAGGGAGAGTTTTCATTACAAAGATTTCTATATTCAAGATTATGAAAAATATCATTACGGAAATCTAGAATATGATCCTTAGAGTTCCAAAGTCTAAGGGGGAGTTAGTCGTATTCATCTTTGTCCATGTGTAAAAGGAGATAAGTTTTACTTTTAGAGTCTAGAAAAATACTTTCTAAGACCTTTTATTCTTTTTCATAAGAATGTTTGTTCTTTCCAAAAAGGGGGATATTGTTGAGTCAATAAGGTTTTCCTTATGACTTTTCCATTCCTTCATGTTTGGGGGAGATTTTTGAGTAAATAAGGTCTCCTTATGACTTTACCATTCATTCTTGTTTTGAAAATCACAAACACCTTATCTCAAGGAAAATATCATTTTACCCTATGTTTTACTTATCTAAGGAAAATTTTTCTTCCCAAAGGAAATTTATACTTACCATGTTTTTTTATTCATTTTTTCTAAGTATAAAATTCGTTTTTGAATCCAAAACCTCAAAATCATATAATACTTAGATATAGAGCATTCTGTTTTCAGGATCCAAATTCAGGCTCTGAGTTCTCTGAATTCAGACTCCGAACTCTTATAAGTTCTAAATCTGAACTCACTGAATTCAGACTCAGAATTCTTATGAGTTCTGACTCTGAGTTCTCTAAATTCAGACTTCGAACTCTTCTAAGTTCTGACTTCGAGTTCTCTGAATTTAGACTCCAAACTCTTCTGAGTCCTGACTCCTAATTCTCATGAACTCTGACTCCAAAATTTGTGAGTTCTAACTCTGAATTCTAATGAATTAAGACTTTGAACTTTGTGAGTTCTGAATCCGAATTCTCATGAACTCTAACTCTGAACTTTGTGAGTTCTGAATCCAAATTCTAATGAATTCAGACTCCGAAATTTCTGAGTTCTGACTCCGAATTCTCATGAACTCTAACTCCAAACTTTGTAAGATCAGGTTCTGAATTCTTGTGAATCTAGATTCCAAATTTCCTTGAAATTCAGACTCCAGAATTCTATAGAGTTCAAGTTATAAATTCCTTAGAGAACAGAATCCAAATATCCTTGTATTATATAGAACTAATTTATTTTTTGTTAGACTCCAAACTATTTTTCCTTACACTCTGAATAATTGATTTTGGTTATGTAACCATATTTTTACATATAAATGTTTTGGTTATAAAAAGGTGTTGTATATTCAGTTACTAACTAACCATTGTTTGAGTGTCACATATACAGGTCCCTCCGAAATTCAAGGAAAAATATGACCGTTAGAGGAGGGAGACGACCGTTGAAGCCGTGCCTATAAATAGGATCTCATTTGAACGAGATCACAAATTTTGATAGAAGAACTTTGACAACTGTGCTTACATGATGTTGAAGTGATTTATAGAGAGAGAGGATCTTTGTAACTCGCATACTTCGTGTAGAAAGTTTGAACGTCTTGTTCAAACTTTGCTTTGTGCTGATTTGCTTTGTGTAGAGGTGCGATTTCCTTGAAATCAGAGACTTCGGGCTGTGAAGTCAGAGGTATCGATTTCCTTACAAATCGAGGGCTTGCGGGGATAGCAAGACAGATACCGATCTTCGGATTGAGGGCTTACCTGGGTTAGGGTAAGAGAGATTTTCTTGAAAGTATAAATCTAGGAACATTTTATCTAGGGTTGTTGGATACCCTTCTCTTTGGGTTAAAATAGTTAGTACTTGTTACTTGTAGTGTTGTATGTTTGTTTTCCGCTATAATTTTAGTTGTTGAGGAAAGTATAACTTTATTATACTTCTTTAGACTTGTACTTTGATTATATAGGATTCTATACGCTTTAAGGTAGAATCTTAGTTGTTGTAAACTTTTGTTAAGTTTCATTTCCGGATTCACTTTTCTAGAATCAAGAAAGCTTATAGAACTTAAAGGTGTTGTGAATTTTTTTTATGAAAAATTTCCTTAAGGATTTTTTAAAGTATACAATTCACCCCCTCTTGTATATTGAGTATCTTCACCATAGCTTGATACTACAATCAGTATCATATCTATCATACTATCGATCCCCACACCTACTCTCCACTGCTACTTGACGATGGGGGAGTACTACTATGTAGGTGAGGACCCACATCCTGGAATGATAGGGGAGTACAACTCTAATAACTAAATCACCATGGGGGACCTGCACCTTGAAAAAATAGGGGAGTACCAAGCCCAGGCTAGAGGGCCCACTCCCTGGTACGATAGGGGAGTACCAACTCTGTCGGAACATAAAACGTATGGTGGAACCATGACCTGGAATGACAGGGGAGTTCCAACTCCAAGGATAGATGACCCTCACCCTAACAAGATAGGGGAGTACCCACTCTATCTATATGTCATGTCTGGAGGACTTGTGATCTAACATGGTAGGAGAGTACCAAATCCACGGATAGAGGACCCTCACCTCGGTATGATAGGTGAGTAACTACTCCATCTGATCGACAAGTATGTAGGGATCACACCCTAGTATGGTAGGGGAGTGCCATCTCCAACTACACAAACGATATGAGGAACCCATTCCCTAGTCTAATAGGGGAGTAAAAACCCCATAAGAACTACCCTAAAGGTATAGAACCCACACCCACAATGTGGGGAGTCCCATATCTACCAAATAAAATAGGTAAGGGAAACCCAAACCCTGATTCCACAAGGGAGTACCAGTCCTAATGTATCTCATCACGATCCACACCGATCTACCGTATCATTCAAGTTCCACTGAAAGGAGCATCACACTTATCATACTTCTCATCGCAACACTGCCATGAGTAGATGACCTGCACCCTAATACAATAGGGGATCACCAATCTATCGACATAAAGAATCTAGGGGACCCACATCATAAGGTGAAAGGGAAGGGTAACGACCCCGATTTCAACCTAGTGACCAACCCTGATCACTACCCAAGGTTAAGCACCACTACATAATCATCATTCTCAAAACATGCCAAATCATATCTTGTAGGCCAAAACTAAGGCCACCATCATGTTTTATGCGAAAAAATGCTCAAGATAGACTACTCACAATCCTGAATCTGAGTTCTAGAGAAGGAGATACGTAAGACAGAAGATATTAAGAAGATATTTAAGAAATTACACAATGTGCACAAGAGTCCACATGGTGTGTGGACTAGCTCGAGCACCTGGGTGTGTCTATCATTCACATGACCTTTCTTGTCCATATAGGGGTATATGACATCTACAACCCATACATGGTGTGTGCCACTTCACCCAGCCACTGGCTGTGTTCTTATTCCACACAACCCAGCCAGCCGTGTCCCTCACACACCGTGCATCCCATACTACATGACGTGTTTAGGCTAAACGACCACTTGGACACATGGTTTTCTTGTGCCCATGTTTGGAACCCCATGTCTATGTACTTTTTTCCATGTACCTTTACACAACCATGTACTGTTATATGGATAGCCCAGGCCAGGTCCTCTAGACGCACGACATGGGGTCACTATACGGATTGTAACCTCGGTACACGGTGTGTAGTCCCAAAAAGCCATCTTCCCCTAACTGGAATACACACACAACATGTCTCACTAAACTGCAATCCATGTAGGCAGTAATTCCATATGGTAATTACTAGGATATTCACCTGATTCACCCCGGTTTTCCCAAAAAACTTCAAATCAACCTAGGAGGGATCTATAACATTCATAATAGGGATCTAAAACATTAAAATAAAAAAAAACTAAGAGGATCAAGACCAAAAAACAAAAATACATACCTAGAGGGTTAAACTTCAAAGATTTTTGTGTAAAATTATGCTCGTATCATGACACTCCTCGATCTGATGAAAATCGGCGCTAAGAACCGAGATCGGCAACACTTCATCGCTTTGATTTGACTTGGTTTTCATCTGTCTCCAAAGGGGGAGAGGAGGGTTTGATCCTCCTACCTATTTCATTTACCCAAGGGGAAGGGGGATGGTATATTTTAGGTTAAATTATTAATTAATTTTTCATTTAATTAATAATTCTACCACACGACACTCATCCAATTCACCTTTGACCAAACCCCCGACTCTAACTAAAATTATGTCACATATAGGGAAAACACGATGTTCTAAACTCAACCATGGTCTCATAATTATAATCCAAGATTCCGATCAATATTTAATCCAAATTTCAGGAGAAACTATGCATGTGAGACAAAATATATTTAATATTTTTAAAATCACCCCGCCGAGGCACTCTGGGCCCCGAAATCCCATGCCGACTCAATGCTTGGTTTCAGAATTATTATTAGAAGCATTCCAAAGACTTATAGGTCAAACCTGTGTCACTAAATCCTCCCCACATTAAGTCTTTTATTCCCCAAAAAGTGAATGTCTAGGAACAAGGGAAATAATTGATCTCTATACTAGAACTCTCACACCAATGAGCTCACCAAGGATTCTCATGCTGCTTATAAGAACACACTCAGGGGAATCACCAAGGCCAAACTACTTTCAAGTCTTGATCCAACCAGTAAAACATCATGCAATAAGCGGAACATGTCCCCTTAGGAGAAATAGGTAGAAAAGCGCCAAGAACCCCGGTCCACCTGCAGTCATAATGTCTAGCAGTACGCCACCTCGCTAACCTGACGCAGATACTAACGTAACCCCATAGTTCACATCCACCCCTGGATGAACTACACCTCGAACTACACAAGAATATTTCATTTAAGGTTTATTCCAAGCATGTGATGGTACCAATGAACAAAATAAGGTTGTCCAAGTGTAAACATTGGGTCTTACCAGACCCTTCGCCTGCAAACCTCCAAGTTTAACACAACTCACCAAACCAAAAACACCGGCACACCCACTAGTGGAATCCCAACTGAATATAGATGGGGGAAACAAATAAACATTGCTGAAACATTTTAAGGTATGACTCTTCCAGTGATAAATGATTCTAAGAAAGGTTCTCCCTTCACCAGGGCTTCTAAGAAAAAAAAGGGTCAACTAGAAAACTCTACTGGAAAGGCCAGGACCTAGTTCGACACTCCAGCACACAGCCTCACCTCAAAAATACAATTCAAAGGAAATATTTTACCAAACCTCGACCCTATACTCTTTGGATAACATTGAATCATCCACACGATTTTTATCATGTCACAAAAATGCATCTTAGTGGGGAAAGCATCCCTCTTCCTCATGGGTTCAAATCTATATCAAACCACACCACATCCTCCTTGAGTGAATCATGTACAAGGATGACTCAAAGTGAATGAGGGTACTAAAAAATAATAAATGGCTTCCCAAATGCTCACACTGGGTCTTATAGGGCCCTCTGTCACAACCACAAACACATCACCTGACCCCGAACACACAAGTCATAATGAATCATCCACCACACCTTGATAATATCTGCTTTGGGTGGAACTAACTCACCATCATGATTTTACTCACATAAAAAATGCATCTTGGAGGGGGAAGAACCTATATTCCATGTTCATTTGAAGATATGTCAAAAAACACCAACATAGGGTTACACCGACACCCCACATCACCCTGAATAACCTCAAGCAGGAAGTAGAAAGAAAAGAGTACCTCACAATGTGTCTAACAATTATTATTGAAGAAAGTAGAAAGGATATAGAGTGTACCTGTATTCAACCTTGTAGATTATGGTTCAAAGGCATATATGTCCTTCAACTGTCCTCTCTCATGTCCTCTAGCTCTCTGAGCCTGGCATGGACTACCTGGGGGTGGTGGTGGCAACACCTCGAACCGCCTACCACCAACTGCTTCTCTCCCAACTCCTCCTCCATGTTCGCCACCTTGTGGGAATCCATTCTCTAAAAGCTACCTATAAGAAGGTGGTCTACTTAATGGCTCCCTCTTAGCAGTATGACATGTCATATAATCTCTATCAAGATGCCCCGACCATTGCAAGCATAACACCACCTCTCATACGTATGACCTAATCCCTGACGCAACTCCTGTGCTATAGGTCCACATTCCTGAGTCTGAGCATGGTTATGCCTCTTGTGTTGTGATCCTATAATCTTCAATCTACCATCTCTTATAGAAACCTAAAACTCATGACCACTATTATGGGCCACATCCACTTATCCCTCTTCTAGGAGGCTCTCTATGACCAGATCTCTCTCCAGTAATCCCATATAAGAGGGAAGGCACCAGGAGACCAAACTTGCTCAGACTCCTCTATAGATTCCCTTATTAAAGGTTTGAGATCTAAAGAATGGGTCTCGAACCATATCCACAGAGTATCATGACAGGCTTGTGAACCTTTCCGAGTACTTCACGAAAGTCATGCTACCCTGATGAAGCTACAAAATCTCCTAGATAAACACTGATATCAATGTGTCTAGGTAAAAGTATTCCCTTAATATCTACTCAAACTCTACCCAAGTGATCATAGACTCATCATGGGATTGTGTCACTAAACTCCACTATCACCCTAATGAACCCTACATAAGGCTTGTCGCTAGGACCACCATCTGATCAGGAGTCATCCTCAAAAGGAAAAAAACATGTGTGACTACCTAAATCTAGTTATCAGATGCCTATGGGTCTGAATCAACCAAATACCTTAGAGGTCACAACCTCTAGAACTCCTATATCACACACAACCTATGTGTATCCTCAATCTAAACAACTGATACAACCAACTGATCAATGGGTGGTGGATCAACTGGAGGACCACCCGAAGGAACCACCTTAGAATCAGTTCCTTTAACTAAATCCTCTCCACAAATTATATCATCACCAAAATCCCACCATGTAACCCCATCTAGCGGTCATTGCGGTGGAATCCTAAAATAAAATCAAGGTGCACCATGATCAAAGAGTATATCTAGGGAGCTGACTCAAGAAGGACAAGGAAAAACTAAAACCCAGTCCTATGCGATGCATGTACCATTTCTTTCCCTATGACCATTGTCCTAATGTACCGAGTCAAAAATCAGGTTATCAGACTCCTCGTGAAGGGATACATTGGCCACCACACAAACACCAGAACTTTTAGCCTAAGATTCGAACTCGAAACACCCTAACATTATTTCTATGAAACCCAAACCAAGATCATGACACTATAGTGCCAAAGTGGAACATACCTATGATACCACTCTATCATGACCTGACCTGATGGGGCCTAGGCCCCAACTCCCCAATCTTGCCTCTAATAGGCCAGGGGCCGACGACTAGCACCGAGCTGGCATATCTCACAGATAGGAGGCCTTTTCCTAATTTACCTATACATACGCACCCAAAAACAACTCAATGAAATAGTGTAGAGATAAAAATGTGGAAACTAAAATTCATGCATACAACTATTCCAAACTAGAGTACAATAGAAGTAATGAAAATGTAAAAAAGGGAAAAAAAATTCCCACCAAAAGAAAACTATAAAAGTGTCCAACCTGCTAAAAAAGAGGGGATCACTATCAAATGAAACTACCAGAAATCTCATCATACCAACTTTGATAAACACCACAGTCGGTCTATATCACTAAGACCTTACTACCTCGGGTCCTCTAGTGACTCCATAAAAAGGCCCATGGTCTACAAAATACATAACACATGTGAGAAAATCCCATGCAGGGGTTAGTATAACACTACTCGGTAGGCTCCCCAAAGCCCAAAAGAAAAGGGAGAAACTAAAAGCCAATAGTCTGCATAACCTATCCATAGGAAACCCAATCGATAGAAAAATTCCATTTTGAACCATCCTTGGCTAAAATTAACTAGTAAACTCAATACATGAGGGGTGTCATCCCAAACATGTGACAAACAATGCAAGGAATCCTAAATCACCCAGATATACTCATCTCAGGCTCCAAGTCTCATGAGGTCCCGAACTCATATCCAGTGACAATATTCTACTCGAGGCTCTAATGGTAACACAAAACTAGGAGAACACACTCCACAAGCTCAACCATCCTAGATGACATCCATCTGAGAGATACGATCCATTGGGAACAACCCACTTGGTCCATCTCCAGCTCCCATCATTATTGTTCATTCTATGGATAACCTGCGCCCTGTGAAAGGTTGTAAGAACCCAAGTGGAGAGACCCACACCTCTCCACTGCCCTGCAATTGAGGGAGTACTAGCATCTATCCAACCCATGAAGCTTCTACCGCTCTTGTATGGAGTGTCCCACACCTCAATCCATCGAGGGAACACTAAATCCTACCCAACTATCCCACATAACTAATGTAGGGGACCAATCCTTGTAACTGTACTCAACAGTCGATGGAGCAATAACTCCAATGGAGGACCCGCTCCCCACTGATACTTGAAGATGGGGGAGTACTACTCCATAAGTGAGGACCCACACTGTGGTACGACAGGGGAGTAAAACTCTACTATCTTGATCACTATGGGGGCCCGTACCCTAAAATTATAGGGGATTACCAACCCTAGGCTAGAGGACCCACTCCCTGGTATGACAGGGGAGTACCAACTCTGCCCGAACACAACACGCATGAAGGACCCACAACCTAGAATGATAGGGGAGCTTTGAATCCAAGGATAGAGGATCTGCACCCTAACATGATAGGGGAGTACCAACTCTATCTATACATAACATTTTTAGGACCCACACCCTACCATGGAAGGGGAGTAAAAACTCCACAAATAGAGGATCCACACCCTAGTATGATAGGGGAGTAACTAATTTATCTGACCAATAAGAATGGAGGACCCATACCCTGGTACAATAGGTGGGCACTATCCCCAACTACAAAAATGATATAGTGAACCCACACCTTAGTCCAACAGAGGAGTACCAACCCTGGAAGAACTACCCACAAGGTATAGAACCCGTGCCCACGACGTGGGAAGTCCCATCTCTACCAAACTAGAGACGTAAGGGAAACCCAATCCATGATTCCATAGGGGAGTACCACTCCCAACATCTCTCATCACGAGACACACCGATCTACCACATCGTTCAAGCACCAATGAAAGGAGCATCAAACTTATCATATTTCATATCACAACACTGCCATGCTTTAGGGACCCACACCCTAATATAATAGGGAAGAACTGCTATATTAGCCTAAAGAGTATAAGGGACCCACATTCTAATGGAAAAGGGAAGGGTACCTCACCGATGTCAACCCAATGATCTACCCTGATCACTATCCAAGGTTAAGCACACCTACACAAGTTTCATGCTCAAAACATGCCACCTCATATCTTGTAGGTCGAAACAGAGGCCTCCATCACGTTCTACATGAAAAAAATGCTTAGGATAGGCTACTCACAAGCCTGAATATGAGTTATAGATAAGGAGATACATATGGAGAAAGATCTCAATAAGATCTCTAAGAAAGTACACAACGTGCACTGGAGCCCACACGACATGTGGACTCACCCAAGAACCTGGCTGTGTCTCTCATTCAGACAACCTTGCTTGGCCATGTAGGGGTACACAACATGTATATCCCATACATGGCGTGTCCCACTTCACCTAGACCCTAGTCGTGTTCTTCTTCCACACAGCCTGGCCAATCATGTTCCTCACATGCCATGCATCCCATACCACATGGCGTGTTCAGACTAAATGTCCACTTGGTTTTCTGATTTTCTCATGCCCGTGTCCAACACCCTATGTTTGTGTACTTTAGTTGTGTACCTTTACACAACCATGTACTATTACACAACTATCTCAGGCCATGTCCTCTGGCCACACAACAAGGGGTCACTACATGATGTGAAACCCCAATACACGATGTCTAGTCCCCAAAAGTCATCTTACCCAATCAGGATGAGACACAAGACATGTCTCACTAGACTAAACACCATGTAGACTATAATTACATATGGTAATTACCTTGAGATTCACCTGATTCACCCTAGTTTTCCCCGAAACCTACATATAAACCTACAAGGGATCTATAGTATTTTTAATAGGGATCTATAACCTTAAAATAAAGCAAAAACAAATGGGATTTTCTAGATACCTTTTGTCTGGATATACTTACCACATGATGTTAAACTACATGGTTTGGTCCATATCACATGACCTTAAAAGGTATGATGTGTCCCATTAAGTGGCACCGAACTATGTGGGTTATGATTCCTTTCACAAGGATACATAAGATTCCCATTCATGGGTTTGATATTGACATCAAAACAACTTCCATCTCCCTAATGATGACTCACTCCAGCATCAAAATAATAAATGACAAAAGAATCTCTAATCAGTACATAAGAGGGTACCATTGATGGAGAAAATAATATACATAAAGATTTCTCTATTGATGAAGAAACTTGGATACATATAGATGATTTTAAATTCCATACATGCTAATAATTTATTGTTAATCTAAGGGTGACCCATGCCATACATTGGATTTAATAAAGGATTCAAAAATATATATTAAATCTATAAGATAGTCCTGATGTAGGAAATAATTCCCCTAAAAATGTGTGATGAGGCCGACCTCACATACTCTCGACCAATGTGAGTTATTAAGTATCGTTGGTCCAATGTCCAAACAAGATCCTGAATTTGGAAAGCAGGTCCATGAGTTATCATGGATATAAAACCGTTGAGTGTTTTTGGATCCACAAACAAACCCTGTTGGTGACCATTTAGAATTAGTGAACCTAACATGAATGATTACTCAAAACCAACCAATTGCAATCAATCATTGGAAATAATGGTTTTTAGCAGAAACAAAAATGGTGAACCTTACATGAATACTAAACCAAGATGATGGTGTCACCCATTTATCAGGACCCTTTCACTCTCAAAATGAAAGAGGGTCAAGAAAGAAAATCAATCATGAATGTGTTCATTTAATGAGATGCTTCTTTGATGAGGTTTTCTTATTTATGTTTGTTGCCTACATTTTAGGCACATTCAATAGGATCTCCCTTCAATCCAAATGGCATCACACCTTCTCTCACAAATGTATTCCCAAGCTACAGTTAGTGCTGGTTCCTCATCCAAGTAGAGGACGCCATCACCAAATCAGTGTCTTTAATGATGGGTCTTGAATACACTAGTTTGGGAGTACCACTAGAATGGTACTATCTTGACCTTAGAGGCTACCCAAAAATCCCTCTAGCTCCTCATTCCCCTGCGATCATCCAATTAGCGACGACTTGTGGTCTAGAAGTAGACGACACCAACCATAATCTTCAGACATTTAGAGAGCTTATCCTTAGAATGAAACAACCACTAACTAACTTATCTTAGGGAGGTGAATCAAGAGGCCACATATGGCCACATCTAGAGGGCACATGGGTTCTTTCAAAGTGATCTTGTCAGCAGTCACCACTGCTAATGCCACACAATAGTGAACCCTCAGCATGATGAGGGTGACATCATCTGTAGTTCGGCCCAGGTCTTCCAAACCCAGGCATGAAAGATGACCCATCGAGGGAAGCAACCATACAATAGGGAGTAAGGTCCCACCCCCATCCCCTTCATAGAATATCACCAATCATATTTGGTGGAAAACTTTGAGTAGGCACATACACCTGCCCGCATTAATCCAACTATCCAGTAGTCTTGTCTGGAACCATCCTAGGAATCCCACTGTTCAAATTTGGTGGAAACCTATGAGTAGGCCAAAAACATACCCACATTAATTATTCCCTCAACCAAACTCATCTGGAAGTTTCCAAATAATTCCATCAGTCAAATTCAATAGAAAACCACGAGCATATGCATAAACCTAACTGAATTTATCAATCCTTCCAATAGCCTCATCTGGAATCACCCAAAGAATTTAGTAGGAAATCCCTAATAATGAATAGGGGGAAGACCTAACCCTCTACCCCAACAACTAAGTGCTATCAGTATCCACTGGCAGGAAATGGAGGACAAGAGTAGGTACATACCTCTGCTTCAGATGCGTAATAGTATATATCCTTGTTCCCATCACTGAAGTCCCCCAAAATATCTTGAAAATGATGAAAGTGCAGACAAAAATAATTTCCCATATCCTATAGACTTTCTAGGTTATCATAATGGTGATAATAGTAGTGATAGAAAGAAAAACACACAAATACATCCCCATACGTGGGGTGGCTCATTAGTATGTCACCCTGGAGGAGGCACATACCTCTACTACCATCCAAGAGGGTCATGGAAAAAACTCCCTCGTTATATATGAACAACTGTATTGGGAACATACAAACATTCCAATGTTAGGTAATCAACCTATTCCAATGGCCACTTCAAGGCAAGAACAAACCACTACTAAATCCCTAGAAGTCTGCCAGTAAATTGTGGCAGCCACATGGGATCCAGTAAAGTAGAATTACATACTTAAAAACCAATTTCCCTAGTAGGTGGAACCATAAGATTGAAAGAAGGAATCTAAAAATAAACCTCACAAAATAAAACTAGAAATTGAAGAGAAGATTTATGATCCCTCTATACTTAATGCTGGAGTTATTGAAGCCTTTATACATTTATCTATGATAGATTAAGATCTAAATCTCCTGTTACCAAATTACTGGAGCATTAGTAGTAATTCCAAAGATTATCCCTAGACACTTTAGCATGAAGGCTTGATTCATGTCCATGATCTGAATGATCTATAGAGTCCATCTCCTAATGAGAGTCACGGCAAATCTCCCCATGTACAAAAGATCAAAGAGAAGGATGGTATACCACTTTCCGTAATATACTATGGTAGTCCTCCCCATGATGTAATTTTCTTCAAAAGGTCTCTCTGTAGTAGTGTTTCACTTCGTCAAGAGGGTCCTCCCCGTGGCGATGTAGTGATGAGAAAGACCTCCTACCATGTGACACTTGGGAAAACAGGGTCATTCATGTCTGATGCCTTGTCATTGACAAGTGAAATTTTTTCTCCACTAGAATATAGCCTAAGGTGATTTTCACTCTCTAAAACACCCTTGGATCTTCTATCTTCCAATGTAATAGAGGAAGTTCCCACCAATCTCACTGCTTATGATAAAGCACTAGGAAAGCATCCACTTTGGTTTGACCAAGTTGAGGAACCTTTGAAAAAATACAAATAAGAAATGCTAAACATGAGGAAACAACTAGATAAAGATGGAATAATAGTCATGTTATATCCTTTAGAAACCCTCAATACAAAATTCTAGAGGAATTGTCAAAAGATTGTGTACATGAAATCTGCCTCAACATATGGAACACTCTTCATCACTTGAGAGAAAAGGAATTACCCTGTGATGAGTATCAAAGTCATGTTAAGGTAATATAATGGATGAAATACCAAATTGAATTGGAGGCTCTCCTAACCACACAAAATCCAAATTTTTAGAAACAATAAGGATCGATTCAATGTAAATACCTTATCATGTTAAAACAATTGTGTTAGATGATCATAAATTCTCCATATAGTGTTTATATCCAATGTTGGAGAAAACATGGAGCATTACATTTCACCGTGCCCCCCAACCAACAAAGCCCTCCTAAAGTGGTATCATGAAATGTCATGGATTTAGGATGGATTAAACAAATATAATATGTTCACAACCAAAAATATGATCAGAAAAAATAGACCTCTAATAACTCTCATCAATTTTAGGATAGAAGAGAGGAGGATATTAATAGAATTTTTCATCAGGTATATGAAAATATTGAGCAAGCCTCTTGCTTAGGGGAAGTCATTCATGAGATAGTAAAATTTTTGGAAACATCATAATGATCTTCAGAAGTGGGTGATTCAGGTGCATATCAAATGATTCACCAATTCAATGTTAAAAAAAAACTCTGTAAAATCAGAAGGGCAGCCACAAAAGTATAAACCATGACAATTCGGGAGCAACCCCATCCCGCGGGACTGGGGGATTTTTTAACACATCCTTCAAGGACAAAAAACCAAGCCTGGAGAGTTTTTAAAGTTGAATGAGAACATCCCAAACCTTTAGGGATGAGGGATTTTTAACCTCAGAAATGTCTTCCTCAGTGGAAGTAAGTTTTCTCCTAATTAGGGAGAACACTGCAAAATGAATCCTCCCAATTTGTCCCATCATGTGATTCAATTTCCTCATTTAGAACATGAATGACTGAACTGCATGGATATTCCCTTCGGATTACCATTCACTAAATGACTCCTAAAGAATTAGAAAAATAAAGGACAAGGCCTTGTGGAGGGTGTAGAAAAAGATAGTATCGCAAAGACACTAATAAAATTCTTGCAATGCATTATGTGTTAGTGAATTCCATTAACACTATACTTACAGAACCTAAAAAACATGAGCCCAATTTGGAGGAGGATCTAGAGGAGGATGTTTCAGTTCAAAATATGGTACACACTAAAACAATTGAAGGAGGTGTGCATAACCAGAACTAGAGACTCACCTTGAATCTGGGTGTTCCCTCAATCACTCTACCACTACCTCCTTAGAGAGAACCCAACAAAGAAAAGGGTAAAAGAAAGTTTGCACCTCACCTACTCCCTGAAAAGGTTGGACCCATCTAACTTGAGGAAATATTTTATCAACAATAGAAAGAGATGAAATAATAAAGGAGACTCAATATAGAACTACTCCAAGGTAGCCTCCCTACTAGATATGTTATGAAAGAATAACCTCAACTCACACTCTCAGCTGGCACACCTCAAAAAAGAGGGTTTTATACAGTAACTGAAACAGATCCAGAACATTAACTCAACATGGGATACAAAAAACCTATATAATTAGAGCCCATGAAAGTGGATCATGAGTTCCCCCCCTTAGGTATACAACCAAAAAGGGTCCAGGTGCATCCTTACCAGTCTACCCCTATAGGCTACCCATGGAAAATACCCGCAGTGCCACCATAGATGGCCCTATCAGCTACTACCCCTATTCAAGATCCTATCAATCCATAAATTCCTCAAGGTATAATGGATACTATTGAGTCTTTAACAACTCAATTTGAATTCATGGAGGAATGGAGTGTTATAGTATAACCAGAGAAGAAGCCTTACCCCAAATGAACTAATCCTAATCTTCTACCACCAAACTTTAGGAATCCTACATTTCTAATTTTCAACAGGTTTGGGGACCTGGAGAAACATGTGACACATTTCATGTCTCCCTATGATCCCATTACGGGGACACTTGAACAATAATAAGTAGTGAAACTTAGGTAATTTGTGAAATAACTGTAGGGACTAGCCTTTGTGTGGTGCACCAACTTTCCAGCTCAATCAATTACAGGGTGGGAAGAACTCCATTAGAAGGTTCTCTTTCAATTCATCTTGAAATTACGTAAGGAAAAAATACTATACCTCTTAAACTAAAAATAACAATATAATTACAGGTTCATGGATTTCATTACTCAGTGGAAAGAGTTAACATACTCCTTAAACCTACCACTTCCTTAAGAAGTCTTGTTTCCCATCTATATAGTGAAACTTCACAATGAGTTGCACACACCACTCATCCATGTAAAATACATAGGAGGGTTTCAGGACCTCACCAAGATTTATCAAAGAGTTGAAGACTCTATCTCACAGACCAAAGCTAAGTCTTGAGTAATTCCATCATCTCTAGGAGATATAATGGGGAAAGAATAGGCTGCCACTATTACAATTTAGAAGGCCCCTGTACTCATTCCCACTCCAAAGTACACACTATATAATGAAGCTCGAACTATTGTGAATCAACAATAATTCCCACCTAATCAGGATGAAAAAGAGAGTAGAAATGAAGATAGTTTGAGGATATGAAGAACAAGGTTTATTCTTTTAGGAATAACCAAGTTCCTGACCACTTTATCTCAACATTGGAGAGAAACTTGATCAAGTTTCCAAATCCCAAGAATCCCAGTTGGGATGGCGATGAAGATCCCCCAAAATATTTCCCATTCCATAGAGAAATTATTCACAAAATACAGGAATGTTTTCTTTCAAATACATCCTATAGAAGATGGTGAAATCCGAGCAAGTGAAGCTGGGCCAGCCACCTGCGCAATTGGCATGTGTTTCTAAAACTAATCCAGAGGAGGAAAATAAATGGAAGGAAGTAAAAAAAAGAGTACATAGAAGTTTTGTGATTGTGTGGTCAGAAAAATGATCAAACAGACTCATGATATCCTCTGATCAAATTTTCAACAACCAACTATGCCCCTGACTGATTCTACTACAACACAACTGACTCTATCGACATCTCGGTCCTTTGAAATCCAGTCTTGCAAAAAATGAAATGGTTGGAAGAGAAAAAAGAACAAATAAGAATATGATTATATTAAAAGGATAAAGTTTTCTTTGAATTTAGTTTATTTCATGCCTACAATCCCAGAAGCACAAGCACCACCCTGTGATCACACCATGGTTCATAGTTTTATTTCACCCTTACACCACTGTATTAAACTGATTTTGTTTTTTCAATTACAAATATTATAACAAATTCAAATAAATTTTTAATTTAATAATTTAATTTTTATCATTATTAAAAAGTTTTATTTCACTTTTTTTAAGTTTTAATTGTTTTTGGAAGTGATTTGGAGGGCCCAAGATGAAGTTCAAGAAAAATGGGCCAAAATGTGTAAGATTCCAAGAATACCAGTTGACTCAAATAGACACTTTAGATGATAAATGCATTACATTGGTCTAAAATTTGGTTATATGATCCAAAATTTATTGGGATACAAATCTTATGAAGAAAATAAATAACAATTCCTCAATTAATGGGACTAACTTAACTGATCTATCTAGGGAAACGAATCTGCCCACATTCATAAGTTGTGTTTTATATTTCATTAATATCTCGATATGTAGACATCCAAATGATTATGAATTTTATATGGAGTTATTAAACAGGTGTTATAACAAATTTTTATTTTTATCCAAATCAATATAAGACATTATGGATGCCTAAAATCATGGTCCAAGTGGTTTTAAGAAATATGTGTGCCCAAAACCACCTTCCACTTTGCCCATAAAATTGCACATTGGGAACCCCATTTGTAAGATAGAACTAGGTGAAAAGATCTACCATTTTTGAATCCCAAAGTATTACTCTCATAATCCAATAATATTTGGAGGCTTCTATCCTCATAGGGGGGGTCAAGTATTAAGGATAAGTTCCACCTGAGCCTTATCCTTCTCTCGATGGTGAGCTAAACGGTGAATGATCATTTCAAGGGAGATAAACATACTTGGGATGGATTTTCAGTACTCCTTTCCTACTAGTTTTGTATAATTTGTGTGTGAATTATTTCACTTATGTTTTAACTTAATATTCTTCTCCTCTAAATTCATTAATTTGGTTTAATTAAGTGAAGCACTTTTTATTTCAACACCGATTGGGTTGAAATTTTAACTGGGAATCTTGGGTTGATCTGATTGGACAACACAAACATCCTATTTTTCTAACACATAATTGAGATATCATTATTATTTGGAATATCTCAATATATGAATGAGGTCCAAATATCTACAACATGATTGTTGTGTCAATGGGTGGTTCATTACACATTGTTTTAAGATCCAAGAGGGGAATCAGGATCTTGAAAACCCTCAACGGAAGGATTTCATTAAACCATGTGAATTTTTTATAATGATGAACTAACCGATATGTGTAATGAAATTTAAATTACATCCTTATCTAATAATCCTAAAAACACCACTCTACTTTGTCAACTATTGAACTCTTTAATTAAGTAATTTTATTTTTAAAACTATTTTAAAAACCACCCTCTTTTAGTACTTTTTATTAAAAATACACACTTTAAACCCTCCAATGATCCTTGAGAGATGAACTAGGGTCTTCCCTAAACTATAAATAAATATTAAAAACATAATCAATTTGACGTTTTATGAAAATGCATTTAAATTTTGGCACTATTTCCTGGGAGTGCTTTGGTTTTTAGTGTGTATTTTTTATAAGTTTTTTTTTATAAATTTTGTGAATATTTATTTGTTTTATATTCTACCCTTACATATATTTTTGGTTTCTGATTTATTTCTTGTGTAGGTTCTATACATTATTCATTATACTCTAAAATATTTACCACATTTCAAACCTGAATCGCAAAGGATCTTATGTCAGCCACACCGAGACACATAGGAGAACCCTTTGAAGGAGGACACCCAAAACATTGAAATTCTTCTCGATCCTTTTTATTCTTATGGAACCCATTTTAAAACTGAAATAAACTTGCATAATATGTCCAAAAATAACTAAAAATTAAAACAATTAACCTCACCTAATGTAGAGATCCATCCCGAATACATTAAAATACAAGGGGAAGCACCTAATTTTGACCTAAAATTAGATTTAATTCACTTATTACCAAGATTCCAAGGAATCACAGGAGAAGACCCCCATAAGAACTTAAAAGAATTTCACAATGTGTGTTAATCATTAAAATCTACTAATGTGGATGAATAATAATTAAATATTATATCATTACCTTTTTCATTATAATACACTATAAATGATTGGTTATATTATGTTAATTACCCAATAAGAGGCTAAGAAGATATGAAATTCCTTTTCCTTGAAAAATAATTCCCAATGTCTCAAACTAAAATTATAAGGAAATAAATTTATGGAATAAAGAAATAAAAAGGGGAAACACTTCATGAATACTAGGAATGATTTAAAAGGATTTTTTCAAGTTTTCCACACCACCAAATAAGTGATCAACTTTTAATACAATATTTTTATGAATATTTAATTCTTATCGATAAAAACATGATTGATGCTGCTATAGGTGGTGCATTAATTGAAAAAAATACAATATTTTCAAGGACCCTCATTGAGAACACAATGAAGGATAATCAATAATTTAGTTCTATGTCTAGTGTACCCATTCGAGGTGTCCATGAGGTACAAAGTACTAAATTCGAGAAGAAGGTGGACATAAAGTTTGAAGAGGTAAGCACCCTTCTTCGACAACATTATCTTTCCAAAAGGAAATCCAAATATCCTCCTCCTATCTATTATTGTATCTTTTCTCCAGATACCCACTATTCTAACTAATTTCCTCAAATGATAGAACCTTATGAGATTTGTGAGGCAATTTTTTCAAGACGCCCCTATAACCAACCCATTAGGAAAGAACTATAATATCCATACAAACCTAAGTGGAAAGAAAAACAAGACTATAGGAAAGGGGGGTATTCAAACAAACCTTATTAACCATAGAACTAACTAGGGTAGATTAATCATCCACCACAACCACCTTTAAATCATCAACCACCACGAATACCTTTCCAAAAACCCCCTCCAAAACCTAAGACTATCCTAGAATAAATGATGAAAAATGGCTGAAAATAATCTCCAATTCCAAAAAACCACCCAAAAATCCATACAATACCTAAAAATCCAATTAGGAAAACTCTCCAACTCGATGGGGGGGAATCTAAAGTCTTGGGTTAGGTAAACTACCTTCTCAACCACTAGTAAACCCTAGAGATAAGGGAAATGTTAATTTAATCACCCTTAGGAGTGGAAAAAAACTTAAAATACAAATAAACCCTCCATTATAGTCATCCCCTCCCAAGGAAACCACCATCCCAACCACTAATAATTATCCAAGAAAGGAAAAACCTTATCCAGAGAAAATCCCTTAAAAGAAATAGTGTGTATGTTGATGAGTATCCTAGACAAAACATTCCTCTTCCATTTTACCAATGATCTATCCAACTAAGAAAAATATTATAACCTGATAAATAAGTCTTGGAAAATTTCAAAAAATTTCAAGTTAACACCCCCTTGATTGATGTCGTAAATCAGATTCCATGATATGCCAAGTTTCTAAAGGAGATATGTACACTCCAAAGGCTACTTCAAGGTGATGAAAATGCGATCTTGGGGAGGAATATATCAGCATTGATAGATCCATCACTTCCTACCAAATGCAACAATCTGGGAATATTCTTAATTCCATGCATCATAGGGGAGTATTTATTTTCTTATACTATGATTTATTTGGGTGCTTTTATAAATGTGACGCCTCACTCCATTTTCTCTTCATTACAAGTTGGGGAATTGAAGCCCACTGGAATAGTCATTCAGCTGGAAAACTAGAGGTACTACACACCCCACTGGTATGTTAGAGGATGTTCTTGTGAGGGAAACAAATTTAATTTTTCTTTCTATTTTTTATGTGTTTAAAATAGAACATGGTAGGAAGAATGTACATTCCTTGATTATATTTGGGAGAAATTTCTTTAAAACCTCCAAAACCATAATTAATGTCCAAAATGGTACATTATCTATGGAGTTTGGTGGTGAAATTTTCCACTTTAATATCCTTGATTCCTAAAGTGTACTTGATTTTTTCCTATCGACCGTTCAAGGGTCTGATTCTCAGCTAATGTGTATAGAGTAACTCGGGTTGAATCCTCGACGATGGTACTTTTTAATAGTCGATAATTTTTGTTTTGTTTTTATTTTTAATGGGGGTTTTGTTTGTAGAGTTTAATTAAATTGATTAATGGATGATTTTTTATTTAAAATTTTGATAAAGATTGGGGTGAGTTCATTATTGGGTATTTAAGCTTATGATATCCTTGATCTTTGATTTATATTGCATTAAATTAACTCCCACTTCACAAGATGAATTTGATCAGAATTCACAAGTGCTGAGGCTTTATTCCAAGACTTAACTTAACGTATGGTTCTAATATAAATCTAAATTTGTTTATGGTAGAATATTTATGGTTTCAATAATCCATATAATCCACATGTTAAACAAAACATGTCATTAATCCATGACATTTTAAGTTCAACATACACAATGTTAACCTAAAGAATATTCACTGAGCAAAAGCTCTAAATCACTTAATATACCCAAATTATGACTCAACCCAATGGTATATTTACTCATACATTTATATATTTAGTAATCTGGTAATATGATTTTATGGTGATTAGTTATAAATTGAACTAAAATAATGGGATAAGAAAAAAGTTGTGCGTCGAACACACACATGAACAGTGATGAGAATTAAACACAGAATTTTGATTAAACAAGAAAGAAGAAGAAGGGAAGGGTTTTAAACATGATTTAAAATATTTTAAGACCATTAATATTTAATAATATATGGTGGATGATTAAAAGATTATATTAAGAAGAAAATTTCATTAAAATTGAAACAAAATTGAAAACATCTTACGCGATTATAAATGAAAGGAACACAAAAGAACATGAAAAAAATGAGAGAATGACAGGTATCTCAAGTAAAAATTTGAGTTTGTAAGATCCTAAAAAGTCTTTTTTAAGGCCTTGTTCATGCCAATATATCATAATTTTCTCTAAAATTCCAACTCCTTGCAAGGAAAGGAGGGGGATGTATTTATAGCCCAAGGTGGTGGACTGTTTGCTTTCCAAATCTGCCTCTCCACTTGGCTCGAAAATTTGATAATTCATACAGAAACATCTGGAGAAATATTCTTTTCAAAGTTTTATAAACAATTTTTTATAGTCTACCCTAAAAATTTTGTGGCTATTGGAGTTAATTATCCAAAGTTATAACAGTTTGAATAAACAATTTTAATCTGTCCATTTCTATCCATAATTTTTTGAAGGACAAAATTTGAATGGGTTTTTGAATAGGAAGATACCATAAAATCCAAAACATTTCTTCTACAAGGTCTAGAGACTATATTTTCTATTTCACAGTGAAAAATACCAACTTCATTTGATGTATAAATAAGAAGAAAAATCAATTATTGTTTTCTGATTTTAATTCCAAGATAGAATGGTGGGATGGACTTTAAAGCAAAATCTGGGACCCTTTTTGGTAGAGTTAGGCCTTCAAATTTTTATCCACGATTATTTTGGATATTAAAGAATATATCCAAGAGTTTCATAAAATTTGGGCTTTTGGATTGATCCTAGAAATTGTATCATTATGGATGCCCCGATTTCATAATATATTCTTTGGGTCTTCTTGTGTGGACCATATGACCCTTCAAATGGACAAATTTTCCCAAACTACAGTTTAAGGATTTTTATTAAATTGAATAAGGAAACATAAAAAATAATAATTATACAATTTGGATAATTATAGAGATATGTATAATTAAAATAGTAAACTAAATTGATTAGATTAATTCAAATAATTCTCAAAAATTATATTTAGTATTATAACATGGGCATTTCACACCAATTATAAACTTTCACTGGAAAGTTTCTAAAGGGATTAGAAAAAAAGATATGAATAAATTAATAACATCAACTCCCTACACTTAATCTTGTTCATATCCTCATGTGAAAAAAATATAAAAACATAAAAAAATCATTTTCACTTGTCGACAAATATTAAAATTTTATTTACCCCAATCAGGGGAGGTTTATACCATTTCAATCATCCATATTGAATTCCATCTCAAATTGTTACATAAAAAATGTTCCAAAAAAATACATCTTTCATTCTCAAATTTAGAAATAAAAAATGTGGCCACTCAGAAATCACTCCTCTCAAGATGATAAAAATTTATTTAAGGAGGTTCAATAATTCACCAACAAAAAGTTAAAAATTTAGAGTTTAAAAGAGATCTCATATTACATTCCCTATAATAAAGTTCACAATAATCAAGGGGTCATTTTTAGGGGTTTTTTCTGTGGTTATGGGATGGTAGTAATTTAATGTTCAAGAGATAGAAAAAGAGGGGTAAAACACTTACATGGAAAAAGAAATGCACAATTTGAAATAAGACATGGAAGGTTATGGAAACACATATTTACAAGGGAATGATTGTGTGAAGTATGACACAAAATAGATGGATAAAATTTGAAGGGGATGAAAAGGTGAAATATGTACAAGACACAAAACTTCTCCCATTGACACAAGAATATATAATGCAAGAATTATTTTTATTTTATTTTATTTTTTTTTGATTTTTTTTGAAATTTGAACTTGAAAAAAATATCACAATCATCTCCCAACCCATGTTTGATCTCCTCATGAAACTAATTATAATAGTTATAATAAGATAAAAGGTTGAGTAAGAGTGATTTTTGATCTTACCAAGACATAAACCATTTTTTTTGATTTTTTTCATTTTATTGAACACTTTTCAATAACATATACAAAATTAAATAAATGAAATATATTCCCCAAAATCACCAAATGACAACCTCTCCCCCACAATTAAATAGGTTCTTTCCCTTAAGCATATGACATCATGCTGAAAATCATGAAAATGATACACACAAAGAAATCCATTCCCCCACACTTAAATTTGAATAAATTATGCAATGAAAATACATGTAGATGTTGGATGGGACAAGGTTTTGGGATTGTAATGTAGCTATCAATAAAATTTTTTCATAGCCTCGAAGGGGATTTCAAAAGGATGATTAATGTAAGGGTAATGGGAGACTATTTGGCTATTGTGATTCTCATGTGGTTTATAAAATTCATATATCATATTAATGCAAACCAAAGTAGGAAATTCAAATCAAAGTTACATAAACTCAATACTCCCAATCAGTGGTGAAAAACACAAAAAATGAAAAAATGGCCTTAGGTGACCTTGTCATGAAATCTAATGTTGTTCCTCATAGTTGGGGAAGAATCATTTTCCAAATAAAAAATTGAGCATTCAATTTTTTTTGGTTTTGAAACAATATTATTTATCCAAATGTATGATGAAAATACAAAATTTTTGAGATGAAAACATGTCTTTGGATTCACCAAAATGGTTGGAAAAAATTTCAAAAGTGGATGGTGAGTAATTATGACTCTTTTTTTGTATTGTTTTAGTTTTTTATAGTTTTTTATAAAGACACACCCACACAAAATAGAAAGATTAAATAAAAATTTTTATGAGGAAAGTGGTAAAAAATGAGAATTAGAGAGTAAGAAGAGATGGGGGTGGTTAATGGGAAAGAGGCTCCCCCTAGTTTAGATTTTGTGGTTCTCCATCTCTATTCAGTGGTGGGTCAACTGTAGAAGTTAGGGATCTAATGGAAGTAGATTTGGTTCCTGGGATGTGTGTCCTCTCATGGTGATGCTTTAACTAATGTTTGTTAACCATAAATTTCCTTTTGGAAGATGGGTCTTAGACTTGCACTGCACCAAATGGGAAAACATTAGTAATAATAAAAGTACCTTCCCAATGAGAATTAAGCCTACCTGGGTGAAGTCAAAATTGAGAATTGAAGAGCATTACCTTTTTACTTTCATGAAATACCTTTCATAGGATGTGTTTGTCATGGAATGTCTTAGATTTTTCTTTGTAGACATTTTAATTTTCATAATAATCAAGTTGAAGCTCCTACAATTCATTAAACTACACAAATCTTTCATCTCCATATTTTTCACAATCAAAATTACAAGTTTTCACAGCCCAAAATGACTTATGTTGGATTTAAATTGGTAAATGACATGATTTACCAAAAACTATCCTAAAATGAGGCATCCAAATGGGTGTTTTATAGGCATTTTGATAAGCCCAAAGTACTCCACTAAGTCTTTTAGGTCAGTATTTTCTTGTGGGATTAACAATTATCTCAAGAACTCTTTTCACTTATCTAATAGAAATATCTTCCATGCCATTTATTTGGGGGTGATATGAAGTTGAAGTTTTATGTATAACCCCATTATTTTTCAGAATATATTATATGGTTCTATAATAGAAATGGGTTTCTAAGTCACTTATCAAGGCACATGGTGTTACAAATCGGTGGAAGATTTGGATTTTTAAGAACTCACTAACAGTATGTGAATCATCCTTTCTAGTGGGTTTGACCTTGAACCACCTAGAAACATAATCGACCGCCCGAATAATGTATGATAATACATTGGAAGGGGCAATGGTCCCATGAAATCGATGCACAAAACATCAAAGATCTCATAGAAGATTAATGGATTTTGGGGAATTTCATTTATTTTGGAAATTGTGACAAACTTTTTTCAAGTGGGACATGATTGATAGTACTCATGTGAGTCCTTGAAGAGTGAAGGGTAGAAGATTCCAGAGTCTAGGACCTTTTGGGAGGTAATTTGTGGTCCAAATTGGCCACCTCTGAGAAGTGAGTGACATAATTATAAGATAGATAGATGTTCATCTTCATCAACACATATCCTAATTACCATGTCATCCCCAATTTTATAAAGTTTATTATCTTTCCAGAAATAGTATTTTGATTCACTTTTCAACTTCATTTTTTTTATTTTGAATTTTTTTTAGTAAAAATAATAGAAACCAAGTAATTTACAATTGGTTCATACCATGGTGACTTCATAGAGAGAGATGAAATGTTCTCATTAGGGAGTTTAAGATCAATGATTTATGAATGATAAGAATTATAAATCCTACTAAAGTGATCAGCCACGGGGTTTTTTTTCCTAGTCTATCATTGATTTCCAGGTCAAACTATTATATCATTAAGATCCATCTTATTATCCTCGGTTTCAAATCACTTTTCTTGAGTAAGAAATTTATTTTAGAATGGTCGATGAAGATGATGATTTTGGTACTTAAGAGATAGGGCCATAATTTATCTAAGGAGAAAACCACTTCTAAAAGTTCCTTTTTAGTCACAGTGTAGTTAGATTGAGATTCATCTAATGTTTTTGAGGCATAATAGATTATGTGAGGAATGTTTTCTCTTCTTTGACCAAGAACGTACCCAATGGTCCTATCAGAAGCATCACACATCAACTTGAAGGGTAAGGACCAATCTAGGGTTGGATTATCAGGGAATATGTAATAAAATATTTGAGTTCAATGAAGACTATCTTACTAGATTCATCAAAATGGAATTAGACATCATTTTGGAGTAGCCTAGTGCATGGGAGGGAAGTACTACTGAATTTATGGATGAATCATTGATAAAAACCAACATGACCAAGAAATGAATGGATTTATCGAACATATGTGGGTTTATGAAGTGACTGGATCACTTCAATTTTGGAAGGATCGACTTTAATATGCTCTTTTGAAACTATGTTCCCTAGAATTATCCCATTTTCAATCATGAAGTGATATTTTTCAAAATTCTGCATAAGGTTACATTTGAAACACTTTTGAAGGACTGGAGAGAGTGAATTCAATTAGGATTCAAATGACTCACTATAAATGGTAAAGTCATCCATGAATAACTCCATGAAATACTCAATGAATTTAGAAAAAATACTCATCATACACCCATTAAATGTTGCAGGAGAATTATAACAGCCAAAAGGAATTCTTATGTATGATTATGTTCCAAAGGGGCAAGTGAATGTAGTATTTTGTTGGTACTAAGGTGCGATTGGGATTTTAATGTAGTCAGTGTATCCATAAAGAGAGTAATAATTCAACTTTATGGATAATATTTATATCATTTTATCAAGGAATGGAAGTGGGTAGTGATATTTTTGTGTTTCTAAATTCAATTTCTAGTAGTCAATGCACACACACCATTTTTTTCACTCGAGTTGTGATCAACTCCCCATGTTCATTTGTGATGAAAGTTATCCCATCCTTCTTAGGAACCACTTGAATTGGACTAACCCATTCACTATCGAAAATTGGGTAGATAATACCATCTTGAATAAGCTTAGTGATCTCTTCCCTAACAACCTCAAGTATGAGTGGGTTTAGTCTTCTTTGTGGTTATTTGATTGGGTTGGATGATTCTTCAAGATAGACGTGATGCATAAAAAGGACATGGTTGATTATTGGTATGTCATATAGGGCCCAAACTAATACCTTTTTGTTTTCCTCTAACACCTGAACAAGTTTGGACTCCTCAATTTCAGTATGTGAAGCAGAGACAATGATTGGATAAGAGTGATCATGGAAGAGGAATGTATATTTTAGGTGTGTAGAAATAGGTTTTAGATCAGTCTCATCTTTCATTTAGGGGGTTAGAAAACTCAGGAATGGAGGGAGGGATTTCAATTGCTTTTGATTCATTTTCCTTAATATTATCTAAGGTGGAGAATTAGATATCAGATTTTATGTGGAATTTTAGAGAGTTTTCAAGATCTTTTAGATTGAGGGATTCTATGAATGAAAGGTCCACATCAACTTCCCCATTTATGAAATGGTTAATAATACTGAAAAATTCAAAATCTCCTCTATCATTTGAACATAATGAACATGATGGAATGGGGTTAAATTGACTCTCAAAAGTGTTCTTAAAATCCTAGATTGAGAATTCATAGTGATCCTATGATGGGTATTACATGGCTTGAAAGACATTGAACTTGATTAGTTGATCACAAAATTCCATGGATAACATTCCCAAAAGAACATAAATCTTAGTTATTACTGTTAGGAGGAATGGTCTTCCTAGAATTAGGGGATATCGAGAATAGGTTGTCTTACCTTCCATGTCAAGGACATATAAATCAACTAGGAATATAATATCATTAACTCAGATAAGAACATCCTCAATTATTCCCTTAGGACTGGATATGCTGTGATTGGATAACTGGAAGACAACACCCGTTGGGTGCAAGGGACCTAGACCAAGTTTGGATAAGATAGATTTGGGCATGACATTTATCGAGGCTCCTAGGTCTATGAGTGCACCATAAAAGTTGGATCTCTCTATTTGGAAAGGAACAATAAATGTACTTGGGTCTTTGAACTTCATGGGTATGGACTACTGGGTTGAAACATTCTCAGTGGCCCTAAGTTGTCTCTTATGGGTGCACAAATCCTTAAGAAACTTTGAATACTTATGGATTTTTTGATGGATTATAAGAGGGGAATATTGACTTCAATACATCTAAATAAGTTGAGCATTTCAAGATTGGGTTCAAAGGACTGCCTTGTCTTAGAGATAGCTTGAGGAAAAAGAGTTGAGTTCCTTAGGGGAATGGACGGTGGTGAGGGAGTGGATTCAAGTTATTTTTCTAGATTTTTGTTGTTTTCATTTTCAAGATCAACATTCAAAGGTTCATTTGAGGATCCATAATGAGGCATGGAAATTTTTTTTCCTTATCGAAGTGAAAATGAACTTACATTACCCTTGGGGATGGGAAATGGTTGAGTTAGGAGTTGTGAATAATTGGTTTGTTGCTGTTGGATGAGGTGGGATACAAGTTGACCAATTTGGGTTTCAATGTTTTTAAGGATATAATGGATGAATGAGGAAAGATATTCTACAATGCTTTCCCATGGTTTCTTGGAAGAATAATATAGAACCGAATTGGGATCACCTTTATTTTGGTTCTTTAGAAATCTATTGTATTGGGTTGGGAATTGGGAAGGCTCTTTAGGATAGCGGAATCCAAGATGAGAAAGAGGAGGATTTATCCTTTGAGGTTGAGGAACAAAAGGATAAGGTTGTTGGAAGTTACCACCACCTTGACCATATTGGAATTGGTTTTTATTTTGAGGAGGGAACCGAGGGGGATGATAAATGAGATTACCATACCGTAATCCTGGGTTATAGGTAGAAGTGAAGGGAGAAAAGCTGGGTTGGTTGAAGTTTCTAATTAACTGACCTGATTTTTGAGGGTTGATGTTCCTATAAGAATATGCTGCATTGAGCTCCATTGGTCTATATGAATCAGATGTATCCTTTTGAAGTTGTGGACATGTGTTAGTTGGATTATCTGCTGAGATACAGATTCCACAATTATTGATAGGTCTAGGGAACATATATTGTAGAGAAGATGAGGTTGTGGCTTTGGTAGCCACTGCTAGTTGTCTCACAAGACCTGTAAGTTCAGTTATCCACTCAGTCATCTTTTTGGGATATGTGGATTGATTCTCTTGGACTTTTTAGACCTGATCATGTGCTTGATTATAGAAATTTTATGTGTTTTCATACATATTTCTTATGATATGTCATGTAACTGTATGAGTTTTATCAATAAGAGAACCGCCACTTGCGGTATCAATGAGTGTTCGCCCCATTTCCAATAACACTCATAGAATTATTGGATCAAGATCTGGTCAGGGATTTGGTGATTTTGGAAGGTTTACACAATCCTTTTAAACCTCTCCAATTACTCATGGAGTGATTCATTAGATAATTGATGAATAACACTTATTTCATTTCAGATAGAAGTAGTACGAGAATTAGGGAAGAATTTCTCCAAGAAAAGTCACTTCATGTAAATCCATGAGTTTATGGAATCAGGAGGGAGGTAGTAGATCCATGACTTTTAATAGTCATATAGGGAGAAAGGTAATGCTCAATGTTTGATTTGTTCTTCAAAAACACCTTGAGGCTTCATGGTAGAGCACACCACTTGGAACTCTTTATAATGAAGATGTGGATCCTCACCGGGTAGTCCGTGGAAATTAGGTAGAAGATGAATCAAACCCGATTTAAGTTTTAAGTCAACCTCAATGTTTGGATATTGAATACTAAGGGGTTGGTAATTCATATTAGGAGTAAAAAGTACATTAAGGGCTCATTCCCTAGGATATTCCATATCTGATTCATTTTTTTGGAAAATGATTAACTCTTAAGTGATTTGATTATCCCCAACATTCCTCCTAATTTGGTGAGGTTTTTACTCTCTTTCTGGGTTAAAAAGATCTGATGGATTGTTTGGGATGCTATGGGGAATTCAGATAAGTTTTGAAGGATGATGAAGGCATGTTTTTATTTGTGGTTTTTTTATGATTCTGATTTTTATGAGAATGTGGGTTTTTCTTTGTGTTTTTTTCTTTTTGTTTTATTTTAGTGCTATACTAATGTGTATAGCGGCACTCAGGTCGAATCCTCGGTGATGGTACTTTTTAATAGTTGATTGTTTTTGTTTTGTTTGTATTTTTAATGGGGAGTTTATTTTTAGAGACTAATTAAATTGATTAATGAATGATTTTTAATTTAACAATTTGATAAAGATTTGGGTGAGCTAATTATTGGATATTTAATCTTATTATATCCTTGAGTTTTGCTTTATATTGCATTAAATTAACACCCACTTCACAATATGACTTTGATCGGAATTCCCAAGTGTTGAGGCTATAGTACAAGCCTTAACATAAA
The DNA here is from genome assembly GCA_963277665.1 of Viscum album. Taxonomy (NCBI): domain Eukaryota; kingdom Viridiplantae; phylum Streptophyta; class Magnoliopsida; order Santalales; family Viscaceae; genus Viscum; species Viscum album. The sequence continues at coordinate 437,974,517 of OY728145.1, read as the reverse complement.
TTGGGGATCTAATATCAATAAAAACTTGTTTATGGTAGTATATTTATGGTTATAATAATCCATGGAATCCACTTATTAAACAAAACATATCATTAATCCATGACATTTTAAGTTCAACATACACAATGTTAACCTAAAGAATATTAATCGAGAAAAACATCTCAATCACTTAATATCCCAAAATTATGACTCACACCAATGGTAAATTTACTCATCCATTGAGATAGTTATTAATCTGTTAATATGTGTTTATAGTGATTAATTATAAATAAAACAAAAAGAATGGGATAAGAAAAGAGTTGTGAGTCGAACACACACACGAACAATGATGAGAATTAAACGCAGACTTTTGATTGAATGAGAAAGATAAAGAAAGGAAGAGGTTTCAACATGATTTAAAATATTTAAAGAAAATTAATATTTAATAATAGAGGGTGGATGATTATAAGATAATATGAAGAAAAAACTTTCATTAAAATTGAAACTAAATTGAAAATAGCTTACACGATACAAATGAAAGGAACACAAAAGAACATGAAAACAAAGAGAGAAGGAAAGGTATCTCAAGTGAAAACATGATTTTGGAAGATCATCCCAAGACTTTTTAGGGCCTTGTTCGTTCCAATATATCCTCTTTTTCTCTGAAATTCCAACTCTTTCAAGGAGAGGGGGGGGATGTATTTATACTCCAAGGTGGTGGATGATTTACTTTCCAAATCTACCCCTCGACTTGGATCACCAATTTGATAATTCTAATAGAAGAATATGGAGAAATATTATTCATAAAATTTTTATATATGATTTTTTATAGTCTATCCTAAATTTTTTTTTGCCATTAGACATAAGGACCCAAAGTTATGGTGGTTTTAATAAACAATTTTAATTTGTCCATTTCAATCCAGACCTTTTCAAAGCCCAAAATGTGAATGGGTTTTTGAATAGGAAAATTCCCTCAAATCCAAACCATTTCTTCTAAAAGGTTGTCCACCTATATATTGGATTTCACACTGAAAAATATTATTTCCATTTTATTTTTAATTAGGATTAAAGTGAAGTATTGTGTTTTGATTTTAATTCCCATATAAAATGGTGGGATGGACTTCAAAGCATCAGTTGGGATCCTTGTTGGTGGAGTTGAGACTTAATTTTTTTTATCCATGATTATTTTTGATATTCATGAATATATTCAGATATTTTATCAAATATGGGATTCTGAATTGATCCCATAAATTGTATCATCATGGTTGGTCCAGTTTCTTCATAGATTGTTTGGGCCTTCTTGTGTGGACCATATGACCTTTCAAATGGAATAATTGGCTCAAAATCAAGTTTAATGATTTGTATTAAATTGAATAAGGAACCTAAAAAACTATAATCATATAATTTTGATAAGAAGGGTGGTAGTTATAATTAAACTCATAAACTTACTCAATTGAATTAATTCAAATAATGCTCAAAAATTATATTTAGTATTAAAAAATGGGAATTTCACACCAATTATGCACTTTTACATGAAAATTACTAAATGGAGTTATCAAAAAGTTATAAATAAATGAATAAAATCAATTCCATGAATCACCCCTTATAAGATCAGTCCTCACTTTCAGTTAATTATATTAATGTACTCACTTACCCTGAAAATATTTCTTTTCTTTCCCCTGATCCCCTTTTAGAGTTTTCATCATTGAAAGACTGATAGGAAATAAATCATGCATATAATGTTGTACCAGTTTTGAAAAATGTCATGAATTTTTGTTAATTTATGATTTCCTAAACACTGAGGATCCCATGACCATCGATGATATTTCTAAGCTTGTAAAAGATTATTTTTCGTCCAAGGATGTTACTATTGAGAAATTAGATGAGATCATTGACCTCAAACTTTCACATTAACTCCCATCAATCCAAAAATACATCTGAATTGGAACTTAAATAACTTCCTAAAAATTTAAAATATTCCTATCTTGATAATAGAAACAAGCTTTCTGTCATCATTACTAGTTTAATCTCTCTAGAGCATGAACTGTGACTTATTGAACTATTGAGGGAGTATAAAAAATATTTAGGATGTACACTTTATAACATTCCTAGTATTATCCCACAATTTTTCACACATCATATATTGTTAAATTATGAGGCTAAAATAGTGAGTCAGGCACCACGTCGATTGAACCCAATCCTTCTAGATGTTGTTAAAAAGGAGGTAACCAAATTACTAGTTGATGGAATCATTTACCCTATCTCTGAGAGACAATGGGTTAGTCCAGTGCAAGTTTTTCCTAAAAAAACTGGTCTTAATTTAATTAAAAATGAAAATAATGAATTGGTTCCTACCTGTGTGAAAAATAGTTAGCACGTTTGCATAGACTACCTTCGACTAAACCAACACACTAGGAAATGCCGTTTCACAATACTAATCATTGACCAGATGCTAGAGAGGCTAGTAGGGAGTTCCCACTACTTTTTCCTTAATGGGTATTCTGGATACTTTCACATTCATATTTCCCCCAAGGATAAGGAAAATAAAACCTTTACTTGACCCTTTGGCACATTTTCCTATAGGAGGATTCCATTTGGTCTATGTATTTCTCTGGGTACTTTCTAACAATGCATGGTTAGTATTTTTTCCAGATTACCTGTATAATTTCATGGAAGTATTCATGGATGATTTTACTATTTATGGATCCTCTTTTGATGAATATTTGAGTAGTCTTGGTTATGTAGTACATCACTGTATTGAAAATAATCTTGTATTAAATTATGATAAATTCTATTTCATGGTGTGACAAGGTATAGTAATTGGAGATGTAATTTATGGGGATGTTATCCAAGTAGATAAATCAAATGTGGATGTTATTTCTTTCCTACCATCCCCAAAAATGTGAAGGATGTTCCGTCTTTATTGGCCCATGCTGTATTTTACTGTCATTTCATTTGTGACTTGATTAATATTTCACCCCCCTCTCCTGATTTCTCCAAAAGAAAAATAATTTGTTTTTGATAAAGAATGTGAGTAAGATTTTAATAAATTGAAATGGAGTCTCATAAAACCCCTGATAATCCAACCACCTTGGTGGGATTTATTATTTGAGCTCATGTGTGATGCCTCTAACTATTTATTTGGGATAGTCTTATCACAACAGGTCGATCGAGCTCCACATGCCATAGCCTATGCCTCACGCACACTAGACCCTTCCCAAGCAAGCTACCCCACAACTGAAAATTAATTCATTTCCAATGTGTTTGTCTTGGATAAATTCAGTTTATACCTTTTAGGGTAAAAAGTTATTGTTTTCTCAGACCATGTATCCCTCTAGAATCTCTTTAAGAAACCAGAATTCAAACCACATATCATTTGTTGGATGCTCGTACTTTAGAAATTTAACCAAGAAATTAGAGATAAAAAAGGAGCATAGAATGTGGTGGTTGAGCATATAAGTAGGATCCTACCATCATCCTACATTGACTCATCCCTCTATATTACCATAAATTATACGTTTCTTGGTGAAAAATTGTACTGAGTTCAAGATGATATTCCTTGGTATGATGAAATTGTAAATTATTTGGTAGCATCTTAAATTCTTGATGATTTCAACAAAAACCAAGCCGACTGTCTAAAACACGAGTCTCATTGGTACATTTTGGATGACCCCTAAATTTTTTACATATGTAGCAATCAAGTCCTTAGGAATTTCATTCCTTATAGTGAATTTTATTTTGTCCTTAAGTTATTCCACACTCTTTCTTATGTGGGCCACTTTGGTCCCCAACGGACTACTTGTAAGGTCCTCAATTTAGGTATCTTTTGGACATCATTATTTTGGGATGCCTATGATTTTTTTAAATCTTGTCCTCACTATCAAGTAATATGGAATTTATCTAAAAGAAATAAAATTCCACAATAAAACTTTCTCTTCCATGACATTTTTGATGTTTGGGGTATTGAATTTATGGAGAAATTAACCAATTCCTTTGGAAACTTGTACATTCTTATGGCAGTTTATTACGTGTAAAAATGGGTAGAGGCACAAGCCATAAGGATAGATAATTCCATGATAGTTGTGTAATTTTTGAGAACCCAAATTTTATGTCGGTTTGGATTACCTAGGTTCATCATTAGTGACCAGTGTTCTCATTTCTATAATAGAACAATGCAACCACTTTTTGTGTTGGTATGGGGTTAGAAATCAAGTTTCTACTGCTTATAACCCACAAAATAATGGCCAAAATGAGGTGTCAAATACATAGGTAAAAAAAATTATTGAAAAAATGGTTCAACCTAATAGAAAATATTAGAGTCTTGGACTTTATGAATCATTACGAGCTTACCGTACTACCTTTAAAACTCCCCTTGTAATGTCACCTTATCAACTTATTTTTGGAAAGTGTTGTCACCTCCCTGTTGAGATAGAGGACCAAGCCTATTGGACCATTAAACAATTTTATTATAATCTTTTTGGTATAGGTGCTCAAAGGAAGTTGCAGATTCATAAGTTGGAGGAAATGTGTAGAGATTCATATGAGAACTCCCTTATTTATAAGTAGATAACCAATGCTACCCATGACAGTCTCATCCTTCATCGCCAATTCCACATTGGGAAGAAGTTCCTCCTTTACAATGCAAGGATGAAGTTTCTTCTGGGTAAGATTCATTCCAATTGGTTTGGTCCATACACTATTACTAATGTTTATCCATTTGGTGTTATTTGGGTTCAAAATGAATAAGCAAATCAAACCTTCACTATCAATGGGCAGCGATTGAAGCACTTTCAAGAAGCCATTACAGAGTCCCTGATGGAGGAACTCTAAGTTCAATAAGGATTCTGCCAATGAAAACCAATGGATTTTATGCTTCCTTCCCATATTCAATTTTATTATAGTGAGGAAACTACATACTCTAGGTGTGGGGGTGGGTATATTCATAGGTTAGTTAGTAATTTTCATCATCTTTTTCTCTCTTTTTTACTTTCTGAATAGTATTGTTACTTTCCCCTCCCCCCTCACTTTCATGTCGGAATATTCATTTTTTATTCTCACTTAATCTTGGAAAATTATTCCCACTTAATCATGGAAAATTATGCCCACTTAATCATGGAAAATGATTCCCACTTAAATATTTATGATTTTGGGAATATCTCCTTGAATTTGTTTTTTTAAATGTGAATTTTCCTAGGAGTGAAATGTTTTATGTGTGGGGGTATGATCACACCATTATTCGTAGTTTTATTTCACCCTACACCACTATATTAAACTAGTTTTGTTTTTCCAATTCCAAATATTATAAAAAATTCCAATCCATGTTTGATTTAATAATTTAATTTTTATAATTATTAAAAAGGGATATTTTACATGTTTTTAAATTTTCATTGTAGTTGGAGGTGATTTTTGGGGCCCAAAATGAAGTTGAATAAAAATGACCCAAAATGTTAAATATTCCAAGAAATGCAGTGGACTCAAGGGGCCCAACTGGACTGATCTGTCCAAGGAACCAAATCTTTCCAAAGTGAAAAGATATGTTATGTATTTCATACATATCTAGATATTTCAACATCAAAATGATTCCAAATTTTCTATGGAGATATTAAATAGGTGGGGAAACAAATTTTTTTTTTCCTAAAAAGAAAGATAAGACATTTTGGATTCCAAAAACCATGTTCCTAGTGGTTTTAATAAATATGTGTGCCCAAAAACACATTTAACTTTGCCTATAAATTGTCACCTTTGGAACCCCATTTTTAAGTTTTAACCAAAAGAAAATATTTTTCATTTTGGAGTCCCAAGTGAGTCCTATCCTCATACAATATGTTCTTGAGGCCCCTTCCCTCATATGGGGATCAAGGATGAAGGTGAAGTTCTACCTTAGCCTTCTCCTCATCTCAATGGTGATCTAAACAGTGGAAAACCATTTTGAGGGATCTACACATACATGGGAGGGATTTTTGACATGTTTTTTTCTACTAGTTTTGTGTAATTTGTGTGTGAATTGTTTCACTTATGTTTTATCTTAAAATTATTCTCCTATGAATTCATTTCTTTGGTTTAATTAAGTGAAGCACTTTTTATTTCAACATCGATTGGGTTGAAATTTCAAGTGGGAATCTTGGGTTGTTCTGATTGAACAACACAATAATCCTATTACTCTAACACATACTTGAGATATTAGTATTCTTTGGAAGCCCTCACTCTATGATTGAGGTAGAAACCTTGACAACATGAATTTTGTTTCAATGGGTGGTTCATTGTGCATCTTTTTAAGAGGCAAGAGGGTAATCAAGACCTTGACAACCCTCAACTAAAGGATTCCATTAAACCATGTGTATTTTTTAGAACAATGAACTAACCAATATGTGTAGTGATATTGAAATGGACTCCTTATATCATAATCCTAAAAACACCACTTTCCTTTGTCAACTATTAAACTCTTTAATTAAGCCATTTTATTTTTAAAACCATTTTCAAAACAACCCCCTTTCTTTTAGTCTTTTTTATTAAAAATACACACTTTAAACCCTCCAACGCTCCTTAAGAGAAGACCTAGGGTCTTCCCTATACTATAAATCAACTTTAAAATCATAATAAATTTGATGTGTCATGAAAACACATTCACCTATCCAAATGGCACAACATGAGTTGACCCTTCATATGGGATCTTTTTTAGACAAGGAATTGATCTTTGGTTTAATTAATTTTATCCAATTAATTGATCCCTTCTTATATGATGAGTGCAACTATAAACATGAATTACCTACATTTAATTAGGGAAATTGGGGGATAGGTCATTATAGTCGAGGATATATGGGAAGATGCAATCGTTCTTGGAGTCACTACTCTAACTGTGTCCCTAATCGAACCATCTATGCAGATGAAACACATGGGAGCACTCTACAACAAGATTAGCATGAGAAAGAAATCCCCCCCACACATTCCAAGGTATACCCTGACATAATCGTTTGGTATGATCAACTAGAGGATACATCATCACCTAATCCAGATTAGCATGAAGATAAACCTAGTCAACCTAACCCACCAAAGTAGAAGTACCTTCAGCTCATGTTCTAAGGGATGATCGATCCGCATCAAGTACTTTAGTTCCTAGAGTACCTGAAAAAGAGAATTCCCATGTTGGGAAGCATAGATATTTGGACCATAAGTATGATATTTTTAAGCAATTAGCCTTGGAACCAGCCAAGGTTTCAATCTTTTATTCCCCAAGCCAATCAAAAGTCCTTCAAGAAGCACTTGTAGAGGCGTTGTCAAGCCCTCAAGAATTTGATTCCAAGGTTTCTGCTGCCGAAGTATATTCTACAGAGAATGATCCTTCATAATGCCACATGGTCATATATTTCACACACTAGGATGAGAATTCCATTATATAGGGACATGCCTAACCCTTGTATATATATATTAGGATAAAATACATTGATATCAGATGAACCTTCATTGAAAATGACTTAGGAGTCAACCAAATTCTGATATGAACACTTCATCAACTTGGTTTTGATGAATATCACTTTCCCCCATCCAATTTAATGTTATAAGGTTATAAAAATAACAAGAACAATCCTCTTGGTGAAATAAATCTCAAGACTTAGTTTTGGAATCTTATGTTTGACTCAAAATTAATGGTTGTTCGACAGGATATGACCTTCAGCATTCTGCTGGGAAGACCTAGGCTACATTTTCATGTGGATACACTCTCTTAAAACCAAAAATGCCTCAAATATTGTATCAATGTTCAAATTAGTAAATTTCATGGTGAAAAATACCCATTTAAATCTTGTGAATCATAATACATTGATGTAGGATTCTACCAGAGTAAAGGGAAAGAGTGTATGACTGACAATGTCACTCGAATCAATGCCATGAATGGTCTGGAGAAGATTACAGCTAATCCTTTCAAGAAGATTAGTGTAGAGTATACACTTACCATCAATCAAATAAAAGACATGGGTCCTTATTAGAGAACACATTCAATTACTTCCATGATTTCAACCATGATAATTGAGCCCAGTTTCCCTGGAGAAGTTGTCAACTCTCCAATAAGTAATGAAAGTACAAATGAAAATGTCTCTATTACATCCCCCTAGCTTCAAAAATACCTATTCCATCAGATAGTATGGAATAAGTTGTCATAAAAATGGGAGAAAATAAAGATAATCATTTTCAGTCCCTCGTTTCTCATTCCGAGCTCCAAAAAGGCCTCATTCCATCAATTGAACCAGAAGTAGTTGTTTTATCTTCCGAATGTCCAAATGTCGACTCCACCCCTAAATCTTAGAATATAAATTAATTACCTAATTCATAGGTAGAGGTAGAATAGGTAAATCAAAAGGGAGAGGAAGATGAGTAAGACCTCTGGGACACCCCTCCAGTATTTGAGGAAGGTTTCTCCACCACTATTGATGAGCTCAAGGAAATAAATCTTGACACATAAGAAGATCCATGACCCAATTTGATTAGTGTGACCATGAATTCAGAAGAATAAGAGGCATATACCTTCTTCATAAAGAAACAACAAGAAGTGTTAACATATAATTACACATAGATTCTAGTACTTGATCCCATAGTGGCCACCCACCACTTGGGCTTTTCAAAAGACCATTGAGGATACAAATAGACATCCAGAAGGACACACCCAAATCATGCCTCTAAAATTTTGGATGAAGTGAAAAAACTCATCAAGGTTGACTTCATTAGAGGAGTTCAGTAGCCAAAATGTTTAGCCAATATCATCCCATTAAATAAGAAAAATAGGAAAATTAAGTTCTGCATTGACTTCAGAGATCTTAACCAGCACTATTTGAAATTTGACTTCCCAGCTCCAATCACAGAACTACTGATTTATGTGACATAGGTTTATCAAGACCTCTTCTTCAAGGATGTATATTCATGGTATAACCTAATTTATATAGCCCTATAATATGAAAAATACACTACCTTAAGGACCCACTAGGGAGTATTCATCTATCAAGTAATTCCATTTGGTCTAAAGAATTGTTTCGCGCGGAATCCGGGGATGACCTCCTGGATGGGAGATTCAAACGTTCCGATCGGTTTCTAACGGGTTTTTTCGTAGAACCGGAAACATCCAATGATTCCACATCCATTTGGACCTACTTTCCAAAGGCAGGCGCTCATTAGCTTGTGGGCTAATGAGGCTTAGGAATTTGCATTGGTCGAGAGGATGGGAGGTCGGACTCATCACACCTTTTTGAGGGGAATTATTGTCTACTCCGGGACTCTCTTTATAGATTTAAGTTATGTTCGTGAATCCTTATTACATTACCAAGTATAAAATGTGCTTTCCTTTAGTTTTAACAATCAATGATTAAATATGCAAGAAATTTAGAGAATATTTTATATGTATTCGAGGTTCTTCATCAATAGAGAATCATCTATATCTGTTTAGAGATTCTTGGTCAATGGTATCCTTCCAAACATTTATATAAAAGTCTCTTGGTCATTATGATGACCAGGCTGGTTTTAAAGCCACTCAGTGGGGTACTTGAAGTTTATCGTCATTCAGAAGGACAAGGATTATTTCAATGTTGGGATCGAACCCATAAATGGGCTACCTACGTATCCTTTGTTTCGGAAAAGGAATCAGAACCCACGTAGTTCGAGGAATGGAGTATGATGTTTATGATTGATGGCTCAAAGATGAATGTCATAATTACTTTTACACTCTAAGCTCACGTGAGTCATGCTCGGTGTGAGAAAAAAGAGGTATTGGTAAAATTTAGACAATTGTGCCATAAAAGATGCAATCATAAGAATTTGTTTGGGGCTTATGTATAGATGACTGCCCAGATAGATGAAGGTTTAGGATTTACTTTTAGGGAGAAAATACATGAACAGGGTCCACAAAGTTATATGTGCTTCATGGAGATTTGAATACTCTAATCTTGGGGCTTACTCCTAAGGAGGATGCCCAAGTTAGGAGGGGACTTATGATTGGGTTTTATTCCTGAAAAGGAAACCCAAATCAAAGGTAATTTATGACTGGTTAAGAGAAGTTTAAGGGGACTTGGGGCTTATTCCTGAAAAGGAAGCCCAAGGTTATGACTGAGTCTTATTCCTGAAAAGGAGACCCAAGTTAAGGGACTTGGGGCTTACTCCTGAAAAGGAAGCCCAAGGTCATGACTGAGTCTTATTCCTGAAAAGGAGACCCAGTTTAGGGATTAAGGTTTGGGGCTTACTCCTGAGGAGGATGCCCATGTTTGAGGTTGGGGCTTATTCTTAAGAAAGATGCCCAAGATTAGAGGACTTTGATTGGGGCTTACTCCTGAGGAACATGCCCAGATCAAAGGTTTTATAACTGGGGATTATTCCTGAAAAGGAGACCCAGGTTAGGATTTTCTCATCTTAAAGGATGAGGTTGAATGAATGAACTCTCTGTATTTTAGTGACATAAGGATATTTAAATCACTAGACTTTGAGAGAGATTCCACAGAATTCCTTTCAGATAAGAAAGTCAAATCAAGAAATCATGCCATAAATGGCTTTGAAGAGTGTCTTGAAGACTGAATCTTAAAAAGGAAAGGTGAAATGGCTTAAGAGGGGTAAAATGGGCAAGATGGGCACCCAAAAAGATAGGGGCGCACAAGTCTTGCAAGGCACACAAGTCCTGCGGCGGCGCGCAAGTATTGGTCGCGCAAGTATACTTGCGCGACATGGAGGGTACTTGCGCGATTTTCAACCAACATTGAAATGCTTGAGCGACTCTTTATTAAACCCTTTACCATCCTCTTGAGGTTCTTCCAGAGAATGGACGCGCAAGTTATATTGAAGGAATTAAGTCGGCGCGCAAGTGTTTGATAAGTTTCAACACTTAGGCCTTCCTTCTTCTCTTTAGATCTTCCGTTCTAGGTAAGAAATTACCTTAGAAGTGTTCCGGAAGCTTTGAGAAGGGACTTGGGCATCGGGAGCTTCAATTCGAGTTTCTGAAAAAAAGATCCTCTTGAATGGGGGTCCCACAGGGTCTATTTATAGGCAAAAGAAGACCCAGGGCGGTTACCGGGCGGTTACCAATTGGTCCGTGCAAGTCACCTGCGCGACCAAGGTAGTCGCGCAAGTATACTTGCGCGGCAGTGGTATCACTTGCGCGGTGGATTTGCTGTTAATCCTTTGTTCAGGCCTTTGTCGATTTTTGATGTTTTCTTCAAAGGATGAATCACTTTCAGCTGAGATATTCCCTTTTCCGATCTTTAGATTCTGTGACGAAAGGAGCGTCAACAAAAGTCCCCCCTCAGATTTGGATCCGGAGAAAAATGAGGATTTGACTCTGAGGAAATCGAATCCTTCCAAAGGAAAAGGGAGGCGCGCAGGTCTTCAGTACGCAGAGGGCGGCGCGCAAGTTTGCGTCACGCAGGCCTTAAGTGCTATGGGTACGGCGCACAGGTAGGCTTCCGAGCCTATAAATACACGGCCTCACCTCCGTACAAGTATCCGGATTTCCGGACATCATCCCTTCTCGAGCTCTCGCCGCGCAGGTCACCTTGACCGCGCAGGTTGCTCTGTTTTCTAGGGTTTCCTCGATGTCGCGCCACTGTAAAGGTATTTGTACTTGCGCAGTTTATACTTGCGCGTCAAAAACTAGCGCGACACACGAATACTTGCGCGCCATGTTTAGACTTGCGCGACTTAAATGCCTTATCCATTTTTCCAAATTTCTTTACAAATTTTATGAAAATAAACCCATTTAAGAGTTAGTTTATTCATCTTTTGTGCAGATTCAGTGGTTCCCAAGGGAATTGAAACGGCTGATGAACTGGCTAGCAAGCGGATTGATGACATGATGAACATTATTGGCCATGATTACTATGATATCTGCGACAGCACTTTCCCAGATTTGGATAAGTATTTGAAGAAATATCATCTTAATTTCCCACAGAGCATCTACCTGTCTCTGTGTGTTCATGGTCATCTGCAAGGAGTCAATGTTCCAAATGCAAACAATTATACACCTGAGATGCAGCTGCACTGCTACTTCTCTATTTCGGTTATGCTGTGCATTAAGAGTAACAACAATGGTGTGAACTTTCAAATTCTTCCTCCATGTCATTCCTTTGCAGATATGAAAATGGCAAACCCATGGGCTGAAATGTTTTCCACTGCCGGTTGGTGGAGAGAAGACAAACATGGTATTAGAGAAATATCTGAAAAGAGTACTCTCTCCAAATGGCTCTTTACTTCCAATGCTCCATTCTCAAATCCACGTATCCATCTTCCAAGTCTCTTGGACAGAAACAGAGTCACTGTTTGATCAGCATAAAATTTTCTCAAACCGCACTCAAGAACATCCTTTTACAATTGTTCCAAGAAGAGCTGGTATCACTGCATCTCTTATTGTATCCAGTTGAATGAATGAATTCTAGGTGGTTTCTAATGAATATCGGGATGCCGTAAATCAAATGAAGTGTTATGTTGAAAGCCTCTTGTAATTCTTGAAAGAAGAGAAGAGACTCCAGTCTGTGGATGTCCTTCTAACTCCTGTGTATCAATGAAAAACACTTTTGTCTTCAATCATTTGTACCTGCATTCTTCCATTACCTGCTTCAAATTTACTTAAGCCAATGGGCCTAGTAAGCATAGTTTGATTTTTACTAGGATTATTACAAATAACCCTACAAACTTTGAACCTTTTAACTGCTCAATATTACCTAAATCATACAAAAAATGTATATTTAGTGAGCTGGAACTTGACTTTTATTCAGAGTTTCTTTGTCTTTTGTGTGGGCAGTTTAAAGTCATGCACGCCGGACATAAAGTGGCTAATGTTTAAGGTCGAAATAGCTTTGACCGAAAATGGATTAAAATGGATTCAATTCCTTGACAATTTATCTGAAAACATATTTACCATACTCAAGTATGAGGGAAAAAATGTAAACTATGGCTTAAGAATATTTGAATATGAGGAATGATATGAAAAAAGAGCTAAAAGGCATTAGAAGAAGTAGTTTCCAAGAATGAAGTTACTATTATTTAACAAAACCCGTTAGGGGGTTGAAATATGCAGGGCCACCTATGGGCATTGGCTGCATAGTCAAATAAAATAGCATCTTTTGGCTGACAAGTCTGTTATGTGGACTGTTTATGCAAGGCCACCTATGGGCACGTGCTGCATAGTCAGGCAAAAGAACTCCCAGAAATTTACTTTCCTAGTGCTAAAAGCCAGTGGAAGTTTATGGAGATTCAAATTTTCTAAAGCATAGAGTTTGTTGTATGGAAAGAGGTACTTGAATATGGAGAAGATATTTCCAAACAAGAATATCGAAGAACTGGATGAATATCACTCCTACGAAGGTCTGACCCAAACGTAGGGAAGAAGAATAAACCATAGACTTGAATACTTTCAGATCATGAAAAAGGATATGGGACAAATATGTTAAGGATGGCTATTTTTGCGGATCCCTACATACTGTCGTTTAAGACAAATAAGGACAAAAGAGGCATTCTTCCCAAGAATGAAGTCACTATTATTTAACAAAACCCGTTAGGGGGTTGAAATATGCAGGGCCACCTATGGGCATTGGCTGCATAGTCAAATAAAATAGCATCTTTTGGCTGACAAGTCTGTCATGTGGACTGTTTATGCAAGGCCACCTATGGGCACATGCTGCATAGTCAGGCAAAAGAATTCTCAGAAGTTTGACATTTTTGTGACTAGAAGTCATGAAAAGGGTTATGAATATCTGAAAATATTTAAGGTTAGGATTATAACACATAAAGATGGGTATTGTCCAATGTATATAGAGATACATAGGTCAATGAAAACCATAATCATGTTGTGGCTGGGTCCTAAATTGAAATTTTGGACTTCACTACGTATCTCATAAGAATGAGAATCAAGCCATACGTAGTTCTTGAAATGTAGTTTAACGTCGTGCAGGACGAAAGTATGAGTGATCTTAGTTTAAGGTCATATAATTCGGACCATAATAATGAATACACAGTGTGTGTTTTCATGAAGACTTTTCAGCCAAGGGACTGAAAGTGAAATTTGGGGTTAGGCCCAAAAGACTTGGGACTGGATTCGAGGTACACTCGAATGTTCCTACGTATCCCATAAGGATGGGAATCAAGTCCACGTAGTTCTAGAACTACCCTTTGTACAAATTTGGTTCGTACATGTGAAGGGTGAAAGGGGACTTTAGTGCAATGATGGTTTTAACCTAAGATAAAAAGTTTAGGCATTACCATGTATGTACGTAGTCTTTTGAAAATGAAAACCATGATTGAAAAAGAATCAATGTTAATAATGGTTCCTTCTCAAATGAGGAAATCAAAGAATATTGTAGTTTATTGTCGTACCAGACAAAAGTGTTGTATAGTTTAACGTCATATAACAAGGACGAAAGTGAATCAATGTAAAGATATTGATTCCAGGGGTGGTTTCACAAATCATCATCATATGAGATGGTGGTGAACCGATGTGAAGAGATTGTTTTTGGGCTTGAACCTTGGGAGGTTGCCTACATACCCAGCCTGGAGGGAAAGGATCAAAGTCCGGGTAGTTCAATTAAAGAATGAATCAATGATCAAGTTGTTCTTGTGGACAATGATCTAATAAAAAATATTGTTGGGACTTACACATGGTTAGTGGCCCAAAGGGAGTGTTATGGTTGATGTTCGCTCTAAGCTCATGTGAGTCATACTTGGTGTGAGAAACAAGAGGTAATAACAACCTTAACGATGTACAGTTTAATGTCATGTAGGACATAAAGAAGGGGACTATGCAGTTTAAAGTCTTGCAGTTAGGACTATGGGGACAATATAGTTTAACGTCTTTCCGGACGTGAGGGACTTTTATACAGTTTAGCGTCATGTAATTTAGGACGTCACAGTTTAACGTCTTGCTGGACATAAGGGATTTGCAAATAGTTTATGGTCATATACATGGACCAGGGATGATGCAATTTAAGGTCATACTGGACGGTTTAGGGAACTTTTTCACAGTTTAATGTCGTGTGGGACGAAGTTGCAGTTTAAAGTCATACTGGACCATTGCTGTATAGATTTAACGTCATATAGCAAGGACGAACTGGTGCTGTACAGTTTAAAGTCATGTAGCTAGGACTAAGGTGAACCAATATGAGGATATCAGTTCTGGGGACTTTTTTTTTTACCGTTTAACGTCATGCTGGACGTTGGAAGTGCCACACAGTTTAATGTCATGTTGCTAGGACACAATAACAGTTTAATGTCATGTTGGAAAAAATATAGTTTAATGTCATCTCAGACAAAATAAGGAACTTCTGTACAGTTTAATGTCATGTAGATAGGACATTATACAGTTTAATGTCATGTAGGACATTGAAGGTGACACAGTTTAACGTCATGTTGGACGAAGTTGCAGTTTAAGGTCATACTGGACCATTGCTGTATGAACCAAATGTAAGAGTCTTAGTTCTGGGAACAATATTTTGTGTTTATACAAAATACTTCTTCAGAAATCTGGCATTAGTTGGAGTCGTGATGTGTTCTCCATCCATTGAGATCAGAGAATACACTCCATTGGAGTAGACCTTATGTATTGAATAAGGTCCTTCCCATTTTGGTTCAATCTTGGGAGGCTTCTTTCCTGGTATCATTGGTGTTCTGAGAACCAATACCAATTCTCCCTGAATGAATGAACGAAGACGAACTTTTTTGTTAAAAGCTCGTGCTATTCGATTCTGATAGATTTCCAAGTGGTGCAAAGTGCACAATCTTTTCTCATCTAACTGTTCCAATTCATTCAACCGCTTTTGGGATTGCTCATCTGTTGATAACTGATCACAAATGGCTATTCTGAGTGAGCGAAATTGAACTTCAATTGGCAAGACTGCTTCTGTTCCATATACCAATGAATATGGAGTAGACCGCGTTGCATTGCGAGTGGTAGTCCGATAAGCCCATAAAGCATGATAGAGTTTATCAGGCCATGACCTCTTATATTTATCCACCATCTTTTGCAGTATATTTGAAAGAGTCTTGTTGAAGGCCTCTATCTGTCCATTAGCCGCTGCATGATATCGAGATGAATGGTTGGACTTAATGTTGTATTCTTGATACAATTTCTTTACCTCAGAAGAACAGAAGTTGGTGCCGTTGTCCGTCAATATGGTATGAGGGACACCAAATATAGTAATGATGTTAGACTTGATGAAGCTAACAATGCATTTAGAACTGACTTCTTTGAGAGGTACTGCCTCTGCCCATTTGGAAAAGAAATCAGTAGCAGTAAGAATGTACTTAAACTGCTTGGCCGTAGCTGAAGGGTAAGGTCCCACCACATCCATTCCCCATGTGGAAAATGGCCATGAGTATTTAGCTGTATGAAGCAACTCTGGAGGTTGATGAATGAAGTTGGAATATACTTGGCATGAATGACACTTCTTTGTGAAATTAACACAATCTTGTATCATTGAAGGCCAGAAGTATCCAAGCCTTCGAATTTGATCAGAAAATCTATGTCCAGACTGGTGGGCACCACAGACTCCTGCATGCACTTCTTTTATGACAGCCATTGTCTCTTCACCATCAATACATCTGAAGAGAACTCCATCAAAACCACGTTTGTAGAGAATTTTCTCGAGGTGGTTTGGACCATCATAAAGAGTAAAATTGACCACACGTCGCCGAATTTGTTCTTTCTCGGCTCTATCAGGTGGAAGTGTTCCATTTTTAAGGTATTCCTTGATAGGTGACATCCATCCTATAGTATGACCATACGGTTCAGGAATGGGACTAATTTCATTAATTTCCTCTGTTCTGACTTGAA
Organism: Viscum album; assembly: GCA_963277665.1. Taxonomy (NCBI): domain Eukaryota; kingdom Viridiplantae; phylum Streptophyta; class Magnoliopsida; order Santalales; family Viscaceae; genus Viscum; species Viscum album. The sequence continues at coordinate 437,957,752 of OY728145.1, read as the reverse complement.
CATAAGGTGAAATTGCACGACGGTGGGAAATACCGATGGTTGTCTCGTCCCGATTTGGATCTGCTAAAGCTGTGGCTATATTAGCCAGTGCATCAGCTTGAGCATTTTGTGATCTTGGGACATAAGAAAATGTCGGTTCTGTAGGGAATTCCGATATTAACTCTCTGACGTAATCATACAAAGGGATTAATTCTTCTTTTCTGATGGCATAATCCCCATTGATTTGTTTGATTACCAGGTCTGAATCACATTTCACCTTTAAGTGATTCACTTGTGCTTGAAGCGCTAACTCCAAGCCTGCAATGAGAGCTTGGTATTTAGCTTCATTATTGGTACCACCTTCCCACAACAAAAAGGAATAAGGTAACACTGCCTTATCTGGAGAAATGAGCACAATTCCTAAACCAACTTTGTTGAATTTAGGATTTTCCATTTTCTTCCCTGTTGGACTTCTAGAAGCACCATCAAAATACATTTCCCATGTTTGAGGACTCTCTTGAATAGAGAAAATTTCTTCATCAGGGAGTTCGATATCTGAATACGTGTCTTCCACTGAAGGATGTTCAGCCAGGAAATCAGCCAGAGCTTGGCCCTTAATTGCCTTTTGAGACACATACTGGATGTCGAACTGCTGTAGAATAACCGCCCACCTTGCCAGACGTCCTGTAAGCATTGGACGACTAAGGATGAATTTGAGTGGATTATTACGAGATACCAATTGGACCTCGTGATGTTGCAGGTAGTGTCTCAGTTTCTGAACTGCAAAGATTAATGCTAGGCAGCACTTTTCAATACTCGAATACCGGGTTTCTGCTTCAAGCATAGTTCTACTGAGATAGTAGAGACTATTTTCATTCCCAGCATCATTCTTTTGAGCGAGAAAGGCACCCAATGATCGCTCTAAAGCTGTCACATAGAGGATAAGAGGCCTACCCTCAACAGGTGGCATGAGTACTGGTGGACTCAAGAGGTATTTCTTGAGAACATCAAATGCTTCTTGACATTCTTTAGTCCACTGGTAAGTGACTCCTTTCTTCAATAATTTGGTAAAGGGTAAACTTTTGCCTGCCAAATTGGCGATGAAACGCCGAATATAGGCTAAGTGTCCTTGAAGTCCTCTTAATTCTTTCAAATTCTGAGGAGGTGACATACCAAGGATTGATTTGGTCTTCTCAGGATCGACTTCAATACCACGATGGCGTACAACAAAGCCGAGGAATTTTCCTGAGGTTACCCCAAAAGCACATTTTAAGGGGTTCATCTTCAAATTATGTTGTCGAAGCTTGTGGAATATGATTTCCAAATCAGCCAAGTGATCAAAACGTTGTTTGGATTTAACCACCAAATCATCTACATAGCATTCAACAAATTTCCCTAGAAAAGGTTTGAAGATACGATGCATAGCGCGTTGATATGTTGCACCTGCATTCTTTAAACCAAAGGGCATCACCTGGTAACAAAACACACCTTGAGGAGCTCTGAAGGCTGTATATTCCTCATCTTCTGGGGCCATTCGGATCTGATTATATCCAGAATATCCATCCATGAAAGAAAGTACTTCATAGCCAGCCGTCGCATCAATTAAGAGTTCTGTAATCGGAACTGGAAAATCATCTTTGGGACAATACCGATTAAGATCTCTGAAATCGATGCAAACCCTAATTTGTCCGTTCTTATTATTTACAGGGACAATATTAGCCAACCACTTGGGATATTGAACTTCTCTGACGAAGTTAGCTTTGATAAGCTTATCCACTTCAGCCTCGATTTTGGAAGCATAGGTTGGGTGTGTTCTTCTCGAGGCTTGCTTGAATCCTCGATGTTCTTTTGGAAAACCCAAATGATGGGTGGCAACATCAGGATCAAGGCCAGGCATCTCTGTATAATTCCAAGCAAAAATATCTTTATTTTGATTTATAAAAGAAATATACATCTCTTGTTCTTCAAGGGTCATGGCCGCACTAATTAAAGTGGGGCGTGGATCTTTCTCTTTACCCAGATTTACTTCTCTGAGTTCATCCACAGTGGTAGAAATACCCTCTTCAAATGCTGGAGGAGCATCTCTAAGATCTTCCTCTTCCTCTTCATCATGTGTTATTTCTTCCGTTTCTACTTGCAAAGTAGATGAAACAACGAAATTCTCATGACCATAAGAGATGTCAAAATTTTCACATTTTGAAGAAGAAGCTTCCATTTCCGACCCTATTGATGATAAAGGGTCTTCTTTGGGAATCAAAGAGGAGATGATGGATTGAGAATCGTCATCAATATTCACCTCTGGTGTTTCTATAACTTCTTCTGGCCTGATTAGCGAAGTATAGACTTGTTGGATTTCAGCAGACGAAATGAAAACGTCACCACTTATGCTTTCATCACTGCTTGGTAAGTTACCAATTTCTCCCATGTTGTCTGGCTCAATTGCCGTAATTGACATTATGGATCTTTCCATAAGAGTATTTTGATTTGGGCCTATTTTGTCAATTTGACTGATAGGTAACACATAATCTGTACTCACATGTGAAAATGGATTTATTGGAATTTTTTCCAAACCATATGGAGCATTAACTTTGGTAATTTCCTTCATTGTAGATTTTTCTCTTCCCTTCATGTGATAAAATTCCGCCTCAATGTATTGAGACTCACATGTCTTGAACGGGGCATTATCACCATACAATGTTCCAACTTGAACATCATAACAGTATTTGAGACATTGACGGTATGATGACGGAATAGCTGCATGCTGATGTAGCCAGGGTCTTCCAAGCAAGATATTGAAAGCTGAGTCCTGATCAACAATCATAAAATCCGAATTGGAAACAAGATCTCCAAACTGAGTTCTGAGCGTAACTTCTCCCAGTGGTTCTTGTTCATTTTTATCATACCCTTGCAACATCATGGTAGAAGGAGATAAATCAGATTCTGTGAGGCCCAATCGACGAAGTGTGCGAATGGGCATGGGGTTGACTCCTGAACCATTGTCAATAAAAGCTCTTCGAACATCTATACCATTGACTTTTCCAGATAGGTACAAAGGTTTTATGTTCCCATGCACAACATCATCTTCATCTTTATCAGTAAAAGATATCACTGCATGGCATTCTGCAGGATTATTCTCTATGTGATAAATTTCAGCTGCAGCAATTTCAGCTTCAAACTCCTGAGGACTTGACAAAGCTTCGATGAGTGCTTCCCGAAGATCTTTTGATAGATTCAAAGCATCCAAAATTGATAATTTGGCTGGTACTTGGGCCAAGTGTTTCAATATATCATACTTTTGATCTAGAGGCCTGCGTTTCCCAATAGGAATATGCGGTTTAGCAGGTACCTTGGAAGCAGATGCTTTGGAAGCTGATGCATCTTGTATTGAAGTTGGCAACATCCTTGGTTTTGGAAAATTAGACTGATTAGATCCATTTGCTTGATGAGATAAAGAAGATGGAACCTTTAATCGGTCTTCCAAAATAACTGTGCCGAAGCTGAGTTGGCCATTTGCAGAAGAACTTGCTTGTTCTTTTTGAGCTCGCTGAAGGGCTCTACCACGAGTTTCTGCTGCATATACAGTGCTAGCAGGGGTAGAATTAGAGTAGTGGCTTCGGAAAGATCCACGTCTTCCCCTATATCCTGAACCTCTAGAACTTCCTCGGGTTCTTTTATTTGATACAGGGAATTCAGGCTTATCAAGACTGAAATATGAATCTGTTAATTGAATCATATTAACAGAACCAAAGATTAACTCTTCGTCTGATAAAGACTCTGCCTGGTTAGCCTGTTTAGGCTGTGCCGTTTGATGGTGCGGTGCCCGTGGCTTTGAAGTAGATGGCATGAAATCTGCCAGAGTCAAAGACAATTTAGGCTTTGATGCATACTCATCTTCTCCTGATTCCTCTTTCTTCTTTGAATTGTGCTGCCCTTTTGAGGATTTGTCCTTTGATGGAGGCTTTACTGCAGCTTTTGTAGGAGACACAATTGGCTTCTTCAATTGTGTTCGCAAAATGGAATGGGTCCGATTGATTGTCTTTCTGACCATCCAATCATCATATTTTTTCGCTGTTTTGCTTTTGACTTCCTGCCACTCGCCTCCTTCCTCTGGATCTGTAGCGGTAATACACGCTACATGAGCTGAAGAACCCTTCAATTTGACTTGTCCCAAGTCGACCATCTTTTGCAGGAGGTCTTTAAAGACAAAACACTCCTGGATGGGATGCCCCAACATTTGATGAAAGGGACAATAATTGGGACGGTCTTCATCTCCTTCCTTGTTTGGCCTCTTGGGCACTGGTAATTGAACCAAATTATTTTCCAGAGCTGAAATGAAGTAACCAGGAACTTGCTCACTTCGGAAAGAGTATGTTTTACTCTTCATATCCTCAAATTGTTTTCGTCGTTGATCTTTTTGATCATTTGGACGAAATAGCCTCTGTTGTTGGCGTTCAGGAGGTGGAGCTCTTCGAGAAGATGAAGGTTTTGAAGTAGAAATAGGTACAGGTGCCTGTTTAAGCATAAATGTAGCAGTTTATGCTTTACCCATTCTTCTTCCTGGAGCTGATGGAATTACACGAGATTTAACCTTAGCCTGTATAAGGGAATCTTCAATCTATTGAGCGATTGAAGTAAGGTCTCGAAACCCTCCTGTGTATTTCACAGGGATCAATGGCGTGCGCAATTCGTCACGCAAATTTGCCACACAAATTGGCAACAATTCCTCCTGAGGGAGTGATAAACTCAAGGAATACGTTAATCCCTTCCAACGAGCAATGAAATCAGAGACTCTTTCATTCTCCCTTTGCTTGCAGTTTGTAAGATCGAAAACTGTCGTTTTTGGCAAAGTTGAGCTAAACTGAAGAAGGAATTTTTGACGAAGATCCTCCCATCCGATGACTGACCGGGATTTCAAGCTTGTATACCAGACAAAAGCTGGTCCTTGCAAGGTTCGCACGAAGCATCTGAGTTTCACTGCTTCTTGCTGCTCTGGAGTTCCCATCATAGGATCACAACAAGATACGTAATGCGTCAAATGTTGTTCAGGGTCGCCTGATCCATTGAAAGTAGGGAAAATAGGGTTTCCAAAACTGGATGGAGGAGAAATTGAATCTACCCATTCAGGGTAAACTTTCTTTTCAGGTTGAACTTGCGCCCGTTTCCCTTCCATAGTTTCTAACCGAGCTGTTAATGACTCAATAGTAGTTATTAACTTTTGAGAAATGTCAGGTTGAACTTGGTTTTGGGTAGGTGCAATGAATGGAGCTTGGACAGACGTGGTGGTTGGTGCTGCAACTGATGGTAGTGCTGCCAACCGTTGTTGCGTTTGACCTGTAGGATTAGACCTCTGTGGGTGTACTGACAAAGGAGGATATTCTTGATCCATCTCAGTAGTTACAACAAATTCCTTCGGCTGTCGGACTTTAGCATTCTTAAGAAGAAGACTACTCTGAAGTAGTTCTGCATTCAACCTTCTTAATTCTTTCATTTATTCCTCCTGTTGTGCAAATCTTTGCTCTAATGAGAGCGATTGACCTCTTTCAGAGGAAGGGTGAGAAGTAACCTGATTCTTTCCTTCCCCCTTATTGGATCCTTTTCGGAGAGGGGGAAGTGGATTACTTGAAGGAATACCCGGATTTTGGGTAAGCCTTTGATTACGTGTGCGCACACCTTCTTCATTTAGGTCTGTGTGCGCGACTTCTTGAGCAGGAACCTCTTCGTCTGATCCCTCTGATTGAGCCTCATTTGGTGAATCAGCAGCAACGACATTGATGACATTAATGGATGCATATTGCATGGAATCCTTTCTATCAGCATTTCTGTGATATTGTCTCCTTCTATGTCCATGATGAGACATGGCATTCCGTTGACTTGATCCCTCAGGAATTTCTTGGAGAACTGTCACTTGGAGAGAATCTCCTGACATCTTGGCTCTTCGTTCCTCTTGAGGCTTATTCCCTAATCGAGAGAATACTGACTTTCTCTGAGGGAGGGATTGAAGATTTGAAAAAGTCCCCAGTCCGGTGGACTGGGGGTGTTCCTGTTGCTTCCGCTCAACTCCTCGAATCCCATTCGTTGATTCTAAGGGTTGGGTTAGAGAAGTCCCCAGTCTGGCAAGCTGGGGTGTCTCTTGACATGCTATGTCTGAGATCTTTTTGAAATCTCTCTTGATCTTATGAATCTTAGTTCGGAAATTAGCTGGATGCATTAACCTGTATCCACTTTTATCACCTGGTTCAACAGACCGTTGGATGATTTCCGAAACTTCTGTCATTTGATGACGTGTTTGCTCCAGACGAGAGGCTTGTGCAATATTCTCGCCTGCTTGATGTAGGAGAAATTCAACAACCTGTTCTCTATATACTTGATTTTTAGAGGAACTAATTGAAGCTTGATCTCGAGCAAGCTTTTGATTATGAACAAAGCCCATTGACTGTGGCCGGCCATGGGCAATAACATTGCATGAGACCATTTTCGGCGGGCTTTGCTGACCGGAAAGCACTGTGAAATGTAGTGCTCCGTGAACACCCCATCCTCTGATATGAACATTAGATGGAGCATTGGAAATTAACTGACGCAATCTTCTTAGTGCGCCAAGGCATGAACGTTGAAGGGTTCTCTGTTGCTTTTCAGCCTTCGGATACCGAGAGACTGATAGAGATGCCAAATCAATCTGGCGTTGTAACCCTTCTATTATCTTAAGATGATTTTCATATTCATCATAAGATAATACCTTCTTCTTTAATTGAAAAAGATTTTTCCATATGTTGAGACGAATATCATGGATTCCATCATCCGTCAACATCTTTGGAATGTCGTACTGGGAATCAGCCAAAGGCCAAAACATGACTGGTACTTCACCTTTTGCCAGTTTTTTCCTCATGTTCAGCATTTCCTCTTTATCATTAAATGAAGATTCTTCTACCTGTTTGGACCAGAGTTGGTGTTTCCTTGTTGCTTCATCGGATTCAACAAGATTGGTAGAGGAATCACTATTCATGCTGGAAGATGAATGACCCAGGGAAGGTTCGGAGAATAACCTGAACCCCAGGCTATCTTCTGATGGAGAAAGAGTTTCACCTGCCGATAGTAAAGCATCAGACATGACTGGTTTTACGTTTGCAAGTGCCTCGAGATAGGAGGGCTTTCTCGTCACTACATTGCCTTCTGAAGAATTTTCGAGACAACGTGAATCACTACTGCGGAGAGGACTTTCGCAGCGAAGTTCATCACCATGAGGAGGACCGTCATGATGGGTTATAGCAAAAGATGAAATCTCTTGCTCCTTGGCCTTCTGACCACACAGAGGGTTCCTGTGGCTCTCATCTGAAGAAGAAACTTCAAGATTGACCGAATTTTCATGAAGCAAGTTTTCATGAGGAAGTGTCTGTTGAAGACCTTCAAAATTAATGTTCCTGTTATTGGGAACTGAGGGAGTAGAATCTTGAATTCCGACAGATAAATGTCTGAGGGCTTCAAGAACTCCAACATCGAGCAAGGCTTGGTTGCAGATTGGCCTTTGATCTCCTGACTGTGCTGGGCGGATCTTTTTCTTAGATGCCTTCTTACTCGCTTTAGAAACCACTTGATGACGAAAGTGATTGCTCTGAGCAGGTGTATGTTCCTGATCAGGAAAGATGGTCAGGTTAGGCTGACGATCATCGCTCAAATCAGGTATATGTGCCTGACTTGGTTGTCCGTATGATATGGGGGAGTAGGCCCCACAACCCTCTTGGACTGGAACAGATGTGTGTGTCTGTTCCGGAGTGAATCGTTGATGTGTCACTCCATTGCTAGGGATAGATTTATGTGTCTGTCCCTGAGATGATGCTGAAGATGTTATGATATCCTGGAAAGCATCCAGAATATGAGCAGGAATTTGCTTCTGCTCTTTCACCATTGACAAAATATGCTTGGTGACTTCAGCCGCCGGAACAGGGATATACGTCCATTCCGGGCTTGGAGTAGGTGTATGTGCCTGCTCCTGTCCTCCTTTTCCTGTCAGTGAATCCTGACAGTACTCAAGTGTGGAGGCAGAGAGTTTAGTCTGCCTCCTGTTTGTTGTCGGGGCTTTCCGACTGACTTCTCCGTGCGCTACCAAGCGAGACTGTTGGTAGGCTTGATTAGTATTAGCAGGTGTATGTGCCTGCTAATTACACTTCTCCAAACGCGGTTGACGAGATCCATCATATGTAGTCAGACGAGCCTGCTGACTAACTGGTGATGTATAAGCAGGTGTATGTTCCTGCCTATGGTACTCCTCCGGAATTGCCTGGCGGGATCGGCTTGATGCTTCCAGACGAGTCTGCTGGACAGCTGAATTAAAATGGGCAGGTGTGTGTGCCTGTTCGTTGTTTTCCACCAAGTTAGGTTGGTGGACTTCTCCGGAGATGGCAGGGATGACAACCTGCCTATTGTTAACCAGATTCCGTCTCTGGCGGTTCATCTTGCCTGCTCGGGTTCGAGGAACCTGAGCTGAATGCCTGGAGTCGGTACCCTCATCATGTTGAGGGCGCACTACCGCACGAGTCTGGCGGCGATTGTTGATGGGAGCCCTCGGGAAGGACTCCTGTATTTTTGAATTAAGGCCCCGAGGGACCTGCTCATTTACTTCCTCGGAGTAAGGGAGTGAATGGAAATTGCGTTCCGGGGATAATGACCCGAAACGGTTGGAGACGGTAGTCAGCACTGCCTGCTTCTTGATTGCTGGCCGCCGTTGTCCGGACGACCAGGTAGAGTTGTTAACTTGGAGGGCTTGACGAGCGGCCTCCAGAGTTGGGATAGTACCGTTGCGACGGTACTCCTTAACCAGTGCATTAGAAACACAGCGTTGAAGACGCTGAGTTGGTGATGTCATCCTCAGAGCGGATGACGTTCCAGCAGGAGTAGCAGCATTGGTTTTCACAACAGCAGACCTCACAGTAGAGGTGTTCACAGCAGCAGTATTCACAGGGGTGAATTTAAGGAAAGCCATTTCTGCAGAAGATCTTGAGAAAAGAGTGCCTGTTCCATGTAACAGACATAATCAAGATGAATCCGGCTACTGCATCTTTTGGATGATCATATGTCAATGATTGCCTTGTTGGCCCAAGGGGCCTAACAGATAAGAAGAACATCACTTTAACTTGGTTAAGGATTCACGTCGGGTTCACCATTTTTGTTTCGCGCGGAATCCGGGGATGACCTCCTGGATGGGAGATTCAAACGTTCCGATCGGTTTCTAACAGGTTTGTTCGTAGAACCGGAAACATCCAATGATTCCACATCCGTTTGGACCTACTTTCCAAAGGCAGGCGCTCATTAGCTTGTGGGCTAATGAGGCTTAGGAATTTGCATTGGTCGAGAGGATGGGAGGTCGGACTCATCACACCTTTTTGAGGGGAATTATTGTCTACTCCGGGACTCTCTTTATAGATTTAAGTTATGTTCGTGAATCCTTATTACATTACCAAGTATAAAATGTGCTTTCCTTTAGTTTTAACAATCAATGATTAAATATGCAAGAAATTTAGAGAATCTTTTATATGTATTCGAGGTTCTTCATCAATAGAGAATCATCTATATCTGTTTAGAGATTCTTGGTCAATGGTATCCTTCCAAACATTTATATAAAAGTCTCTTGGTCATTATGATGACCAGGCTGGTTTTAAAGACACTCAGTGGGGCACTTGAAGTTTATCGTCATTCAGAAGGACAAGGATTATTTCAATGTTGGGATCGAACCCATAAATGGGCTACCTACGTATCCTTTGTTTCGGAAAAGGAATCAGAACCCACGTAGTTCTAGGAATGGAGTATGATGTTTATGATTGATGGCTCAAAGATGAATGTCATAATTACTTTTACACTCTAAGCTCACGTGAGTCATGCTCGGTGTGAGAAACAAGAGGTATTGGTAAAATTTAGACAATTGTGCCATAAAAGATGCAATCATAAGAATTTGTTTGGGGCTTATGTATAGATGACTGCCCAGATAGATGAAGGTTTAGGATTTACTTTTAGGGAGAAAATCCATGAACAGGGTCCACAAAGTTATATGTGCTTCATGGAGATTTGAATACTCTAATCTTGGGGCTTACTCCTAAGGAGGATGCCCAAGTTAGGAGGGGACTTATGATTGGGTTTTATTCCTGAAAAGGAAACCCAAATCAAAGGTAATTTATGACTGGTTAAGATAAGTTTAAGGGGACTTGGGGCTTATTCCTGAAAAGGAAGCCCAAGGTTATGACTGAGTCTTATTCCTGAAAAGGAGACCCAGGTTAAGGGACTTGGGGCTTACTCCTGAAAAGGAAGCCCAAGGTCATGACTGAGTCTTATTCCTGAAAAGGAGACCCAGTTTAGGGATTAAGGTTTGGGGCTTACTCCTGAGGAGGATGCCCATATTTGAGGTTGGGGCTTATTCTTAAGAAAGATGCCCAAGATTAGAGGACTTTGATTGGGGCTTACTCCTAAGGAAGATGCCCAGATCAAAGGTTTTATAACTGGGGATTATTCCTGAAAAGGAGACCCAGGTTAGGATTTTCTCATCTTAAAGGATGAGGTTGAATGAATGAACTCTCTGTATTTTAGTGACATAAGGATATTTAAATCACTAGACTTTGAGAGAGATTCCACAGAATTCCTTTCAGATAAGAAAGTCAAATCAAGAAATCATGCCATAAATGGCTTTGAAGAGTGTCTTGAAGACTGAATCTTAAAAAGGAAAGGTGAAATGGCTTAAGAGGGGTAAAATGGGCAAGATGGGCACCCAAAAAGATAGGGGCGCGCAAGTCTTGCAAGGCGTGCAAGTCCTGCAGCGGCGCGCAAGTATTGGTCGCGCAAGTATACTTGCGCGACATGGAGGGTACTTGCGCGATTTTCAACCAACATTGAAATGCTTGAGCGACTCTTTATTAAACCCTTTACCATCCTCTTGAGGTTCTTCCAGAGAATGGACGCGCAAGTTATATTGAAGGAATTAAGTCGGCGCGCAAGTGTTTGATAAGTTTCAACACTTAGGCCTTACTTCTTCTCTTTAGATCTTCCGTTATAGGTAAGAAATTACCTTAGAAGTGTTCCGGAAGCTTTGAGAAGGGACTTGGGCGTCGGGAGCTTCAATCCGAGTTTCTGAAAAAAAGATCCTCTTGAATGGGGGGCCCACAGGGTCTATTTATAGGCAAAAGAAGACCCAGGGCGGTTACCGGGCGGTTACCAATTGGGCCGCGCAAGTCACCTGCGCGACCAAGGTAGTCGCGCAAGTATACTTGCGCGACAGTGGTATCACTTGCGCGGTGGATTTGCTGTTAATCCTTTGTTCAGGACTTTGTCGATTTTTGATGTTTTCTTCAAAGGATGAATCACTTTCAGCTGAGATATTCCCTTTTCCGATCTTTAGATTCTGTGACGAAAGGAGCGTCAACAAGAATGCAGGTGCCACATACTAACATGCCATTCACTGTATCTTCAAACCCTTCCTCAAGAAGTTTTTTGAATGTTATGTTGATGATCTAGTGGTTAAGTCCCAACAATGTTTGTGATATTCATCACATCTTCAAAACCTTCCTTAGGAAGTTTTTCAAATGTTATGTTGATGGTATAGTGCTTAAGTATCGATAATGTTATGACCACCTGGATGATCTTGAGGCCATATTCCATAATATACGATAAAATATCCCCAAAATTAACCCCTTAAATTGTACTTTAGGGGTATCCTCATGATTTTTTTGGATTCATCGTACACCATCACAACATCAAAGTTGACCCAGAAAAGTCAAAGGTTATATTTAGCATGTCACCTCCTTAAAACCTTAAATAGTTGAGAGGACTCCAAGGAAACTTGGTTTACATCCAATGCTTTATATTCAACCTCATAGGAAAGTTTTTTACCTTCACCAAATTAATGAAAAAAGGGGTCATGTATCAGTGGATTGATGACTATCAGGAAGAATTAGACTGTCTCAAGAAACATATCTTGATCCCACTAGTATTAATGCAAATTTTTGAGGGAAATAAACTTATTTTATATGTAAAATCTCCCAAGAAATCACCAAACACCTTCATAAAACAAAATAATGATACCGTGAATGAAAAAAACCTCTATAATCTCAATCGAACCGTGCTTGACACTAAGACTCACTTTTCAGATTTCAGGAAGAGATGATTGGAATTAATCTTCATGGTTTAGAAAATGAGGAACTAATTACAACACCATGAGTTCCATTCAGTATCTCTCAAAAACCCACTCAAATATATCCTTAGTTGTCCTATGTTCATAGGATATTTGGAACAGTGGGATATTATCCTATAATAGTTTGATATAAAATTTATTCCTCAAATAGTAGTAAAAGGTAAGGATTTGGAAGTTTTTCTTATAGAATAACAGTCTATAGAAACAATGTCATTAAATACTAAATTTCCATATGAAGAGATATTTTATATTCAAGACATCCCCCAAATTTGGGAGATGTATTTTGACGGAACATCCAGGAGATTAATAGGGAAGATAATGGAAGACCCTAAGCTCAATAAATTCAAGTTAGGGATCATGCTCATTTCCCTAGTGAATATAGTTTTCCTTACTTTTTCATATTATCAGAAGTCTATACAAATAATGAGCCAAAATATGAGGACCTCATTGCAGGCCTTGAACTAGCACTCCAAATACCAATGGGCTACCTATAGGTGAGAGGTGATTTAGAGTTGGTAATCAAACAGATCAATGGGAATTATACCATAAAAAAAGAAGAGTTAATCAACATAATTGAAAATTCACTAGGTTTAATGGTAGAGTTCCCCTTAAAACAAAAATTTAATCACATCCCATGATAAAATAATGACCAGTTAGATGCATTGGAAAATGCATTTATGGTTTTGGAAGATTGAAACTGAGAAGAAATGGTCATCAACATTGCGCATCTCCGAATGGTCTCACCATTTATTCAAGTAAAAACTAAATAGATCAATGAAATCGATCCTTTCACCAAATCGTATGGTACTAATATTATATGGATGATTCTAATCATGGAATACTATCAGAATGGAGTACTCCCATTGGAAAAAGCTGGAAAAGAGAAAATACGACGCTGAGCAACGAACTTCACTCTTTATGATGACCAAAATCACTAGAAAGTCCTCTATAAATGAGGATTTTATGGAGTCCTTATCAGGTGTATTGATAGATAAGATACCAATGATGTCATGAAATAAGTACACCCAGGAGATGGTGGTGCCCACCAGTCTGGATACAGGCTTTCCAACCTAATTTGAAGGCTTGGATACCTCTGACCTTTGATAACATAGGATTTCACCAAATTCACCAAGAAGTGTCATTCATTACAAGTAAATTACAACTTCATCTATCAACCCCTATATTTTCTACATACGGAAAAATAATCCTATCCATTTTCCATACGGGGAAGGGATATTGTGGGGCCATACCCTCTAGCTATGACCAAACAATTCAAATACATCATAACTGCTGCCGACTTCTTATCCAAATGGGATGAGGCAATACACCTCAAGTAAGTTAAGTCCAGAAGCATTGTCAGCTTCATGAAATCCATAATAATTACTATATTTGGTCTCCCTTATACAATACTAATGGACAATAGGACTAATTTCTATTCTGTAGAGGTGGAAAAACTTTATTGGGATTACAATATCAAATCCAACCATTCATCTCGCTATCATGTGGTGGGTAATGGATAGATAAAGGCCTTAAATAAGACCCTATAGAACATAATTCATAAGATGGTGGATAAATATAAAAATTATTTTCCTAACAATATCATTTATGCCTTATGGGATTAACAGACTACAACCCATACTGCCACACAGGCGACCCCATATTCACTGGTATATGGGATAAAATCAGTCCCACCCATTGAGGTCAAATTTCCATCACTCCGTATTGCAATTTGTGACTAGATACCCATGGATGAGAAATCCTAAAAAATGACTGGATGAATTATAGTGAATCTATGATAAACGATTTCAAACTCTACATCACCTGGAGGTTCATCAAAATCGGATAGCATGAACTTTTAACAAGAAGGTCTACCTACATTCATTCATCCAAGGAGAATTGGTATTGGTACTTAGGAATCCAATGATACCAGAAAACAAGCCTCCAAAGGTTGTTCTAAAATGGGAGGGATCTTATTCCATACATAATTTCCACTCTAATACATCTTATTCCTTGATTTTAATGGATTGAGAACTCATTACGACCCCAACCAATGTAAGGTTCCTGAAGAAATATTTTATGTAATCACACAATGATCATCTCAGCTATAAGATGTTAAACTATATAGTCAATATTTTTATAATGACATTAAAAGGAATAGCACATATTTATGACCATATGATGTTAAACTGCATGGTTCACATCCTTGTTGCTTGACAGAAAACTGCGTAACATTTCTATCTGTGTTTGAGCAGATCACAATATTTGATGATGGAAACCCACCAAAACTTTATTTGAGAACTACGTGTGGATTTATTATCATTCCAATGAGATACATATTGACACCTAGACCTCCCATCCTGGGTCAATCCATGAAAAAAAATCCTCCTTTTCCTATGTATGAATCAGACCTACACAAGGAACTTTTCCAAAACTACGTATGGCTTGATTCTCATTCCAATGAAATATGTAGTGATACCTAGACCTTATGTCTTGGTCCCATCCATAATTATGGTAGATATAAAATTCCCCTTTCCCCAATTCAAACCCTAATTAATGCGGGGAACTATTTTCAAGAACTACATGTGGATTGATTCGTACTCCAACAAGACACGTAGTGACACCCAGGTCCTATCCCCCGGTCCAACCGCAATATTGATTTCCATGTCGGGTGACCCACATATTTAATAAAAGATGTTAAACTACATAGATAACATCCTCATTACACTAAAATAAACTGCATGACCTAGCGAGAACTACATATGGCTTGATTCTCATTTAAATGAGATACATAGTGATACCTGGATATCCAATATCGAGTCCATATGAAACAAAAAAAATGCTCCACTCCCTGTGTATGAGTTAGACCTGCATTGGGAACCTTTCAAGAACTATGTATGGATTGATTCTCATTCTAATGAGATACACAACAATTCTTGGATCATACCTTCTAGCCTAGCCACTACATAACCTAATATCCCCTATCCTTAAATTTTGTTTCCTTTTTTTCATGGAAGAATATTTTACCACTCCTTGTTTATCACACTGAGCAAAGATTATGAGGTCTTAGCAGTTTTAATAAAGAAGTTCCCAACATGAGTAATACATATCAATTCACATTAGGGTTATCATGGTCCTGGATGAAAGACCTTAAAAGTAACACAAGATGTCTTTGCCGTATGACTTTAAACTGCATGGATTCCTCAAGAACTGCTTGTGGATTGATTCTCATACTAATGAGATATATAGTGATGTAAAAATATTCAATCCTATGCCCAAACACAACAAAATATGGAAAATCCCTCCACTCTCCTATATACGAGTCAGATCTACACAAGAGGATTCAATATGGTGTCTCACCCCATGTATGAGCTTGTGTTAAAAACCCTTTTTCCTCCACACATGAACTCAATCAGTGTGGGGGATTTTTTTAGAACTATGTGTGTATTGATTATTGTTCCAAAGAGATATATTGTGATTCCCATGTCCTTCACCCTAGTTTAGCTGCAATATTCTTTTTTCACATTAAGTCACCTTCGTCCTCACCGCATTATGTTAAAATGCACAGCTAATATCCTCACCACATGAATTTAAACTGCATGGTTCACTAAGAACTATGTGTGGATTGATTCTAATTTCAATGAGGTATGTAGCGACACCTTGGCCTTATGTCCCAATCTCAGACATGAGGTAAATAAAAAACACCCCCTCTCCTACATATAAACAAAGATCTATATAAAAGATCATCATTTGGGTATCCTTATTCAAGGGTCCACTAAGGAAATAGAGATTCCCCCCTCCTATATATGAGTCATATTTATGCAAGGGATTCTACACTTCATGGAAGATATCAGTCCAAAATCTTACTTTATTCTTGGAGATATCTCTTCCACATGTCATAATTATAATCTTGGATACTTCTGGATCCTTATAATCTTTCTTCAGTTATTGGAAATAGAACATTTTATACCCGAGGACTCTTCAAAATTACTATGTTATAACATTCTATATTTGGATTTGCATAAGTCACCCACTAATAGGGCATGTCATCTAGGGAATTCCACTGTTTGACTATGTAGCAACACACCCCAGTTTTCTTTTCAAAAGTCACCCAAAAAATAGGTTGGTCAACCGGTGGTAACTTCATCCTCTAGATAATCCACTTCTGTCTCTATAAAATTTGATGACATTATGTTGAAACCTGCTATTAGAATTTGGTCCACAGTCATCCCCCCCACACTTGTCCCGTATCATTTCTACTGATCTGGGAACCCCCAAGATCATGGTTTACAATTTCCTACCTTATGTCCAAGGTATGCCAGAACGACCATAGTTTAGTAGGTAATTTATATTACCTATCATTTCCACAATACATTGTCCTGTTTGTATGACCTAAAAATACAAGCACCGTTATTTCCTTCATTTGGGGTCAGACATGTGTATGAAACCTTTTCCCCTATTCTTGAGTAATTTTGAATTAAAATGCTCCTCCTGTATTCAGGTACTTTCCTTCCACAAACCAAACCCTATGTCTGGGGAAATCCAAATATCTATAAAGTTCCTTTGACCATCGACAATAGAATGTCGAAATTCATGATAAATCCTTTTCATGACTATACTGTAACACTCCCTAGTTAGATTTTTATAAGTTTCCCACATAAAGGGTTTGTCAGCTAGAGGATGTCGCTATTTGACTATGCTATAACACACCCTAGTTGGTTTTGTATAAAGTATAAAAAAGGGGGTTTTCAACCAAATATAACTCCATCCTTAGGAAATACCTCATATATAACCATAATACCTTCCTCCCATACCACTCTTCTGATATTAAGATCCACATTTTACAACTTACACCTTTATCCCTTCACACCTGCATAGAATAACATCCTAATCACAAGATGTTAAACTATAAAACAATGTATTAGTAAAAATATGTTAAACTGTACAACAATATCCCCATCGTAATATGTTAAATAGAATGTTTAGTGTCCTGGTCACACAATATTACACCCCATGATGCCTCAACCCTTATGAAAATGGGGCCTTCCCCCCTAACATTGACCATTTAAAAAAATGTACACTCCTTCATACAAGAAAAATTAATGTAGGAGTGGTCTCCCATTCATAACCAATGCCAATGAAGATATTGCCTTAATTACCAGACGTCTTCCTAAGGCAAACCACCCATTGTGGTTTTGAGAAATCTGAATCTCTATAAAAGTTTTCAACCATCAACAGTAGAATGTAGTAATTCATGAGATATTATTTTCTTGAATATGTTGTAACATGCCCTAGTTGGATTTTCATAAGTCAACTACCTAAAAGGACTATCATCTATAGGATGTCGCTATTATACTATGCTATAATAAACCCCAATTTGATTTTCATAAAGTCACCCATAAAACAGGTTTTTCAACCAGTGGTAATTTCATTCTCAGGAGAGACATATTTTATTCCCATTAGCCTTAAAAATTTTGTGCTCGAAACTAATTTTTAAATTCATCCCATGACCATCCCACACATACCTGTCTCGTATCATGTTTTATATTTGGAAATCAAAAAATTTCAGCTCGAAACTCCCCATCAAGAATCTGAAAAATTTTAGATTGTTCTTGGCCCAAAATACTTGTTTGGGTCATCATTTCAAGACTTATGGTCAAAGCTATTTGACCTAAAACACAATCCAAATTAGTTCAACCTACATGAATTTAAACTTCCCATAAAAAGAGATGTAGTAATTTCCTGGTTGAAAATCCATAAAGGGAACTTGGGGTAAAATCTGAGTCTCACCTCGCTAGACTTTCATGGTTTAGGAAAAAATCAAGCAATGAAAATATAAATGTAATAAAACTTGTTAGGCTAAAAAACCATAAAGGGAGGCCTAAGAAAAATCCAAGTATCACATGTTAAGTCTTATCTATATCAGGATTAGGAAAAATCTAGGGCAATGACACAAAAAGACATAATGTTTTTAAGGTTGTATATATAAACTTAGCAATAGATGACTTTGCTCGCTAAGCCCCATGGCTAAGGGAAAAAATTAGAGTTCTATCCCACACTTTTTATTGTAATTATAATGTGAGGAACTTCAATCAAATGAGTCATTTTTAGTGTTGTATTACAATTACAATGAGGATAAAAATGCAAGAAAAGTGATTGGAAATAAAAATCCTTTTCATTTATGTTCCAATGAATAGGTGAACATTCAAATAATGTATCTTATCATCCAAATTTTATAGTTTTTCCTCAAAATAAGATTTGATAAGTTGAAATGTATCTTGAGTATTCTCCACATCATTCCATATACTGATAGATTGTTTAGTAGTAGCCTACTCAGCATTATGGTGCTTCTCCTTCTCTATGGTAACGACATCTATTCTTTGTGCCAAATCCCCTACCAAGGATAGATGGAGTTGGACTACCTCTTCCTGCACAACATTTAAATCTTCTTAAAGGTTCACCATTCTAAGATATTTATCACCAAGGTGATCTTTATACTCCTACACCTTCTTGGCATGGATGAGCTCAACTTGGGAAACAACAACCCTGATATTTTCAAACTAGCCCACTAACTGTGCCTTGACCTACTACAATATTTTCTCCTATTCCCTTTGTCAGGTGATCAAATTCACCATATGAGGGATATCATGGTGATCAAATCCATCATATCCTAATATTAAAAACTTGAACGAAATTTTATGAGTCATGATGAAAGAGCTTCAAGAGGCATCTCCTCAACTGTATTCCAGATGTCCCACTAGATAATGCAGTGCATAGTGCAGAGAGCTTCATGTGTATCAAAATTTGATTCAAAGTCTCTCTCAGAGAGAGAGATATGTATTATGGGATTAGTGAACTCATTGAGTCACCATGTTACACTCCCTTTGAAGTAGCCTTAGCTTCACCTACCAAGTTAGTGGATCTGGAATAGAAGACACCCTCTTAGGCTCAGTCATTGAAATCGATTGAACTAAATAGAAAGTGACTCCTCTCATCAACATATAGAGGTCAATAGAAAAAAGGTAGTAAAGTAACCAAAACACTTAATAACACTCACATGTTTTAGGTCGATTATTAGGTTTGATACCCCCAGCATTCCCAGCCTCAACTCTCAGAGTGAGGACCACCAGATGAGGAGTATCCTCCCAAGTTTTCTCAGCAAATAGGATAAGAGGATCTTAGAAATCTCCCACTTCATAATTTTTAGATTTCACTTTATCACCAATGAAAGTAGGATGAAATTGGATTCCTTGTTCATGAAGTGGATTGGCCATGTTTTATGTAGAAAAATCTATATAGATTGATATTTGATGTTAGACATAAATAAAAAAAAGGCAAATTTTATTTAAGAAAAATAATTAAAGAAAGAGAGAACTCACATTCATCAAATAACCTATTAACTTCCTCAAATTACTCTATAGAGGTAGGGATATTAATGATGTTTAACATATACTCATGGTTTGTTAATAAACAACTTATTTCATTGTATAATCCATAATATCTCATAGTATCCTCACCTATAGGGGTATCCAAGATGCATTTATCAAGACCTGAATTGGCTCCATCGACGATTCCCTCTGCTGACTTCTCAGTAGGCACAACATCGTCAACCCCTGTGGAGTTAGGGTCAACATCAACACCTTCATCGGACCATCTAAGATCCATGTTAGCCCCTTCCAAATAAAAAATGATACCAACATTGACTGCTAAAAGGTCCTCTAGTATAGGCAATAGATCTAAAATATCATGAGGAGAGGAAAGTTAGAAATAGCACGCGACACATTATGGTGTGCAGATGACATTAGCACAACCCTTTTCCCTCTATACATGAATGGGGGAAGATGCAGTTGCATATCTTGATTCTTCATCCATCAAGTTGATGGACTCATCAACATGGATCTATGCCTCCCCTAGGGTATCCTCCTTGATCCTTAAAGGACCAGTGATAGATCCCTTAAGATAGGAGATCGATGCTGATTATGAAAAATGAAAACATAGTCAAAGGAGTATGTCAAGTAAATCACGAGATCAAATAATAGTACAAAGACTTATTGCGACACATATGTCAGACCAATTTTATTTTCCCCTTTCACGTACTCTATTGGTTAAATAAAGGGACCATATATGTCCTATTTGAAAAAGAAACATGAGGTGATGGTCAAGGAATTCTCACCACCATCTTCTACACCATGGTTCTTGGACTCATGGATAGTTTTGGAGACCTAAGGGCCTCATCCACTACCGCGATGTGGATGAATGTGGATCTATATTTTAGTGATTCCAGTGCATTTTACAACAATTCTTATTCTTCTTATTCTTCTCATATGAACTGAAAAATAGATCCCCTAAAAATTAATTATAGTCGGTGAAAGTGAAAAAATGGATGGGAAAAGAGAAAAATACAATAGCTGGGTCAAGGTAGTCATATCATTGCTATTTGGTGTGACCAGCTACCCCCTCAAGTCTTCCTCGATCCAACATGTTAGATACCTACATTGTGGTCAGGATCTAATAATCAGTGGTGTATATCAACATCTCCAACTCTTGCATATATTGTTCCACCTCGGGTAGATCACTATCAGGGTGAAGAGTGGAGGGTGCTCAGATATCTCCCAGATCTAGGATGCATAAGCCATATTGGAGAAATACCCATCCGTCTATGATGTGATGAGATATTCTCTACCAAGCTCGAATCGCAAAGGGTCACACATAATTTGACTTGGAAGTCTTTTTAGGCCTCTATTCTCTCATAGAAGAATTAGTGATTGGAACTTGAGTCTCCTCTTGGTGATGATTACTGGACCTCCTTTGATCAAAAGGTGTAGTTTTCTCAACCCTAGCATGTTTAGAAGTCATTTCTTGACATCACCTCAAAAACCTTGGGGATTCAATATCATCACCTTAAGTTTGAACCTTTATACTATGTATGCCATGACTATAGTTTGTTATGGTCACAACCTGGTGAACACCTTTTGTTAATACCCCTTGAGGGTATGAATAGATCCATACACTAGCATAATCAGCCTCCAGCCCGATTGAGGCACCTGATAGAGGTAGCGTGATTGACATTTTGGACACCTCCATCACCATCATGATCTAGAATTGTTGGGAAACCATTAGATGTTTCTCAATCCTAACATGTGTAAAAGGAAATATGTTTGACTGTTGAAGAAATTTGAACTAGCTAGAAAATAGATATGGAGCATAGGCCTTATAGATGATCTCACTATCAATGAGATCCGATAGTACACTATCTACGAATTCCCTCATATACGACCTTAGTTTATTATATTTCTCCTCACCGTTATTGGTAAATTTCCACATCATTGGATCAACATATGGGAAGAAGTTGAAGTCCCCCAATAAATTTATCATCCTCATATCTTCTTCAAACTTTAGGCTCAGAGGTTGGATTCTAGAAATAGGCTAGAAAAATGAGAGAAATCATATATCAGGGACTTAAATGTAAATCAACATAAAATAAGAACTGAAGTGTATTTTAATCTACCCCCACAACACTTGCAATGACTCTAAAATTATAAATTAGACCTTCCCATTGTACGCATGAAGTAAACACCTATAAATCCTCACCAACATAGGGTAATCTAGACCTATATTCTTCACTTATTCTAATTTATCCATTATAACAATGATCCATGACCTCATGCCACCATTGGATTTGTTAACTGGAAGTAGGTAGATACTTAGCCACATTGCGAGGAAGCTGACCAGATGGATCTTCACAGAAAATTCAAGATTATCCTTTTAACCCCAATGAGTATACTGGACCTTCTCCAACGTAGGATTTAATGTTCTAGGATCACCCTGATTTTTTGAAGTGGGACATCCTATAGGACGCTTGAAAGTGGGACCTTCTCTTTTTGGCTTGAGAAAAGCCTTCATCCACATTCCAGGATGAATTTCACCCTTAGGGTGAGTATCTTTGTTCTTCAATTTATTTTCTACATTAAAGAGCTCATGGTCCAAGGGTGGTTTTGTTTCAGAATCATTCTACTTTTTTCTTTAGCGGGATAAAATTTTCATACATTTTTTTAAGAATAGGGGCTCTAGAAATTTTTTAGACATCCCAAAATCTAATACTAACTTCATCATGCATTGTATGGAAAGAGTTTTTCTTAGGACTCCATCATCTCAATAGTTCAGAGATTATTTCATAGTTTTTTATAGACATATGTTTTCCCTTCCCAAATAGCCTCGTGTATGATAATGTCTTATAGATCCTTCTTAAACAATTCACAAATCTGGTGCACCTAGTACACCCACATCCACTCTGGTCTGACTCCCACACCAGAATGGAAATCCCAATCCTCCTTTCGTTCCTGTTCTTTCAATGAAGCATGAAAAGTTGATTCATAATAGTGAGACTCTGATTCCTGGATATGCAGCTTCAAATCTAGAGTGCAGTAGATATGATGAATTAAAAAAGCAATGGGAACCATTCATTTCTTGATATAAACACCCTTGGAGGAAATTATAGTAGAAGGGTAGTTGGTGTGCTTCATGAACTAGGACTTCAGGATGTAACTCCAAGCCCCAAGGATGAAGGCATCACTCAAAAGTATGTGATTATACAAGGTTATGTAATCAATTCATGGATTCTCATGTTGATACAGTTATAAATGCTTCTCCAGATCCAGAAGAGTAGGTTTAACCATGTCGTAGTAATATGGACCAACAAATTTGATCATCTCAGAGGCACATGTAGTAGCTTTTTCAAGAGAAGTCATCAGGGCGAACATTGAAAACCTATAAGAATACATCAAGATTTTTTTTCATTAGGTCAAAATCTCAGTTTAGAAGAATTCAAAATTTTGGTAAAAGAAAAGGCTCACACTACAACACCCCAAGATTTATGGTACATATATTCTTAAATAAATTTAATTTACTCGATACCTTATGTTTCATGCAACACCATGCTTAAACAAATTGTGATATACTATTAAATATTAACATGAAAATTGGAATAGTAATTTGACCATTAGGAATAGTAATGTGACCATTAGAATAATAACCTCCCCTATGAAAGTAAAAATAAAATTTAGGTATCTTATAAATGAAAATATGATATATTTATATCGTATAATAAGTAAATAAATGATTTAAAAATGATAAATTAAGTGTTGGTATTTTTGTGAAATGTAAATGTTTATTTACAGTTTTATAATTAATATAATTATTTAAAAGAAAATTTATTTCCATAAAATAGAGTCATAAATTAATATTTTTTGTCTTATTATTATAAGATAGTTTTACGCGACCTTAATTAATTTTTCAAAGTGTCATAAAATCGATTATAATTTTAAAATCAATATTATTTGAATAAATAATTATTTTAATTAAAAATTAAATCTTTCATATTTAGAAAATTATTTTAAAAAATGGATCCCATTTTTTAAATCTACAGAAAAAAAATGTTTAGAATTATTTTTTTGTATTTTTCTAAAATAGTTTAATTTTTTGTGAATATTGAAATATTGTAATTTACAGTATTAGCTAAATACATTAATTATTAAGTCATGGATGATGTATGGATGATTTAAGAACCATTATTTAGAACTCACATGCACTAATTATTGTACTTGGTCACAAGAATCATCACTATTGATAATCTTGATCCAAAATAATAAACAAATGACTAAAATAATAAAAAAACACCCATCTCCTCCGCTATAAATACCACCCATCACCACCCTTTCTTCTCACAACTTCTAAGCCTTTGATACTACTTATATTCTGCCCAATTCCTCTCCCAAACCTATTAACCACGTCCTTGTCTTATTTGTGTCACAAAAATACCAATCCCAAGTTTCTTAAGGAGGTTCTCAAGGCGATGCTATACAAGAGGTAAAATCCTCTTTCATTCTCTTTTAATTTATTTTCTTTTCTTATCCTCTCCTTACCTCCTTGATACAAACATTAATGATAAATAAAATATATTATATATACTATAATTTTATTATTTTAATGTAATATCCATCATCAAACCTCTTCTCCTCTCCCATTTATTCTAAAAATGAATACATCGTTTGTGAATTGTCAATTTACCGCCATCGTGGACGATGCGTTTTCATTTTCCATTTCCGCCTTCAAGGATGGTCATAAAAAAATTATTATGGTTAAATAATATTTTATTATACATATTATAACTTATATATTGTTTTTGAACCAATATATAAACATGATACTAAATAAATTGATATAATTTTTTGATGGTCGTAAAAGTTTCCAAAATAATTTAAATCATTTTAATTAACATTTTATCCAATGAATAATTATCATACCATAAAAAAATGATATATAAGATAATTTAAAATTATGTAAGTTAATTAATAACATATAATTTCAACTCTATAGAACTATTCCCATTTTACACGAACTTCCATACTTGTATACAAGTGAACTGATCATGAAAAACCAAGAAAATGAACACACCTAGAACGACAAAATTGAATCTTATAACTCATTAAAAAGGAAATACATGAACTTTATAAAATTTTTATTAATAAAATACATTTATTAGAGATTATAAATTAATTTATTAATTTATTTAATGTGATTATCTAGGACATTAAGTGTAAGTGCAGAACACTTTTGGACATAAGGTAAGGGGTTTATCATCTCATTTTTATTTCTATGAGATATTCCTTATTCACCATTTATTACTTGTGTGTGGTGTATGTATACTACCCCTTTTATTTATGATAATAATTCCATGAATATTTCATTAAATATCCATATTTTTTATATCATGGATATGATTATTATCTTAGTTGTATACCATTTTTACATACGGTGTCTACTTTGAATGTTGTTCTATTTGGGGAAATATTGATAAATTAGTATTCTCTAGTCAATATGGATATTTTGATAAGGAATTCAATTCTTTAATTAAATCTATGTATAAATAATGATTTGGAATTGAATTCATGGGTGGGGCTTGACATTATATAGCCCCTTGATGCATCGACAGGTCTCACGAGTTTCATGTTTTTTTTCAAGTAGAACCAGGCTGGTTTCTACCCATAGACATAAACCATCTTGTGAGAGGTCTTTATGGTATCATTTTATGTTCCAGAAACATGATTTCCAATAATTAAGCATTTTCTTCATTCAGTATTCAATTATTAATTTCCATGATATTTTAACTATGAAGAAATCTATGGTTTCATTTTCATTGTCATTCTATTGATGGAATGTGTTTTTCAGTTATTTACCTTTCCATAATGATTATGAATTATTGAATTTTCTTCAATTATTATTGATTCATGTAACCCTTACTGAGAATTTTATGTAACCATTTTGTTTGTTTTCCTTCCTTGGGTTATGAAGATGAAATATTCAAATAAGTGTCAAGAAAGCAGTTTATTTTCCTTTATTATTTTCTATGTTTAATTACCAATATAATAGGGGAACCATGTATGTATCTAGTTCTTCAAGGAAACTAAACTGATCGATTCTTAGTGAAGTGATCTCTTGTATCTACACCATTGTAATAAAATAACCACCGAATTTGGGTTACTGGGGCCAGGGTTGTTACAGCTGGTATCAGAGCAGGTTTAGTAGAAACCTTAGGAAATAGATGTTAAGTAAACACGAAAATTATAATAATTCCTTATAGTGAATTTTTGGCTCAATGATCATGATGATTATTATCTAACTCAGTATATTCCACTATTTAGTGATGGAGCATAATGGAAGAAAGTGAATCAATACCCAGAGACAATGTAGGTACTTTCCCACTAAGCAAGTCAACATATTTAGTGTTAGAGCTGAACATATCATGACCATATTAAGATAGCTTACTCAGGTTAAGAAGAATAACCATATTAAACCTATGTGGGATCATTTCATGTATAAGAATATCCCATATTTTAGTGGGACTACAAATCCTATGGTAGCTGAGCAGTGGATCAAGTCCCTTGAAAATATATTTATGGCATTGAGATGCAATGAAAATGAAAAGGTAGTACTGGTAGTATATTTTCTCAAGGGAGATGCTGATAAATGGTGGTCATTGATCTAGAATACTGGGGAAGATGACATAGAACACATGGAGTGTAAATACTTTAAAGAAACATTATTTGATACAGATTTACCTTATGAAAAACAAACTAAAATGAATAGAAAATTCCTTATCTTAAATAAAAAGGAAGAATAGAGTGTTGTGGAGTATGAATCTACCTTCACAACTCTAGCCAGGTATGTTACAAATTACAAACATGATTTGGAAAAAAATATTTATCATTTCTTTGAAGGTATTAATCCAAGTCTCTAAATGGAACTAGATTCTCAAACATTTTTACCACATGATGAAATATTATTAAGTGCCATCCAAATTGAGAAAGGGTTTTCTAGATCCTATATGTTCAAGGAAAATCAATATAAGAAGAGGTCTTTTGATAACCATAGAAAATGTGAAGTGTCAAAAAATAAGAGGGTAATGTAGAAATTCCTATTATGTGAAAATTATGGAAAGTATCATCTTGGAAAATGATTGAAAGGTATGGGAGTTTGTTATAAATATAGAGAAAAGGGTAATCAAGATAATGAATGTAAGGGGAAGAAAAAAATCAACAATGTTAAATGCATTAACTATAAGGAAATATGGCATTATTCAAACCAATTTCCCAAGCGTTAAGGGAATCAACCACATAAAATACCTTGGGGAGATGGCCAAGCTTATGTGATTACCATAGCTGAAGTAGAAGTACCCAATGATGTGGTGGAAGTAAATTAATCCTATATTTAAATTTATCCAATGATTTATTTGGTTTTGGATCATCACACTCTTTTATATCTACCCATTTCCCAAGAAAATAAGACATTTCTCTTTTGATTTAATAAGGGATTTGTTAGTCAAAACTCCCAAGGGAAGTCCCATTGTAATAAAAATGTATTGATAAATCCTCTTTATGACACATAAAAGTTCTTTAGTTTCTAAAATTATCATCATACCTATGGTTTAATTTGATAAAATATGTTGTTAAAATTTATTGTAATAAGAAGGAAATTATGATTTGTGAGGAAGATGTAGAATCCCTTTTCTTTACAGATGAAACATCATTATATGTTTCTCATCTAGATCCACCCCCGGTAGCTATAATGAATGAAACTATTAACGAGGAAGATAAAACAACATCTAGAGATTTTGAAATTAATAATCAAATTGAGGATGTAAAAATTGTACAATAATACATTGATGTATTTCTTTAGGAATTTCATAGACACCCCCTAGAACATGAAGTTGATTTTACCAATGATTTAATCCATGATGCAATACCAATATAAAAAACTCCTTATAGAATGGACACTGTTGAATCAGTGGAGTTGAAGAAACAATTAGAGGATTTGATTAATAAGGTATTGATTCACTCTAGTGTTTCCCCATGGGGAGTCCCTATTCTCTTTATTAAGAAAAAAGATGGATCCTTGAGGCTATGCATTGACTATAGATAAATCAATGTTATTATAATAAAAACAAGTATCCTATTCCTTTTATTGATGATTTATTTGATCAACTTCCCATAGCTCAAATTTTTTTGAATATTGAACATCATTCTGGGTATCATTAATTTCAAGTAAACAAGGAAGATATTCCAAAGACAACTTTTTGTATGAGATATGGACATTAAAATTTTACAATAATGCCTTTTTGATTGACTAATGAACCCTCTATTTTCATGGATCTAATGAATAGAATATTTAAGGAACATATTAATTATTATTTTTGTAGTACTAATTGATGATATTATGGTGTATTCTAAAAGCCGTGAAGACCATGAGAATCACTTGAGGATCATTCTTGATACTTTTAGAAGGAAAGAGTTATATGGTAATTTTTTCAAGAGTGAATTCTGGCTTTAGAGAATTTATTTTCTTGGATATATTATATATAAGTATGGAATATTAGTTGATTCTATAAATTAAAAGGAAATCCAATAATGGACTATACCAAAAAATATAACAAAGATACATATTTTCAATGGTTTATCATGTTACTATCAGTGTTTCATTGAGAATTTTTTATGATTGGCTAACCTGCTAACCAAGCTCACACATAAAGGGGTTAAGTTCATATAGACAAAAAAATGTACAAAATGTTTTGAATAATTTAAGAGAGATTAGTCAATGCTCCAATTTTGACTTTACCATTAGGAAATGATGGGTTTGTAATATACAGTGATGCATCGAACAAAGGCTGGTTTGTGTCCTTATGCAAAATGATAAAGTTATTGCATATGAATCAAGGAAGTTGATGATTCATGAACATAATTATCCAACTCATGATCTTGAGTTAGCATCCATAATCTTTTCTATGGATATATGGAGACACTATATCCAAGGTTAAATATGTGAGATATATAAGGATCAAAAGAGTTTTAAGTATATATTTACATATAAAGGACTCAACATGATACAAATATGATGGCTCGAGTCACTCAAAGGTTATGATTTCTCAATACAATACCACCAAGAAAAGAAAATAAGGTTTCATATGCATTAAGTAGGAAATATCATGGACTTTTGAACCAAATGAGGATTGAGAAAGATCCTATATTCATAGATTTAGTAAATATGGATATGGGAATTTTTAAGGAAGGGTAAATATCAATCCTTTTTCAAATGATTTCTAGACCATATTTACCAGAGAAGATAAAAAGTTCTAGATCTAATGATGAGGATTTTTAAAATAAAATTAAATCTGTTAAGGATGGAATATTGGAAGAATTTGTGTATGAGGATGGAATTATGAAATTTAGAAAGAGGTTATGTGTTCCATCAATACATGATCTAAAAAGGGAACTATTATATGATGCTCATAGATTAAATTTCTCTATACACCCTAGTGGTACCAAGTGGTATAGATATATGAAGGAATATTTTTTTTGGGATAATATGAAGTGGAAAATCGATCACTATGTGTCAATATGCCTAGTTTTTCAACAAGTTAAGGCTTATGGACAACATCTTAGAGGAGTCATGAAACCTATACCTAATCTTATTTAAAAGTAGGATGAAATTACTATGGAATTCATCACTGGATTACCAAATACCCTTAGAAATAATTATATGATACGAGTTATAGTTGATCAACTTACAAAATTGGAACATTTTTTTTCTACAATAGAAGATTTAACTCTTGAGTGCCTATAAATACTCTATATTAATTAAGTTGTAAGATTTCATGTTTCACCTATATCAATTGTGTCTGATTGAGATCCACATTTTACATCAAAATTCTAGAATATTCTTCAGAAGTCTTTGGACACTGAGCTTCATTTGAGTACTTCTTATCACCTTCAAACCAATGGTTAGTCTTAAAGGACTATTAAAACATCACAATACATGTTTATATCATGCTCACTTGAATTTAATGGTTTTTGGGATCTATATTTACCTTTTTTATAATTTTCCTACAATAATAGTTTACATTCTAGTATTCAAATGGTGCTATAAAAATCATTATATGAAAAGAGATGTTTTACTCCAACTTTTTGGGAAGAAGTTTGTGAGAGGAAGATTATAAGACCATAAGTTATTTAAGATACAATGATAAAGGTAAAGAATATTTAGGATTATATTAAATCATCTCAAAGTAGGAAAAAGATTTATGTTGAGAATCGTAGAAAGAATTTGGAATTTGAAGTGGGAGATCAGGTATTTATAAAAGTATCTTCATAGAAGGGTTCATAAGGTTTGGAAATAAAGTAAAACAAATCCCTAGGTACATTAGACCATTTAAAATTCTTGAAATAATTGGGGTTGTAGTCTACTAATTATCAATGTCTTCAAGTCTCTCCAAAGTTCATGATCTTTTCCACATATCACTGTTGAAGAAGTACATGTCAGACCCAATGCATGTAGTCACCTATGAAGAAATATTACTGGAACGTAATTTATCTTATCGTCAAGAGACTATTAATATTTTTAATAGAATATAGAAAGTATTGAGAAATCGTACAACTCAACTGGTAAAAGTTTGTTGGATAAACCATAAAATGGAAGAAGCAATGTGGGAACCTGAGGATGGTATGAAGAAGAACCACTCTCATCTGTTTAGAAGGAAATATTCATTAAAAATTTCAAGGATTAAATTTATGAAGTTGGGAATAATATAACACCTCAATATTTATGGTACATATCTTCTTAAATAAATTCAATTTACTCGAAAACTTATGTTGCATGCAACACCAAATTTAAACGAACCGTGATATACTATTAAATAATAACATGACCATTGGAATAGTAATGCGATCATTAGGAATAGTAATGTGACCAATAGAATAATAACCTAACCTATTAAGGTATAAATAAAATTTAGGTATCTTATAAATGAAAATATGATAAATTTATATCATAGAATAAGTAAATAAATTTTTTAAAAATGATAAATTAAGTGGTGGTAATTTTTTGAAACATAAATGTTTATTTACAATTTTATAATTAATATAATAATTTAAATTAAAATTTATTTTCATAAAATAGATTAATAAATTAATATTTTGTTTCATTATTATTATTATATAATTTTATGAGACCTTAATTAATTTTTCAAAGTGTCATATAAATGGGTATAATTTTAAAATCAGTATTTTACGAATAAATGATGATTTTCATTAAAAATTAATTTTCACATATTTATAAAATCATTTTCAAAAATTATAGTTTATTTTTGAAATATCCACATCAAAAAATGTTTAGGGTGAATTTTTGGTATTTTTATAAAATAGTTGATTTTTAGTGAATAATTAAATACGTTAATTTACGGTGTTAGGTAAATACTCAAATTATTGAGTCATGAATGATGTATGGATTATGTAACCATTATTTTTAACTCACATGCACTAGTTACTATACTTGGTAATAAGAATCATCACCATTGATATTCTTGAGCCAAAATAATAAACAAATGAATAAAATAATCAAAAAACACCCCTCTCCTCCACTATAAATACCACCCCTCTCCAGCCCTTATCCTCAAACATTGTGACCCTTGTATCTATCTTATATTATGAAAAATTACTCTCCCAAACCTCTTCCTCACATACTTGTATTACTGGTCTCACCAAAAGATCAATCCCAAGTTCCTTAAGGAGGTTCTCAAGGAGACGCTATACAAGAGGTAAAATCCTTTTTCATTCACTTTTAATTTCTTTTGATTTCTTTTCTTTTCTTATAATATCCATACATATTTTATCCAAAAATGAATGATAAATCTAGTATCTTATATATACTTTAATTTTATTATGTTAATGTAATATCCATCATCAAACCCCTTATCCTCTCCCTTTTATTCTAAAAATGAAAACATTGTCTGTGATGTGTCGATTTACCGTCATCATGGATGATGCATTTTCATTTTCCATTACCCCCTTCAAGGATGGTAATAAAACAATAATTATGGTTAAATATTATTTTATTATATATATTATAAGTTATATAATTATCTCAAACCAATATATAAACCTGATACTGAAAAAAATTGATATAAGTTTTTGATGGTTGTAAAAACCGCCAAAATAAATTAAATCATTTTCATTAACGTTTTATCTAATGAATCATTATAATACTATGTAAACAAATGATATATAATATCATTTAAACTTATTTAAGTTAATTAATAACATATAATTTTAATTCTGGAGAACTATTCCCATTTTACTTGAACTTCCATACTTGTATTCAAGTGAACCGATCATGAAAAACCAAGAAAACAAACACTCCTGAAATGGTGAAATTGAATATTATAACTCATAAAAAAGGAAATACAAGAACTTAAAAAAAATTATACTAAATAAAATACATGTAAATAGGTTATTAATTAATTAATTAATGGATTTAATTTGATTACCCATGGCATTAAGTGAAATTGCAGAACACTTTTGAACTTAAGGTAAGGGGTTTCTCATCTAAATTTTATTTCTGTGAGATATGCCTTATTAACTACTTATTACTTTTGTGTGGTGTATATATACTACTAATTTTATTTATGATCATAATTCATTGAATATTTAATTAAATATCTATATTTATTGTATTATAGAAATGATTATTGTCTTAGCCATATACCATTTTTAGATATAATGGTATACTTTGAAGGTTGTTTTAACTGGGGAAATATTGACGAATCCGTATCCTCTACTCAATAAAAATATTTTGATAAGAAATATTTTTATTGAATTAAATATATGTATAAAAAATGATTTTTACTTGAAGTGATGGGTGTGAACCAACATTATATAGCCCCTCGATGCATCAATAGGTCTCATGAGTCCAAGCAGTTGGCAACAAACCCTTTATGTTTGTTTCTAAGAAGAATCAGATGGGTTTCTACTGAGAGAATTAAACCATATTATGAAAGGTCTTTATGTTATTGGTTTATGTTCTAGATACATGAAATCCAATCATTAATCATTTTATTCATTCAGTAATTAGTTATTACTTTCCAAGATATTTTCACTATGAAAAAATATATGGTTGCATTTTTATTCGCACTTTATTGATTGAATGTGTTTTTCAGTTATTTACCTTGACATTATGATTATTACTTATTTACTTTTCTTTATGTATTATTGATTCATGCAACCCTTAATAAAAATTTGATCCCAACCTTTTGTTTTTTTCCTTCCCCAGGTTATAAAGATGAAATCTTTGAATAAGTGTCAAGGAAGCATTTTATTTTCCTTTGTTATGTTATATGTTAAATCACCTATGTAATAAGGGAACAATGCATGTATATAGTTCTTAAAGACTACTAGAATGATCGATAATTGGTGATGTGATCTATTATATATATTCCATTTAAATAAAATAACTACCGACTCTGTGCTACTAGGGTTGGGGTTGTTACACGCGCAATCCCTTCAACCAGGTGCCTCACATAACCCTCTCAACTAGGTTTCTCATCTAGAACCCTTAACAAGACACCTCACATAGTATAATTTATGAGGTGAATCCACACAGAATGGTCACTCATGTGGTTATACCATTTACTTATACAATGAAGATTCTTCAGAAGACCTCTACAAACAATAAGCACAACACAGTTGGGTGAACGAGCTGCACAATGTGAGGAAGAGGAATGAGTAAGGAATGGAAGAAATAAGCAAAGGGGTTAGTGGTATTTATAGGAACCACTAGCCTATGCATGGATCCTATGCACTAGACTTGTGTTGTGGACTTGCGCATTGGATTTGCGCACCGAACCAGCACTGCCGACCTGTGTGGGTACCCTACGTGGCAGACCTGCGCCATCTTCATAATATTTTCCCTACTTTACCTTAGGAATCAACCCTTTTATTTCGATCAGATCTAATCTTGATGGGTTTTTTTACACTATGTGTTTTCAATTGGTTTGAAAATTTTATGAATAATTACTTAAGTAGGTTAGATAGGTGAAGATTCCCAAGAAGAATCAATGAAACTTTCCCAAGCTGGCCTGTGCGCACACCCCTACACATTAGAAGTCTCTCACATACCCCCTTTATTATAATAAAATCATGGACACTCCTGTGCAGGGTACCTACACCAAGTACCAATTACATGGACCTTCATGGGGCAACATCTTCACCCAGGGTACCCTATTTTCCTATAAATAGAAGACAAGGTATCCTCATTTGAATAACTAGAAAATCAAAAGAAACTCTGAAGCTTTGGTCAGGCAACCCCTTCACCCAGGGCCTCCAAAATTCCTTAGAAAACCTTCTGCAACTGGAAATAAGAGGTAATGAAGGGGGGATAGTGGGATCAAAGTTCCTTCGAGGTCTAAAATACAAGACACCTACATGAGGGACCTATGTACCCCTAATAGACAACCACTTGCGTGAGGCCCCTTCCCTAATCTTGGACCTGTGTAAGACCCATCCAAGGACACCTAAGTAGACCAATGGTGCATGGGATAGAGCCTCTTCCAATTTCTTTTTACCAGGTAGTCTATTTACCAAGGCCTCTCCATCTTGAAAATGCATGTTCTCAATGTGAGAAGCACTTACAACTCCTCACAAGCCCTACGTGAATCACCATTTCTTGCCAAGACAAGACTTGCATGAGCCCCACCTTTGACCCCCCTTCCAATCAACCAATTGTAGGGGTCCTCTTCATTTGGATCCCTCATATGAGGGGGCATGATTGAAACCTTCATCGAAGCCTCCAGACTTACAAAACCTTTGAGAGGATCACACCATCGTGTCTACCATTTGGGCATGCATTACTTTGGTTGGTGGTTTCATGCACTTTTCCTACTGAATGGGTATGGTCCTTGGGGTGCATGTGAGTATAAATCACTTTGTTCATGAGGACCCTGACCCTGGGGGCAGTGTTTGGGATCTTCCGATCTTGGACATGAGGGCTAGGGCCTCACCCTTATCTCATCATCTCTAAGACCAGGAACCTCTAGTTCTAGGAGGGGAGGGTGAGTATCAAACTTTATCTTTCCATTTTACAGGGAATGAGATCCTCCTATCTTTCCCATGAGCCAATTTTAGGACATCCTTCCTGAAGTAGGCCCCTATCTTTTATTTTAGGACCACTCCTACTTCATTCCTTCCTCCTTCTGCATTAGTGAGGGTTGTGTCTATATGGGTAGTCAAATATGACTATCCTGGATACAAGGATGTGAGGAAAGGGGCACATTAAATCCCTTTATTATTCTCCTATCACCCTGGCCTCTTCCACTAGTGGAAGGGGGACTGTGTGGTTTGTCGGATCTTTCTATTCCTCTTTCTCACATTCAAGAATGACTCACATGGGCTTAGAGGTTGGCTAAGATCACAAAATCTGTATAGTTAGATGCATGTTCTTGCAGAAAATATTTTCTCAGATCTTCATCTTGCCTTCCTTTAGAGTGCCTCTATAGGCGTTGGTCCTCAAGGCCATGTATATGACCTTAGGGAAAAGAAGATTTCATGGTTTATCAGATCTTCCACTTCCTCTTGTTTCTCACACTGAGCATGACTCATGTGGGTTTAGAGGTTGGTGGTGATCATGATATCCGCACAATCAACAAATCAAACTATGGGCCTCCAATTCAGTATAATCCCCAAACATACCACTACCAATGGACCTCATATTCGGTATAATCTTCACTCATAACCAATCTTAGGGGACTCCTATTAGGTGTAATCCCCAACCTCCACTCACAAGGGCCTCCTCCTTTGGAATAAGTCCCAATCAAACCTACTAAATTAATAAGTGTATCTTCTTCAGGAATAATCCCTAACTTAATCCTCTCAAAGAACCATACTCCCCTACAAGACAAACCTTTAGAGGGCCTCCATAGGCATGGGTCCTCACAACTAAACTACGTGGGATTTGATTCCTATATAAATGGGATACATAGGAAGCCTCCTTGAGGTCCAAACCCAACACCCAAACCCACCCTAATTCTCTATGTGGCACATTTGCAAAAAATTCTTATCCAACCTGGGAGCCCATATCCTAGGTTCCCTTGGACGCTTCAGTATAACTCTCATACCATCCCTTTCTAGACACATTTCTTCTAGATGTCCCTATCGAATGATGTTAAACTGCATAATTTGGTCCTTATCAAATGACCTTAAAAGGTATGATGTGTCTCGTTAAGTGGCACTGAACTACATGGGTTCTAATTCCTTTCACAAGGATATGTCGGATACTCATTCATAGATCTATTCCTGACATCAAAACAACTTACATCTCCCTAGATGATAACTCACTCCACAACACCCCACTATATGCCTCAAAACCAACTTCATGATAATAAATGAGAAAAGATTCTATGACCAGTACATAAGAGGGTAACATTGATGAAGAACCTTAGATACATACAAATATATCCATTAATGAAGAACCTCAGATACATACAAATGATTATAAATTCCAAACATACTAATAA
The DNA here is from genome assembly GCA_963277665.1 of Viscum album. Lineage (NCBI taxonomy): Eukaryota > Viridiplantae > Streptophyta > Magnoliopsida > Santalales > Viscaceae > Viscum > Viscum album. Next base: position 437,921,717 of record OY728145.1, on the reverse strand, counting down.
TTGATTGTTAATCTATTGGAGACCCATGTCATATTTGGGATTTAATGAAGGATTCACAAACATATATTAAATCTATAAGAGAGTACCCAAGTAGGCAATAATTCCTCTAAAAAAGGTGTGATGAGCCTGAAATCCCATCCTCTCAACAAATGTGAATTCTTAAGTATCGTTTACCCAGTGTCCAAATGAGAACGTACCTTTAGAAAGCAGATCCATGAGTTATCATTGATATAGAACCATTGGGTGTTTTCGGCTCTACAAACAAACCCCATTGGAGATAGTTCATGAGAAGTCCGATGTGAATGATTGCACAAAAATCAACCCCTTGCAATCAATCATCAGGTGAAACGATTTTCATCGAAAATAGTTACAAATTCACTTTTTAATATTTTTATAATTTTTTTAATTTTATTTATTCATTTATTATTATATATTAATTAATAATGTTAAAAATATATTTAATCATTTTGTAATATTTATTTATACATATATTTATTTTCTATACATGTAATAATTTCAATATATTTGTAATTAATATGAATGTTATTTATTCATTTTTGTTTACAAAGTTTTAACAATTAAAATATGTTTGAAATTTGTATAATTAATCTATTTTAATGAATTTTTTAATTTAAATAGCTAATAAAATTATTAATATTTTTTATTTTTTAAAAAAGTTTTATAAAATTACCATATATATATATATATTTAAATAATTATAAAATTATAATAAATATATTTAAATAATAAATATATTATAATATTTATAATTATATATTAATAAATATATATATAATTACATAAAAATATTTACAAGTATATTTATGTATAATTATAATTATAAATAAATAAATAAATAAATAAATAAATAAATAAATAAATAAATAAATAATTATAGAATTATAATAAATATATTTTGTTATTAGAATGGATAGTGGTCTGTGGGAGCTCCTCTCGATTCCCTGATGGCAGCTAGGGTTCATCGATCTTCGTGATCATGGAGGAATCAAATAAAGCGATGCAAGCTACTTCATTCCTCACCTGTGGTAGATTCAATTCATAAAAAATATTGGTTGAATCTTTGACCACCCTTAGTTGTCTGAGGGCATTAAATGCATGAAGTTTGGTGTGGGTTTTAGGTGCTCAAGGTGATGTGAGGCTGGACAACGTGCCTTGATCTATGGACGTGCGTAAATAAGATTTTTCCAATCCGATTTTGAATGGAAGATCAGCCGATCTTCTACTGGACCTGATGCGCTTTGATGCACACAAATATGGTGCATCCACGACTTAGGCCACTGATCACGTGGTTGGTAGTAGTGAATCCGGACCGGGTGTTCCACCTTCCACTGTTGAGAATTACAACACCTTCTCTCCCTAAAAGGAGTCCTCTATTGGCGTGATTTGTCAGAAGGGAAATATTTCGCACATCAGAGCTAATGGTGATGTATTCTCCAAATGCATGAATCTAGGTAAATGATCACTTATTGCAAGATTAATCCTTCCCAAGGGGTCAAAATCATGGAAAGTCGATGACCTAATTGCTCATTTATCGGCAATTTGGGGATATAGTAATTGGAGGTGTGTTTCATTGGGTAGAGGATTTTTTCATATTCTCTTTCCCACTAATGATTTGTAGATTTGTGTGTGGGGGGTATGGTTTGATTTCAATCAAGCCCAATGTCATACATCTCCATGAATGGGATATGAATTTCAACCCATTGGTGGTACGTAGCTCATCTGTTCAATTGTGGGTGATTTTTTTTTGTTTAAACTGGTTGTTGTGGTATCTGAAGATTCTATATGATTTTCCCCTTACTATTGTAGTTCCTATTAAATTAAACAAATAGACCGAGATTTCTCATTTTGGATACTGCTAGATTTCTGGTTGAGGTTGACTTAGTCTCCACCATGAGTGATAAATTTTTTCTCTCAACTGACCATGAGATGATTGAGTTGAGAGTTGAACATGCGAAGGTCCCAAAATTATTTTAGAACTACAAATTAATTGTTCATGACTTACTAAACTGTAAAAGAGCAGTGTGTTGTTCCTAATGTCCAACTCATGGGCATGTTGAACATAATTTCAATAGGAAGGCTCGGTCTATGAAGTCATTTACTCGGGATACCAGTGTACAACCAAATGATGATGGGATTCTAGCAAGGGGGAATGCAAGTAATTCTGCCTCACAACTTGGAGCTGATTTGAATATGATTAATGGTGGTAAGGATTCATCTTCCTCCTTGGGGAAGAAAACATGGGCTGATATTAATGTGGAGGAGGTCAATCCAATAATGCAGCCTGTGCACACACTTGTTGGGAAAGAGGGGGATTTTATCCCTATTTCAAAGAATGTTGATTCTTATGACACAGGAAAGTAGGAAAATATTGAGCACAAAGGCAAGCAGGAGCATGTTTCTTTTATTATGAATTATGATGATTTGGATCACCTTGAAAATGCAATTCAAGATGAAGTGGGAAAGGAATTTATCCAAAACCAATCTTTTACCTCCTCTACGAGTAATGGAAAATCTAAGTTGGTATGAGCTTCCCCACTTACTACTAAGAAGAATATGGTGAGTATCATTACCTTGGACCCTATAAAACCCCCTTCGTAGAACAAGGGTGCAATGTAGGTCCCCTATGATTTGATTTATTCTTCTACTTTGGAGTCCAGTGTGAAGGTAACACCAATTACTAGTAGCTCCAATGATGTTGATGTCCCCTCTGTGGACATTGTGAACCTTAATTATAAGGAGAAGAAAGTCACTCTTTATTTTGAAAGGAAAGAGTTGGGAGGGAATTGGAAACAATCTAAGACTTGGGAGTGGGGTCAAAATCCAAAAAATCATCACTGAGGACGTGGATGTGATGATTGGGATAGTGCACGAGGGCATGACATAAATGTGTCCACCAGGTATTCTTCCAAGGGACTCATTCTGGAGCAATAAAAGCTCAGAGAAAATTATTATGTGCTCTTCAATCAACAAGACTCACAGTTAGAGTGGGAAACTATTGATGATGATGATGACTCTGATCAAGATTATGACCTGTTCTTGATTTGTAGATTCGATTTTATGGATGTGGCCTTGCCCTTGTTTGACCCCATCCATATTTCATGTGATTGTTTCTTTTTTATTTCATTTTAATAATATGGGGTTTGACCTCGAACTCTTTTGGGATAATAAATATATTTATTATATTTATAATTATATATATATATTAATAAATATAGATATAATTATATATAAATACTATTTAAATATATTTATTTATAGTTGTAGTTATAAATAAATAAATAAATAAATAAATATATAATTAAATAATTATAAACTTATAATAAATATATTTAAATAATAAATATTTTTTTACATTTATAATAATATTTATTTATACAAACTTGGGTTTGGCATAGTGGTTAAGCCGCCATATTATGCTGCATTCGATGGGGGTTCGAGTTTAGTTCGCCCCAATTTAGGGGGTTTCTTAGTGGACCGCCCAATTTGGGGGTCGGTGATGGGTGGCCACTTTGCGAATTTGTAGTAGTGGTGGCCCTGCTCATTACAATGGGGCTGAAGATGATAGCCTTGATAGAAATGGTGGGATATGGAGGAAGGTGGTAAACATGCGTGTTGATTTGTAGGCAACTATTGGTTCGGAAACAGATTGGTTTCAAATATAAACTTAGTTGCGACAACAAAAATTTGTGAGAATCACCAATGTAAACGAAGCACCAAACCAAACAGTAGAATAACAAATTTGGACATAAATTTTAACATGGAAAAACCCTCCTTTCAAAGAATTAAAAAAAACCACGGGGCAAATCCGAGAAAATTAACTATGAATCATAGAGTACAAAAATACAAGTTAAAACCGAAACTTGAATCGCAAATACAGCATAAAAACCTGTGCGAAAAACCACACCCTGATATGCCTTCGTCGCCTCTCTGATAATAGTCCCGTGACAATACGTCACCCTTCGGAGATAAAAATCGAACTTGAGGTATCGTTGCAGCACCTCGTTGCACAACCTGATTTGCTGCTGCTCGCTGCCGCCCACACCCTAGAAAACAGTCACTCAAGTATCTGCTCTCCTTGGTTTGTCGAGCACCACCAAATTGTCACATTCCTTGATTCACTGATCCCCATTTAATAGGCTCCACTGTTTTATTTTTCAAATACAGATAAGATATGAACATATAATATCTTAAATCTTCAAATCACCATGTATCTGCCATGTTAATATTTAAACACTTATCTCATCTAAATAGATAAGATATATCTCCCCATGAGATACACATGCAGCCTTATCTGTGTGATATGATAAAAGATATCTAATATTCAAAAACATATCTCAAATCTGGAAACACCAAGATGTGGGCTGAACCCTAACAATCTCCCCCTTCAGCCCATCGAAGAAAGAGATCGCATCCAACAAACTCAGTTGGAAAGAAAACTGGTTGGTATCGCACCAATCGCCATCCTCTGCAGAAAATATGACATCCCTCTTTTGCATCTCTGACGGAAACCTGAAAGCTCCCCCTGCAAAAGAAATCCAAATACCGAAGTCTTCTTCATACTTATGTCTGCACCACTAATACTAGAATCAATAATATCTGGCTCCCCCATAACTGTGATTGCCACATAATCTGGAGCACCTGCAGGAATTACTTTCTCCCTCTGCTCAACATCATTCGAGCAGTCAAAAACACTTAGCGCATCACCTCGGTCTTTGATTTCCATTCTTTCTTCAATAGTGGCACTCTCTGAAGAAAAATAATCAGGTGTAAGATCTGAAACACCTGCCATGACAAGCTTCGGCTTCCAAACCTTCTTCAACTTAGTCGAAGGTATTCGACTCATGCACGACGATCGCCACTGCCATAAATATGACGAAGTCCTCTTCGCAACTGGATTCGTCACATCACCGCATGCCTTTACATCTGTCCTGTAAATCATGTCATCCATTTTTCCGCGCGTATAAATCATCGAGCCTCTGGACAAAGTCCATCTTCCACCGCTAAACGAACTCCTGAATCCATCAGTATCAAGAGCACTAGAAGATAACAAATTATGGCGAATAACTGGCACATGTCGCACATACTTCAATGTCAGTGTACAACCTGCATTCGCAGTGATACAAATATCACCAACACCAACGACATCAGCAAAATCTCCATTTCCCATCTTCAATCTACCAAAGTCACCTTCTTCATATGAAGAAAATAGACCCTTCTTTGGTGAAATATGGTATGATGCTGCTGAATCAACCACCCATTCGGTGTACAAATCTGATCCGCGACAATCAATGCCAACTGAAAGTAAATCACCCTCACCCTGAACAAGAATTACGCCAGTATCCTCAGAATCGATGTCGTGCGTCTTTTTTTCCTTCTTAAGCTTTTTCAATTCATAGCAGCGTCTCTGCACATGACACTCCTTGTTGAAAAAGAAGCATTTGACCTTTCTTCTTGTCTTTGACCGACCTCTTTGACTACCGCGTCCATCTTCCACAGCCAGAGTACCACCATTACCTAAAGATTCACCATCATTGGTCTTTCGTCGAGTCTCATTCATCAACAACGATGAAATCACATCATCCAACTTCAGTGTGTCTTTCCCAAATAGCAATGTGGTGACAAGATTATCATATGAATCAGGCAACGAACCCAAAAGAAGCAAAGTTTTGTCTTCTTCTTCCATTTCAATAGGTACCGCGTTACCTTTATCATCAATCTTGACCGCCACTGAGGATAGCTCCGTCAGAAGTTTGGTGAACTCATCCAGATGGTTACCTAAATCTCCATTCTCTGGCATTCGAAAACAATACAACTATTTCTTCAAATATAAATGATTTGTGAGGGATTTTGATTTATACCTGCTTTTAAGATTCGCCCAGATCTCCTCCTGATCTGTCAGATTCATCACTTCCTGTAGTGTATTATCACCCAAATACATCTGAATCGTGCTTGTCGCCAACTCTCGCAAATCCTGCCAATCATCATCACTCATCGTCTCCAACTTCTCCGATTTTTTCTCCAACGCCTTCACTGTCTTCTCACGGACCAAAATATTTTTAACTCTTTGCTGCCAAAGTGTAAAATCATTTTCCCGTTGAATAGTTCAATGTGAGCAGAAATCCCACGACGTGAATCCCCCATATTAATCAGCAAGAAAACACGGATAACCTCCTCTGATACCAGATGTTGGGTCGGAAACAGATTGGTTTCAAATATAAACTTAGTTGCGACAACAACAATTTGTGATAATCACCAATGTAAACGAAGCGCCAAACCAAACAGCAGAATAACAAATGTGGACACAAATTTTAACGTGGAAAAACCCTCCTTTCAAAGGATTAAAAAAAACCACGGGGAAACTCTGAGAAAATTCACTATGAATCAGAGAGTACAAAAATACAAGTTAAAACCAAAACTTGAATCGCAAATACAGCATAAAAACCTGTGCGAAAAACCACACCATGATATGCCTTCGTTGCCTCTCTGATAATAGTCCCGTGACAATACGTCACCCTTCGGAGATCAAAATCGAACTTGCGGCATCGTTTCAGCACCTCGTTGCACAACCTGATTTTCCGCCGCTCGCTGCCGCCCACGCCCTAGAAAAAAATCACTCAAGTATCTGCTCTCCTTGGTTTGTCGAGCACCACCAAATTGTCACATTCCTTGATTCACTGTTCCCCCTTTAATAGGATCCACTATTTCCTTTTTCAAATACAGATAAGATATGAAAATATAATATCTTAAATCTTAAAATCACCATGTATCTGCCATGTTAAGATTTAAACACTTATCTCATCTAAATAGATAAGATATATCTCCCCATGAGATATACATACAGCCTTATCTGTGTGATATGATAAAAGATATCTAATATTCAAAAACATATCTCAAATCTGGAAACACCAAGATGCGGGCTGAACCCTAACAATGGTATCAGAGGAAATGGGTGGCCACTTTGAGAATTTGTAGTGGACCGCCCAATTTGGGGGTCGGTGATGGGTGGCCACTTTGCGAATTTGTAGTAGTGGTGGCCCTGCTCATTACAATGGGGCTGAAGATGATATCCTTGATAGAAATGGTGGGATATGGAGGAAGGTGGTAAAAATGCGAGTTGATTTGTAGGCAACATCATAGTTTGAGGGTGGCTTGTGGTGGTGCGACCAAGCGATGTCATCTCTTGATGGATGTAGCAGAGCACAGGATGTCAACGGGGATGGCAGAGCTAGAGAGTGTAATGGGTAGTGTGGCATCGATGCGGGGTGGAAACGCAGGAGTGGTGACCCCACTCTTTACAGTGGGGCTGAAGATGATAGCCTTGACATCAAAGGTAGGATCTGGGGGAGCACAGGCGGGCAACATGGATGGCGGAGAACTGACGGGTTGATTTGTAGGCGGCAGCACAGTTTGAGGGTGGGTTGTGGTGGTGAAAGTAGGGGATGTCCGCTCTTGATGGATGTGGTAGAGTGAAGGCTGTTAATGGGGATGAAGAATCTGAAGAGTGTAATGGGCAGTGCGCCATCAATGCACGGTCGAAATACAGGCGACAATGCAGTTTGAGGTGTACTGTTCCGGGGACTTTTTCATCAATAGAACCAGGAGAACAGTGGGCTGTGGAGGTGCGACTAGGTGATTCCGGCTCTTGGTAGTAGTTTAAACAGTGTGAGATGGTTGGGGTGTGCTATAGTGGTCTTTTTCTGGTGGTAACAGTACTGGGTGAGGTGAACCAATGGGGACAGTGATGGTGTCAGCATATCCTAGGGAAGTGAATCTTAGTTGATCTTTGAGAGCCACTTTGGGGATGTTGTCTTATGGTGAAGGCCTGAGGCGGTGTGTCTAGGTGATTTCAACTCTTGATGTATATGGTATTGTTGGGATCATAAATGACTGGCCAATCGGTGCAGTGATAATTATGATATAAAATAAAGTGCAAAATGCGTAAAAAATGGACACCAGATGTAACGTGGAAAAACCCCAAAATGGAAGGGGTAAAAACCCATGGGAAAATATAAGAATCACTATGGGGTAAAAGTGGGTACACACTCCCTCACTATTATAAGGGGAAAACACTTGGAAATATCTCTCTTGAATATTATGGGGAAACCACCTCACAAATACCACTCAAATGATATGATAAGAGATGATGAGAAGGTGTTGGGATGAGATGATGATAGAATGAGGCTATTTCCTTTTATAATCAAGCCTTACCCCCTGATACTCCTCTCCCGCTGCTGGGTTTGGTGGGGTTTGGCCACCCACCATCTACCCCATTGCCACCCACTTTGAAAAAGTGTGTGTGTGGGGGGGTGCCGTCCTGAAAAAAAAAACGACGCCAACATATCTTTCACTTGGAGATTTTATTGAGAGCCAATCACATATCCACATAATTTCTATCTTCCAAATATGTTTCTCAAGTCTCTACGAGGCCACTCGAGGATCTTCACCATCTGAACTTATCTATGTCAACCACCTTCATAAGGAAATCTGCCAGATTTTCTTTAGTGTGAATCTTCCGTATTTCCACACTTCCTTCCTCCACCGCATCTCAAAAAAAGTGATATTGTACCCCAATGTTCTTCGTCTTGGAATGAAAGGACAGATTCTTTGCAATGTGAAATGCGCTGTGACTATCAAAAAACAATGGAATCAGCTCCTATCTATGCCCAACCTCATCCAATAACCTTCTCATCAAAATTTCCTATTTTCAAGCCTGTGTAGCTGCCATATACTTAACCTCTGTCATGGATAAATCCACAACTGACTGTAACTTCGAAATGCATCTCACAACTCCTCTTGAAATAGTAAACACATAACCAGTAATGGATTTCCTCTGGTCATAATCACATACAAAATCTGAATCAACATAGCCTCTCATAGTGAAATCTGATCCTCCATAACATAATGCAACATTTGATGTCTTCTTGATGTATCTCATGATCCTCTTCACCATGATCCAATGCTCCCATCCTGGATTCTACATATACCAACTAACTGCTCCCACTACATGTGCAATATCTGGTCTATTACAAACCATATAAAACATCAGACTACTCACTATTGATGCATACAGTACTCGATACATTTCCATCCTCTCTGCTTCACTACTAGGATTCATCGTAGAGGATAACTTGAAATTAATTGGAATAGGGGTAGATATTGGATTATAGTATTTCATGTTGAAGTGTTTCTAGAATCTTTGTAAGTAACTTTTCTATGATAGCTAAATCTTCCCATTATTTCTGTCTCAGTATATTTGCATCCCAATAATCCTATTTTTTGGTCCCAAGTCCTTCATATCAAACTCCCTAGACAACTTTGCATTCGTCTCATGGATCTGATCTTGTTTTGGAGCCTACAACCAACATTTCATCCACATACAATATATGAATGATGAAATCATTCCATCCAAACCCTTGAAATATGTAGAAGGATCTAAATGAAGTCTGTCGTATCCAAGGCTCATGATATAGGAATAAAATCTCTTATACCAACACCTCAACACCTTCTTGAGACTGTACAAATATTTATTCAACTTTCAAACCAAGTTCTCTTTTCCTTCTTTTGAAAAACCTTCTGGTTGGAGCATATAGATTTCTTAATCGAGATAACCATGGAGAAAATCTGTCTTCACATCCAGTTTCTCTAGATGTAAACTGTATGTTGCACACATCTCCATAACTAACCGAACATTCATTAGTCTAACAACAAGAGAATATATTTCATTGAAATCAATACATTCCTTCTGAGCTAATCCTTTGACCACCAGTCATGCATGATATCCTTCCACCTGGTCCTTTACACCATGTTTTATCTTAAAGACCCATTTGTTTCTAATAGCATTCCTTCCATGAGGTAATTAAACAAGATCCCAAGTCGTGTTCTGGTGTAGGGCTTCAAGTTCCTCCTGCATCGCCGCTATCCATGAGGATACATATGAACTCTGGGTCACCTCCATAAAAGAAGATGGCTCTCTATACTCCATCAATAAGTAGTACGCAATATTGCTCTCAGTGACATAGTCTGAGTTCCATACTGGTGCTCTTTTCTCCCGAGTTGACCGTAGTGGTCCAGACTCAACTGGTACTTGATCATCGTGCTCTGGTAATGCTTCAGAAGAAACTGATTCTTCCTTGGATTTTCCCTTTACTTCAACTGTTGTAGTTTCTGTATTTTCCTTCTCCATGTCTTGATCAATTTTCATTTGCACCTTATATTCTGTAAAAATGACATATCTACTGATGATAAATTTGTGGGTAGTGGGATCCCAAAAATGATGCCCCTTCACACCATCATCTTACCCAAATAAGATACATTTTCTGGATCTCAAATACAACTTTGATCTTTCATTTTCATTGAACAATGAATATACAGAACTTCCAAAAGTATGTAATCGAGAATAGTCAAAGGGTTTACCAGTACACATCTCCATCGGTGTCTTCACCTCATTAACCATTGAAGGAGATCAATTGATCACATAACAGGCAGTATTCACTACTTCTTCCCAAAATGGTTTGGCAATTCTTGCAGTCTTCAACATCGCTCTAGTTCTATCCAACAGAGTTCTATTCATCCGCTCTGCCACTCCATTCTGCTGAGGAGTGTATGCCACCATTAACTATCTCTTGATTCCTTCCCATTGAGAAAAAGTATCAAATTCCTTGCTTGTATATTCTCCATCATTGTTAGTCCTTAGACACTTGATCTTCTTTCTAGAATCAAGCTCCTTCCGCCCTTTGATTTTTTAAAGACTTCAAAAACATCCACCTTCCTCTTGATTGGGTACACCCAACATCTCCTGGAATAATCATCAATAAAGGATACAAAGTACCTTTCTCCTCCCAGGGATATAACCAGTGCTTGCCAAACATCGGAATTGATCAAATCTAATATCTCTTTGCTTCGTGCTACTGACATCCCAAACTTTACCCTGTGTTGGTTGCTCAAAACACAATGCTCACAAAATGGTAAGGATACCTTTGTAAGACCATACAGAAACTTCTGATCTATAATAATCTTTAGGCCTCATTCTGACATATGGACAAGCTTCTAATGCCATAACATCATCAAAAATTTTATCTAGGTAGTGGATGCAACAACTATATCCACCTGGGTACATTTCACCCATAAGAACGTACATGTTCTTTGAGATGTTCTCTGCCTTAAATACCAAAAGTGATCCCTTCACGACTCTCATCACTCAATTCTCAGTGCGAATATTGCATCCGATTTCATAAAATTGTCCCAAAGACAATATGTTCTTCTTTAAGCCCTTCACATGACGTACTCCTTGAAAGGTTCGAACAATACCATCTTGGATCTTCAGTTTGATGGTACAGATTCCAATGATCTTCAATGTGTGATCGTTCCACATATACACAAGTCCTTATAATATGGTTTCATATTGGTCAAACCATTCCCATCGAGACTTCATGTGCTACGTTGATCCTGAGTCGATAATCCATTCATTGTCGAGATGTTTCTTGCTAACAACAGTCATCACCACTTCACTGACTAGTATATCTCTTTTTCCAGAAGTACTTTCCACATTCCCCTGAGAGTTTTTTTCACTACTCTTCTTGTTCCAACAATCCTTCTCGACATGCCCCATCTAGACACAATTGAAATATGTGACATTCTTCTTCTTACTCCTTGATTTGGACCTTCCATGATTTTGTCTCCCACTGGAACCACGCTTCATCATCCTTCCTCTCTTCATTGACAGAGCCTTTGTTTGGTGTGAAGTTGTATGTCTGTCCTCCTTGTTCTTGCGCCGACTTTCTTCTTCAAGAACCATGGCTACAACATCATTAAAGAGCAGCATATCCATCAAGATATTGTTGGCGAGGTTGATAATGAGTTGGTCATATGAATCTGGAAAACACTGAAGTAGAATCTGTGCACGTTCAATATCCACAATTTTATAGCCCAATGCCATGAGCTGAGAGAACAAGGTATTGAGGTTATTTATGTGGTTGGTCACTGATGATGACTCTTCCATCTGAAGAGTGTACAATTTTCTCTTTAGGAAAATTTTGTTTTGCAGTGAGTTGGCCTCGTATATCTTGGTCAGAGTATCCCATATTTCCTTTACCGTTTTTTTCTCCGAAATGCTCGATAGGACCCCATTTTCCAAAGCCAAATGGATGTTGACAATAGAATTCCCATCTATATCATTCCATTTCTTCTTCATAACACCCATCGACTTTTCGCCAATTTACAGTAGGCAATTATCTTTTCACAGCACTACCTGCATCTTCATTTTCCACAACAAAAAATTATTCCCGTTGAATTATTCAATCTCAAATTTCGCCGCCATTTGGACATGCTGTCAGTCCAAAACCTCCTCCGTTTCAAAATGGTGTATTTAATAATCTCAATAATTTTTTTCTGATGTGAAAGATCAACCAGAGTTGCAATCACAGAGCATACTCAAATTTACGAGAATTATTAATACCCGAAAACATGAACAACACCGAGCTAGAACCTACCCTCTAATACCACTTGTTGGGACCATAAATGATTGACCCACTGGTGTAGCAATAATTACAATGTAAAATAAAGTGAAAAATGCGGAAAAAATGGACACTAGATGTAACGCGGAAAACCCCCAAATGGAAGGAGTAAAAAACCACGGGCAAATAGAAGGACCACTATGGGGTAAAATTGGGTACACACTCCTTCACTATTACAAGGAGAAAACACTAGGAAATATTTATCTTGAATATTATGGGGAGACAGCCCCACAAATACTGCTCAAATGGGATGATAAGAGATGATGAGAAGGTGTTGGGATGAGATGATGATGGGATGAGGCTATTTCCTTTTATAGGAAAGCCTTACCCCCTTATGCTCCTCTCCCACTACTGTGTTTAGTGGGGTTTGGCCACCCACCAACCCCCTTTGAAAAAGAGGGGGGGTGTCGTCCTGAAAAAAAAAACAATGCCAATAGGTGGAGAAAAGGTTGGAAATGGGGGATAGTAGAGCTGGGGAGCGCATCGGGAAATACAACATCAATACATGGATAAAATGCAGGTGGTAGTGTAGTTTTTGTTGGGGTTGAGCCCACACATGGGTGTTTCCATTATTTTTGATATGATGTATCTTTTAGATTTGAAGATATATATTTTTTGGAAATTCAAGATTCTTCCACTGTGTATCTGCCAGCATGAGATTCAGGTAATATCCCATGATATCTTTTTGAGATATTTTCAGATTTCCTTTTCAATCAAGATATGTGGCATATGAGAGCCTATTAAATGGGAAGCAGCGAATCAAGGAAGTGACGAATTTTGGTGGTACGTGAAAACCCAAGGAGAGCAGATACTTGGGTGACTGTTTTCTTGGGCGTGGGCACCAGCGAGCAGCGGAAAATCAAGTTGTGCAACGAGGTGCTGCAACGACGCCGCGAGTTCGATTTTGATCTCCGAAGGGTGACGTATTGTCATGGAATATTATCAGAGAGGCGACAAAGGCATATCTGGGTGTTGTTTTTCACACAGGTTTTTATGCTGTATTTGCGATTCAAGTTTCAGGTTTAACTTGGATTTTTGTACTCTCTGATTCATAGTGAATTTTCTCGGAGTTGCCCTGTGGTTTTTTAATCCTTCAAAAGGAGGGTTTTTCCACTTTAAAATTTGTGTCCTCATTTGTTATTCTGCTGTTTGGTTTGGCACTTCATTTACATTGGTGATTCTCACAAATTTTTGTTGTCTCAATTGAGTTTATATTTGAAACCAATCTGTTTCCGACCCAACAGTTTGAGGGGGATTATGTCCGGGACTTGCTTCAATGGAATCGGGAGCATATCGGGTTGTGGCGGTGAAACTAGGAAATGCCGTCTCTTGATGTGATGCAGACGGTGTGCGATTGTTGGGATGTGATTTAGTGGCTGGTTTCTAGTGGTGGTGGTACGAGGTGAGGTGAATCAATATCGATGATGATGGTGTCAGCGCAAACTTGGGAAGCAGCTCCTAGTTGATCTTTAAGAGGCCACTTTGTATCTATTTTCCTATGGTGTAGGCCTTAACAGTAGTATTATACTATGGATGGCCACCTCAGAAAACATTGACAGAGCAAATTCTGATGGTGGAGGCTGGTTAGTGGAGGGGTGCAGCCGAGGGGGCAGCGGTTCAGAGACGACATTATCCGATTGCACCGCTACAACACGTTGTGCTCCCGGTGCCATTGAGGGGAGTTCGAGCCAATTTCACCCCAATTTAGGGGGTTTCTTAGTGGACCGCCCAATTTGGGGGTCGGTGATGGGTGGCCACTTTGTGAATTTATAGCAGTGGTGGCCACACTCGTTACCGTGGGGATGAAGTTGATAGCCTTGATAGAAAAGGCGGGATCTGGGGGAGCACAGGTTGGGAATGGGGATAACGGAACCGAGGAGTGAAGCGGGTAGTGCGTCATCCGTGCGGGAAGATTTGTAGGCAACAACGCAATTTGAGGGTGGTTTGTGGTGGTGCGACCAGGCGATGTTGGCTCTTGATGGATGTGGCAAAGCACAAAGTAATTTTTTTTTTCTGGGTTTTTAAAAAATTAAAATATGATAAAAGGGGTTAGGGTTCGGATATTTTTAAAAATGGGTCCGGGATGCGTGAACGCCGTTCACGCATCCTTCACCGTGGAAGGATGCGTGAACGGCGTTCACGCATCCCAGACCCCGACAGTAATGCGTGAACGGTGTTCACGCGTCCTTTGCTGACCAGCTAAAGGAAGCGTGAACGCCGTTCACGCATCCTTGCACGGGAAAAGATGCGTGAATGGCGTTCACGCATCCGGCCGAGATATTTTTTAAAAGGAGGGGTCCCCCCCAATACCCATTGTTCTCCTCTGGTTTTTGTTGCGAAGCTCTGTAGAAATTCTTTCTCAACAAATATTTGCTGCTTTTATTGAGGTAAAATTTCTATTTAATAATTTAATTGTTTATTTGTGTTTATTTATTTCATTTTTATGTTTAATTGTGTTTATTTATTTAATTTGTATGTTTAATTGTGTGTATGATTTATTTATTTCATATGTTATGCATGAAATGTTTATTTCATTTGTATGTTTAATTGTGTTTATTTATTTCATTTGTATGTTTAATTGTGTGTATGATTTATTTATTTCATATGTTATGCATGAAATGTTTTGTATGATTTAATTTTCTTGATGTTGAATGTTCGTATGATTTAATTTTTTGAATGTTTTTTGTCTAAATATTGAATGTTTTATGTTATGTCTAAAATTTTTAATGTTTAGAAAAAGTAATTTATGTTAGAGAAATTTATTTTAATGGATGGTTTTGATGTAAGTGTAAATTAAATTACTTTTATTACTAGTAATAATATTTTTAATCAATAAAGTATAAAATATATTTACTTATATTTTGAAAAGTAGAAGAATGCCCAAAAAACATTACAATTTCATAAAATTTAAAATAACAAAAGTGTTTATTATGTAAATCTCAATTAGATCAGTTATAATAAAATTTATTTAATGTTTTTAATAATTATATATATATATATACACATGAAGTTAAATTTTTGTAAAAGAGGTGTAGTATTTAGTATAGATTTTATATAATACGGATAATATAATAAATATACCAAAAAACACGGTATGAGTGATGAATGATCTTGAGATGACCGACCATGCATAATTGAAATTGCATGTTTTATTTTGTGTATGTTGTTATTCAATTTGTAATAATTGCATTTTTTCGGTATTGATGACCTGCGAGTCATCTCTCAGTAAGTGTAAGGACCTGCGTGTCTGTTTAAATTAATTTATGTATTTCATACACCTAGACCCTCTCACATGCATGTGAGTAAATTTGTAATTAAAAGACTGACGCCTCAAAGAGGTGTCGACGAAGAGTCATCCCCGAAGAGGTGTCGACGAAGAGGCATTTGAGAACTCGTTCGAGAGGAGGCGTTGCTGTTTGACAGGAGATTGGCGGTTGCTGCAATATTTGATAATAGAGACAGGAGTTTACCCATATAAATTGTGGTTAGTTTATCAGATAATGATAAACTAATCGCAAGTCTCAAGATCAAGTCATGATTATATATTCATAAGTAATCAAACTTTATGAAACATTATATTAAATTTGCTTTTGTGCTAAAATCACAATCACTATACCTTAACAGTGATAAATCAATACATAAAAAAGTCTCAAGATAATCAATTATTCAAAACCAAATTAAATAATTTAAAATTTTAATGTAGTGTATAATATTTTTAAATTTTTTTTAATAGGTAATTATGTCTGCTCAAATATATTGCAACGGTGAGGTAATTTGTATCGAGCAGGGTTTTAGCTACAGTGTGCCACCTGTCAAAGTGGTAAATCTCCATGGTTGTATGACATTGGATGCAGTTTGTAATAAGATTCATAGTCGGTTAAAATTGAGTGTAGGACAAGAAATAACTTCAATTTGATACCGACATCTTCAATATCCTGAGCGTATGTGGCACATCGACTACCCTATAGTCGATGATGAGGATTGGATGGAGGATTCTCAGTTATTCAGGCAACAGTGTATTAATGGTTTGATGGAATTATTTATTGTCATTTCTGATATTGATGTGGTGCAATCGATTACTACAGAACCATGCTTTGTGACCTCTATAGAAGTCGGTCCTTCACAACAGTCTTCTTCATTGCCTCCTTCTCATACGACTCCTGTGGAAGAATGTAATGAGGAAGATCATCAAAATTTGGAAGGAAATGTAGATGACATCCCTTTCTGTGCTGATATAGTGCAAGAAAGTTTATCTGAGGAAGAAGAATCTGGGGAGTCAGCAGGAGATGATGTGGTTGGAAATGAACCTTATGAGGTTCCTTTGAGAGACAAACATCCACTACATCCACCAGTTAGTGGTAATCAGCCTTCAGTTTTGAGTTCCTTAGTTGGAGGAATGTCTCGTGAACAACCTTTTGATTGGGATGTCATTACACCAGCTTCTGAATTCCCTGGCATTATAGGGAATATGCCTGCATCAAATGATAATGCCATATATGTTGGGCAGGAGTTCGAAAGTAAACAGGTAATGAAAAATGTGATAAAGCAATACCACATTGAGCGACATTTCACATTTGTGGTTTATGAGTCAAAGAAGACCAAATATCTCATTCGTTGTGAAAAATATGGGTCAGAATGTAAATTTCGATTAAGAGAACTATTTGATAAATGTTATGGATGTTGGAAGATAACCAAATTAGAAGGACCACACACTTGTCTGCATCCCAGCTTGGCACAAGATCACTCTTCTCTTGATGCATAGTTTATATCTACTGTTATTTGTGAGATGATACGAACAAGTTAGGATGTTCCTGTTGCTCTTATTCAGGAAAGAATTCAACAGTTTTATAACTATAAGGTATCATACAACAAAGCTTGGAATGCAAAACAGAAAGCCATTGTAAAAGTGTATGGTGATTGGGATGAGTCTTATGCATTGTTGCCACAGCTTATGGAATTGTTGTCTCTCAATAATCAGATTGTTTATCAGTTGGACAGTGTTGAGTATGTATCCCAAAATCATCTAGTTTATTGGTCAAAGGTGAAGTTCAATAGGATTTTTTAGGCATTCAGACCGTGCATTGCTGCATTTCCCTTTTGTAAACAATTTATTCAGGTAGATGGCACATTCCTTTATGGAAAGTATACAGGTGTTCTACTCATTGCTTCCACACAGGATGGTAATCACGCTCCTCTGCCACTTTCTTTTGCTGTTGTTGAAAAAGAAAATTTTGAATGGTGGAGCTGGTTCTTGGCATGTGTACGTGTTCATGTCACGCAGAAACATGGCGTGTGTCTGATATCTGATCGTCATCGAGCGATTATAGAGGCCGTGAGTAGTGATGGGGTTTCTTGGACTGAGCTGAATGCTTATCACCGTTATTGCATTAGACATATTGCAAGTAATGTGCATAAGCAGTTTAGAGATTAGGCCATAAAGAAGGCGATCCTCAAATTGGGTATGGTTTTCTAAACTTTCTTTTTTTAAAAAAATTTACTATCCATTTTAATACATTATTATGTTATGATTTCATCATATGAACCCCAACAAGAAAGGTTTGATCGACATCTTGAAGAGATCCGAACAGTTAATGAGGAGGTATATGAATATATGGTACAAATTTCAAAGGAAAAATGGTCATTAGCATACGATGGTGGCATGAGATATGGGCATATGACCACTAATATAGTGGAGTGCGTAAATGGGGTCCTCAAGGGTGTGCGCAAACTCCCAATCACAGGGTTAGTGCAAGAGACATTTTTTAGATGTGTTCACTACTTTGTTGACCGGTCCCAAAAGGCCTACCAGAGGATGGAAAATGGAATGCTTTTTACTCAGCATTTTCAAACTGATATTGACCGGATACGGAATGAGGCTTCACGATGGAATGTTATAGCCTTTGACAGGTAAAAGAGGAGTTTTCAGGAAATAAAGTGCTACGAACGGGGTGCATGCACTAATGGTGGAGTGTTTGTCGTGATGTTGGATAACAGGTACTATGATTGTGGCAGCTTTCAGGCATTGAGATATCCATGTGTACATGTTATTACAGCTTGCGCTTCGGTAAATATATCATGGGAGCCATATGTTGACCCGGTGTATCACATGAGCACTTTGGTTAACTGTTATAGTGCTTCTTGGATGCCTGTTGGTGACTTCCATTCTATCACATTGCCTTCTGATCAACCGATCATCGTCCCTGATATTTCCAGGTTTTCATAAGTCGGTTTTGGTATCATTTATAATTTTTTCAATGTGTGTCATTTTTAAAATTATTGGCTTTATGCTACTAGGTTGCGGCCTCGAGGAAGACCGAAGTCAACTCACATCAGAAATGAGATGTATTGGCCTCGGCAATGAGGAGGGAGAATACGATGCAGTATCTGCCACGCTGAAGGACATACTCGTAAGAGATGTCCCCAAGTGGCAGGACAGAGTTCCAAATCTCATCATCCATGATCGAGTCTGTGTACCTGATCTAAGAGGAAGAGGTTGTGGTTGGTGTCGATGATGAAGAAGAAGAATAAGAAATAGAGGATGAGGATGAGAAGAAGTAGAAGACTAAGAGGAAGAGGTTGTGGTTGAATAACCTATTGTGGAAGTTTCTATAGTTACTTAGGAACTTGATCTATTTGGAATAATGTTAATGGTTATCTAATGGATAATGGATAAATTAACAAACGTAATTTCACAAATAAGAAGAAATAATTAATTTTTCACTTTTTCCTATTAATTTTTAATGTGGAATAATGTTAATGGTTATTTAATGGATAATGGATAAATTAACAAACGTAATTTCACAAATAAGAAGAAATAATTAATTTTTCACTTTTTCCTGTTAATTTTTAATGTGGAATAATGTTAATGGTTATTTAATGGATAATGGATAAATTAACAAACGTAATTTCACAAATAAGAAGAAATAATTAATTTTTCACTTTTTCCTATTAATTTTTAATGTGGAATAATGTTAATGGTTATTTAATGGATAATGGATAAATTAACAAACATAATTTCACAAATAAGAAGAAATAATTAATTTTTCACTTTTTCCTGTTAATTTTTAATGTGGAATAATGTTGATGGTTATTTAATGGATGATGGATAAATTAACAAACGTAATTTCACAAATAAGAAGAAATAATTAATTTTTCACTTTTTCCTGTTAATTTTTAATGTGGAATAATGTTGATGGTTATTTAATGGATAATGGATAAATTAACAAACGTAATTTCACAAATAAGAAGAAATAATTAATTTTTCACTTTTAAATTATGGTTTTCTTATAAGATGTCTAGTTTTAGTAATGGCATCTGAGTGTCTGAGCATCCTTAACTAATGTTGATTGTGAGACTAGGCTAATGTTGATTGTGACACCAAATAAAAATGAATATATCATGATTCCACTATTAATAAGTAACGATGATATCATGTGTGCAGATGGCAGGTTTTCCATTGCTTACATCTCAGGCTACTCATGTATCACGACTGATTTTAGAGGGACGTCCTGTGGCTCCCTTGAGTGTACGTAGATCTCACCATTTCCATCATACTGCACCACCTCCCGCTATCGTCCCACATCTTCGTCGAGCTGGATTTTATGGAGTAGCGATGTGCGACTTCACGTTTCTTGATCATCAGCTCATTGCCGCACTTGTTGAGAGATGGAGACCAGAGTCGCATACTTTCCATTTCAGTGAGGGGGAGATGACTATTACATTGCAGGATGTGGCTATTATGTTGGGCCTCCCTATCGACGGACATGCTTTGACATGCCGAGTTCCATCAAATTTTGCCTGAGCTTGTTCATATACTTCTGGGCATAGAGGTCCAGGATGATGGTAGGACCATCGTCGGTGGTAGATTGCGGATGCCTTGGTTAGACCAGCACTTCACACATTTACCAGATGATGCTGATGACGTCACCGTGCTACGATTTGCACGCGCATATATTTTGAGGCTGATCGGTGTCATGCTTTTTGTTGACCACTCTACTACTTTTGTGCACCTGATGTATCTAGCTTTTTTAGAGGATTTGGACTAGGCAGGCCGATATAGTTGGGGGTCTGCCTGCCTAGCATATACATACAGAGCCCTATGCAGCGCATGTCGCATCGATAAGATGCAGATCACAGGATGCATGGTTCTTCTACAGATGTGGGTATGGGAGCACATACCTCGTTTAGCTCCACATGCCCGTGCGCCATTACCCGTAGATATTGTAGCAGAGGCTCCACGTGGACGTTGGTATGTTATTAATTCTTTCTAATATCTAACTTACTTGTATAAAATTATTTTATAAAATGTAAAAAAAAATGTTATCTACAGGTGGAGTCAGGCGCATCGACATTCAGATTCTCCCAGACATGATGTTCACGCCTACAGACTTATGCTAGACAGCATTCGACCAGACGATGTAAGTGATTATTATTTATATTGTTAAATCTTTACTCTTTACTGTAAATCTATTCATTTATTAATTGATTATTCATTTTTTCTTTCAGATTACATGGATGCCATATACAGATGATATCCTTCAGAGTCTGCCCCCATACTGTACAGTGATGCTTGATATCGGCTCCTGCATGGTTCCACTGATTCATTTTCATATAGTCGAGTGGCATCAGACGGATAGGGTTATGAGACAGTTTGGATTCCTTCAGCCAGTTCTTGACCCGCCCAGTCAGTTGGATTCATTGCATTCCCTGAAGATGTCAGGGAAGAGAGATTTTTATTGGAGGAGCTACCATGTGAGATATGTTGCGTTATGGGACAGGCGACGGGAGTCCCAGTTGCGAGGGGCAGGGACAGTACGCTTTCATTTGATGGATCAGATGGATTATGCGGGCTGGTACATCAGGTCTCCCGTCAGATTTCTGACACGGCACGGACGGGGCTTCCATGACTTGGTATGCATTCTTCCTTTCACTGTTCAACATATTTTTTATTCAAATTAGTTAACAACAGAATTTGTTTTCGCAGGATGCTCGTATTTGTCATCTACTTCATATGTATGATCCAGTGGAGAGAGCTGCCTTTGACCTATCATATTTTCACAGCCTTGTACGACAGATGCTACCGTCGATGGACGAGATTTATCATGGCATTTTCTTTGATCCACCACCT
Organism: Viscum album; assembly: GCA_963277665.1. NCBI lineage: Eukaryota > Viridiplantae > Streptophyta > Magnoliopsida > Santalales > Viscaceae > Viscum > Viscum album. Next base: position 437,900,057 of record OY728145.1, on the reverse strand, counting down.
GCTGCGGAGGCCGCGGAGCCTGCTGCGGAGGCCGCGGAGCCTGCTGAGCCTCACATAGATGTACCTGGGGGTGACGACCCTGTTATGGATGCTGTTGTTCCACAGGATGAGGCTGCTCATCTTTCTCAGCCACATGATATTATTCCACTGGAGGAGGGTGTTCAGCATGATCAGTCATATGCTCCTCCAGCTTCTCAGGCACAGCCACAGGTACTTACGGACGCTGACTGGATTGAGTTCGATGTTTTATTGCAGTCATCCGCAGCAGAGCAGCCATCTACTTCCTATATTGGTGAGAGTTCCAGCCAGCTTCCACTATCCTTAGATGCAGGCCAGGGTACAGGCGGTGAGACTGTACATCTACCGTCTGTCACACAGGAGGATGTGGAGGTGGCTGTCTATGAGGATGCGCAGCGTACGCCAGAGCACAGACGTAGACAGACACGGCGTTGACGCATCCAGTATACGCCTGATCGTGGGACAGAGGAGCATCCACACCGGAGGCATAGATTAGGTTGACATTTGATTTATGATACGTTTTGTATGTGTATTACTGTTATCTAGACTTCTATTATACCTTTAATAAGTGTCTTACTGTTATCAAATTATCTACCAATGTATATATATATATATATATATGTATAATAAATAATATGATTAAATTAAATGATAAATATTAATTATATTAATTATTTCGAATTGCAATAGAAGTGGTCACAGTTATGATGAGTGATGGTTCAGTCCAACCATGCAAAATGCATATGCTGATAAGAATAAAAGGCCACAATAAGTGTAGAAGAATGGAACAATAGTTGGAAAATCTTCTATTGGGAATATGCAAAACAATGAAGTCAAGAAAACTGTGAAAGAAACTATTTCCAAGAATAAGTTTGAGCTAAAATCCAAGGATTATTTCATGACAAATCTTGAAAATCATATCATCTCAAGAAGTTGAAACTTGAGGTATTCCAATCAAACTTTATCCATTGTTCTTAATTATATTTCTCATTTCAATTAAGGGGGAGAGCTTGATTGATGGAAAGATGGGATGAAAAGGGGAGATTTATCTTTTCACTTGAACTTTTTAATATATTTGGTGAAGTATGTGCAGGATTTAGCATTTCATTGATAATTTTGATTATCTACCCTTGGTTAATAATTGATACACTCTAAGCATGATTTAACATTTATGGTTGTTTATGGACAACATTGAAAACTACAATATGAATTAGAAGTTCATTTGGCCAATTTTGAGAAGATACATATTCAGACTTTATAAAAGGAAACGATTTATACTGGTACACAATCTAAAAAGTGAGATTATTGAGTATGCATATCAAAACTTAGGTCATGTCCACGACATCACTTCTTCCACCTTATTTAGATAAAATGATATTTTTTAGAGAGCACATGCCTTAAAAAATATTACTCTTGGATCTAGAAATGAAACTCAGAGAACTTAGCATAGTGATGATGTGATCATGGTTCACTCATCACAATCACTATATGTTTTTCATGTAACTCATTTGTTCACAAATATACCAATATTTAATCAGAAAAACAATGAAAAAGGAGTATTAGAAAGTATAAAAATTAAGTTTCCACTTTAGAATACAAATGGAACCATATGAGGATCTTTATAGAAATAGATGTTTAACTACAACATGTTGAGATAACGTGAGTGACTGAAAGATGCTAAGATTATAGATTTCTCAATATATGTTAGAGAATACTCAAGTCATTCTATTAATAATTATTTAATGAATATCTATTATTCATGAATATTTATTAATAATTATTAACATTATTTCAATATTTTATATTATTTAATTGATATTTATTAATATTTCTTAATTTTTATAATAAGTTTATTACTTTATAATTAATAGTTATACATTTTAAGGGGAATTTAGGTATTCTGTGAGATGCGTGAACGCCGTTCACGCATGACGCCGGGGTCCGGGATGCGTGAACGGCGTTCACGCATCCCGGACCCATTTTTAAAAATATCCGAACCCTAACCCCTGTTATCATATTTTAATTTTTTAAAAACCCAGATAAAAAAATTACCCCAAAGCACAGGTGGGTTGATTTTTAGGTAGCAACACAGTTTGAGTGCTTGTGGTGGTGCCACCAGGTGATGTAGACGCTTGATGGATGTGGCAGAGCACAAGCTATCAATGGGGATGGCAGAGCTGGAGAGTGTAACAGGTAGTGCAGCATCAATGCAGGGTCTAAACGCAGGGGACGATGCAGTTTGAGGTGGACTGTGCCAGGGAATTTTGCTTCAATGAAACCAGGAGCACAACGGGCTGTGGCGGTGTGAGCAGGCAATGCCAGCTCTTGACAACTGTGCAAATAGTGTGCGATGGTTGGGGTATGCTATAATGGTCATTTTCCAGTGGTGGCAGCACGGGGTGAGGTGAACCAGTGGCGATAGTGATGGTGCCCGCATGTCCAAGGGAAGCAGATCCTAGTTGATCTTTGAGAGGCACTTTGGGGATGTCGTCCTATGGTGTGGGCCTGAGGCAGTGTGGCCAGGTGATTCCAGCTCTTGAGGTATATGGCAGAGAAAAGGTTGGAAACGAGGGATGGGAGAGCCTGAGAGCGCAACAGGCAATACGGCATCGATACGAGGATAAAACACAGGTGGAAGTGTAGTTTGAGGGGGACTGTGTCGAGGAATTGCTTCAACGACACAGGGTGCACAGCGGGTGGTGGCGGAGCAACCAGGCAATGCCGTCTCTTGATGTGTTGCAGACTATGTTCGATTTTTGGGATGTGCTTTGGTGGCTGCTTTCTAGCGGTGGCGATACGAGGTGAAGTTAACCAATAGCGACGATGATGGTGTCAGTGCGACCTTGGGAAGCAGCTCTAAGTTCATCTTTGAGAGGCCACTTTGTAGCCGTTTTCCTATGGTGCAGGCCTTGGCAGTAGAATTATACTATGGATGACCACCTTAGAAAGCATTGACAGAGCTAATCTTGATGGTGGAGGCTGGTTACTAGTGGGGTAAAGCCGAGGGGGCAGAGGTGCATAGATATGGATAGGGCCTATTGCCTACTGATGATACTGGTCTACAATCCCCGAGTTAAATAAGGACTCCGAGTCATGCAAGGGTTCCCTATAAACCTAATTTTAAGATGATTTTATTTTTTAAAATAAAAGGGGTCTCGACCAGAACCTGTTATAATAAAGGGGTCATTAGGGATATGGTTACCCCTTAGAGAGGCTATGACCGGTCTGGCCTATGTGAGAGTGTGTGTGTTTAAATTGTTATTGTTCTCCCAATACCTAATATCTGCATATATTCCTCTATGTTTTTGGTTGTTTCCATGTTCCATCATCCATATCGCCATCTGGTGGGATGGAATCATCAAGAGACTGAGGGTCCTATTTTTGAGCCAAATACGAGGATTGTCCTTCAACATAGATATCCCCATGAGCATTGCCAAACTCATCACAGAATACTTCCCAGAGATTAGAAATATTTAAGACACCAGACCATTTTCACTAGAGTATGGTAGAAATCCCTCCATGACAGACACAACTTTGTTAGAATCACTAGCTCCAACAGCTTGTGCGGTAGAGCCTGATCCTTCAATTTCATTGACACTACTTGCTTCCTGGATTTTCCTCTAATGAGGAGTGTAGTGGGTAGTGCAGCATCAGTGCAAGATGATTTGTAGGTGGTAGTGCAGTTTGAGGGGGGGGGGGGGGGGGGGGTTGTGACTAGGTGATGTCAGCTCTTTATGGATGTGGCGAAGCACGGGCGGGTTGTGGTGGTGCCACCAGGCGATGTCGGCTCTTGATAGATGTGGTGGAGCACAAGTTGTCAATGGGGATGGAGGAGCTGGAGAGTGTAACTGGCAGTGCGACCAGGCGATTCCATCTCTTGAAAATAGTGAAAACAATGTGTGATGGTTGGACTGTGCTATAGTGGTCATTTTCCAGCAGTGGCAGTACGGGGTGAGGTGAACCAGTGGCAACAGTGATGGTGTCAGCACATCCTAGGGAGGCGGATCCTAGTTGATATTTGAGATCCACTTTGGGGCTACCATCCTATGGTGCGGGCTTGAGGTGGTGTGGCCAGGTGATGCCATCTCTTAAGGTATATGGTGGAGAAAAGGTTGGAAATGGGGGATGGAAAAGCCAGGGAACGCAGTAGGCAATACGACATCGATACAGGGATAAAACACAGCTGACAGTGTAGTTTGAGGGGGATTGTGTCGGGGAATTGCTTCAACGACATTGGGAGCATAGTGGGTTGTGGTGGTGTGACCAGGAAATACCGTCTCTTAATATGATGCAGACGGTGTGCGATTGTTGGAATGTGCTTTGGTGGCTAGTTTCTAGCAGTGGTGGTACAAGGTACAATGGTGTCGGCCCGACCTTGGGAAGCGGCTCCAAGTTGATCTTTGAGAGGCCACTTTGTAGCTATTTTCTTACGGTGCAAGCCATGGAGATAGGATTATACTATGGATAGACACCTCAGAAAGCATTAATAGAGCTAATCCTGATAGTGGAGTCTGGTTACTGGTGGGGTGCAGTCGAGGGGGCGGCGGTGCAGAGAGATGAATATGTCCTCATGCCTACGGATGATATGGGTCTACAAGCCATGAGTTGAATAAGGACTCTAAGTCATGCAAGGGTTCCTTCTAAACATAATTTTAAGATGATTTTCTTTTTTCAAATAAAAGGGGTCTCGACCACAACCTGTTATAATAATGGGGTGACTAGGGATAGGGTTATCCCTTGGGGAGGCTATGACCAGTCTGGTCTATGTGTGAGTGTGTGTGTTTAAATTTTTATTGTACCCCCAATACCTAATATCTACATATATTCCTCCATGTTTTTGGTAGTTTACATGTCCCATCATCCACATCGCTATCCGGCGGGACATAATCATCAAGAGACTGAGGGTCCTGTTCTCCGACCAAATATGAGGATTGTCCTTCAACATGGATATCCCCATGAGCATTTCCAAATTCCTCTCTGAATACTTCCCAGCTATTATAACTATTTAAGATACCAAGCAGACTAAGACCATTTTTATCAAAGTCTAGTAGAGATCCCTCCATGACAGACGCAACTTTGTTAGAATCACTAGCTGCAACAACTTGTGTGGCAGAGCCCGGTCCTTCAATTTCATTGACACTACTTCCAGCAGAAGATTACTACCTATATTTTCCTCTCACAATAGCCTCAACATCTAGTTTTTACTTACCCTTGCAAATTGAATCAGTTAATTGCACCTGCCTCGAATGATGGACCACAGATTTGAGAGCATGAATTTCACCATTAAAGACATTGAGTCTTTATACATCATCAGAAGCCTCATCCACTACTTTAGCCTAGTGTGACCCTTCCCTTGTGTATCTAGGACAACCATCACAACATCTTGATCATTTCACTGCCTATCCAGATGGGAGTTATGATCGCTTGAAACAAGAACCTAACCATATTGAATTGGAAGAGACTACCCATCAAAATTTTCAAGATCATCACCAATGACATTCTCCCCTATTGAAGGATAACACCTCATGATAAGCTCCTACCCCTGATCTACACATGCTTGAGCTTCTTTGAATAAGGCACCATCATGCCTCAAAGTCGATCCTGTATCAACTCACTGGGCATGATCAACATCAGCCTGAGATTTCTTCATGAGATAATGCACCATATCATGACCCTTCTTATAATAGAAAGAGCATAAGAGATCCTTATGGAATTGATCTTTTACATAACCTATGGTTTTATAACCCGAACAGAAAAGGGGGACTTATCATATTATTATTACAAAAAGCAAATATCTCTTTTAATCTGGGTAGAGGGAGACCCATTACATAGCTCGTAGGCCCAAGTTCAAGTGGCATATTAAACTGGCATGAAGGCCCAATACAACATCATGCCTGCATCACCTCTTGTTGGAACCACTTTGTGTATAAGGTTGTATTTTTTGTCAATAATTGTCAATGAAGATCAAAATGAAAGTGATTAAGAAGTACTCCAATGAAATGGTGGAATGGAAGATCAAAATGAAGGAGATCAAGAAGTACTCCGATGAAGTGGAGGAATGATAATTCAGATGATTGTTGTACTGATCATAAGTTCAAAGAACATGTGTCAAAGGTGATACATTGTTTACAACAATGAATAATGTGAGGTGTAATCCATCTGAGGATGATTAATGAAGAATGTGGTTTTTGGATGAAGACCATGCAATTCCTCCTTATTGCATGAGAACCATGAGTTTTGATGAAGGCCATGCAATTCGTCATTATTGCATGAGACCCATAGCTTTTTTGATGAAGACTATGCAATTACTCATGATTGCATGAGAACCATGCAAGAGACTTCTTGACGAATTAAATCATATGGTTTTCATGAAATAGATCATGACGGTTGATGAAGAAGACAATGTGCAAATGAGTGGAATTCTAAGATGGCCATGCGGGGATTGGAATTCTGAGATAGCCATGCACATCACATTATCATAGAAGATGATGATTCCAAAGCTATGCATTCAAAGAATACATATCACAATAGTGGAGTTTGTGATAAAAGCAGAAGAGTTTCTGAAGGATACAGATCACCAAGAAGAAGTGTTGTTGAGGTGATCGTGCTTGTTGAAAAAGCAAACAAACGACATAAAAATTTGTTGACCAAGGAGATTCCATGGTTTCATGTCGAGTTCAAGGACTGTGGATAATGATCCATGATTTATTCAAGGAACATCGACAAAGGAATAGATGATCTGGAGGTGGACAAAAAGAGCAGATACAAGGTGGCGCCGTTTCCCAGTGTTTGCCAAATTTTTGGGCCTGAAAATCGACAAATAAAGAAAAGTGTTTTTGGCAAAGGGACTTGCACGCCGAGGTCTTGGAGGATAGGAAACTTGCGCGACATATGTTTTTGAAGATCAGATCATCAAAATATGGCAAAGGGATAAGGGTCGCGCAAGTTTTGGTGAGGTCGCGCAGGTGACTTACGCGCTGTGAAGAGACTTGCACGCCGATGCCTTGGAAGCTTGATAACTTGCGCGCCTATGGTTTTTCCAGATCAGAAGATCGAAATTTGGAAAAGGAAAGAGGTTCGCGCAAGTTTGGAAGTTGGTCGCGCAAGTGAATAGCAGGGGAAGAAACCTGCGCGCCGAGACTTGCGCGCCGATGGTTGACTTGCGCGCCGTCGTGTAGGGTGGTCAAATTGCCTATAAATACTGGACCACCCCTCCTCATTTTCTACGGAGTTCAACACTTAGAAAAATCAGACCTCCCATCACACAGGTTTGGAAGTCGAGCAAGTATTGTGTGGTCGTGCAGGTGGACTTGCACGCCATTATCTGAAGTTGCGCGCCGGTTGTTGGCTGCGCGCCCAAGGCGGTTTGGGAGAGAAAGGAAGTAAGTCGTGCGGGTTAGAAGTTGAGGAAGGCAGTGTCGCGCAGGTGGTTTGGTGATACTTGCGCGCCAGTTTGGACCTGCGCGCCGGAGACTTGCGCGCCGTAGTGAGACTTGCGCGCCGTATTGGGACTTGCGCGCCAGGATTGGAGAAGAGCGCCAGGTGTTGTTGGAGCTTGCCCATCTTCGTGGAGCTTCACAAAAACCGTGAGATTGCCCGATACCTTCGGTGCAACAAATGATGTATTCATTTACAAAGATGGAAGAACAGAGAATAATTTGGTTTTATGAAGAGAAGTGGTACCGCATACACATGACTGATGTTTAACATCCTCATTGTGCTTTGCGAAGAGAAGAAGAACGGTTCGTGCAACTAAACTCAGATCTGCACAGAAAGAGGGGAATATATCAATACACTCAGGTGTTAGTATTGAGAATCAAAGGAAGAGAAGAAGAAGATATAGTGCATTCAGTTATTGCACTAAAGTAGAAGGTTGAATACAAAAGAGCATCAACTCAGGACTCTGATGCAAGCAAAGTCTCATGCTGAACAGGAGACAAATACTTCAATGCAAATCTATTGAAGAGACATTCACGTCTATAAACTGAGTGGGACCTCACCAACGGCAGTGAGCCAGGGGGAGTCAACGGGAGTGACCCTAGGGAATTAGTGAGCTATCCATGAACCTTTGTAAAGGCAGTGAGCCTGGGACAAAGTAATTGTTACCGAACCATTGTAATCCACAACTAGTGAAGATTAGTGTAATTTGGTACGACCGAAAACTTGTCGGCGTATGCTCCTTGGACGTAGCCCTTAGTGGTGAACCAAGTAAAATTGTTGTGTTATCTCTTTGCATGTGAATGTTTTATTGCTGATCATATCCATCATACAGGTTTAAGTAGTTCCTACCAACGTGGGAACAAGATCCACAACTTTAAGAAGAAAGAGTTGACACCCTGATTCACCCCTCCCCTCTCAGGGTGTCCCGGGGTCCTACACCTCTTACATCACCCCTTGCCTGCATCATTCCTGCATCACTGTCTACATCATAAATCCCCCCAAATGGATTGCTAGGACTCAAACCCTACTTCTTGATGAGGGGATATCTTATGTCCACTTTGACCAAGGCACAAGCATAGAATCCAAACATTTCTTCTTTTGTTATATATTCTATTTTAATGGGAACACCTAGAGTATCATCAATGTCATAAAGTATTTTTTAATGCCATAAAATCCAACTAAGACTAAATATTTTCATCCAAACATGAGCACTCAATTTCCTCACCTCAAAAGGATTGAATCTATGATCCCACTCCAATGAGCACTCCATTCCCAAATTTAGTTCAACATAGGCAAATACCCATGAATTTTTCTTGAGATCTTTGGAGGGAAAGAGTATGTGAAAATATCCACGCCCCATATGAATACACTTGAAATTTCTAAAGCCCCAAAAGTTTGATAACTGATTAACTGAATCCTGGGTATTCTAGAACTTATCTTCAGAAGGAAAAACTAACCTAAAAATGATTGAATTACTACAAATCTTGAATCTTACTAAGATGGAATCCTGATTCACAATGATATTTATAGTATTACCTCATTTAATCAGTTTATTCGGAAACCCATCATTAGAGAAAGAGAAAATACTTTCCTTTAAACCGCTAGAATCCAAACTCAATCTTATCACCTTTGGTAGTGAATCCAAGTCATTGTTTTTCCTGTGGGAATCATCATACAAAAAGGAACATAAAATCTCACCTCCCACAAGTAGATCAAGCTTTATGTCGTGAGGGAAATCCATTGTACTAAAGAAGCCCAAAACATCATCGTCATTACATCATAGAGATATCAAGACCCACATACTCCTTCATTATATAAATATATGTAATTATATACAAATATTTATGAGGGATATAATTACATATTACCAGGTTAGAGATGATGGAATTAGGGGTATGGTAGTTCCTCTATGAAGGCGATGAAGATGGCACCTAGGGCTCAATTCCTAAATGATAATTCCACACATCCTTTGTTCCAAACTCTCTAGAGGGGCCTCTAAAGTTTCATATTTGATTCCTAATGTTCTCTATGCGGTATTGAAGGGAACTCGATTCCTAATGAGAAATCGGGTGAGATTCCAAATCCAAAAGATAAACCTACTCAGTTTCTTATGGAGTTTTTAAGGGATCCTCCACTGGTATGACTCTCAAGAAAGGATCATCAGCTCATGTTGAAGCAAACCTAGAATCCTTTTTGGAACAAATGGATATGGGTAATAATTCCTTAATTTCCCAGCTTGTTCTCCCCAAAGGTGAGAAGTTGTGGAAACTTGACGATATTGTTCATAGAATTTCTTTCCTTTGGGGGTTTTCAAATTGGAAGTGTATTTCATCAGGTAGAGGTTTCTTCCACTATTTTTTTCCATTTAGATGAATCTAGAATACAAGTGTGGCCCTCTAGTTCCTTGGTTTTGAAGCCGAGAACACTCTATCTCCATGAATGGATTCTAGACTTCAATGTGTTGCGAGTTGATGTACATGGATGTTTACATGTGTTTTTATTTATTTTTTACTTAGTTTTAATTAATTAGTTTAAACATTTTTAATATTTTTAGTTTATTTTTGTAGGTTTATATTAATTTAGTTATTTTGGATAATTTTTAGTTAATTTATATATTGATATTAGTATTTTAGTATTTTTATTAGTTTATATTTTATATATTAGTATTAGTTTCATTAACATTTCTCTTAATTACTTTTTATTTTTTTTAGCTAATTAGAATTTTATATATTTAATTATATTATTATTATTTGATTAACATTTAACAATTTTTCTTTTTTTGTTTAGAATTTTAGTTTAAATTTTGAAATTTGTTTCCCCCCTTTTACTCCCCTCACCCGCCGCCCCCCTTTTGACCCATTCCACACCACCCTCCCGGCCGTTTCCCCTCCTCTCTCCAATCACCCACGCTGCCTTTTTTTTATTTTTTTTAAAACCTCTCTCCAATCCTATCTCTCCCAACCCCCGCCCCTTTATTTCCTCTCCTGGCCGGACTCCTCGGGGCGAACCCTACCTGGCCGACTCCCCCTCCTTGCCGCACTCCTGCTCCCCGCGCGCCACCCTCCTCATCATCCCGTCAGCCGCCCCAGCCTTCCCTCTTCACCCGCGCCCCCATCTCCCGGTGGACCACCCCGTCACCCCTTCTTCACCCGGCGCCACACGAGCAGGCGGCATCCTCCCTCTCGGCAAAAACACCCAGTGCGCACGGATCTCTCTCCTCGCCGCACTCCCCCTCCTGGCCGCACTCCCGCTCCCCGCGCGCCACCCATCCTCCCTCGCCAGTGGCAGACCCCTCTCTTCAGCCGAAGCACCCCTGGCCGACCCGGCTCCCCCTCTTCACCCAGCCGTCCCTCCCTCCGCCTAAAACAGCAGCCACACGAGCAGTGGCCTCCTGCTGCATAGACCAGCGCGCGCCCCACCTCCTCTCGACCACCCTGCTGCGCCCCGTTTTCTTTTTGTTTTGTTTGCAGTGCACCGGTCACCGCCATCCGAGGAGTCAACCAGTAGCCACGCACCGCTTACAGCTCATATCCTCCGTTCCGGTGGTCGCATAGCTGGCGCGCGACGTCATCACATGCCGAGGTGCAGTCAGATATTGAAGAACTAGTTGCATGCAGTGAGAGTGAAGACCGACACGATTATTTGTTAGTAACACGGTCTTATTTTACATGAATTGTCATCTTATTGCCGTGTTTACATTTTCAGTTGTGATGTCGGGGTGATTTTCTTAGTGTCGGGATGTTAGTTGATTAATTAAAATTATCGCGCATGCCATGCAAGATATTGTTTGATGATTAATTGTCAATTAAATTTATTTTAATTGAATGTTTACCTATTTAAATTAATTTTGCACTGAATTAATTGCTGAAATTGAAACTGGCCATTTTAATTATAAGTCGACGCTGCGGTCCGAGAAGGTAAACCGCGTTGACTGATGGTAGGTGCAAATTAGTGACACAACTTTGTGAGAAACAGGTTGTGTCATTTCGCCGTGTAGTTCGGGGCTTGAACGAGTTTTCTAATTTATTTATGACACCAGAGAACGGGATTTTAAATAAAATTGGGAAATTAAAATTGAGCATCTAAAAAATGCACATATTTTTGGAACTGGCGATAACTAAACAGGATAAATATTTAATCACATAAAGAATATTTTGCATGTCTGCGTGATAATTGAATTATGACACCAGCATCCCCGACACATTTTGTTGACTTAGAATCCATCATCATTTCCGTTTGCAATTTTCTTTTTATCTTTTGTCTTCTCACCTTTTAGTTTAAATAAAAAAAAGAGGGAAAACTCAAAAATAGGAATTCCCTCAAACCTTGTCCATCTAAACATTGTCTAACGAAATATTTTTTTAGTGAACTAGATTCCGTGCTCTCTGTGGTTTGACCCTGCTCGCCACTTTTACAGTAGCCAGTCGGTTATAAAAATTCGAAAATTTGCACGCGTTGCGACGCGCGTGTCAAATTTCTAGCGCCGTTGCCGGGGAGCACGCGCACGTCTAGCATTAAGAAAATTTCAATTAGACCTTGCTTTAGGCACTGTTCGCCTAAATGGTGAACACTCGTACTTCTGATCCGTCAAAGAACGACACACCCCTTGATCCACAACTTGAACATCAAAGAAAGGGAAAAGAACAAGTCGGTACCTCAGCTGCAAACGCAATGCATCCACCTGCGGAAAGCGTTGAAACTCATATTCCGAAACTTCCTAGTGGACAAGTCCATCCACTTTTCCAAAACCGTCTCGATAATCAACGACCTCGGACTACTATGAGACAGGAGTTGCGACCCAACACAGTCGGAATAAGCTCAGGTATAACACGACCCAGAATTCAAGAAACGCACTTTGAATTGAAGCCGTCCACGATCAACCTGCTCCAACAACATGCACAGTTTCATGGCTTGAGCAGCGAAGACCCTTATATGCATGTGAACAGATTTCTTGAAGTCTGTGACACATTTAAATATAACGGAGTAACGGATGATGCGTTGATCCTATGACTGTTTCCATTTTCATTGCAAGGGAAAGCAAAGGACTGGTTGGAGAGTCTCGACCCCGAAACAGTTTTCACATGGGAAGTGTTGAGAAGAAAATTCCTTGATCGATATTACACAACAGCTCAATCTTTGAAAAACAAGAGAGACCTCGACTCCTTTTGTCAAAGTGAATACGAATCGTTAGGAGAAGCTTGGGAAAGATTCAAGTCCATGTTAAGACGTTGTCCCCATCATGGGATGAAGTTGGCAAACCAGCTGCAAGCTTTCTACTATGGACTTCAATCCGAGAGTAAGTCTGCCATCAACACAGCTACTGGAAACGCGTTCATGGAAATTGATCCGGAGGACCTGTACATATTGATTCAAAACATGGCCGAACACAGTTTCCAGTGGCCAGAAGATTTTTCACGACGAAAGGCAGGAGTGCATCACGTTGATACTCAGACATTCATGGCTGCACAATTTGAATCTCTCAACAAGAGGATTGACAACTTGTCAATAAACCCGCCTAAGCCAGTCCATGTTGTTCAAGCTGAACACTGTCCACACAGTGGTGGTCCTCATGATTATTCCATGTGTCCATATAACACTACAGAGACCAAGATGTCTGAAGCTAACTTCGTTAGTTACAACCGTGGAAATTATGGGAACAATTACAACACAAACTGGCAAGGAAATACCCAAAATCAAGGTTGGAAGGAACCAGTGGCTACTCAGCCAATGAACCATAACATGGGTCCACCTGGATTCACTGCTCAACCTACCTTCAGACCCGCCATGCAACCACAAGATCAAGGGTCTCAACAGAAATACCGACCACCGTTCCATCAGCAACAGCAGTATAAGGAGCAAAAGAAAACAACAGACTGCGCCCCTGCTGCAACACAAGGTCAAAAAGATTGGGGAGAAACTATAGCCAAGTTAATGATGTCCAATCAATCACGGTTTGAATCACAAGAGATGGCAACCCAAAACTTACAGGCTTCCATGCTCAACATTGAAAATCAAGTCGGTCAGTTAGTCGCACAAATGCAAAACCGACAGCAAGGAACTCTACCTAGCAACACAAGAGTCAACCCAAGAGAAGAAGCAAAAGCCATCATATTGCGAAGTGGCACATAGTTACCAGAGCACCAAAAGCCTGATGTTCAACCAACAGATGAGACGCCTATACCTTCCACTAAAAATGGCGACTCAACAAACAAAGAAATCCAACTTGAACCCAAAGAGGAGGAAGATCAAAACATACTTGCAAAGAATGAAAAGTCAAGAAAGGAGAAGGAAAATGAGGCACTCAATGAAAGAGCGAAATCCCACATACCACCTCCTCCATTTCCACAAAGACTGAAGCAAAGGAAGTTGGATGTTCAATTTTCAAAATTCATGGAGATGTTCAAAAATCTTCAAATAAATATTCCTTTTGCGGAAGCCATCACACAAATGCCCCACTATGCCAAATTTCTCAAAGAACTTCTGTCAAAAAGAAGAAAATTAGATGATGTGGGAACAATCATAATGCACGAGGAATGTTCAGCGGTCATACCCAGATCCATACCTCCAATACTAAGAGACCCTGGGAGTTTCACTATTCCTTGCAATATTGGAGGATGTCAATTCGGAAGAGCTTTGTGCGACCTTGGAGCTAGTGTCAATCTCATGCCGTCTGGAATCCTTGAAGAACTGGGCATCACCGAATTAAAGCCAACAAGAGTCGCCTTGCAAATGGCTGACCGATCAGTGAAGCATCCTCGAGGGATTCTAGAGGACGTTCTTGTCAAGGTTGATAAATATTACTTCCCTGCTGACTTCATTGTCCTCGATATGGAAGAAGATAAGGACGTCCCACTCATTCTCGGGAGACCCTTCTTGGCGACATGCAGAGCACTGGTTGATGTCCAAGAGGGAAAGTTAATTTTTAGAATTGGGGATGAGAACATAACATTTGATGTCCTAAAGGCCATGGAAAAACCATCTGTAGAAGACTGTCATTTCCTGGATACGATTGAAGAATGGGATGAGTTTGCAAGCGATGTGCTGGACCTCGCAGATTTGCACAAAGAAAATAAAGAGTTCACTGAATCAATCGAGGAAGTGGAATTCATCAGGAATATAGTCGAGCCTTTAGATAGACATGAATTCACTTCACTTACTCCATCACTTGAAAAGCCTCTAACACTTGAGCTTAAACCTCTTCCATCAAACCTGAGATATAGCTACTTGGGAGATTTAAACACCTTACCAGTCATCATAAATGCCAATCTTTCGAGTGAACAAGAGAGAAAATTGCTCAATGTCCTGTCACAAAGGAAACCAGCAATAGGTTGGACGATTGCTGATCTAAAAGGTATAAGTCCTGCCATCTGTACTCATAGAATACATATGGAAGATAATTCAAAACCCTGCAGGAAACCACAACGACGCTTGACACCTCCCATGAAAGAAGTAGTCAAGAAAGAAGTCATTAAACTTATTGATGCCGGTTTAATTTTTCCAATCTCCGATAGTCAGTGGGTTAGCCCGTGGCAAGTGGTACCTAAAAAGGGTGGAACCACAGTGGTTGAGAATGGTAAAGGAGAATTGATAACCACAAGAACAGTGACTGGATGGAGAGTGTGCGTCGACTATCGGAAATTGAATGATGCCACTAGAAAGGATCACTTCCCATTACCCTTTATTGATCAAATCCTTGAACGATTGGCAGGACGAGATTACTACTGTTTTCTGGATGGATACTCGGGCTATAATCAAATAGCAGTGACACCAGAGGATCAAGAGAAAAGCACGTTCACTTGTCCATATGGTACATTTTCTTATAGGCGAATGCCTTTTGGAATGTGTAATGCTCCAGCCACATTTCAACGATGCATGATGGCAATGTTCCATGACATGATTGAAGAGTTCTTGGAAATTTTCATGGATGACTTCTCAGTGTATGGAAATTCTTTTGATGACTGTCTAGAACATTTGGATAAGGTTTTGGCAAGATGTGAAGAAAAGAATCTGGTACTTAATTGGGAAAAGTCACACTTCATGGTCCAAAGTGGAATAGTCTTAGGCCATCAAATTTCAAAGAAAGGAATTGAAGTTGACTCCGCAAAGATTATTACAATCTCTGAGTTACCCATGCCTTCTTCAGTTCGTTCCATTCGAGGTTTTCTTGGGCACGTTGGATTCTATAGACGCTTCATCAAGGATTTCTCTGTTATTGCCCGACCCCTTACGAATCTATTGGGAAAATATGTCACGTTCCACTTCGGCCCTGAATGTCAGGAAGCATTTAAATTATTAAGGCAGCGTTTGGTTGAAGCCCTAATAATGATTTCACCTGATTGGGAGCAACCATTCGAGTTAATGTGTGACGCTAGTGACTGGGCAGTTGGAGTTTCCTTGGGGAAAAGAAAAGAAAAGATCTTTAGGCCAATCTACTATGCTAGCCGAACATTGAATGAGGCCCAACATAACTACACAACAACTGAAAAAGAGCTGCTAGAAGTTGTTTTTGCCTTTGATAAATTTCGATCCCATCTGTTGTTCTCAAAAGTCACTGTCTATACGGATCACGTTGCACTTCGGTATCTAATGGCCAAGAAAGATGCAAAACCGAGACTCATTCGATGGATACTGTTACTTCAGGAATTTGACATTGAAGTCAAGGACAAAAAGGGAACAGAGAATGTCGTTGCTGATCATTTATCACGCCTCGACCATGACACAAGTGAAATCAATGTCGAACTAATCACTGAAACATTTCCTGACGAACAACTCTATGCCATTGAGACAATCACACCTTGGTATGCTGATTTCGTGAACTACTTAGCTTCAGGTGTGATACATCCAGATTTATCAAAGGAACAGAGGAAAAGATTTCTGAATGAATCACGACATTACTACTGGGATGATCCTTTACTTTTCAAAGACTGTGCGGATGGAATGATAAGAAGATGCATCCCTGAAGAAGAAGTGGAGAGTGTTTTGAACTTATGCCATACTGGAGAAGCTGGAGGACACCATGGGATTCATCGAACAATCAGCAAGGTGTTACAATGTGGTTTGTACTGGCCGACCATGAATCGTGATATTCGTAAATTCGTCATGAATTGTGACAAATGCCAAAGAACCGGGGGTATAAGCTGGAAGCGCGAAATGCCACAACACTCAATCATGGGAATTGAAATTTTTGACATATGGGGAATTGACTTCATGGGTCCTTTTCATAAATCTTTTGGTAAATCCTATATCCTTGTCTGTGTGGACTATGTGTCAAAATGGGTGGAAGCTGAGGCATTCTCGGAAAATACTGCTCGAGTCGTCATTAAATTTTTGAAGCAACACATTTTTACCCGGTTCGGAATTCCAAGGCTCATCATTAGTGACCGTGGTACCCACTTCAATAATGCGCTGTTTCGGAAGCTAATGACTCGCCATGGATGTCACCACTACATGAGCACCCCATACCGCCCACAGACCAATGGCCAAGCTGAGGTTTCAAACCGAGAAATTAAGGGTATTTTGGAGAAAACTGTAAGTACATCTAGGAAAGATTGGGTCACCAAACTTGATGATGCACTATGGGCCTACAGAAATTCCTACAAGACACCCATTGGAATGTCCCCATATAGGTTGGTCTTTGGGAAAACCTTCCACTTACCTGTAGAATTGGAACATAAAGCTTATTGGGCTGTGAAGAAACTGAATTTTGATCTCAAAACTGCCCAAGAGAAGCGTTTTCTACAAATGAATGAACTGGATGAGATGAGGAGAGAAGCATATGACAATGCTTTGATTTACAAAGAGAAAACTCGAGCCTGGCATGAAAAACGGATCCAACAAAGAAATTTTTCAACAGGAGACAAAGTTCTCCTCTTCAACTCACGACTTCGAATCATGGCTGGAAAACTCAAGTCGAAGTGGTCAGGTCCTTACACCGTCACAATTGTTTATCCACATGGTGCTGTCGAAATTTCTGATGGGAAGATGCCCCCATTCAAAGTAAATGGTCAACGCCTTAAAATTTACCACACTTCGGATAAAATAGGCATCATTGAAGAACTACAATTACAATGAAAAGTTATCCGTCTGGCTGAAGACGTAAAACTTAGGGCTGATCGGGAGGCAACCCGACTGCTTCTTCATTCTTTGATCTTTGTTTTCTTACTCTCTCTCTATCTCTCTATCTGCTTTGTGAATGCAGCTAAAAAAAATGTCTAGCTCTTCTGATTCTTCTGTGGTCATCGATGCGCTTGTTCCGTCTCCCTCTGACTTAGTACGACGGATGACTCAGGAGCTGGCTGATATCGAGCGTCGTCTTGAGGAACTTTCACTGGAGATTCGTGCTCAGCATCCAGAACCTCCACAAAGAGCAAAGATTCCATTCCTCCCTCACCAGCTTCACGCTCACTTTGCTCCGAAGGTGGTTAATCCCACCAAACGTCCCCGTGAGATCGAGGACACAGCCACTAGTTCTCGTAAGAGGCAGAGGAATTCTGAGCTGATGGACCAAGACGATTGAACATTGTCCATCCGTCTGGCTGAAGACGTAAAACTTAGAGCTTCCTGGGAGCCAACCCATGTTCCAGTTTCATCTTCCCCCCCTTTTCTCCTTTTACCTGTTCTAATTTGTTTGAAAAAAAAATATAAAACATGGCATGTGTGATTTTTCTTTTAGCTCCTCCTGATATCTGTATGCACCTGTCACTCTTCTGCATCTCTGCTTCTATTTAGATGATTCTTGGTGTTATCTTTATGATATGATGCGGGTATGTGTTGTCCATTTGTAGATTTTATAGGTACATCATTTCTGGAACTTCACCGGATACAGGCAGCCTCTCCGCATCTATCTGCACTTACACAGGGAAGTGTTTTAATTTTCGCCATATTTTCTGCTTCAAAAAAAAACACCATGTGAAAAAAAAATAAAAAAATAAATAAAAAATAACACTCCTGTCATTCATGAACCCACATAAGAACTGCTGTATTTTTATCGCAACCCAGTCGGGAACATACCAGTTGTGTCCCTAGGCAGTTTGAGCACCTGATTCTTGTTCTGGATTTCTTTAATCTTTGATCTCATGACTTAGATGATTGCTGATATTATTTCACGCTTCGAATGTTTTTCAAAAACTTGAATATTTTTGAGACAGTTATTTGCACTCATTCTCATCTGTGCTGTCCAACATTATATTTCCATACCCGTGAGGACTCTAATCCATTTCAAAATCATCTCTTATTTCTCTTTTTCTTGATGGAATCTCAACCATGTTTTGTCTTCTAGAACTTTCCATGTTTTTCCATCAAAGCGATAGGAATTTTTGAAAGTTTCACCAAAATGATCGAGGCATCTGTTTGATTTTTCATCCCCGTTGACCCACTGAGCCACCCTTACATTTTCTCCGTCGTATAGCCCTTAGAAGCCATGAAGAAGCCTCTTAGGATGAGCCCAAGCCGATACCCTTCCATACCAATTTCTTGAATTTTTGCATGATTATTTCAATCTAAGTGTGGGGGAGAGAGACTTACTCATGGAGAGGGTTCTTCGAGGGGCAGTGAGTCATTTTCTGTACATGGATTGACATTATTCCATCCTGATCATATGATTTCTTTTTCACAGTAGCGACATTCATTTCATATTATTTTGATATAGGAATATAGAACCCTTTTCAGTTCCAACAATGAGTACATTGGTGGTCATTACGCGGTAACCCTCGACTTTGGGGATACCTATTAAAGTGATGATCCATTACTCCAGGAACTAGAGAGTTTTCTATATGACCTACCTTCATTGAGATGTTACAGCATATACGCTGCTTGTGTACCATTCTTTGGGATTATTGTCTGACACCTATTCCATGGGGTTTTTGAGTTGATACTCACCAGTTTTTCCTGACCATATTATGTGAGTGAGTTGTGCCTTAAAAAAAAAAGAGTGAAAAAAAAGAGAGCGAAACATTGGCTTATCATATGCTTGGGGACAAGAAATGTTTTAAGTGTGGGGGAGCGAGAGTTTGAGGGAGACATTTGGATTGACTTATCATGCATTTATTTCAATATTCAACCCTCATTTTTACCAAAAAGATGTCAATTTTTTTTAAAAACCCACCGTCCCACAGCTTCAGAAACATTTGAACCTCATGTAAAGTCCTTGAGATTGGTGCATTCTTTTGATTTCCACTAGTGGAGATGTGAAATTCATGGCAAGCCTATGGTAAGCTTGCATGTGTATGAGAACTGATAAAAACTTTGATCAAATGTTTTTGAGAGATGAGAGTGATGGTGAGGTAGGTCACATGATGAATGAGTGCACGTACTTGTTTTGAAAAAAATGCAAGTGAAAGAATTTTTTTTTGAAACTGAAGTTTTAAATGAAGCATGATATATTATGAAGAAAGAGATTGACAATTTTTGAACTTGTAATTTTGATGTTTGGATTTGTCTACAGGACCACTTGTGTTCTCTTTCTGATTGTTTTGCCCAGGAGTGCAAAAGTTTAAGTGTGGGGGATTTGATGTACATGGATGTTTACATGTGTTTTTATTTATTTTTTACTTAGTTTTAATTAATTAGTTTAAACATTTTTAATATTTTTAGTTTATTTTTGTAGGTTTATATTAATTTAGTTATTTTGGATAATTTTTAGTTAATTTTTATATTGATATTAGTATTTTAGTATTTTTATTAGTTTATATTTTATATATTAGTATTAGTTTCATTAACATTTCTCTTAATTACTTTTTATTTTTTTTTAGCTAATTAGAATTTTATATATTTAATTATATTATTATTATTTGATTAACATTTAACAATTTTTCTTTTTTTGTTTAGAATTTTAGTTTAAATTTTGAAATTTGTTTCCCCCCTTTTACTCCCCTCACCCGCCGCCCCCCTTTTGACCCATTCCACACCACCCTCCCGGCCGTTTCCCCTCCTCTCTCCAATCACCCACGCTGCCTTTTTTTTATTTTTTTTAAAACCTCTCTCCAATCCTATCTCTCCCAACCCCCGCCCCTTTATTTCCTCTCCTGGCCGGACTCCCCGGGGCGAACCCTACCTGGCCGACTCCCCCTCCTTGCCGCACTCCTGCTCCCCGCGCGCCACCCTCCTCATCATCCCGTCAGCCGCCCCAGCCTTCCCTCTTCACCCACGCCCCCATCTCCTGGCGGACCACCCCGTCACCCCTTCTTCACCCGGCGCCACACGAGCAGGCGGAATCCTCCCTCTCGGCAAAAACACCCAGTGCGCGCGGATCTCTCTCCTCGCCGCACTCCCCCTCCTGGACGCACTCCCGCTCCCCGCGCTCCACCCATCCTCCCTCGCCAGTGGAGGACCCCTCTCTTCAGCCGAAGCACCCCTAGCCGACCCGGCTCCCCCTCTTCACCCAGTCGTCCCTCCCTCCGCCTAAAACAGCAGCCATACGAGCAGTGGCCTCCTGCTACATAGACCAGCGCGCGCCCCACCTCCTCTCGACCACCCTGCTGCGCCCCGTTTTCTTTTTGTTTTGTTTGCAGTGCACCGATCACCGCCATCCGAGGAGTCGACCAGCAGCCGCGCACCGCTTACAGCTCATATCCTCCGTTCCGGTGGTCGTATAGCTGGCGCGCGACGTCATCACATGCCGAGGTGCAGTCAGATATTGAAGAACTAGTTGCATGCAGTGAGAGTGAAGACCGGCACGATTATTTGTTAGTAACACGGTCTTATTTTACATGAATTGTCATCTTATTGCCGTGTTTACATTTTCAGTTGTGATTTCGGGGTGATTTTCTTAGTGTCGGGATGTTAGTTGATTAATTAAAATTATCGCGCATGCCATGCAAGATATTGTTTGATGATTAATTGTCAATTAAATTTATTTTAATTGAATGTTTACCTATTTAAATTAATTTTGCACTGAATTAATTGCTGAAATTGAAACTGGCCATTTTAATTATAAGTCGACGCGGCGGTCCGAGAAGGTAAACCGCGTTGACTGATGGTAGGTGCAAATTAGTGACACAACTTTGTGAGAAATGGGTTGTGTCATTTCGCCGTGTAGTTCGGGGCTTGGATGAGTTTTCTAATTTATTTATGACACCAGAGAACGGGATTTTAAATAAAATTGGGAAATTAAAATTGAGCATCTAAAAAATGCACATATTTTTGGAACTGGCGATAACTAAACAGTATAAATATTTAATCACATAAAGAATATTTTGCATGTCTGCGTGATAATTGAATTATGACACCAGCATCCCCGACACATTTTGTTGACTTAGAATCCATCATCATTTCCGTTTGCAATTTTCTTTTTATCTTTTGTCTTCTCGCCTTTTAGTTTAAATAAAAAAAAAGAGAGAAAACTCAAAAATAGGAATTCCCTCAAACCTTGTCCATCTAAACATTGTCTAACGAAATATTTTTTTAGTGAACTAGATTCCGTGCTCTCTGTGGTTCGACCCTGCTCGCCACTTTTACAGTAGCCAGTCGGTTATAAAAATTCGCAAATTTGCACGCGTTGCGACGCGCGTGTCACGAGTCAAGAATGACTTTGAACAGGTATGGGTCAGGTTGTACGACCTCATTTGGATTTTGTGGCGTCCAAAAATTCTGCATGAAATTGTTGCTATTATTGGTGTTTCAATTCATCTGGATAAGGAAACAGAACACTTCAAGTATGGAAATTTTTGTGACAATGCTGGTTGAGATTGATTTTATTTTTAATATCATTGAAAATGTGACTCTTACTACTCCCACTGATAAAATTCAAATCAATGTGAAATATGAGAAGTTCCATAACTTTTTCCAATATGGAAAAATTTTTAGGCATTTAGCTGAGAAATATAGAGGAAGGTCTATGAATTATTTGGTTCTAAGTGGAATACATCTAAGGATTGTGATGATAATGTTAAAAAGAATTCATGTAGGCTACATGGGTATCCCTCCTTAGCCAAAAATCACAGGTCAAAGCTAGTGGATTATCAGGACAAGTCTGCTTGGACCCAATAGGATTTAGCCTCCAAATATTGATAACTGGTGGTGAATAAAGAAAAGACAGGGACTTACTTGGATGATAATAGATCTTTGTTTAATCCTTAAAAAGGTGTTGGGATTGGTGGTAATGAGATTAGGTCTCAACTGGCTAATTAAGGGATTGATGTTGGGACTTCCTATGTTATTGCACTCAATCAAGCCACTCCCAGAGGGTCTGTTATCCTTGATAGAGCTAATGGTTTGGGGATGATTGGCATTTTTTGATGTAGGGTGTTGGAATTAATGATCCTAGTGAGATTTTTTCTGGACCAACTAGTGTTGAATGTGGAAGGAGTGCAGGTTGTGTCACATCATCAGATATGAAGGCTTCATGGGAAGATATTACAACTGATGAGAAGGTAGAGATGAAATTTGACCATGAGGTTTTTGTCCAGGAGGATGTTGATCATGACCTTCAGTAATATTTTTTAATTACTAAAAATGGGAAGGGGAAGAAGAATGTGGGGGGAAATGAGGGATTTTAGTTGGTTGTGCCTAGAAAACTCAAGACTCTTTCACTTATGCATGGATAAGCCTCAACTGTGTAGCTTGAGGTGCATGAATCAGAGCAGGTTCTCAATGCTGACCCCAAATATGTTTAGGAGGCATTTATAAAAGGGATACTATGGGCTCACCTCAGGGTGTGATCCCAAGTAAATTTCCATTCAGGGAAAGGGCTGAAGAAGCTGACAATATGGAAAGGGAGGAGGCAAGTGAGGAGGCTGTCACTATTCCACCAGACCGAAGTACTAGTAATAATAAACATAACTTTATTGATATTTTACACATATCTCATAGCAGGGTAGTTTTCTGTGAGGTGTTTGGAAATTCCCATGGACCTCTTCGTGTTGAAGGACAATCCTCAGATATTGAGATTGTCAAGGACATAAGTAAAGACAACTGTTCATTGTTAAAAAATGATTTCATGGTAAGTCAAGGAATTGAGACTCATGATGAGTAAGATGAACCATTGGTTATGGATAATCTGGTTGATTATTGGTAGGTATTGAAGCAATGGAAGAGGGGTAGACATCCGAGAAGTCAAAGTGTCGCTAGAGGAAGGAGAAAAATAAATAAAAAAAGGTGAATGGTGCAGGTCCTTGTGTATGTTGTGGCAGTGTGTCATTTTTTAACCTTGAAATCTCACATCTTTGTTGCTTGTGTGCACTAATTTTTATTAATTAATTTTTCAGGACCATGGGTTTTAACCCTTGGCTAGCACCATTCCTCGTACAAATATTTATAATTATATACAAATATTTTAAAATATATTTAGTTATAAATATAAATATAAATATAAATATAAATATAAATATAAATATAAATATAAATATAAATATAAATATAAATATTAATAATTAAATAATTATAAAATTATAATATATATATATATATATTTTGATAATAAATATATTTATTATATTTATAATTATATATAATTATATATTAATAAATAAATAAATAAATAAATAAATAAATAAATAAATAAATAAATATAATTATATATACATAAATATATATAATTATATAAATATATTTATAACTATATACAAATATTTTTAAATATATTTATTTATAATTATAATTATAAATAAATAAATATTTATTTAAATAATTATAAAATTGTAATTAATATATTTTAATAATAAATATACATATTACACTTATAATTATATATATATATATTAATAAATATATATGTAATTATATAAATATATATATATATATATATATATATATATATATATATATATATAACTACATATATTTTTAAAGAGAAGGATGGGAGTGACGGTGATACTTTAGGAACATGCATTCTGATTGTGCATATACTTTAGGAAAACAATCCTTAAGTCATTTGTGATATATAGGAATCAACCACACATCAATCCAATGCATAATGCGATCGATATGGTACCAAGTGTTTGTTTTCTCTTTAAAATGACATTTTTGTAAAAATCGAAAGTGACATACTCAAAATCAAGCGAACGCATTTAGATTATTTTGATAATTTAGAAGAACGATTCATAATTCATTTATAGAATTTAGGAATCAGCCGCACCTCAATTTGACACTCGATGTGACTAGTATGACTCAAAGTGTGTCTTTTTATTTAAAATTGACATTTTAGTAAGAAAGATAAGTGACATACTCAAAACCAATAAAAAACATTCAGATTTGTTTCGATGCATTAAGATAATGATCCATAAGTCATTTGTGAAGTATATGAATTAGAATCACATGAATCAGATATATGGTGTGCTCGATATGACTCAAAGTGTCTGTTATCAGTTTAAAATTGTCATTTTAGTTTAAAATGTGTGTCACTCACTAAAAATAGATAAAACATGCTTAGATTGTCTTTATAATTTAGGGAAATGATTTATAAGTCTAATGTGTAGGAATCAATCTCACATCAAATTGAAGTACGATGTGACTGGTATTACTCAAAGTGCATGTTTTTAGTTAAAAATGAAATTTTAGCATAAAAATAAGTAATATAATGAAAATAAAGCACACATATTTGGATTATTTTGATACTTTAGGACAATTATCCATATGTCATTTGTGATGTGTAGGAGTCATCCGCACCTCAACCATATGCACGGTGTGATCAGTACAACTTCAAGTGTCTTTTATTTAAAATTGACATCTTAGTAAAAAAGATAAGTGACATGCTCAAAATAGATAAAACACATTTAGATTATTTTGATACTTTAGGAAAAAAATCCATGATTCATTTTTGACATGTATGAATCAGTCACACCTCAATCTGATACATGGTGTGCCCGTTATGACTCAAATAGTCACCAGGATGAACGACACCTAAACCGACTATGAGAAGTCCAGCCACATGAACACCACCATGACAAGGATAGAGTGGTTCCAAAGATGGGTCTAAGAGGGTGGGGGTGAGACACCATAGGATGACCATTAGGATGGTCCGACCCATATGCAGGAAGCGATAGAGGTAGAAGGTGTATGACCAAAAGAAGACATGGCCAGAGGAGTGGGTGCATAAGGGAAAACATAGGAGCCACTGGAATGTTACCATTGTGGGGTGATCTGACATCTAGTACCACAAACCACATCCGATCATGCCTCTGCTAGAAGGTGACAACGAGAGTTTGTATTAGTGACAGTGGGAGGAGGAAGCCATGTTGGCCGCATAGTGGCATGGCTGGAGGGTTATAAAATGGGGATGTGCACATTTTAGGTATTTTTTACTTTAAATTTGCATACATTCTTCTAAAATTTTAAATTTGAAAACCATTAAAATCTAATTTATCATAAAAAATCTTATATTTATGAAAATTAACTATTAATTCTACTTTTATTAGAAAAACTATTTTTTCAGATGCTTTAGAATTGGAGAATGAAAACATGT
The DNA here is from genome assembly GCA_963277665.1 of Viscum album. Lineage (NCBI taxonomy): Eukaryota > Viridiplantae > Streptophyta > Magnoliopsida > Santalales > Viscaceae > Viscum > Viscum album. The sequence goes on along the minus strand of OY728145.1, from coordinate 437,874,202 downwards.
TGGCACATGTCACTTTAATATGGTTAGTCCTTTCCCCCAACCATTTAATTTTTTCCCTAATCCCCTGGCGGTTGGTGACATCCAATAGGTGGCCTTAAATTTTTTTTTTCAAAATTATTTCAAAATTTTCATCAGTTTTTTGAGTAATATTTTTATAAAAAAATTGAAACTTTTATCATGGTGGCATGGTTGGAGGGATATAAAACTAGGAGGTGCACATTTTAGGTAATTTTTAGGCAAATTTGGAAAGGGAGTTTTTTTATTTATTTTTTATTTATATGGGTATAGGGTTTTAATATTTTGGTAAAAGGGGGAATGTTTTCGGGTAGTTTACAAAAACACCACATCAAGTGGCATTTTTTACCCCTCTAACCCTATTCCGATATATTATATATATTTATAATAATTTATATATATTTATATTTATATATTTTTATAATTGTAAATATATATTGATAATAATATTTATAAATAAAAAATTGCAATTATTTGAATAAATTTAAAAATAAAAAATTATTTATAATTATATTTATAATTATATAATTATAAATCTATATTTATAAATCTATATTTATAATTATATTCATAAATATTTTTATAATTTTTTACATGTTTAAAAATAGTTTAAATTTATTTATAAATAAATATATATTTATAAAAAAATAAATATATTTATAAAATTATTTGGAGTTTAAATGTATATTAAAGTGTATAATTATAAATATATTTTAAATGTATATATAAATATATTTTAATAATTATATAATTATATATATATATATTTATATAATTATAAATATTTGTTTATAGAGATAGATTTATTATTATATAAATATAATTATATAATAATAAATATTGAGAAGGTTGTGTGATAATGGTGCACACTATGGAAACATGGGCTGATATTGCTGATCAAGAGTAGAAATAGTCAGATTTTGAGACTATAGTGCAAGGGGAAGTTGATTAGGAAATGAGCCATGAGTTTCTTATTTCTGCCAAAAGGAAGGGGAAAGACAAGTTGACGAATGATGTGGCCTTCCAGTTGGTTTTGCCTCTAAAGTCCTAGTCTTATTCACTCGTGTTTAGATAGGATCTACCTTTTTAGATTGAAGTTTCTAAACAAGAGCATATAGATCCCAAACATGTATAGTTGGAAATGTCTAAAGAAATCAAAGTGGGATCCTCCTTAGGTGGGACACCAATTAAGGTAGCCTCCACTCTGGAAGTTAATGTTTCTCCCTTTTAAGTTTTATATATATTCAAACGTGAATATTGAGTGGTCATTCGCACCACACTTCAATGATTTAATGGAAAATGCATATGATTTTTTTGATATGAAGAATGTGTCACTACATGGGATAAAAATTCTTGTATCATTCCTTCTGAGGATTTTGAATGTGAAATACCTATTGAAGGCACTGACAAAGAGGCAACTGATTAGTTTTTCTTGAACCTTGTGGTAATCTACTTCTTTATGGAAGCATATATTTTTTGTTTCAATGAATAAATTCTTGTGAATAATTTGTTTTCTATTAATTTAGTGGATGGATTTCAAGCTAACTTGGATATGGACTTTCAGGATATCTCTTGGAAGTTCAAGATCTGTTCCATTAAAGAAGAATCCTTTGAATCATCATTTGAAGAGTTGAATATGTCACCAAAATAGTAAAAGATATTTTGTAGGGGATGACTCCAAAAGGTAAAGGGAAGACATCCAAAAAAATTAAATTGTAGAGAGAATTTTAGGAAGTGTATTGGTTGATGAAGTTCCCACACACATTGTTTAATTTGCATGGGTTGTGGTCAGATTATAATTTTATTGTTTCCTAAACATCACTTGATACTAGTGAATAGTATAGTAAAAGTCTAGGGTTGATCCCACATGGAGTTAAGATGGCACTAACAACCTATGACTTGGAAACCTTTGGTGTAAGAGTCCATTTGAATTGGTTCAGTTTGGGAAAGCTATTTCTAGAGGGTTTATGGTTTAATTTAGGAATAAGAGAGGGATCAGGATCAATTTCAGGGATCTATAAAAAATATGATCTTAATTATAACTTGGTAGGATTCTAAGGTTTAGGCTACAAAGAAAGACGAGGTTTCTAGTTGACTATGGTCAAATCAACTAGTTCTACCTAAGAGGAAACTATTCCTTGATCTGGAAATACTGACAACTTAGATACATTAAGCTTGGATTCTAAGGAAGAAAGCATTTTAGGTTGTTGGTCATAACCTAATCTACTTAAACTCGGACAAGGTCCTTCACTCTAATATCCCATGGTCAAGGATGTTCGAACAAATTTTATTGAAAAATATTATTTATCTAGATTACTAACCCTTAAGGTTACCAATTTTAGAATTAAAAATTTATTGAATTGAGTTACCCCTACTCTTGATCCATTTCTTAGGTGGTTCATCCACTCATGGTAAGATTGAATGCAAGTAAATAAAGAATTGAAATTGTGCTCAACATGCTAAGAACAATCAAGTTTAATCAGTTAACGAACATATAATGATTTAGGTTAACTAAATGGGATGATCATGAAACTAGGATTAATAAATGTAGATCTAGAATAAAAAACAATTCAATTAACTGCTTACTTAAAATGAAAATGAGTGCAACATGAGTTCATCGACAATTGGTGCTTAGAACAATGACGACGAAGGTGAGGAAGAAAAAAAGAACGAATTATATGTTGAAAAACAACACACAATGCTTGTATTAAATCAAAATAATGAAAAAAGACTAATAAATTAGGACTTTAGAGGATATGGAGTAATAGGGAACACAAAGGGAATGAAATCACAAAAGTCGTCTGCTTGGATCTCTTCAAATCCACTACCCTACTACTTTATTTATAGGAAAAATATTACATGATGTGTAATGGGTATTCACATCGTGTAATATTGATCCATTTATTCCTCCATAGATTTTGAATCTACGCGTATCTCACGCATATCTCATCCAATATTTTAATATTTGACTCCTTTCATGTTGTGTATCCAAGACTCAAAACGTGTACCTTCCTTCAATATTTATCTTTGGAGTGGGAATTACGTTCAAAGGGTTCACAAGGTGTATCTGAAAATCACGACGTGTAGTGGATTCTTCACTTATAGTTTTCATGACTTCTGTCATGACCTGCTTTACGACTTGCAACATGCTGTGAATGTCCACTACACGTTGTGTAATGATGTTTCACAACATGTAATTGGAAATTTTTCTCTTTTTCTTCATTTTTTCCTTTTAAACTTTGGAATCCTATTTTCTAAAAAGTCAAAATATACCAATTGAATTATAATTTATATCACTGAAAATCATTAACTAAATGATAGGAAACAGTATATACAATATCATCTTATCAAGTTCTCCCACACTGGAACAATTTGTTGTCATCAAGAAAAAAGTTCTCAAAAGTTATTTCAACAAGGAAAGTAATTTTTAAAATAGGAAACATTAATTATGTCTAGAAAAATAAAACTAATTGTAAGAATAAAAGGTTATTCTTTAGAATCACCCCTGCATAAAAAATTAGTCATGCCTTATAGATCAGTTCTTTAAACAAATTCTTAAACTTTTAATTACAATCTCTCAATTGTTCCTAAAATTCTATACCCATTTTCAATTTGATTCATAATGATTTTTCTCTCATCACTCCAGGTAAAATGAAGCTGGATTTATACTCATACCCTGAGTACATACTCTTAACCATAGACTTGCATTGGTTTTGTCATATCCACTTTGTAAAGAAAACTACAAAATTAATCATGAGGGCTTCAACAATTGGGATCTAATGACTCTCAGGCTGTGGGAGGGTAGGTAAAAAGTGAAAAAAATCTAAAAAAGGAGGGTAGGATCTCAAGTATATTTCATGAATTTTGTGAAAGGTGTAATAAATTGACTCCTCTATGGCTAATTAAGTAAAATATCCCTGCTAGTCGAGTTGGATCCACATATATGTATAGTAAGTGCAAAAGGGTATCATGTTCCTTTATTTTTCTTTTGTATTTTTATTTTTTGGAATTCATCTCTATTCCAGATCTCACATCCATACCCTAGCCACATATGATCCTTCAGGGGATTCATTAGTCTGAGAATGGTGATTTTTGACCTTCCTAATACACAACCCATGTCAATTTTTATTTTCTTTTGTATTTTTCAAAGGAACATGATAGAAGTGAAATGATACAAAGTATAAATGGATTACAACCAAATTTCCTGATGAGAAACATAATACATGTTCACATTAGAATCATCCCATGTTGTTTGAAAGCCTCCCACACACCTATTCAAAGTAAAGTCACGCATTACACAAAGAGTAGGGTAGGAATGGATAATTTTCTTAGAATTTCTGCATCCTATATGGTCAATCATGAAACTACATGCTTAATGAGGGAAAGATGTAAGGTGGGTCTCAAGAAGAAAGTAGCTCAATAAAAATTTCCTTAAGCATTTTAAAATTTTATTTGTTTAGTCATATCCTCAATAAGATCTCAGTGCAATTTTTGATAGGTTTACATATCCTAGGTATCACTGAAGAAATACTATTAGAATATAATAGGAAATTGTAGGCTTAGAATCCTCTTAGGAATGAGAATAAATATAGAAAATGGAAATCACTAAGGGTATAAAACCAAGTAATATGTTAATTAACCATAATTTTAAAAATATTTAATTTTAAATTAATTTTATATTATTAGAAATCCTTCTAAAAATCTAAAAAGATACAAAAAATAGATTTCCAAAAATTCCTAACTTAACACGGGCCTAATGTTTTACAAGTTTAAAGAAAGCTCCCAATTTGAAAAATGTCTCCTAGATAGTTGGGAACACAGAAAAATTCAAGTGTATCAGAAGTGAAAGTCATTAAAAACTCCTCCACCCTTAAAAGGTGACGATGTCTGCACTTTAAATGGAAGTATTGTGGGAATATTATAGAAAAAAAAATCTTAGAAAAATGAAATGGAAATTGAAAAAATGAAAATTAAGGGAATCGAGCACTCCCTATAAGAATTAGAATTCGATGGGGGAACTTGGATATCATGATGATGAATCTGGGTTACCTATAAAATGAGTTAGAATACAAATCCTACACTAGATGTAATGTTAGTCCATATGTATGAAATATATATAAGTAGAATTATAGGTAGGTTCACAATACGATGAACAATGGAAACCAATTTTTATTTAATTGCAGACAGGGTTATAGAATAGAGCTATAGTGAATCATAATAAAAAGATACCGTAGAACTAAAAATTAACAAAAAGTCTTAGATTAGAAAACTGAGGAACTATGGGTTGCCTCCCATAAAGCGCAGACATAAACATTTTCAGTCAGAAAGATGGACCAAAATATCCAACAATGATGTTCGTCATCTCAATGTCTCCTATGGTGTTTACAACTGCTCATGGTGGTGTCCTCTAGCTCATGGGGACATTTGGTATGATTTATGACTTTAGGATCATTGTGAGAATGAATCATATGATAAAGGAATGGTATCGTACCTGATGGTTGTTTCTTATGTGCATGAACCTCTTGTGAGGTAGACGGTAGATGGTTGGGGGAGGGAGCAGCTGTTTGGTTCGTGACCCTAGGGTTCATGACCTATTTTTTAAAAAACTAGCTTGAGGAATTAAACGATGTGTAACAATGTTTCCCATCATTTAATTATAATACTGGTAATTGTTTTTGGCAAAAAAGGTACACATCATGTAATAGGGTTACATAACATGTAATGGAATTTTTTAGGTAAACTTTTATTCAAACCCTGGCCTTAAGCTCCTGGAATATCCTAATCTTTTTTAAGGCTATTCTAATCTAATCTAGGCTAAAAGGACTTACCTTGGGTTTCCGCCTAGTTAGTGATTCCTTTAATGTTGAGATCTTTACTCCTTTAAGGATAAAATGAACTTAATTCTGATGAAAAAACTTCACAGAAGGGTTCTTGAAATATTTTAAATCTTAAACCATTCACTTTGAATGGTGGTCCACCCTCCTTATGAATTTAAATGGTCTTAGAGGAAAAAACTTGAACAACTTCGAAAGGGCCGGACCATTGAGATTTCATCTTCCCAAGAAACAATTTCAATTTTGAATTGAATAAGAGGACCTTATTCCCTAGTAAAAATATGTAACTTGAAATGCACTAATCATTCCATTTCTTAGTTCTCTCTTTGTAGATTTTGGAATTTTCATAATAATATTATCTAATTTATTCTAATTCATCCAACTATAGAATCTGAGCTTCTTTAGCCCTTTGATAATCCAAATTTAGCTTCTTAATTTACCAATACGAGCAATGATCTAGTTCAACTGGAAGATGACATGGTTTCCCACAAACTAGTCTAAATGGTGTGGTACCAATGGGTGTTTTGTACATAGCGTGGTATGCCCATAGTGCATCATCTAGTTTCAAACTCCAGTTGCTTCGACTTGTGTTTACAGTATTTTCAATGATTTTTTTGATCACCCTATTTGACAGTTCAACTTTCCCACTAGTTTGTGGGTGGTAGGGAGTTCTTATGTTATAGTGGATTCCATACTTTTTGAGAAATACTTTAAAATATTGGTTGGTAAAATGTGTTCCTTGATCACTAATGAGTAATCTATGTAATCCAAATCTTGAGATTACATTATTTTTCAGAAAATTCATGACAACTTTTGCTGTGTCATATGATGTGGATTCAGCTTCTAGCCACTTTGAGATGTAGTCAATTCCAACTAGAATATAGGACTTTCCTTGTGAATTGAGAAATTCTCTCATGAATTATATTCCCCATAAGTCAATGATTCTGACTTCAATGATGGGGTTTTGAGGTATTTCATTCCTTTTCCCAATTGTCCCAGTTTTTTGGCTCCTATCACAGCTCAGACAAAATTCACTTTCCTCTTAGTGTAGCATGGGATAAAAAATCCCACTTTGTAGAATCTTTTCTAAAATGTGCTCGAGTCCATGATGTCTTCCAATTGGTGAAGTATGAAACATTTCTATCACATTTGGGATTTCATTTTCGAGAATGAAACGTTGCAACAAGACATCAACACAATGCTTGAACAACAATGGTTTATCCCAGCAATAATGTTTTTCTTAAACTAAAAAACATATCCTTTGTTGGTATGAGATATCTTAATGAAAAATTCCCATGGAAAGATAATTATCAATATCAAAGAACCACATTTGTACCTTAATACGGAATAGAGATTCATCATAAAAATTGACTTCGATGTCAGAATCATCATCATCCTTTATGAGTGGCATATGAAGTCAGGATAAACGATTAGAGATCACATTTTATGCGCCTTTAGTATATTTTATGAAAATATAAAATCCTTGAAGTATAAGGATCCACCTTATCATCCTTTTCTTGGAATCCTTCTTTTTCATTAAATACCTAAGGGAAACATGATTAGTGCGCACAATCCCCTTAGATAAGACCAAACAGGAACGAAACTTTTCGAAAGCATACAAAACAACCAATAGTTCTTTCTCTTTATTTGTGTAGTTTAATTGAGCTTCATTATGTGTGCGGATGGAATAATAAATAGGATAGAATATGTGAACAATTAATTTTCCTAAAATAGAACCAACAATGAAGTCGCTGGTGTCACACATCAATTCGAATTATTTATCCCAATTAGTTGAAATTATTATAGGGGTTACGATCAAGATTTTATTTAAACTATTTAATTCCTACCAACATTTTTTTAGTGAATTCAAAAGGAACTTCTTTTGACAACAAGTGCATTAGTGGGTTGGAAACTTTGGCAAAGTCTTTTACAAACCACCTATAGAATCCAACATGATCCAAAAAGATCCTTATACACTTAACTGTTGAGAGATTAGGTAAGTCCTTGATGACCATTAACTTATATGGGTCTAATTTTATTCCATCTTTAGAGATTTTATTTCCCAAGAAAATGACCCCTTGAACCATAAAATGACATTTTTTCCCAATTCAAAACAAGGAATTTATCTTTACAACATTGTAGGACTAACTCCAGATTACTTAGGTAGACTTCAAAATATCTTTCATAAACTGAGAAATCTTCAATGAATATTTACTTAGGTATACTTTGAAATATCTTCCATAAACTGAGAAATATTCAATGAAGATTTCAAATAATTCATCAGCCATATCATGGAAAATATGCATCACGAATCTTTGAAACGTTTCTTGAGAATTACACATTCTGAATAACATGCGCCTGCAGGCGAAGGTGCCAAATGGACATGTGAATGTTGTTTTTTAGTAATCAGATGGGTTGTCTACAATCTTATTGTATCCTAAATACCCATTCAGGAAATAGTAGAATTTATTTTTTCAAGTCTCTCCAACATTTGATCCATGAAGGGAAAATGACGATGATATTTTCATGTTGCCACATTTAAGCTTCTATAATCCACACAAGCTCTCTATCTAGTGATGGTGTTGAGATCAATTCATTTTCATTATTTTTTCCACTATGAATCCACATTTCTTGGGGAATACTTGTAGTAGTCTCACCCATTCACTATCATAAATAGAAAAGATTATTCCAGCATCTAGAAGTTTCATCAACTCCTTTTTAACAACTCCATTCATTGTTGGTGTGAGCCGCCTTGGAGGTTGATGTTTGGGTTTTTCATCTTCTTCAAGTATAATTTTTTGGTTGCAATGGTTGGACTGATTCCTTTAATGTTAGATACTACCCATGTAATTGAATTATTTTGTATTTTCAAGACTTCAACTAGTTTTTCTTCTTGTGACTGAGATAGTTTATAATTGATGATTACTGGAAGTGAGGTTGAAGCTCTTAAGTATGAATACTTAAGGGTACTAGGTATAGGCTTCGACTCTAGTGTTGATGGTTGAATGATTGAGGGTGTGAATGGTGGAAATTTATCCCTTATCAGTGGTTCATTAAATCTGAATTCCTCAAAATCATATTCTTCTTCCACATCAGGGAGTGATTCCTCACTGTCTTCTTCTATGGACATGTATTAATTTCCCTATTATCTAAGAGAGATAGTGTTTAAATCAATGGAATCATATTTTTTTAGAAGCTTTGATGAGATTTAAGAGCACCTATTCTTCTTCGACTTAAAATATTAGACAACCTTGATTTGCATCTATTATATCCTTTCCTATGGACAAGAATGGTATTTCAAGAATAATGGGGACATCACATTATTCTTCCCTATCTAGAACCAGGAATTCTATAGGAAAGATGAATTTTTCAACTTTGAATAGAACATCCTCAAGAATTTCTCTAGGATACTTCACTGATTGGTCTAAAAATTGTAATGATACTCAACTTGGTTTGAGCTCTTGAAGTCCAAACTTGAGGAACACACTCATTGGCATTAGGTTGATGCTTTATATAAGATTGCATAGAGACCTTCCAAATTTACACTCTCCAATAGAACATGGAATTGAAAAACTTTTGGGATATCTCATCTTTGGTGGAATGTTTTGCTGAACCGTAGAATAGAATTCTTCATTTAGTGAGATGACACCATGATCTTCCATTTTTCTTTTATTGGAAAGTAGATCCTTAAGAAATTTTCCATAAACTATCATTTGAGTAATAACTTTTAAAAAGGGTGTGTTGATATGAAATTTATTGAACATTTCTTGAATTTTTTTGTGTTGTGGCTTCTATTTGTCTTGTCTTGATCTTTCTGGAAAAGGAAGAGGTGGCTTGTATAGTGGTAGGGAAACAAAAACTGTCTCTTTTTGTTGTGCAGGTTTTTGAGTGTTTGTAGTTGGTGATGCACTTTAGGGTATCACGTGAGAGGTCCCATCAACTTCTTCTTCTTCAATTGGTAAATTCTTCTTAGGTTCCTTATTTTTTCATTCATCTCTCCCACTTAGTTTTCTGAAATATAGAATTTTTATACTTGTCATCACTATAGCCTTAGATTCTTCCCTTGAGTATAGAGTATTTAATATCTGACCCATATGGACTTCAAGATTCCACAAATTAGCTCAGTGTTTTTTCATATCTGTCTCTTGAGTATTCATTCACTGGAATTATTTTTGAACAAAATTATCCAGGAGGTTCTCCAAGTTATTCTGGAGGGGAGTAACTTGTTGCTGAGGCCTTGGTTGATCTGGTTGAAACTGCTGTTGTTCTCTCTGAGGGAAAGGTTATTATTGCACCTATTATTGTGGTCTTGGTATAGGGTTCATGGGTGGATACCCTAGTGATCATTGGTTAGAAAATGGTGCTTTACCACTTCTCTATTGATAATATCCCTAGTTGCTTTGAGGTGGATGCTATACAGATCTATGTTGATAGTACCACTACCACTGTTGGAATAGTGGGTTATACTAATTGAAATTAATATAATTACAATCTTAAGGTTGTTATTAAACACCTACCTTGCAGTCTTGGTACAAGTACATGCCATCACACATTTCACATGACTGTATCTCCATTATTGGGGCAGGAGGGGTGGGGTAGTGGGCAGCTGAAATGATTCTTGATTTCTTTTGAGTACTTTTACTTGCACTGCTAGTCTAGTGTTCTCATCCACTTGGTGGATGCCATGTCTAGGTGGTCCACAATAACTCTTCCATATAATGAAATTGAGAGAGACTTCATACAAAATGGATCTTCTAGTTTCAGGTGTCTTTAACATGAGTCCTCCATCAGTCATAGCATCGATGACTATTCGTATGGCTGGTTGGATGCCTTGATAAAATGGTTGGAGCTGGATCCACATGTCTAGTCCATGGTTTCATCATTTCCTCATCACTTATTTGAATCTTTCCTAAGCCTCACATAAAAATTATACATGATCTTGAGTGATGTTTTGAATGTCATTATAGAGTTTCCAAGTCCAGATTGATGGGAAGTATTTTTCCAGAAATTTCTTGGCTAGATCATCCCAAGTCCTGATTGGCTTGGGATCTTGAATCTTGAGCCAATCCTTGGTGCGATATCATAGAGAAAAGGGAAATATGCAAAGTTTTATTACATCATAGGATACTCCTGGGTTACAAAAGGTATCACATACTTCTAGGAATTTGGAGATGTGCTCATGCGGGTCTTTACTTGGTAGTCTGCTGAAGTTTCCCATGTTCTAGATCATGTGAATGATCCTAGGTTTTATCTCAAAGGCATGGTCTTGATTAGGGGGATTCACTATGCTTGGTGTAGTGCTATAGATTTATGGAAAGCTATAGTCCATAATGGTTCACTATTATTTCACTCGATGCTCCCCTTGAAATAGCTATAGCATGTTTAGAGGGTTTTGTGGGTTGGGTCCTGCTGGATTGTTCGGGTTGTCCATATTTGACTGGTGGCATGAAGAGATATACCGTTCGATGTCAAGATCAAAGGAAAATTGTTCTTGTGATTCAAGTATCCTTGAATGATTCAAAGGGCCTTGATACACCGACTATTTCATGAGAGCAGGGACACATTACCATCTTGAAAAAGAGAAAGAAGGAAATTTGGTGAGGGAAAGGTAATCCTAGGTCTTTTCCAAAGGCTGGTCTATGCGAAGCATAGATTTACTCTCCTCAGAAATGGTGCTAAAATTTGACACGATCCCACAAGTCTTTTAATTCACATGAACTGTGGTTAGATTAGAATTTTATTGTTTCCCAAATTTCAATTTCTACTATGGCATAGTATAGTGAAAGTTCGGGGTCAATCCCACAGGGAGTTAATATGGAACTGACAACTTATTTCTTGGAACCCTTTTGTGTAGGAGTCCTTTTGAATTGGTTCAGTTTGGGAAAGCTATTTTTAGAGGGTGGATGGTTTACTTAAGGAATAAGAGAAGGATCCGAATCAATTTTAGGGATCTGTATAAAATACAATCTTAATCTTTACATGGTAGGATCCTAAAGTTTAGGATGTGAAGCAAGCTGAGTTAGGTAGTAGATACGGAAAAATCAACTAGTTTTACCTAAGAGGTAACTATTACTTTAACGAGAAATAGTGAAAAATTAGATTCATTAAGCTTGGATTCTAAGGCAGAAATTATTTTAGGCTATTATTCATATCCTAATCTACTCCAACCACGACAGGGTCCTTTAATCCAATATTCCATGGTCAGGGATGTTCAAACGAATTGAATTAACAAATACTATTTATCATGATTAATAACCCTTAAGGTTACCATGTTTGGAATTAAATATTTATTTAATTTAGTTACCCCTACTCTAGATCCCTACCCTATGCGATTTAGCCACTCATGGTAATATTGAACGCAAGTAAATGAAGAATTGAAATTGTGCTCAACATGCTAAGAATAATTGATTTTAAACATTTAATAAACATGGAATGATTTAGGTTAACTAAATGGGATGAGCATGAAACCAGGATTAGGAAATGTAGGTCATGAATAAAAACAATTCAATTAACTTCTTACTTGAAATGGAAATGAATTCAGCATGAGTTCGTCAACGATCAATGCTCGGAACAATGATGATGAAATAGAGGATGAAAAAAAGAGTGAATTCGATGTTGAAAAACAACTCAAGATACTTGTATTAAATCAAAATAAGGAAAAGAGTCTATGAAATTTGGAGTTTATAGGAGAGGGGGTAATAGGGAACATGAAGGGAATGAAAGTACAAAATTTGTATGCTTGGAGCTCTTCAAATCCAATGCCCTACTACTATATTTATAGGTGAAATATTAGACGACGTGTAATGGGTATTCATGTCTTGTAATGTTGATCCATTTTTTCCTCCATGGATTTTGAATCTACACGTATCTCGTACATATCTCATCCTAGATTTGAGTATTTGAATCCTTTCACATCATGTATCCAAGACTCACGACGTGTACCTTCCTTCAACATTAATCTTCAGAGTGGGAATTATGTTCAAAGGGTTCATGACATGTACCTTCAACTCCCAACATGTAATGACTTATTCACTTATATTTTTCATGAATTCTGTCACATCCTGCTTCATGACTTACAATGTGCTGTGAAAGTCTACTACACGTCGTGTACAACCATTTCACGACATGTAATAGGCATTTGTTCTCTTTTTCTACATTTTCTCCTTTAAAACTTTGGAAGCTTATTTTCTGAAAAAATCAACATATACCAAGTGAATCATCGTTTAATTCATTGAAAATACTTAACTAAATGGCATAAAAAAGTACACATGATTTCAACTTATCAGTTGACCCGATCTTTAGGTGGTTTGTTACCTTTTTTATTAAAAAAAATTGAGTCATGGATTTGGTTTCCAAATCTATGACTAAGCCATTTGGGTATATATATTTATATAAATAAATATAAATATATTTATATGTATAAATTAATATAAATATATAAATATTTTTGAAATTTATTTATAAATAGGTATTTATAACCATATAAATATATTTATATTTATAATTATATAATTATTAAAATATATTTAAAAATAAATTTAGAACATATTTATATATTTTTATACACAAATTTATTTTAATTTATCTAATTAATATAATTAATAATATAATTTATATTTAATAATATAATTACTATAAAGAAAATTTTAAAATAAATAAATAAATGTATATAATTAAAAAATATATTTATAAATAGAGTTATAAATAATTTTATATTTTAAATATATATATAGACACACAAACAAATATACACACACATACACACACATATCAAAATTAAATTTAAAACTATTATGTGTTTAAATGTATATTAAAATATATTCATTATTTATATACATATTGATAAAAATAAAAATAAAAATAAAAATAAAAATAATTATAAATAAAAATATTTCAAATTTATTTTAAAAAATATTTTTAACTATATAAATATAAATATATTTATAATTATATAATTATTAAAATATATTTAAAAAATAAATTTAAAAATATTTATTTATTTATACAAATGTATTTTAATTTATATACTCAAAAAGTCCAGCCATGGGTTGGGTAACTAAACCCATGACTCTAAATTTATTAATAAAAATATAAATATACAATAGAGAGAGAGGTACATGCATGAAACCATAAGCTAACAATGAAACAGAAGGTAACTTCATGTGAGTTCCCTTAGATCCCATATTCTGAGGATATCTGCCCCTTCCTTTAGGATGTCATCCTCTCTTCCATGTCTTGATTTGCAAGGATCACGATCCTCCTCACAAGATGACTTAGAGGGTTCCTCTAAGATTCTAAATTTCCTAGAATAGTCGTGGAAATTCATCTCTGAATTCGAGCAGAATCCATCCTCAAAGTTTATAGCAAGTAGCCTTTGGACTGCTAAGTAGTCACTACAACCAAACACATCTAGCTCCATCATGGAAAAGATCACCTCCAATTGTAAGAACAACTGGTCAGACACTTAATTATCAATGACTTCAATTTTTCATTCTCCTTCCTGGTCACCTAAAAAAGTGACATTCATATTCTTCTTTCTTGCACAAAAATCACTCCTCATCTGAGGCCTTACCAAAGTATTCATAAGAATTCTTCCTAAGATTAGAAAAAATTGGAAGGATAATTCCAATTCAGATGATTACGGTCATCCACAGTCATAATTGGGATTCCAGCCTCTCCGCCATGCCTTAATTTATATAATTAATATAATTAATAATTAATAATATTATACGTATTTAATAATATAATTACTAGGATTAAAAATTTAAAATAAATAAAAAATGTATATAATTATAAATAAATACAAATATATTTAATTATAAATCACTATTTATATAATTATAACTATAACTAAAGAATTGAAAATATGTATTTATAAATTTTAATATAAATAAATATAAATAAATATAATTATAAATATATAACTACAAATATATATATTTTTAAATATATAATTATAAATATAATCAATATATTTATTATTTAAATACATTTATTATAAGATGGAGAATGCAGGTTAGGGAGCACTCTGGGAAGACAATGGTGTCTAGGGTTTTTGTACAACCATGGTTATACGACATTTCTTTGGGTAATCTCTTCTCCTAGGGAAGGAATTTCAGTGTAAACCCTCAGTTTCAAGGATTGAATGGAGGATTGAAGATGCGTCGCTGAACCTAAATGGGGGACCGAAAGTAAACCTAGATCTAAAATTCGATAGGGTGAGATCATCTTTGTCATCTTTTAAGGACTCTCATTCTAGGAGAATACTTTTTAAAGGGATCGATGTCCCATGTTGAAGAGAATCTGGGTGCTTTTGCAGAGAGGATTGCAATGGGGAAAACCTCCCTGATAGCACAACTCATCTTACCAAAAGGCAAAAACCTTAGAAGTTTGAAGAATTGATTCTTCAGGTCTCATTATTGTGAGGATTTTCTGATTGGAGCTGTGTATCCTTTGGTATATGTTTTTTCCACAGCCTATTTTCATTGGATGAGGCTAAACTTTGAGCGTATAACATCAAATTGTTGTACCTCTCGTACCCCTCGTGGTTTAATTTTCATGATCACAATCACCCTCCTTTTTATCTAATCTTGTTTTAAGTGTTTTTGGATGATAGGCATAATTTCAAGTTGCCAAGGAATTGGGCCAAGAAGGCCAAGAAGGCAAAAAGCCTAAAGTGGACTGAAATTCAGTCCACCGGCCAACCGATGGAAGAGCACCGGCCAGCCGATGGAGGCCTGGACAGAAGGCATCCCTCTGTCCAGACCACCGGCCAACCGGTGTCACACCAGCGGCCAGCCGGTGGCACCCAGACAGAAGGATGAGCCACTGCCTCCACACCGGCCAACCGGTGGCCTCAGCACCGGCCAACCGGTGGCCTCAGCACCGGCCAGCCGGTGGAGCCTGAGCCCGAACCCTCCTCCATTTTGCACACACCGGCCAACCGGTGGCTCAGCACCGGTCAACCGGTGGAGCCAGTCAAACTAGCCGTTGGGCCTTTGACCAGGCTGGTCCACTTGCCTTCCAACGGCTCCGAAAGCCTTTCCAACGGCTCCAAAGGCCTCTAACGGCCATATGAGGGTTCCCCCTCTATAAATAAAGGACTAGGAACCCCCGGAAACTGAAGTAAGCCATACGGAAGCCAACGGACATATTTTTGATCATTTGGCGAACCTCCGGCGGATTGCTCCAAGGGAACCCCAATTGCTCCAACACAATTCCACATCCAAGGAGCATCACCAAAGAAGCTTGGGAGTGCACGTCTTCAACTCCAATCATCCATTGGCGCCCAAGGCTTCTCCAAATACGGTTTTTATTGTTTATTCATTTTGAGCTTAAATTTGGGTTTGTGCCTACAAACCCCAACTCTTTCTCTCATCCTTTCTTTTGGGTTTTCACATCACCTTTAAGGTGTGAAGAGGTTAGTCAAGCCTTTCCTTTTAAAAGGCTTGAATCAAAGGTGATATAGCCTTCACCCGTAAAAAGGATAGTGGGTTCTTTCTCAACCATTGAAAGCAAGTGGGTTCTTGCATAACCATTAAAAGCAAGCTGTAATAGGTGAGCTAGCCTTCACCTGTAAAAAGGCTAGTGGGTTTCTTGCTAAAACCATTAAAAAACAAGCGGTAGTAAATCTCTCAACGGTTGAGTTGGGAGCGGAGACGTAGGCCGGGTTTTAGGCCGAACTCCGTTATCAATTCTTGTGTCTTGCCTCTTTATTTCCGCTGCACTTTCAACTTTGTTTTTAATTTGTTAATCATTTTTTAAAAGGCAATTCACCCCCCTCTTGCCATCACTTCCTTCTATCTCCGACCAACAATTGGTATCAGAGGCAAAATTTGAGTAATACCTTCACCGGTTTCAAATTCAAGATCTTTTTTTGATGGCTTCAACCTCTTTCGCCCCCGAAGGCTTTTCTTTGGGTCGTGCTCCATTTTTTGATGGAACCGACTATAATTATTGGAAAAACCGCATGACCACTTTTCTTAGAAGTATAGGTTATCCTATTTATAAAATTTTCATGCAAGGTTACACTCTCTCTTCCCCCGATGAATCCAAATGGACTCAAGCCGATATTAAAAATTTCGATCTTGATGGCAAAGCCATGAATGCTCTTCATTGCGGCCTTGATCGTAATGAGTTCAATCGAGTTTCCACATGCACCTCCTCACATGAAATCTGGAAACTTTTGGAGGTTACCCATGAGGGGACCAACAAAGTCAAGGATACTCGATTGGACATGTATCGTCAAGATTTCGAGTCTTTTACGATGCATCCATCTGAAAATATTACTGAAATGTTTACGTGTTTTACTGATGTTTTCAATGGGAGAAAGTCCCTTGGTGATGATGTTTCTGCAGAAACCATGGTCAAGAAGATCCTATGGATCCTACCAAGCTCATGGGCTCCGAAGGTAACGGCAATCCAAGAAGCGAAGGACATCAAAAACATGCCGGTCGAAGAGCTCATCGGATCCCTCATGACCTATGAGATCACCATGAGGAGGCAAGCTGAAAAAGAAGGCAAACCGATCAAAGTTCCAAAGAACATCGCCTTCAAAGTTCAAAAAGAAGAAAGCTCCTCCTCCTCATCTTCTTCCTCTTCAAGCGGCGATTCCGAAATGGAGAATCTTGCCCGCAAGATGCACAAATTTATGAAGAAGCACAAGAAGAAGAAATCCCGCAAGGCTCAACCCAACGAAAAATCTGAGCCCAAGGTAACATGCTACGGGTGTGGCGAGAAAGGCCATTACAAGCCCGATTGCCCACTCAAAAAGAAAAAGGCCAAGCAAAAAGAAAAGAAGAAGGCATTCAAGGCCACATGGAGTGATAGCTCCACATCTTCCTCCTCCTCCTCGAGCGACAACGGTAACAAATGCCTAATAGAATTTCATGAGGTAACATCTTCCGACTCCTCTTCCTCTTTTTCTTCAAATTCCAATTCTTTAAATCATTTATCTTATGAGGATCTCCAACATGCTAGAGATCAATTGGAGGAAGGTTTTCACGAACTTTCTTCCAAATTTGTTGCTTTAAAAAAGAATTTCAAAAAACTCTCTTCCGAAAAAGAACAACTTCTCAAAGAGAAGGAAGAGTTGACCCTCAAAATCCAAAACCTTCCCGATGTTGAATCCATGGAATCAACAATCAAAGATTTAAGGGAATCCTTAGCCAAGTTCACCCAAGGGGAACAAAATTTGACCAAACTCCTAGGTTCCCAACGCATATCTAGAACCACCGAAGGGCTTGGCTATTCCAAGCAAGCTTCCTCTTCTCATGCACCCACTATTTTTGTAACGGGGAGCTCCCAATTTAAATTTTGTAATTATTGCAAAAAACCCGGGCACTTAATCTATGAGTGCAATTGCAAAAATGCCCGGTATGGTAGGCCCAAAACTTTTTTCTTTAACGATGAATTTTATAGTAGAAGACCCGCCACAAGACAAGTATGGATTGAAAAATCCCTCTTAGCGAGTCTCTCCGGGCCAAAATTTTTCTCGGTTCCAAAAACCTCTCCCCGGTGATTTGTTGTTTTTATTTAGGGGGAGTTAGGATCGTTTAAACCCTTTTGATTTCAATTTCAAAATTTTCGATTCAAACTTTCAATTTCAACTCTTGGTATCAAATTTTTTAATTTCAAATTGTTATTCAATTTTTCATTCGAAACTTTTATTTCAAATTTTTGATTCAAAACTTTCAATTCAAATTTCAAAAATTTCAATTGGTGTAAAGTCTCCATCTCGTTTTTCAACTCATTCCCTCAATCAAGTTTTATGCCCCATGCTATTTTGATAATCACAAAGGGGGAGAAATTCTTGGTTGATTGGGGGAGAAATCCTTTAAAGCATGCTTTTCATTTCATTTTCTACATTGTTTGTTTTGGTGATTGTGATCATCAAAATATGGGGAGGTTGTTGTACCTCTCGTACCCCTCGTGGTTTAATTTTCATGATCACAATCACCCTCCTTTTTATCTAATCTTGTTTTAAGTGTTTTTGGATGATAGGCATAATTTCAAGTTGCCAAGGAATTGGGCCAAGAAGGCCAAGAAGGCAAAAAGCCTAAAGTGGACTGAAATTTAGTCCACCGGCCAACCGATGGAAGAGCACCGGCCAGCCGATGGAGGCCTGGACAGAAGGCATCCCTCTGTCCAGACCACCGGCCAACCGGTGTCACACCAGTGGCCAGCCGGTGGCACCCAGACAGAAGGCTGAGCCACTGCCTCCACACCGGCCAACCGGTGGCCTCAGCATCGGCCAGCCGGTGGCACCCAGCAGAACAGTGGTTGCTACTGCCTAAGCACCGGCCAACCGGTGGCCTCAGCACCGGCTAGCCGGTGGAGCCTGAGCCCGAACCCTCCTCCATTTTGCACACACCGGCCAACCGGTGGCTCAGCACCGGTCAGCCGGTGGAGCCAGTCAAACTAGCCGTTGGGCCTTTGACCAGGCTGGTCCACTTGCCTTCCAACGGCTCCGAAAGCCTTTCCAACGGCTCCAAAGGCCTCTAACGGCCATATGAGGGTTCCCCCTCTATAAATAAAGGACTAGGAACCCCCGGAAACTGAAGTAAGCCATACGGAAGCCAACGGACATATTTTTGATCATTTGGCGAACCTCCGGCGGATTGCTCCAAGGGAGCCCCAATTTCTCCAACACAATTCCACATCCAAGGAGCATCACCAAAGAAACTTGGGAGTGCACGTATTCAACTCCAATCATCCATTGGCTCCCAAGGCTTCTCCAAATACGGTTTTTATTGTTTATTCATTTTGAGCTTAAATTTGGGTTTGTGCCTACAAACCCCAACTCTTTCTCTCATCCTTTCTTTTGGGTTTTTACATCACCTTTAAGGTGTGAAGAGGTTAGTCAAGCCTTTCCTTTTAAAAGGCTTGAATCAAAGGTGATCTAGCCTTCACCCGTAAAAAGGCTAGTGGGTTCTTTCTCAACCATTGAAAGCAAGTGGGTTCTTGCATAACCATTAAAAGAAAGCTGTAATAGGTGAGCTAGCCTTCACCTGTAAAAAGGCTAGTGGGTTTCTTGCTAAAACCATTAAAAAGCAAGCGGTAGTAAATCTCTCAACGGTTGAGTTGGGAGCGGAGACGTAGGCCGGGTTTTAGGCCGAACTCCGTTATCAATTCTTGTGTCTTGCCTTTTTATTTCTGCTGCACTTTAAACTTTGTTTTTAATTTGTTAATCATTTTTTAAAAGGCAATTCACCCCCCCTCTTGCCATCACTTCCTTCTTTCTCCGACCAACACAAATCACTACCCTGAAAGCCTAGATGGCTTCATTTACATGAATGGTCTTTGGAATGAAACATTTCATAGGCAAGGAATGTGTTTTATCAGGTTTGGATCCATCTCCATGGACTCAACTAGGTCCTCTAGCACCCGAGGATTCTTCATGATATTTCTAGGGCAATTAGGACTCCCATTCGACTTGATAAGGAAACAAAGCATGTGCGATTTCAAAACTTTTCTAGGATGTTAGTGGATATTGATCTTAGATCCCCCATTATTGATATGGTTTATCTTTATACTCTTACATATGATATCTTCATTGATGTAGATTATGTAAAGAAACATCTATTTTGTGACTCGTGTGTGGTTGTTGGTCACTTTTTGATTTCATTTCAAAGGAAAGTATCTTGAAAGAAGTGTGGGATGAAGGGGCACCTTGCTGATCATTGTCGAAGGAAGGTTTATTTGAAGGGAAATTCATTGATAAATCTACATGGTCATGATGGAGTTGATCTTGGGAGACCTGTGTACAGTGTAGGTGTGGTGTAGGTCTCTGAAAAGGGTAGATCTCAAATGCCAAAAGTAAAGGGGCTAATGAATGATCAACCTCTGGTTGGGACTTATAAAAACCCTTATAATTGGGAAGATCTTACAGAAGAGAAAGAAGTGATACTACAGGTGCAAGCTAATCATGATTTAGTGGGAGCACATCAATCCCTCTCTTTTAGGGATATCCTAATCACCAATGTGGAGAATAAAATAGCAAGACACTTGTTAGATCAAGCAAGGGTTGGAATGGTGGAAAATGTTGTCCAAGAGAGTGGTGAGGTTCAGGAGGGAGAGGTTTGACATTCTGAACCAGTGCATGGAGGGTTTAAAAATCACGATTAGGTGCTTGGAGGTGATGAATACGACTGTGAGGTTTATTTGAAAGTGGAAGTTGATTCTCTACTCATGCATGAGAGGAATTTACTCATAGTAGAGGATAGTAAAATTAAAAAGAAGGGGAATGAATCTGTTTTAGCTTCAAGGCCTATAAAAGGCAGAGTTAGGGAGTTTTTCCATGATTTTTAGGTGGATGTATCTATAAATAGCATGGATAATACTGATTCACTAGTATCCTTTTTTGAGGGCGGGCAGTGTCTTGAAGCTAGGCTTGTGGGTTCTGTCAATAAATTATCTCATAATCCTATGCATGCAGGAATAAGAAATGTGGGGTATTTGACCACTGCTCAGTCATTAAGAGATTCTATCGATTCATGCATGTGAAGATAAGCAATACATACTTAAAAGTAATAAATTAATGGTGTATGAAGTAGGATTACATATAGTTCCCCCTCAAAAGTCTAAGTCACATGTTAATATACCTGATTTGGTATCATCTTTTGCTCAATAATCAGTGGGAAATATGATTATGGACTGTTGTCATCCATCCAATTTAACTTGTCTTATGAAAAATTAATATGAGGCCTTTTATAAGGCTTCAGATGAGGAATGTGTCACTGCATAGGAAACTAATTCCCTTATCATTCCTCCTGTTGATAGTGAAAGTGAAAGGCCCATAGAAGGCACCAAAAAAGAGGTGGTTGAATGGTTTTTCTTGTAGCTTGAGGAAATTTACTTAATGATGTAACCTTATGTATTTGGATTTAATAATTATATTCTTATACATAATTTATTGGCTATTAACTTAGTAGATAGATTTTGCACAAACCCGGAGATGGACCTTAGAGATATATATTGGAAGTTTAGGATCTGTTTAATTAGGGAAGAATCCTCGGAATCATCATCAGAAGAGGAGCATGTGCCACTATATTAGTCCAAGACCTGGTGGTGGGTATGACACCTAATGTGCATAGGGATACACCCTAAAAATTTAGGCACCGGAGGGTGTTATAGGAAGTGAATTTTTGTCTTTAATGTGGAAAGATGTGACCTACTTGACATGCTCTCCTCTTTGTATTCTTATCTTTTTATTAATAAATTTGGAGTCATGGATTTGGTTTCCAAATCCACATTTGAACCTTTGAGTATTTTTATTATAATTTTATAGTTATGTAAATATATAATTTTTTATTTATAATCACATAAATATATAAAAAAAATTATGTATATTTATTTATAATTTTAAATACATAATTATATATATATATATCAAAATCAATAACATTCAATAATAATAACATAATTAATAATATTTCATAATAATTGAATTAAAAATATAACACTTAATAAGAAATATGCCCATAATTTATGTAAACTCTAAATGTAATTATTTTAAAAAGTAAATTTTGTATCATGTAAATTAATTTTTGTTTTCAATATTTTTGATTTTCCTTTATTTTTCAATAATTTATTATATGTTCATTCATTGTGACAAATTTCATTTAGATTGTATTTATACTTTACATTTTATAGGCTTTCAAAGTCACATACATGAAACATAATAATGTTAAAAGTATTTTACATTGAAGGTATATAATTTATAAAGTACAAATACAATTTAAATGAAAAATTTTATATGGAAAAAACATATAATAAATTTTTGGAAATGAAAATAATTTTATAAATAAAGATAAAGAAAAATAATTTATGGTTTGTATTGTAGGTGACATATATCGGTAGTTGGTATGAAGTTGACCGTTTTGATCCATGACACTCTTAAAAAGGTATTTGTGATGGCTTAAAGTGTTTGTGGCATGGTTAAGTTTTATTAATGATTCTTCTACCACTACCACAAATCATGATTTATCTAGTTCTAACATTTAACAGTGCTAGAAAAAAGCGCTGGTAAAGGGGTGGATTTTATCAGTGCTCACAAAAAGAGATGATAAAGTTACCTTTTATCAGTGCTAACAAAAGAACTGATAAAGAATACCCTTTTTCTGTTCTCTTTTATAGTGCTGATAAAACCCATCATTTATTAGTGATTATTTAGTTCTCCTAAAAGTGATAAATTTATGAATTATTTTTTCTAGAACTGATAAAGTTCATAGTGAGTAATTTCATTTATATATAAATATTTATATATATTTTAAAAAATATTTATATTAGAATAATTATATATGTTTAAATATAATATGTCATGACCTGACTAAATGGGGCTTGAGCAATGACCACCCCAAGCCCGCCTCCAACAGGCCAAGGGCTGGATTCTAGTGCCGAGTAGACATATAACACAAATGGGAGACCTTAGACTATGGTACCTATATGCATGTACCCATAAACATCTCCATCCAATAGTTTAGAGATAAAGTAAATGAAAAATAAATTAATGAATACATATATTCCACAACTAGAGTACAACAGAAGTATTGAAAGCGTAAAAAGGTAAAAATACATGCCCAAAAAAACTGTAAAAGCATCCAACCTAATCAGAAGGAGGGGATCACTGTCAAATGAAATTTCTACAAATCTCCTCAACCATGCTATGGTAAACACCGTGGTCTGTCTAGTACACTAAGATCCTTATGCTCGGGTCCTCCTAGGACTCCATTGAATGGTCTATTGTCTGTATAAGATACAACATGTGTGGGAAAAGCCTATGAAGAGGTGAGCATACCAATACTCAGTAGGAACCCCAAAACCCAAAAGAAAAGGGAGAAACTAAAAGGAAGTAGTTCGCTCAAACCAGCATGAGGAAACCCAAACAAGAGAGAAACTTCATCTCAAACCCATACTTGGATATACAAGACTAGTCAGCTCAATCCACATGGGGTGTCAACCAAGTATGTGAAAACTATGCAAGGACTCACAAAATCACCCATATATACTCATATCAGACTCTAAGTCTCATGATATTCCAACCTCATAGCTAGATACAATATTATACTTGAGGCTCAAAGGTAACACATGCCCAGGAGAACACACTCCATGAGATCTGCTATCCTAGATAGAACTCATTCGAGAGATACACACCATAAGGAAAAACTCTACCATCCATGATGGTATGTATGAGAGAATACAATCCATGGGGAATCACTTTATAGGTCCAACTATAGTTCCCATCACCATAGGTCCTATCACTGCTGTCTTGTGATCTATGAAATCTCATAGGAACCCCAGTAGAGAGGCCTGCCCCTCACCACTACATACAGTTGAGGGATAACTACTCCAAAACCTACACTATGTGAATCCTCTCTAAAGAGAGAGTTTGGAGGGACCCAAACCTCACCAATTCCATGTAGTTGAGGGGGTAATAACTCTTAACGATCCTAAAAAAATCATTGAAGAACTTATAGGGAGAATCCCGCACCACACTACATCGAGGGACCACTAACTCTAAACCAGGTATCGAACATAATAAGTGTAGGGGGCCAATCCTCATAACTATGCTTCACATCTGAGGGAGATTCAACTGCACTGGAGTACTCGCTCCCCGCCACTACTTGAAGATAGGGGAGTACCACTTCGAAGATGAGGACCTACAACCTGGTATGATAAGGGAGTACCACTCAAAAGATAGAGGGTCCCTCACCCTAGTATGATAGGGGGTGCAACTTTATAAAAAGAGGACTCACACCCTAGTAGGATAGGGGAGTATCACTCTATGTATAGAGGACCCACACCCTAGTACATAAGGGGAGTACCAATCTACCACCACAATCACTATGGGGGACTCACACCCTAAGACGACAGGCGAGTATCAACCCCGTGTTAGAGGACCCACCCCCTGGTGTGACAAGGGAGTAACAACTCTTCTAGAACAATGCGTATGGAGGACCTTCACCCTATAACAATACGGGATTAACCACTCTTTCTATACATCACATATAGAGGACCCACACCCTAGCACTATAAGGGAGTACCGACTCCACGAATGGAGGACCTGCTCCGTGGTACAACAAGGGAGTTCCTACTCTATCATTCTAATGAGTAAGTAGGCTATAATAGAAAATCAACCATTAATAACCACAAAAAGTGGTCGTTAATGGGTTTTAGAAGCTTCTAGAAGGCTGCCTTTGACTTTTATGGTTGGAATGATTCTAAAGTCTATTATCAATCCCCAAAGGTGGTCACTATATTTCCTTCCCAGACAACCACAATTTTAGTCTCTGTATGTCCTTCCCCAACAACCGCAGTGGTGGTCCCTGGGAGGAGCAATAATGACTGCCCCAAAAATATAAAAGGAACAAAGACTACCAACAGTAGTCGCTAATGCTCTAGTAACATAAAGTCATTAGAGACCACCTATGAAGGTTTGTAACCCAAATAAAATTTTAATCTTTTTTTCTATTTTAGAGCCTCTAGAAAACTAAAATAAATGTATTTTTAAAATAGATGAATATTTTTTTATCAGTAGGAATTATGTCTAAAAAAAATTAATTTGAAATTAATAAGACATTTTAGATTTTTTATAGGATTTATGAGAATTTAAATGTATTCAGAAAGAAAATTTACCTTAAATAGAAGGATATAATATTAGGTGATTTTGGTTTGTTGCATTCCTTGATCTGCCTGCCCCTCCTAATTCTACTTTGGGTACTATGTGAAGACTTTTTCAAGGAAGGTAGGTGATTGGTTTTCAAAAATGAAATAATTTATTTCTTTCCACACAATGAAAAAATTGAGGCAACAATAGTTAAAATTTGGTTGTATACCTATCCACCCAAGTTGGTCTTGTCGATGTCACCCATGAGGTCTTCCAGGTGCATGCTTGTACAAATCATAATGCCAAATAGAAAGCCAACATATCACCAGAAATTCTGAGAAAACCTGTATTCCATGAATAGTTTTTACATGTTCTCCTTGGCCCTCAAGCATAAGTGGCATGCTGAAACAAGTTGTTTCCCAACCTTATTCTACTGGTCATGGGTAGGCAACTTGTTTTTATAGATTTTATAAAGAATAAGGAATATTTAGGGTTTTATGAAGGGTACCTTAAATTTCATTATCCATGGTGTTTTAATTTTTTAGTAAGCACACTCCATCATGTATTACTCTCTTCCAATAATATTGCATGTACTTGCATCACACTTCCTCCAGAGCCTCGTGATATTTTTATTCTAGTGTTTGGTTATTCAAATATCTAGTAAACTAATTTCTCTTCAAAAATGTTTAATATTGCATAATCATTGGTTAATTTTTATCCTCATATAACCGATTGGGTCATCCGTAATAAGATTTTCAAAATTGATCTGTGAATTTTAGGTTTGGTTCTCAAGGGGTAGTTTTTAGATATAAATCATTAAAACTATGAGAATCTAATAGAATGGAATCTCCCAGATTCTCATGTTGGTAAAATAATTTTTGATATCTATTTGAATGAGAATACTGTATCCCTAGAGATATATTTTGATAGACTTATTATGGTAGGATTCAAGGAAGATTCCAGTGAAAATTTATATCTTGATGGGGCTATATTAAAATGCCTTTTGAGGAATGTGAAGCATTCATACACTACTACATTGGCTAGTTCATTTAGTAAAGGTAAGGACTCATGTATCAACCCTAAATGAGGATAATCCTTTTTTTAGATTTATTATTTATTGTATTAAATCATCCCTAATAAAAAAATATAAATTTTATGGAACATATTTTCAACCCATGGATATTTGTAACCATCTTTGGGGCTTGTGGAGAGGTAACTCACTAAACTTCACCATATGCTTCTTTCAAAAAATATAACTTAGATATGTGTGATTGTTTTTCCTAACTTCTACTAGTTCTTTATAAATCTTTTAGAAATTTCATTATCACTTCAAGTGACCATTTATATAAGAAAATTATTTTCCTAATCTTCACATTATTCATAGTATGCAATACATCCTTTAAGAAAAACATAGAGTATTATATAAACTTCACAAAATCCAAGTTCACAGAACCCCAACTCTTTTTCATGCTTCTAAAAATTCTGAATAACACATTCATTAGACGATAATGGTACTCATCCTTGTACCTCCCTATGATTTAACTTATGCTTCCATTTAAATTTCTTCAAGTATTTAACTCTCTGTAACATATTTATTTATTTTCATTCTTATGATACATTCAATTTGGTTTTGTGAAATTTTATCATGCACCTTATTCGAGTGAAATATATGTTTTCCTATGAAAGAAGATGAAAAAACTATAAGAATATACAATAACTAGTTCATGATTTCATTCTCATGTTAAATTAGCGTAACTCCAAGATTATGAAACACCAAATCTTCTAAAATGTGATATCCTTCAACTCTTATTCATTCCACTTATAATAGTAAACATGCTCCAATGGTCAAACTAGTGCCTATCTAACTCAAATATGTGTGATTTTTTTTCACAACATCTACCGATTCTTTACAAAGATTTTGGTATTTTTAGTACTGCTTCATGAGAAATTTTATATAGGAAAATTATTTTCCTGATATTCGCAATATTCATAGTATGTAATACATCCTTTAAGAAAAACATAGAGTATTATATAAACTTTACAAACTCCAAGTTCACAAAACTCCAAATCTTCATTCCTACTTCTGTAACCTCTGATAAACACAACCATTAGATGATAGTAGTAATCATCCTCAAACCTTCCTATGATTTAACTTATGCTTCAGGTTACATTTATTAAAGGCTTAAACTGTCAATAAAATCTTTATTTATCATCATTATTCATATACACTATTTTTTTTTTAAATTTCTCGTGAAGCTTATTCGAGTGAACTGTACCTTTTACTCTGGTAAAAGATGAAAAAAATTATATAAATATACAATACCTAGTTCACAATTTCATTTTCATGTTAACTTAGCATAACTCCAATATTATGAAACACAAAATCTTCTATAATGTGATTTCCTTCGACTCTTATAAATTACACTACTAATAGTCATCATGCTTTTGATGGTCAAACCAGCACATCCTATCAGTCCTAGTCCTGCACATATGTAGTTAATCTCATCTATCATAGTTTCATCTTCCATTAATTATTATTCTATTTTTTCATCATTTTTATGACACTACCTAAACTTATCAATTTCTTCCCTTGGCTATTATTAGTCTCAACACCTTGATTCATGGAAACTAAATTCTCAAATGATTCCCTTACAATTTTGGGGAATACAAACTATACTATACTAACTGGTCTCCAAATAATTCCCTAATCACAGAGACAACCCAAGTAGAGACCACACCATAATACTATTAGAATCATATTCCAAAACCTAACTGACACTTTTATTTAGCAACAAAAACACCTAATTATTAATCATTTATTCTATGTTATCAATAATTTTAAATTCTAGAACTCAACTGAGGAAAACATCCTAACAAGACCATTCTCTGAGTTACCAATTCTACTCATAGCCACTTTATAATACTTGACTCAAATATTAAGAGACTATCAATTATCACACTCGAAAACCACATGACTACCCGCTTTCCATGCGGAATGATGACAAGCCTTTTGTGTGAAATAGTTGATCACCTCCCTAGAGGTTCCTGATTTCCATGAAAAATGGTCATGGTCCCTTAGTTCCAATCAATAGTGATCCTACCCAATTTTACCCTATTTACACATGGGGATATAGATATACCAGTCCATTATATATGAGGTTTAACTTGTATGAATTATGTGCACCACTATGGAAACCCTTGTAGTCATAAGGATTTTGCATGACTTCGAGATGAACACCCTCATGATCATCAACCCAATTAAAGAGTCTAACCTGCATAAAAACCAAATGAAAATACTCCAGGATCACTCACTACACCCCATACAGCTCTAATATGATCACCCTGGTAGCTACCTACTCAATTGACGAGACCATCACACACAAAAACTATGCAACGATACCCTGTGACCCTTTACTGCACACCATGTGCTAGCTGAGTTCATCCATTTTCATGCCTAGTGCACCAACCAACATCAATCCTCCACCCACCTTGTGCATCGACCAAGCCATACCCCATGGATCACCAAAGTCTTCTTAAAAATTCCAAACATTACTTTAATCAATGTATATAACATAATAATAACTTGAAGGTGCCTTCTGTAGGTGAAATATTGAACTTACATAAATAGTTTCTTAATAATTGAAGGGTGATAAGTCTAGGTTAGTCCCATCACCAATCAAAAATTACTTCAACATGAAATTTAAGAAGACACCTACAATATCATATCATAATTATGAAGTTAACACAAAGGAAATGGACTTAAATATAGACTAATAAACATACCCTTTGAGTGACTCTTACGACTTTTTATGTCACTCATCTATTCAATGTAGGTATATTGAATCTACACAATGGTATGTAGTAGATACCCTCTTTGAGGCCACCCCCTACAACACCAAATCAAACCTCTTAAAGGGAATATTATAGAAAAGAAATACACAACATGATTAACAATAGGATTATTAAATACATCTTCCTATATCACTACTCCAATCAATGCAAGAAGTATCACTATGTTTCTACCTTATATGAAACAACCTAAAACTATATAGAGAAAACCCTCTTAAGATTCATCATATCCAAGTCCATGAAATTTGAATTTTCTAGCATATTATTATTTCCTAATGCCTTCCATAAATTTGAAGAGATTAAGAAAAGGCATTGGATGACATGAAAACAATGAAACATCCAACAAAAAAATACAATATCACTTCAAATGATTTCCCAATAGAAAAATAATATCATAAACATGTTTACTATATTTTATAATGACAAACACTTCCCATCCATTTATATCATGGAATGGATATAAAAAATTGATAATGAATAAAAACTATAATTCAAACCCAAGTACAATAAAAAAACTCAACTACCATGCCAGTTAATTATGATGGGTTCTTTCCTATATCTGTGAAGAAAGATTCATTTATCCTATTCTATATAATTGGAATGATACAACAAAATAAAATTGTAGGAACATATGTATGATTCAAACAATAAGGCTCTTTTTTATCACATTAAAATAAGAAGAGGATAATATTTTGTTATTTCCATAAAGAATATATTTAGAAGGAAAAAAGTTACTTGTATGGATGATAGAGTATTAGGTAGATTCAGGCAAGTCATTAATATATAATGAACACATATATGTTGATATTTATATATAAAACCACCATAATAGAAACATAAAAAACCTGAATACTATTATTCAATAATGGGGAATAAATAAACACAATGAAAAATTTAGAGAATAAAAAGTCAACCAATCATCAACTCATCTATCCAATCACTAATTTATGAGTTTCATGACATTTACAAGAAAGGATATGGTGGAATCAGTAAAGAATATAATCCTTAGTTTTTATGTAACTAATAACTATGTAACTTAAAATATTTATAAACATGATACTATATAACCTTCAAAGTATATTACCATTACATAATCTAACTATAAAATAGTAATGG
Organism: Viscum album; assembly: GCA_963277665.1. Taxonomy (NCBI): domain Eukaryota; kingdom Viridiplantae; phylum Streptophyta; class Magnoliopsida; order Santalales; family Viscaceae; genus Viscum; species Viscum album. The sequence continues at coordinate 437,843,782 of OY728145.1, read as the reverse complement.
CACTGAGCCACTACAATAATTATTTATCTGGGGTTATAATTACAACCACCAAGAAATAATTTTCATTAGATCATCTAGTATCCACACCCAAACACGTATGCTTTCATTTCATGAAACTTATCATGTAATAAGAGAACATTTAAAAAAAATGAATCCATGATCTTCATAGAGAAAATAAGTTTTTTTTTTCAGTTAAGAAAATGTTTTTTTTTCATTCGGTTTATCTAAAATATACTAAAATTGGGACTAATTATGAGAATTAATAATAATTTTTTACAAATTAATTTGAACATAAGATAAATATGGAAAATTTAAACATTTTTAATAACAATTGAATCCATAATGTCAATGAAAACCCAAAGTTGTGTTTTATTGATAATTTTTTTATATGTTTATTTTTATAGATTTTCTATAAACATTATTGAATTATGTGAACAATAAACAATATTTAAAAACTAAAATTTAAAATAATAGAATTCTGGAAAACAATTCAAAAAAGGCATAATTAAAAAAATTTATTAAAATTGATAATAACAATGTTCAATGAAACCATATTCGAAAAATAGAAACTTAACCTATATTTTAGTAGTAAAAATTAAAATATTAAGTATAATTATATTTAATTTAATGTTGGAATATGGAAGTAGTGATTTAAGCATCCAATTATGAATAATAATTGATTATTTTTCCAAATTCATGAAACATAATTAGTTTGATGCATTGGAAATAAGATATAGTTAGTCTAAAATTTAAAAATATAAAAAAATACACTTATAAACTAAAAAAAGTATGTGAACATGAGGAAATTCAAGAATCCACTTTGAGTTATTGAAATATAACTGATCCATCCTCTATAAGGATCCATGGTAGATAAGTACTCCCACTACTATATTTCCTATAAAAATACATGTGAATTTTTCTTTTATATAATAATATATCTAACTAAAATATATTCATGTAATCAGTGTTAATTAATTATTCAAAACTTGTTTATAAATAAGAAATGTTCTTGTGTTCATGTAATATAGTTAAACATCATAAATAATGAAACATCTTTATGCTTTCATAGAAAAAACTACTTAATTTCAAGTAAATTAAATAGTGCATGTGTTTTTAAAATGGGTGAAAGGATACATTACACAGTCTAAGAAAAGACATGACATTTTTAAATATCTATATCAGTCTTTTACACAATTTGGTAAAGTGTCACACCAATGAAAACCCAAAAAAAATTTCAACAATTAATGACATAAAATATAATAAAATAATGGAACATTTTATTAAAAAATGATAAAAAATTAGGGTTATTTTTTATAAATGAGAAGACTTTACATAATAATTAAGTTAACAAATGGAAGTTTTTAATCCAAACTAATTATTATAAAATGTTTTTATTATACAATGAATCAAATAATATCTGAAAATTAATTGAAAGAAAACCAAGTAATCCAAAAATATTATTATTAGAGTCATAAAATAAATTTATAAACCTCTCTCATTAATAAAGAAACATATAATAAATTAATTAATAAATACCATTTTTCTAAGAAATAAAAGCACCAAGGATAAATGAACACTGAATAGGGTATATAGAAAACTTTGGTCCAACACAAATCCGAACAACGTAACCCCTACTCTGTTATCTTCCATGTATGTTACTACAATGCATATAAGATGGGTAAGAATTGGAAAATGTAAAAAAATATGTAAATGAAATTGAAAAATTAAAGGTTTTAGGGGTAAGAAAAATTTATTTTCATGCTTCCAAAAAAGGTAAATCACATTATTTTTTACTCCTACAATCCAAAAAATCTTCTGAAGTGAGTGAGGAAGGGATATTCTGAACCCCATGAGTTATTTGGTGGATGTATGGGATTCAAGAGAACCCATTGATGATATGTTGTGGATAATGTGAATGTGGTGTGGTGGAGATGATTTCTTAGAGGTGACTGGGGGGGATTCTTTTTCATATAGTAAATAGAGATATTTCACATAGTTTTCAACCTATTTGGAGTCACAACTTATTTTTTGGAAATTTAACTCTTCGGTTATAATGTTATCATGATTTGAAAGTCACTCTTTATAAAATATATTAGGTTCATGAATATAGCCATTAGACTTTACTTTAAAAATTAGAACGATTAAAGAGGTCCACACATTTTTAATCCCAGTAGTGAAATGATATAAATAATCATATAATAATATTACTCTAATGGGTAACCTAAAAATTCAGAAGAATACACCTTTAAATTCAAATACTAGAGACACATGGATTAGAATCAACTAAAAATGATGCTGGTAATATGTACACATGGTTTAAAAATTAATAATAATCATGTTGGTAATACATACACATGGTTCTAAAAAACTAATAATGGTGTTGGTAATACATAAATGACTTACTATAGGAGGATGGAATATACTGTACAACTGGTGAAAACAAAACACTAAAATAGATGAGAAGAAAGGTAGAAAAAAAGTTGATAAAATGATGGATTAGAAAACACTAGTCAATGAAAGAATAGAAAAACCTCCACTTGTGGATTTGTAACAATTTCATTAACAAATCTTTGATATTTTAATTCAATGAGAACTTTATTAAATTCATATATATCATAATTCCAACCATTTTTTCTAAGTAGAGGCCTCTTAATATGCATAAAATAAAATAGAAAAAGGGAGTATGAATCCACATATAAAAAAATAATACTAAAAATTTCTATCAAAACATTTATTATTATCTAGCATTATGGACTGAAAAAATAATAATAGGGGGAAAAAAATTTGGTAATACCTTAGACTATAATTGTGAAACACATTTATTCATAGTTATAAAAAATTGAAAACAAATTTAGAATTATAAAACATTTAGAAAATCTAACTATGCATAAAAGTTAGATTACAATGGTATCTATTTGTAGAATTATCCAGTAGGATTAAGGAAACCACATCTAAAGAATGTGTTTTGAACAATTAAAAAGTGAAATTGAACCAATAATAAATTATAGAGGTCTATTGGAATCAACGAAAAAACTATAATTTTTATGTGATGAACACACATTTAACCCTAGAATGAATCATATTTGAGATGAATAAGTGACACTGAAGGTGGGAAGATTGATAGAGAGCAACTAAACTTGGATTTTGTAATGACCCAAATCTAGAGCCACTCAACCGGTTCCCCATACCCAGTTCTCCACATGACCTCAAGTGTGTTTCCCCAAATGCTAGAGACTGCCGACTAGCAGCGAGGGCCTTGGTGAGTCATTGGGGAAACTATGCCCACATTTGGTAAAGTATACAAGGGAAAGGAAATAACAGTCAATAGAGGAAGTAGTAAACAACATACAATAATGGAAACTAAACAGAAGAAGAAATTAACATATAGTAATGATGATAATGATGCATCAAGTGCGAGTATCTAAGGAAATCAGAAAACACAACAACATGCTGAATACAACTGAGAACAAGTTCTAAAAGTAAACAACAACTCCAGCAGCATCGCAAGCCTAAGCTCGGTCCTATGATCTCTAGCTCCAACAAGCAATCATGTACCTGAAGTTGAAGGGCCACAATACCTATCCACACCTGCAACCATATAACCTTTTTGGTCCAAAAAGCAGGACCCAAACAGGGTGTGATACTAATCCTAGTAGGAAACCACCACAAGATCTGTGCCCTACTGTCAGCGAGCAATATAGAAAAATTAATGGACATAATTGCAGAAGAGAAAAATGAGTACAATAATGTAAAAAATCCTACAAATCTCCAGTTACATTCATTTATTAATTTAATTCAATCATTAAATTATCAACCAAGGAATCTAGAAAATAGCTCTGAATTCCCAAGCCATAGCAAGTAACAAAAAAAGTATCTCGACAGACTACCTAAACAACAAGTAGTACAAAACCAAAGCTTGTTCTTTTTCTTGGTGGAATCATCACAACCAACCAAACAATATTCACACTGAATCTATGGGTTGATCATACTGGCAGAACCCTCTAGTCAAGTAATCATACAAAGGAACATACTCTCTGGGAATCTCTCACTGTCAATTCCCCTGCGGCCTGGTAACGATTTCTATAGACTCTCTGAGGAAGAACTTACGTCTAATTCCACCTGTAGTTTTGATACGTAACTAAGGACACTTTGAGGAAGCACAAAGTACAATTCCCGTAGGTCCTGCGAATGATACTAATTTATAACAGACTCTCTAGGGAATCCCTTAATCATCAATTACCTCTTTAGTTTACCGCACCAGGTTCACACAGCCCTGAGCAGTCTAGTCATGCGTAATTGACCATCAGAAGCCCTAAGTAAGTTCAAAAACTACTTGGATAATATATAAAATGCATAAAAATCCTATAAAAAGTAGGCAATACATGCAATCAATTATATCAAGGTAGGTAATCAATGCAACAAGGTCTTCCTCATAGGCAACCTAAGCCAAACGGCAATAAACAACCAAAATAAGGGAAACAACCATGGGGTGACTCTCAAACATGCTAACAAGCAGTCATTATTCATCTAATATCCCCAAGAACACAAGCAATCTAAGGCATATAATAATAAAGGATCAAAACCCTAACCCGAGATAAGCGAACATGGGAATCCGACACTTTTTTCATAAAAACTCAAAGACATTCAACATAAGGCAAAAAAACACCTGCCTCGATCCTAGTAGATCGATATAATAGAACCTCGACCCATGAATTGGCCTAGAACGGAGTATATCTTCAAAAACGTCTAAAACGTTCAACCTCGGATAACCCTCATCAGAGAAAGAATCATGAAACGTGGCCAAAGAAGAACCAAGAACTCACCGGTGCGATTCTATTTCACCTAATGGTGTTCGATTCAGATAAACCGTGACAGATCGGTGGCTCGGAGAAGATCTGAGGCCATACCCTCATTCTCAGTTGAAGAAGATGGATAAGAAGACATTTTTGGGGTTTAGTCGCGACCCCAGCCCGTTTAACGAAAAAAATAAAGTACACGGCGTGTACTTCTGGAGTACACGGTGTGTACTAGGCTTTTCTGTACTCCACATTAAGTGGCCTCCAAGTCATCCCTACATGGTCATGTGTGTGGCCCTGACACGGGCAACACACGACCTTGAGAGGCATCAATGTACATGACATGTACTTATAAAGTACACGATGTGTACTTAAAAATTTCCAGATTCTCCTCTTTTTCCCAAAAATGACCAGAAAAGGAAAAACATACCTGAAAAAAAGGTCCATGTTCTTACAAATTTCCCCCCTTAAAGAAATTCATCCCCAAATTTCCCTAGCGTGGTGTAGAAGAAGAAACCCCGAACAACTCTAGGCACTGTGATTGCATATCGGCCTCCCTCTCCCAAGTCACGTCCTGTACACGGTCGTGCTGCCATAGCACCCGTACCAGAGGAACAGACCGGCCATGAAGTACCTTTTCACTATGATCAAAAATCCTGATAGGATGCTCCTAGAACGATGCACCCTGCTCTAGCTCAACCTCCTCAGGTTGAAAAACATGAGACGGGTCTGAGAAATAGCGTCGAAGATGAGAAACATGGAAGACATCATGCATAGCCTGGTACCTCTGAGGTAACTGTAACCTATAAGAAACCATCCCGACTCTCTCCAGAACCTCGAACGACCTGTCGTATCTCAGTGAAAGCTTACCCTGTCTCTTGATCTTCTTGTGTCCCAACCTCAGGGTAACATGTAGGAAAACCTGATCTCCGACCTTGAACTCCAAAGGTCATATCCTCTAATCAACATAAGATTTATGTCAAGACTGTGCAGTATCCATCCTCTTCTGATTCAACTCCACCTATTCTGTGGTCTCCTGAACAAGACGAGGTCCCAGCATAGCTGCCTCTCTTTCCTCCAGCCAGCACAAGGGTGATCGACACGGTCTACCATACAAAGCCTTGTAAGGTTCCATATGAATTGTTTATTGAAAACTATTATTTTAGGAAAACTCCACTAGTGGTATATGTATCTCCCAAGAACCTACAAAATCAAGTACGCATGCTCGTAGCATGTCCTCAAGCACCTGAATCGTGCGCTCTAATTGGCCATCTTTCTGGGGATGGTAAGCTATACTCAGAAGTACCTATGTATCCAAAGCCCTCTGTAGACCTTTCCAGAAATGCGACATGAAGCGGGCATCCCTATCTGAAATGATAGTACTCGGAACCCCATGCAAGCGTACAATCTCACAGATGTACAACCGTCCAAGCTCATCAACAGTGAAGGTCTCCTTAATCAGCAAGAAGTGAGCAACCTTCGTGATCCTGTCAATGAAAAACCATACCGCATCATTCCCTCAAGGTGATCTTGGTAACCCTGTCACGAATTCCATAGCGACATCATTCCACTTCCACTCGGGAATGGGTAGCTACTGTAAAAGCCATGTTGGTCACTAGTACTCCGCCTTCACCTGCTGATAGGTGGAACACCTCATGAAAAAACCAGCAACATCTCTCTTCATACGTGGCCAGCAATACTGGCGGTGTAGATCACGATACATCTTGGTGACGCCAGGATGAACTTCCCAAATTGAGGAATGAAAGTATCACATTATCTCATCATGTATATCTGCTAGCACCCATATGTGTCCCTGGAAACACAAGATCTAACCCTCTCCTACGATCCTTCTGAGAAGAGGGTCCTCTCCTAACACGCTTTCCCGTAGGACTAGGCCTTCAGAATATGATAGCTTCCTCATTAAAACTCAGTCAAGAAGGGTATAGGTAATAGCTACAGAAGAAAGAAAATCCTGACCCTGTCTGTCGTGCACCTCCAAATGCATTTCAGAGAACAGAGCCATAAGCTTCCACTTGCTACTGGCCTCCTGAACTGCCTGCATCTGTGTCCTCCCGATCTGTGCTTCTGCCATAGTGTTTCCTTTTCCAGGCGTATAAGTAATCTCGAAATTGAAAGATTGTAGGTACTCAACCCACCTCTGCTATCTCAGATTCAATTCACGTTGCGTGAAGAAATACCTGAGGCTCTTGTGGTTAGTATATACCAAAAAATGATCTCCCAGAGGATAATGTCTCCAACAGCACAAAGCATGAACAACTGCAGCCAATTCCAGGTCGTGCATAGGTTAGTTCCTCTAATGTGGCCTCAACTTCCAAGATCCATATGCAACAACACGATCCTCCTGCATAAGCACTGCTCCAAGCCTGATGCCAGATGCATCACAGAAAACTGTATAACTCTTGCCTGACTCTAGCAAAACTAGAATCAGTGCTGAAGTCAATCTCCCCTTTAGATCCTGAAAGGCTGAATCGAAGGATTTTGACCAAACATACTTCACCCCCTTCTTAGTCAAGCCCGTCAACGGCGCTGCTATGTGTGAGAAGTCCTGTATAAACCGCTTGTAGTAACCATCCACCCCTAAGAAACTTCGTAACTCGAAGGCATTCCTCAGTTGCTCCCAGGTAACTACTGCACTCACCTTCTCTGGGTCTATTGATACTCCTATCTCTGAGATGACATGGCCCAGAAAGTAAATATTGTCCATCCCAAAGTGGAACTTTGAGAGCTTAGTATATAACTAATGCTCCCTCAGTGTACTCAAAATGATCTCAAGATAGGTAGCATGGTCATGTCGAGTGTGAGAGTACACCAATAAATCGTCCACGAAAACCACCATGAATGAATCCAAGTAAGGATGGAAAACTCTGTTCATCAGCGGAATGAAAACTGATGGCGCATTCGTAAGATCGAACGACATAACCAAATACTCATACAAACCATACCTACTCCGGAAGGCTGTAAGAGGTATATCGGATGGTCTGACATGCAACTGATGATATTTAGATCTCATGTCAATCTTCGAGAACATTCTGGCTCCATGAAGTTTATCAAAGAGATCATCTATCCATGGAAATGGATATTGGTTCTTGACAGTCATATAGTTTAGCTTCCGATAATCCACACAAATCCTAAGGGTGTTGTCTACCTTCTTCACAAATAGGACAGGCGAACCCCAATACTGGGTCAGATAAAACCCTTTGCCTCCAGCTCCTCCAACTACTTCTTGAGCTCCTACAGCTCAGGTGTAGCCATCCTATAAGGAGGAATGGACACCGGTGCAGCTCCTGGCACAATCTCAATATAGAATTCTACCTTTCACTCCGGAGGAAAACCTGAAAACTCTTCTGGAAAGACATCTGGAAAGAGATCAACCACTGGAGGAAAATCTAACTGTGAAGTCCCCTGGTCATCCAGATATAAGTTAGCAATCTGAGCCGTAACACCACCCAACCCATGATGCTCTGGTCCATCTCTTCTCACCTGAAAATCCCATTGGCCCTTGTAAAGAAAAGATCTGCCCTATAGTGATGTGAAACCCACCCTACGAAGATAGAAATCGACAAAGGCCAATAAGGGAACCAACCAGTCCATCCCGAGAATGACATCATATCCTGTCATCTCCAAAACATAGAGACTCCATGAAAAACGACACCCACCAACCTCAAGGGGGCAGTCTAAGCACTGACATACGTTGGTAGTTCTAATTCCCAAGAGAGTGTCTAGCGTCATCATATCCTCAGAAGTATAAATAGTAAGTCTAAGGCTTTCCACAGTGTACACAGAAATAAAGCTATGAGAAGCTCCTGTATCGAAAAGTGCAGAGGATAAAACTGAGGCTACTAAAATCGTACATCAAACTATAGAAGGTCTAGGATCCTACTCTTAATGAATATGCTCTACCGCAAAAGTTTGGCCTGCACCGCGGCCCTGTGTAGCAGCCTAAGATCCCTAAGATCACCCTCCCTGATCCTGACCATTGTGTCCATGGACTCTACCCTACCCTGAATGACCTGAAGAACTCCAGCCTCCAGTCCGCTGCGGAACTGGTAATTTTTCTCCTGTACGCGGAGTCAAAACTGATCCTCCTTCACCAGTTGCTGGAAGGAGAACCTTGCAGAAACGCTGCAGATGACCCATATTGCCGCAAGATCAGCACTCCACTGGATCTCTCGGGCACTGAGTCATCTTATGACCACTTCTTCCACACTGATAGCACACCACTTGGTTGCTAGATGGAAGATCCTATCTACCATAAGGAATACCTCGCTTCCTCGAGTCACCTCATGTAGACTCTCGGTGGCACTTCCTGCTGTCTATCTAAAACAAATCAGCCCTGGATGCTAAAATGTCCTGGTCCACAGCTCTAGTATCCCTTAGATTTCTCTTTGTGATAAGCGCCTGGTTGACTATCAGAGTAATAAAAGTCAACTGAAAGACATTCACCTATGATATGATGTCCGGTCTGAGGCCTTCATCAAACTTCCTCGCTAAAAACAGCTCGTCATTCCCCAGAACAGGAGTGAAACGCTGTAACTCTATAAAGCGAGAGGAATACTCCATAACTATAAGAGTACCCTTCTGCAGGTTCATGAACTCTCTAGCTCTGTCATCCCTCCGCATCACTGGGTAGAAGTAGTCATAGAACATACGCTGGAACTCGTCCCAAGCCATAGCTTGTTGGCACCCTGCCTCTGAAACCACATCCCACCATCTCTTGGTGGAATCTCACAGCATATAAGTTTCGAGATTCACTATCCTCTCAGGGCATCTCCAGGTGCTCGAAGATGGATATCATGGCTTCTATCCATGACTCTGAAGCCTACGGTCCTCCATCCCCAGTGAATGTGGGAGGATGCTGCTGCTGAAAAACCCGTGTCAACTCTGCCATAGACGGGGCAGGATGATGATCTCCCATGGAAGGTCTGCCTGAATTTCATGAAACCCTCTCTGAACTGAGTGTCGACACTAGTGTCTAGAATCAATGTAGGATCCATGTATGGAACGATATATGGAACTACTGGTAGTCCCTGATCTGCCGTATCAGGCATACATTCACTGCCTGGTTCCTGACGTGCAACGGGAGGACATCTTGGTGGCATGAGTCTGCAAGGTCACAAGAACACCTTCATTAAAGATGAACACAGTTGAAAATTAAGAGAGTAAAATGGAACAAGATAGAAAAAAAACTCTAAAAATTTGGGAAAAACATGACTACATGACTTGTAGTACCACTACACAGCATGTTTCCTGAAATTTTACCCTGGGCGTGTACCTTGGCCATACATGGATGTGTAAACCAGCCGACTACATGGCGTGTTCTCAAACTACACGGTGTGTACTAGACCTTTTTATTCCTTCCCGGTTACTCCTACACGGCTAGGAACATGGACTGTCCCAGCAGGAATCTACACGGCGTGTTTTTTCACTACACGACGTGTCCTTAATCTTTTTCCCCTGTCTGTGTCATCAGTCACACGGACTGGTACATGTACCACTACTACACGGAATGTCAACATGGTACACAACATGTTTCCCTGCAGATTTTCCAACCCATGTATTCAGCTACACGGCTAGGTCACACAACTCCACTAAGGCAAAACTACAGGACGTGTTCAAAAGAGACACGACATATACTAGACATGCCTTACCCGGCCCGTGTTGTTCGTGACATGGCAGGATACCCAAGTCATACTACACAGTGTGTAAACTAGTACATGGCATGTTCCTACAAGAACTTTCACAACCCCATGTCCCTGCCCACACAGTCAGCGACACGGCTAAAAACTACACGATATGTATTCATAAATTACACGCCATGTATTATGGGTTTTTTCGGATAGTAGCCTCAGATCTGCAATGGAGCCTAGAAAACACAGAAAAAAAAAGTGTTAAGGTGCCAAATTCTGATCCGTGGGGGCCCATACTCCCCACGAATCAAAGCTTGGCATCATAACAATGCATATAACAAGTAAATGGTATAAAAAACTCACGATTCACCAAATTCCGATCCCTAAGGTCCCATAACACCTCTAAGACCAAATTTTGTCATCCATGATAAAGAAACTCTAAACAAACGATACCCTATCAACATAACAGTTATTCTATCACAACAGATATCAAAAACACATGCATAGTCTATCACAAATTCTATCACAACAGCATGAAATTTCTAATACCATCTAGATGGCATGGAAAAATGCATGACATGTGATTTTATAACAAGTGACTATATGATGCATGAGATGGAATAACCTCATCTCATTGGGTTGCAACAAAATAGAACCACAATCACATAAACAGTAACAACACAAAACAAGTGCACCACCCAACGGTGAAATCAACTAAACTGTAACATTTTCAAAACTCAAAAATTGAAATATTCAAGGTAACCTATATTTTTCCCTATACACGGGTTCTAGAACTCCCGGGCACAACTATTTACCATTTAACTATTCATACCTAACCCTGTCTAATGTTGAAAAATAGTAAGTCAATAGAAAAGAAAAGAAAAGATCCTCCTCTAATACCACTTTGTAACGACCAAAATATGGAGCCACTCAATTGGTGCCCTGTACCCAGTTCTCTACATGAGCTCAAGTGCATTTCCCCAAACGTCAGAGGCTACTGACTAGCAGCGAGGGCCTTGGTGAGTCATTGGGGAAACTATGCCCTCATTTGGTAAAGTATACAAGGGAAAGGGAATAACAGTCTATATCGGAAGCAGTAAACATGATACAATAACTGAAACTAAATAGCGGAAGAAATGAACTTATAATAATGATGATAATGATGCAGCAGATATGAGTATCTAAGGAAAGCAGCAAACACAACAACGTGCTGAAATACAACTGAGAACAAGTGCTAAAAGTAAACAACAACTCCAGCATCATCGCAAGCCTAAGCTCGGTTTTATTCTCTCCAGCTCCAACCCGAAATCATGTACCTGAAGTAGAAGGGCCACAATCCCTATCCACACCTGCAACCATATAACCTGTTTGGGCCAAAAAGTAGGACCCAAACAGGGTGTGAGACTAATCCCAGTAGGCAACCACCACAAGATCTGTGCCCTACTGTCAGCGAGCAATATATGAAAAGTAATGGAAATAATTACATCAGAGAAACAATATTACACTAAAGTAAACAATCCTACAGATATATAGTTACATTCATTTATTAATTTAATTCAATCATTAAATTATCAGCCAAGTAATCTTGAAAACATCTCTAAATTCCCAAGGCATAGCAAGTAACACAACATGTATCTCAACTGAATACCTAAACAACAAGAAGTACAAAACCCAATCTTTTTCTTTGGATTGGTGGACTCATCACAACCAACCAAAAAATATTCACACTGACTCTCTGGGTGGATCATACTATCAGACCCCTCTAGTCAAGTAATCATACAAAGGCACAAACACTCTGGGAAGCTCTCATCGTCAATTCCCCTGCGGTTTGGTAATGATAGCTATAGACTCTCTGAGGAAGCACTTACGTCTAATTACCCCTTTAGTCTCGATACGTAACTAAGTACACTCTGAGGAAGCACAAAGTACAATTCCCGTAGGTCATACCAATGATACTAATTTATAATAGACTCTCTAGTGAAGCTCTTAATCATCAATTCCCTCTTTAGTCTACCACACCAGGTTCACACAACCCTAAGCAGTCTAGTCATGCATAATCGACTGTCAACATCCCTAAGTAAGTTCAACAACTACTTGGATAATAGATACAATGCATCAAAAGCATATAAACAGTAGGAAATACATGAAATCAATTATATCAAGGAAGGCACTCAATTCAACAAGGTCTGCCTCACAGGCAACCTAATCCAAACGGCGATAAACAACCAAAACAAGGGAAACACCCATGGGGTGACCCTCAAACATGCTAACAAGAAGTAATTATTCATATAATATCCTCAAGAACACAAGAAATATAAGGAAGATAATAACACATGATCAAAAACCTAACTCGAGATACCTGAACATGGGAATCCGGAACTTTTTGCACAAAAACTCAAAGACATTCAACGTAAGGAAACAAACCACCTACCTCAATCCAAGTAGATCGATATACTTGAACCTCGTCCCATGAATCGACCTAGAATGGAGTAGATTTTCAAAAAAAATTTAAAACTTTCAACCTCAGACAACTTTCATAAGAGAAAGAATCCTGAAACATGGCTAAAGAAGAACCAAGAACTCACCGCTGCGATTCTATCACACCCGACGGTGTTCGATTCGGATAACCGGGGACAGATCGGCAGCTCGGAGAAGATCCATGACTGTACCCTCAATCTCGGTCGACGAAGCTAGAGAAGAAGAAGTTTTTGGGGTTTAGACGCGACCCTGGTCCGTTTAACAAAAAAAATAAAGTACACAACGTGTACTTTTAGAGTACACAGTGTGTACTAGGCTTTTCCATACTCCGCATTAAGCGGTCTCCACATCACCCCTACATGGCCATGTGTGTGGCCATGACACGGCCTCAAGTGGCATAAAAGTACATGGTGTGTACTTATAAAGTAAACGACGTGTACTTAGAAAATTTTCAGATTCTCCTCTTTTTCCAAAAAACAACCAGAAAAGGAAAAACATACCTGAAAAGAAGGTCCGGGTTCTTATATATTTATCTGGTGGCTGATCGGGGGATGACACATTATTGAATCTATGGGTTGGGAAGATGTGATTTGAGGGATATATCTGGAGGGATGCATGTGCGAGGGTGGAGAGGGAGCCAGAGGCGGAGTTGGGGAGGGTAATTGGGGAGGGATATGAAGTTGGAGCTGGAGCCGAAGGTGGAAAGGGGTGTTTGAGGGGGAGATGATGGGTTTAGAGAGGGAGAGGATGAGAAACAATGATGATGACAGAGGTGGTGGGGTTAGGGTTTGTGTGAGGGGACAAGGGCCCATATAGAAAGCTAGAGTTAGAGTCGAATAGGGGTATCAAAGAGGGAGAGGAAGAGTACAATGAGGGAGAGGATAGGTAGTGGCGGAAACATAGGCGGTGGTGGTAGGATTTAGATGGGGTTGGGAGGACTCTGATGGGGAAGGGTGTTCATGAGGGGGAGGGGGTGGAAAATGATAGGTAGACTTTTTTTATTAGGGGCAGTGACCAACTTAGTCGGTCAACCTTTTCAAGGGGAATAACTTACTCGTTTTCTAGTAGTGAGGGCCTACACCCTGTATGATAGGGGATTTTTTCCCAACACCATCAATGATATAGGGAACCCACACCCTAGTACAACTGGGAAGTTTCGACCTTGAAAGTACTACTCCCTAGGTAGAGGACCCACTCCCACTATAGGGGAGTTACATATCTACCAATTATAGTGGTAAGGGAAACCTACACCCTGATATGTTGGGGGAGTTCTAATCTCATCATCTCTCTAAAAAATCCACACCAATCTCCCGCATCAGTCAAACACCGATAATAGAAGTTCCACTCTCATCACACCTCACAACTCCTGGTATCTCCACCCTGATATGTCAAGCAAGCACTGCTCTACCATCATAAAGAGTCTAAGGGACCCACATACTAAGATCATAGATTAGGGTACTAACCCCAACTTCAAACTAGTGATCAACACTAATCACTACCCAAGGTCTAGCACAACTATTATAATGTCATGATCGAATCATGAAACATTTCATCTCTTAGTCCACTATATAGGAAACCATCAAGTTATACATAGAAAACTGACCAGGATTGGCTACCCACAAGCCTAAATCCAAGTCTCGATGAAGGAGATACAATGGGTGGAAGAATATCTAAAAAGGAGTATATAATGTGTACAGAGGTCCACATGACATGTGACCTTTCATGAATGCTTGTATGTGTCCTCTGATACACAAATTGGTTGGATATCTGAGAATATATAGTGTGTAGATACAGTAGACAATGTTTCATGCCTCACTTGGGCCTCCAACCGTGTTCTTTCCCCACACAACTCGACTAGCCGTGTCTCCCACATGATGTGTACCCCTGGTACACAACGTATCCCAATGAATCGACAACTTGGATGTGTATCTTTCCCATTTCCATTTCCACCACCCTATGCCCTTGTACTTTGGTTGTGTACTTTCACATGACCATGTACCATCACAGGGCTTCCCTGACCATGTACTTTGGCCACATGACCAGGGGTCACTACATGGCGTGTAACCCCGGTACATGGTGTGTATCCCCAGAAAGCTATATTCCCAAAATTGGAAGAACACACGACATTTTCTACTAAACTACACGCTGTGTAATTGGGAATTCCAATGGGAATTTCCCTACAATATTCCTGAATCACCCTGGTTCCCCTTGAAACATATAGATCGACCCTACAGGGATCTCTAGTAGTCATATAAGGGCTCTAAAACCTTAAAACAATTCATAAAAATGGGTACAGGACTTAAAAATAAAATGTTCCAACCTCATAGAGAAATTCCGAAGCTTTGGGGTCAAATCCATGCTCCGAAGACGCTGCACCGCAATCTGAGAGTGATCGTATTTAAGATTGGAGAAAGAAAATGCCTCCTATCCTTGGATTTTCCGCAGTTCCATCCACCGCTCCAAATGGAGGTAGATAGGTTATCTTTTATTATTTCATGAACACCAAAGGGGGGATAGTGAGTAGGGTTAATTGAATTAATTTTTTTTAAATCAATTAATATATCTTTTAACACCCTGCCAACTCACCTTCGACCCAGCACCCAACGCTGATAAATTTTATGTCATGCCTAGGGTAAACATGACATTATAAACTCAAACAAGACCTCATATTTCAAATTTAAGAATCTGTATGGGATTTATTCCCCATTTACTATGAAACTACACCCACATGATATAATATATTTAATATTTTTATTATCACTACAATGAGACTCTCCGGCCCCTAGAATCCCGAGGTGACTCAGCTCCCGGCTTCAAAAATATTCATATAAATAATACAAAGTTTTATAGGTGAAAAAAGTCACTAAATTATACCCACCTTAAAGATTTTCATCCCCAAAAAGATAAAGGATGAGAAGAAGGATATAAAATAAGATCTCCACTGGGACTCTCACACCATAGATTTCACCAAGAGGTTATCGTGTTACTTATAAGCACGTACATAGAGGAACCAAAAAGGCCAAACAACACACACACATCTAGATATAACTAGGTCAATATCGTGAAACAATGTGGAACATGTATCCTTATCCATGAAAGGTGGAAAACACTAAGAACTACGATCCATCTGCAGTCATAGTTTCTAGCAGTACAACACCTCACTAACTTGACGTAGATACTAAAGATACTCAACAGTTCTCATCCACCCCTGGGTGAATTGTATCAACGCATCCTCAAGAGTATCACATAAAAATATGACACTGAGAACTTGAATGTACCAATTAACAGCAAAAGGCTTCCCAAGTGTAAACAATACGTCTTACTAGGCCCTCTATCTATGAATATCCAACCACCACACCCACTAGTGGTAAACCATCTCAGCATGGACAGTAGGAAAATAGTCCACACTGAGGGAACATCATAGGGTCTAACTCCACCTCTATAAAATGGTTATATGCAATGATCCCCCTCCACTAGGGTCTTCAAGGATACAAGTTGAGAAAAAAGGCACCACTTGTAATTCTAAGTCTTGCTCTATAGTCCATCGCACAACCATGCCCTGAACACATAAGTTAAAGGAACTTGTCCAACACACTTCAAAACTATATGCTTTAGGTAGAACTGAATCACCCACACGATTTTGCTCACATCACATGAATTCATCTTGGGGGGGAGGCACCCCTATTCATCATGAGTCCAAATCTATTGTTATTGTAAGGAACAATAGGGGAATATATACCCTGAGAGGGGGGGTGAATCAGGGTATGGATATTCTTTTTCAAATTTCTTCCTACCCCACTGGATCTTGACCTCTTCGTTACAAGGGTCACTTTGTTTGCACTTGTGTGGTTATTATGATCACTTAATTTCTTCTTTGCCTGATGATGATACTTCAAATGCAATGCAGGGAAGTAAGCAGGCAGGCACAAAGATTTTTACTTGGTTCACCCTCACTGGGCTACATCCAAGGAGCATACGCCGACAAGTTGTCGTGCGTACCAATTCCACTAAACTTCACTAACTATGGATTACAATGTTTGGGCTAGATCACTTCTATGCCCATGCTCACTGCCTTTAAAAAGTTTAGGGTCAGCTCACTTCTTTCCCAATGGTCACTCCCTGTTTCTCTCTCTATGGCTCACTGCCAGTGGAGAGGATCACCTTTTTCCTCTTCCTAAGCTCACTGCTCTATGAAGGGATTCACTCATAGTTTATAGACCTGTAGATCTCTTCATTTGCATGAAGTAATGCATCCTTAACTGTAGATAGATGCTCTTTTAAAGTCCAACTTTCATCCACTAATGAATATCACTTTGCCTCTAAACACTAGGAAATTCCTTTTGGAAACACCTTCGCAAAGCACCCTACTTCGCGAAGCTCCCAATTTCGCGAAGCTCAAACAAGCCCTCGCGAAGCTCCTGCCTTTTCGCGAAGCTCTCTTGAGAAGCACTCTTGCAAAGCACTCTCGTGATGCTCAAGCCGTCGCAAAGCAACGACCCTCGCAAAGCTTAGTCCGTCGCGGAGCTCCTGACTCTCCGCGAAGCTCACCGAGCCAACGCGGGGCACACGCCTTTCGCGGAGCTAGAATAGCCGTCGCGGAGCTTCCCTTTTGCGAAGCACACTGCCTTCGCGAACCACCTCTGCGAACCGAGAGCAATGGATTTTCTCTTAAAATTCTCTCTACTTTGCTCGAAGGGGTCGGCCTCTATTTATAGGTGATTCCACTGACCCTCGTCCCTTCCACACGAAGTCAACACCACGTCATCTCAAATCGCGAAGCTCCAAAGATTCTGCCGGAATTCTGTCCAAATCGCGAAGCACCACGGAAATTTTCCGTTCTCAAAGCTTGACGTAGTCGTGAAGAATCACCATCAACATACCTTCGCGACTTCGCCGTGAAGCTCCCTCGCGAAGCCCAACATTTTTTCGCGCCTTCTCCGCGAATCTCCCTCGCAAAGCCCTTCACCGCCGCGATGCGCTTCAGCCTATGCCGTTCGCAAAGCTTGACGTAATCGCGAAGCATCACCGCCTCCATTCTTCTGGTCTTCGCGATTTCCAAACCATGCATCATATCTTCACAAAATTCATGCCTTTTCCATATGAAATTATGATCTTCATGGAAATCCTATTTTCGCGATGCTCACCAAACTCCAAATTTTGGACCCCAAAAATTTGGCAAACACTGGGAAACGCTGCCCCCTTGTACTGCTCTTTTGTACCGCCTCCAGATCGTCCTTTCCTTTGTCATAGTTATTTTTCAACATGGAATGTCAAAAACTTCTCAGGAACTCAATAATTCTCCATGGAAACCTGCTTTGTCAACAAACACAATCAACCCAAAAATACTGCAATGTTACCTTGAGGGATTTTTGCCCAACAATCTCCCCCTTTGGGTTTGTTGACAACTCTTCACAACTCTGCTCAGAATGATTTTCTGCACTTTGATACCTCACTGAGACTTCTTCCAGTCGCTACCACCATTCGCCTCTTACGATTCTGATAGTGTTCAAGGATTCACTTAACACGTACTCTAAGCCCACATGAGCAATGCTCGGCATGAGAAACAAGAGTAGTATGAAAAGTTCATCAATGAATCACTTCATGTCAGACCCCAATTGTCGATTCCAACCTGATACCAATTCTTAAATTGATACCAATTTTTGAACCACACTGATACCAATTGATGATAGATGGACACCTTTTCACACCATTCCAACACCACTGTTCTGCTTTTATCACGATCCTCAGTTGTCGTGATATCTATGCTTTGATCGATCACTTCTAGCATCGTCATATTTAATACTCTCCCCATTTCTCATTGCTCCCCCTATCTGGATGCTCCACTGGTCAGCTTCTCCCCATATCATTCATGATTTGTAAAATCTCCACACTATCTCCCCCTTTAACAATCACTATTTTCTCCCCCTTTGTCAACGAACCCAAATGACACTCCTTTGTAGTCTATAACATAGTAGAGAACACATATTAGCAAAATAGGGTAAAACACAGCATACCTCGGGGAGGGGGGGGGGGTTCCACATCCACACTCTTTTAAGTGCGGGGAGTCGACTGAACTCCCAAATCCAGTCGATGGCTTCCAAAAACTTCCTTGGGTAATGCCTTTGTCAGAATTTATGCAACCTGTAGTTATGTTGGCACGTACTACAAATTCACAATTCCCTGCTCAACCTTCTCCTTGATGAAATGATACCTGATCTCAATGTTCATTGTCCTCGAGTGATGTACGGGATTTTTACTGAGATTTATAGCACTTGAGTTATCACACTGGATTCCGATTGGAGACTTCACTTCAACTCCCCTATCTTCAAGCTGCTGCTTCATCCAAAATAACTGTGTGCATGCTTGAGTGGCCGCAATATACTCATCTTCTACGGTGCTCAATGAAATGCAATCTTACTTCTTGATAATCCAAGAAATACACAATCCACCATGATTAAATGCACCACCTAACGTTGATTTTCTATCATCTGCTGAACCGACCCAGTCTGCATCAGTATAGCCCAATAACTCTGCCTGAGATTTATCAGTATATGTCAAGACAAATTCCACTGTGCCCTTGATATACCGAAGCATTATTTTCACTGTGAGCATGTGATTTTCCTTGGGATTACTCTGATATCTCGCTGCTTGGCATGTGGCGAATACAATTTCAGTACCATGCTCTTGGTTCTTGTTTCGGCCTAATGGCTAGGCATAATCTGATTGTCTCCTGCCTTGCAATCGGTGAAAATGTCTCATCACCATCTATTCCCTCTATCTGGGAGTTTCCTTTGCACATCATCCGTGCTTTGTTCCGAATCACTGTTCCATATTCAGTCATCTTGTCTAAAAATACCCATTTAGTCCTGATGACATTTTTATCTGCTGGCCTCGAAACAATCTCCCACATCTGGTTCTTCGCAATCTGATCAAGCATTTTATTCATAGCATGAACCCAGTTTTCAACGTCAGCTGCATCAGCAAAGCATTTTATCTCTACTTGAGGTAGGAAAGATGTCTGCTATAGTGACTTCATTATTCCTGTTTGAACAGGATCTTCCTGATCACCAATGATATTCTGTCTATCAATTTCAGCTCATCTCTTTGGCTTCCTTGTAGGCACAAACTAGACACTTTCATGTTCATCATCTGTGTCTTCTTCTGAATCAGCATAAGCCACTTCTACTCTCCCTATGTTGCTTTCTTCCTCAACACTTTCATCAGGAAGTTGTTCACTGACTCATTTTTCAGTGGCTTCATTTCTTTCAGCTACGTTTCATATATTTTTGTTGAGACACCTTTGATTTTCGCTTGCAGCTTCTTGGTATCCTGAAAACAGTCAGCCGATACCATATTGTTAGAGAAAATAGATAAGCATGAAATTCATTGTTATTGCTGCTTCTCGCTGCTTCTCCCTGTGCTTATTTCTTCCCCCAATAGGCAACACCTGAGCTGAGTCATCCAATTATTGCATTGATGGCTCTTGCATCTGATTTTGTTATTAAATGCTCCCCCTGTGTTATGAAAATCTTCCCATAGTTAGGCCCATCATTCATCTGTTTAGAACCATAACTAGTCTTTTCCTCCTGCATCATTTTTTACCATATTCCACTCATATTTGAGCCATTAACAAAATCTCTTAGCCTACTGAGTTGAAACTCGGTGTAGGAAATAAGAGATAAAGCTAATAACATAATCACTTCTAATTGTTCTCAGTTTCTCCCTTTCATTTTCAATTCTTCTACTAGATTTGAATCAATTTAAACTCTGGAGCATATCACTTCTCCACTTCGCATCCTTAGATGCCACTACCCCTTAGATCGTATCTCCCTAGAACCTGAAACACATGAATCATCAGTTAATAGAATTTTTATACATAGGGAGAGGGGGGTAATTCTTCTGGACTCCTCAAGATGAGGATTTTGGTTGATCCTGATGGGTCAAACCTTTTATTCTTTTATGTAGAGCATCACACTCCTTCCTGGCTTCTTCTAGCTGCCTAGCCAACTTCAACTGCTTTGGCCATATGACTAAGAATTATTTACCCATATGCTGAGCCTTTTTCTGATATGTAGATTCTACAGGCTTGGCCTTGCTCACCATTTGGGGTTTAAACCCACTAGTACACATTTCCTTCTTTGATTTTCCACCAAAATTCCATTTTCCTTGATTATTTCTTTGAGTAGGAATCTCTTTTCTTTCCATCTTCCCTTGCTTCTTCCACCATTGCAAGGATCTTGCACCTTCCTCCACTTTTCTCTGTGAAACATGACATGCAAATTTTTCAATACGTTCTTTGTTCATATTTCTTTTATCAGATGTATGAGTCACCACCCTATTTTGCATTGGTGGTGGGTCCTCCACTGAACGTCCATTCTTCTTACTCTCAGCTGTTGCGTTTCCTCCCTTTTTCTTCCAGATTTGATCATGTTCTTTCTTAGGGGCGGTTGTGAGTGTGACAGATGAGGTGACTGATACACCTTTCGTTCAGCTCTATATGATTCTCCTGAGGCTCTAAGCCTATTCTCAAACTTACCACATTGTCTCCCAGTGTAGAATTTCTCATTATGCATCACTGGGGATGAGAATCTCCTTTCGAGTCCCTTTCCATTTATTGCTTTCTTCTTGCTACAATGTCTTTCCAAATGCCCATAATTAGAACATATAAAACAATTTCCATCAAAGGCATACCTCATTTCATCATCTCTTAGCCAATATGTTGATGCTGCTTGAGTTCTTCCTCTGACATTGAGCTCTTGAGCTTCCTGACACATATTCATGGTGTGTCCCATTATTCCACAGTAATAGCATCTTATGAATTCTTTCCTCTGAGATACTCTTCTCTCTGATTTCTCATGATGCTTCTTCTTATCATTAAGTTTATCAAAGTTTATATTTTCACAGCCTGAAATGTATTCCAGAGCATCTGGACAGAAGCTTGATGTGTGGCCATGAATCCCGCAGAAATAGCATATGCTATCATTTCTTCCTGTAAAAGCCCTTTTAGGTCTATCTCCAGCACCTGCATGGTCTTCCATATCTCTAGATATTTTCACCGCACTTTTCCTATCATGCATAGGAGTGAGATCATCATATCCAATTCCAGATTTTCTCAACATGGATGGCCTTTGGGATGATACAATCCTTTCATGCTTCTCTTATGATGTAGCATATTTGGCTTTCATTTGATCATCACCTGCCGATGGATAATCAAATAATAAGTGCAGTGCATCCTTCAACTTGGGCTTATCTTTGGATTTAGACTTCTCCATTTCCTTCTTGACTGATTCTATCTCTTCTTCCAACTTTTTAATCTTCATGTCCCTTGATTCAAGTTGGACATCATGTTCTCCCTTGAGAATCTTCCCTCTACACATCTCATCTTCCAATTTACGTGTTAGCTTATCCACCATGTCACTCTGCTTCTTTACTGTCAATTTTTCTTGAGAAACAGAATCAGAACAACATGCATTCTCTTGTTGTAGAATTTTATTCTTCTGAAGTAGTTCGGATAGCTCTATAGTTAGATCTGCATTTTTAGATTTCAAATTCTGAATCTCATATGAGTTCAGATTCTTCTCCTTGTCACTAGCTTTTCATTTTTCCACCTTTTCAGATCTCCTTCTCAATTCTTCATCTTGAGAATCATTTTTCTCCCTCATATCAGTAGCTACATCAATAAGCCTTTCATTCAATCCTCTTAGCTTGTTGATCTCAGTTCTCAGTGCTTTGATCAGAATATCTTTAGATTTAACTTCTTTGGTGTTTCCAACGTCACTTGGAATATCAGGTTCTTCGATGAACTTGACTTGATCTTTCACTTTTCTATTCAAGCCATCGATCTCCCTTTTTTGTTCTCCAATCTTAATCTTATACTCACCAAATATTTCTGAGTTCTCTGGTGCTAATAAATTGAGTTCCTCAATTTTATCCATCAACTCAAACTTCTCTTCTTCCTGCTGCTGCATATAGAGTTTGGAATCGTAGCTTTCTTGGTTTTGGCTCTCCAAACATCTATCTCTTCAAGAGTAGCCTCTAACTCAGCTCGCATATCAATTCTTCCTTCAATTTCTTCTTCTGTTTTAGTATCACTCTGATGCTCATGTACTTCACTCATTCCAACATCATGATTGAGTGAATCAATATTTTCCCTATCAGATTCATCAAGACCTTCCTTCAGTAAGTTGTTTGATTCTTTTAATTGAATCACACTTTTTCCATACATACTTCCACACTGAGGAATACCAACTGACTTCTGCTTCTTCTTGGATGTTTTTCCCTTTCCCATGGCTCACCGAGATAAGAGCAGACTGATTCTTTAAACACACAGATCGACTACACCAAGTTGGAGCAAACAAATCTGATAAAATCAACCTTCCCTTTGATACCAATTGTTATTGTTAGGACCAATAGGGGCCTATATACCCTGAGAGGGGGGGTGAAGCAGGGTATGGATATTCTTTTTCAAATTTCTTCCTACCCCATGGGATCTTGACCTCTTCGTTACAAGGGTCACTTTGTTTGCACTTGTGTGGTTATTATGATCACTTATTTTCTTCTTTTCCTGATGATGATGCTTCAAATGCAATGCAGGGAAATAAGCAGGCAGACACAAAGATTTTTACTTGGTTCACCCTCACTGGGATACGTCCAAGGAGCATACGCCGACAAGTTGTCATGCGTACAAATTCCACTAAACTTCACTAGCTATGGATTACAATGTTCGGGCTAGATCACTTCTATGCCCAGGCTCACTGCCTTTACAAAGTTTAGGGTTAGCTCACTGCTTTCCCAAGGGTCACTCCCTGTCTCTCTCTCTCTGGCTCACTGACGGTGGAGAGGATCACCTTTTTCTTCTTCCTAAGCTCACTGCTCTGTGAAGGGATTCACTCAGAGTTTATAGACCTGTAGATCTCTTCATTTTCATGAAGTAATGCATCCTTAACTGTATATAGATGCTCTGTTAAAGTACAACTTTCATCCACGGATGAATATCACTTTGCCTCTGAAAACTAGGAAATTCCTTTTGGAAACACCTTCGCAAAGCACCCTACTTCGCGAAGCTCCCAATTTCGCGAAGCTCAAACAAGCCCTCGCGAAGCTCCTGCCTTTTCGCGAATCTCTCTCGCGAAGCACTCTCGCGATGCCCAAGCCGTCGCAAAGCAACGACCCTCACGAAGCTTAGTCTGTCGCGGAGCTCCTGCCTCTCCGTGAAGCTCACCGAGCCAACGCAGGGCACACGCCTTTCGCGGAGCTAGAATAGCCACCGCGAAGCTCCCCTTTCGTGAAGCACACTTCCTTCGCGAACCACCTCTGCGAACCGAGAGCAATGGATTTTCTCTGAAAATTCTCTCTACTTCGCTCGAAGGGGTTGGCCTCTATTTATAGGTGATTCCACCGACCCTCGTCTCTTCCACGCGAAGTCAACGCCACATCATCTCAAATCGCGAAGCTCCAAAGATTCCGCCGGAATTCTGTCCAAATCGCGAAGCACCACGACAATTTTCCATTCGCGAAGCTTGACGTAGTCGCGAAGAATCACCGTCAACATACCTTCGCGACTTCTCCACAAAGATCCCTCATGAAGCCCAATATTCCTTCACGCCTTCGCCGCGAAGCTCCCTCGAAAATCCCTTCACCGCCGCGATGCGCTTCAGCCTCTGCCGTTCGCGAAGCTTGACGTAATCGCGAAGCATCACCACCTCCATTCTTCTGGTCTTCACAATTTCCAAACCATGCTTCCTATCTTCGCGAAATTCATGCCTTTTCCATATGAAATTATGATCTTCATGGAAATCCTATTTTCGCGATGCTCACCAAACTCCAAATTTTGGACCCCAAAAATTTGGCAAACACTGGGAAACGACGCCACCTTGTACTGCTCTTTTGTACCGCCTCCAGATCGTCCTTTCCTTTGTCATAGTTCTTTGTCAACATGGAATGTCAACAACTTCTCGGGAACTCGACAATTATCCATGGAAACCTGCTTTGTCAAAAAACACAATCAACCCAAAAATACTGCAATGTTACCTTGAGGTATTTTTGCCCAACAGCTATGTTAAACAACAACACCACACAGGGTCCTATCGACGCCCCACATTACCTTTGACAAATCTCAAGTAAGAAGTGGAAAGAAAAGAGTACCTCACAACATTTTCTAACAATACTAATGTAGAAAATAGTAAGGACACAAATTTTACCTCTATTCATCCATGGATCCTATGGTTTAAAGGCATATGTGGCCTATAGCTATCCCCAACCCCATCCTCTAGCTTCCTAAGTATGGTGCATGCCACGTGGGGGTGGTGGTGGAAACACCTCAAACCATCAGACACCTCCTTATCCCATCCCCACTCATATACCATGTCTACCATCATGCGTAACTCCCTGCTCCAAATGCTACCTCTATCAGGGTTGTTAATTGACCAACTCCCTCTCAGCATCTCGATGGGTGGGTCAATATCGAGAAAGATGTACTTGACCATTGAAAGTATATTACCACCTCTCCTACGGCTGACCAGATCCATGATGCAACTTCTATACATTAGTTTCATGTGTTTGGGTTTAGGAATGGATATTACTCCTATGACATGATCCTATCAACTATATTCTAAAAACTACTGCAGAAATCTTAGCTTCAAAAGCACCACTAATGGTGCCATCCACTCGAGCCTCTTCCAGGAAGCTCTCTACCACCATAGTTCTCTCTCGTACACCTACATTTTAGGGAAGACACATGGAGACCACACCTACTCATACATATCTTCAGAGGACCTGATCAAAGGTACATGATCTAAAAAATAGATCTCAAACCATATCAAGGGAGTATCGTGATTTTTTTTAAACCTCTATGGTTACTCTGTCATAGACATGTTAACCTGGAAAAGCTTCAAGAGCTCTTGGATAAGCACCTATCTCATCATGGATTGATAAAACTATTACTTGAAGATCCACTAAAACTCTACCCAAGTGAGCGTCACATTCTCATGGGTCTCCATCACCAAACTCTACCATTGCCCAGCCAAACCCTACATAAGGATCTCCACCAGGACCACTATCAGACCGGGAGGTTTCCTCACAAGGATAAAAACACACATGACTACCTCAAGATAGTCATCATCTTCTTAGGGGTTTGGATCACCCTGATAACTTAGTGGTTACTACCTCTAAAACTCATGCAGTGCACTCAACCTATGTATATCCTCATCATCCACATATGGTATAACCTACTGCTCAATAGGTGGTGGCTCAATTGGCGAACTACCTGAAGGTAAAACCTAAAAACCAGTGCCCTACACTAAAGCCTTATCTCGGGGTGGATCATTATCATGATCCCACTGTGGAACCCTATCTAGATGTATTGAAGGTGGCATCCTGAAATAGAATCAAGATACGACACTTTAAAAGAGTATATCTGGGGAACTGACTCAAGAAGGACATGAAAAAACCATGACCGAGTTTTATATGATTCATGTAATGACATTCCCCTACAACCATTTCCCTAATGTACTAAGTTAACAAGCCGATTATCAAATTCCTAGTGAATGGATACATTGTCCCAGGTATCAACACCGGATTCTCAGACTTGAAATTCAAAATTGATACACCCTAACATAGTCTCTATGCAACCCAAACCAAACTCATAAAAATACATCCCTGAAGTGGAACCCACTATGATACCACCCTGTCATGACCTAACCCAATGATGATCAAGACAAGACCACACCAAGCCCACATCTAATAGTCCAGGGGCTAGTGTCTAGCACTAAGTAGGAATATCACACGAATGTGAGGCCTTGAACTATGGTACCTATATGCATGCACTGACAAACATCTCTATGAAATAGTACGAAGATAAAGTAAACTAAAAATAAATTCATGCATATATATATATATATCCCACAACCAGAGTAAAACCGGAGTAATAAAAGTGCAAAAATGGTAAAATACTTGACCATAAAAAACTATAAAAGTATCCAATATACATATAAGTACATGATCCATATTAAATGAAACTTCTAGAAATCTCATCAACTAAGCTATGGTAAACACCTTAGTCGGGCTAGTCCACTAAGCTCCGCCTGCTCTAGGTCCTCCTAGGTATCCACCAAAAGGCCTTTTGTCTTCATAAGACATAACATGTGCTGAAAAATCCCATACATGTTTGAGTATAACAATACATATTAGGTTCCCAAAAAACCAAAAGAAAAGTGAGTAACTGAAAGGAAACGGTCCACTTGACCCAGCCCGAGGGAACCCAAATGAGAGAGAAACTCCATCTTTAACCCATCCTCATCTATACATGACTAGTTAACTCAGTCCACATGGGGTGTCAACCAAGATAAGTGACAATGTTGTAAGGTCTCTCATAATCACCCAGAAATACTCATCTCATAATGTAAGTCTCATTATGGTCTAACCTCATAGCCATCTATAGGATTCTACTTGAGGCTCAATGGTAACACATGCCTAGAAGAACACACTCCATAAGCTCTGCCATCCTAGATGGAACTTTTCCAAGAGATATAATCCATTGAGAATAATTCTAGCATCCATGATGGTATATCCGAGAGAACACACTCCGTCTAGAACAACTCACTAGATCTAACTCTAGTGGCCCATACTAGAGGTCCTATCGCTTCTATCTTGCACCCTATACAAGATCATAGAAACCCCAGTAGAGAGGCCTTCTCCTCACCATTTCATTCAATTGAGGTAGGAATAATAAAAAACACACACCACAAGCATCCTCTCTAAAGATAGAGAGTGGAGGAACCCGCACCTCGTCACTACCCCACATTCATGGGAGTACTAACTCCTAAATATCCCGTAAAACCATTGAAGAACCCATAGGGATAGGCCCACACCTCACTACATCAAGGGATAACTAACTCCTAATTAGGTATCATGCATAAAAAGTGGTGGGACCCACTCATCGAAACTATGCTCCATAACCAAGGAAGATTCTAATCCATTGGAGGACCCACTCCCCCACAATACTTGAAGATGGGGGAGTACCACTCCGAAGATGAGGACCCACACCCTGGTATGAAAGGGGAGTACACACCCATGTACACCTAGGGAGTAAAAATCCTTAAATATTGGATCTAACCCTTAGAAAAATAGGGTATTACAACTCTATAAATAGATGACCCACACCTTGGTATGATAGGGGAGTACCACTTTTTGGATAGAGGACCCACACCCCGATTTGATAGGGGTGCCCCACTCTACCAGTATAATCACTATTATTGACCCGCACCGAGACACGGTAGGGGAGTATGACCCTGGGTTAGAGGACCCTCACCTTGGTATGATAGGGGAGTGCTAACTTTTTAGGAACAAAACATATAGAGGACCCACACCCTAGAACAACAAGGGAGTTCTGACTCCAAGGATAGAGGAACCACACCTGGGAATGATAGGGGAGTACCCAGTCTATCTATACATCACATATGGAGAGACCACACCCTAACATAGCAGGGGAGTACCAACTCCACAAATAGAGGACCTTCTCCCTATTACGATAGGGGAGGTTCCTACTCTATTTGTCCAATGAGTTTAGAGGGCCCATACCCTATACTATAGGGGGGATATTTCCCAACTTCATGAATGATATGGGGAACCTGAACCCTGGTCCAATATGAGAGTTTCGACCCTGAAAGTACTACTCCTTGGGTAGAGGACCCATGCCCATTTTTGGGGGAGTTTTATCTCTACCATTTAGGTAGGTAAGGGGAACCCGTATCCTGATATGTCAAGGGAGTTCCAATCCTAGTGTCTCTCTAAATGATCCACATCGATCCCTATCATCGGTCAAACACCGTAAAAGGAGCATCATGCCCACCATAACTCAGATCTCCACACTTCCATGGGTAGGGGACCATCACCATGATATTCCTGGGGAGTACCACTCTACTAGCCTAAAGAGTCTTGGGGGCTCACATCCTGATATGATAGTGAAGGGTACTGACCATGACGCCAACCTAGTGGTCCACCCTGATCACTACCCAAGGTCTAGAACCGCTATTACAACATCGTGATCAAATCATGACACATAGTATATTGAAGTCCAATACAAAGGAAACCATGGTGTTATATGTGGAAAATTTCCCAAGATAGGATACTCATAATCCTGAATTAGAGTCTCATTGAAGGAGATACGATGGGTGGATGAATCTCTAAAAAGGAGTACATGAAATGTATAGGGGTGCATAGGGTGTGTGACCTTGCTTGAACACTTGGACATTTTCGTAACTGAGTGGATTGGCTGTCCATGTTAGGATATATGGTGTGTACCTGCGGTACATGGTGTGTCGCGCCTCACCCGTGCCTCTGACCATGTTCTTTCTCTGCATGGCTTGAATAGTCGTGTCTCCCACATAGCGTGTACCCCTGATACACAATGTTTCCCAATAACCCAGCCACTTGTCCGTTTGTCTTTCCCATGTCCATGTACAATACCCCATGTCCATGTACTTTGTCCTTGTACTTCCACATGACCATGTTCCATCACGTGACTACCTTGTCCACGACCTTCAACCATACACCCTGGGGTCAATCACTACACAGCGTGTAACCCCAATACATGACATGTAGTCCCCAAAATTCATCTTCCCCAAATGGGAATAACACACAATGTATTCCACTAAACTAAATGTTGTGTGATCGGGAATTCTTATGGGAATTTCTCTCAGAGCTTCCTGAATCACACCAGTTTTCCCGAAAATATATATATTGAACCTCCAAGGATCTAAAGCAGTCATATAATGAATCTAAAAACTTAGAAAATACATAAAAGGGTATCAAGACATATATCTAAAATTTTCCTACCTTTTGGTTAAATTATGAATCTTCAAGCTCAAATCCACACTCTAAAGTCACGATACCATGATCCAGGAGCGATCGTTGTCAAGATCGGAGATCGATAGTGCCTCTTCTCCTTAGATTTTCTAGGGTTCTGTCTGTCGCTCTAAGGGGGGGGGGGGGGGGTTCTACTATCTTATTTAATGTGTACCAAATGGGGGAGAGTGGGGTACGGTTAATTGATTTAATTTTTTATTAAATAAATTAAACTATCTTTTAACACCCCACCAACTCACCTCTGACCTGGCACCCAACGCTGGAAAATTTTATATTGGGCCTAGGGTAAACACAAAGTTACGAACTCAACTAAGACCTTATATTTCTAATCTAAGACTTCATATGGGAGTTATTCCATTTTTCCTAAGAAACTTCATGCATGTGTTATAATATTTTTAATATTTTTAATATCACCACACTGAGACTCTTCAGGCCCAGAAATCCCATGTCGGCTCCACACGCGGCTTCAGAAATATTCATATAAATACTCTAAAGTATTAGAGGTGAAAACCTGAGTCACTACATAATATATAAATATGATTTATATAACTTTTAATAATAAAACAATCTTATTTTCATAATTTTATATATAAATAATTATCAAATTTACATTAGTCAAAATGTTTAATAGTTTATTTATATTCATTAATTACAAAATCTGCATATAATTAAAATAAATATAATATATTAATATTTTATTTAAGAAATTATATAATATATATATGAATATATTTATTTAAATATGTATTTATATTGATATTAAATAATTTAAAATATGTGTACATTTATAACTATATGTATGTATGTGCATGTGTGTATGTATGTGTGTGTGTGGATGTGTATGTGTACATATGTATATGTGTCAAGTGTACATGTATGTGTGTGCTCAAATATAATTTTTGATTTAACATTATTTATTATTTTTTAATATCTCTCCATTTTTTTTATTTTCTGTATTTATTCATTATAATATTTATTTGTTTTAATATAAATTTATTTTAATCTATTCATCATGAATATACATGTTTGTGTGTGTTTAATTGAATTTGATTTAATTTAATTCGATTTAATTTAATTATTAATATTTTTATATTTAATATAATTCAAGAGAGGGTGAAAGGATCCATTGTTGTCCATCACCCTGTTATGACTCTATAGGATTCTGGTAAAAATAGTTTTAGTCTTCTTTAAATCTTAAACAATTTTAACAGTAGGGAGGTCTTTAATGAGGAATTTAGATATGCTCTTGTGGCTATCTATGTTTAAGGACAATCCTCAGGTAATGAGATAGTCAAGGAAATGATTAATTATGGTCGAAAGTGAGTATTAGAGGGATCATGCTCAGTTGGAGAACAAGATCCTCGACATCTTGAGGATCCCACCCCACCAGATGACAATATTGATCCTCAAGTGTATGATGAGACATGGAAACTTTACAAAACATATAGGAGGGGTTGACATCCGAGATATAGGGGTGGTGGCCAATCCCATATGAGAAGAACCTTTTCTCAGAAAGTCAGGACATATGTGACCCCCCCACTTGATCTCTGTTCCAGGCCACTAATGGAAGTTATCCTCTTCATTTTGATACCTCATCTGAGGGGAACAATATTGAAACCTCCACAAAATCCTCGAGACTTGAATAACCATGTAGAGAGTCACACTAGAATTTCTCCCATTTTGTTATGAATTCCTTTAGTCAGAGGTGTCCCTAAATTGTGCTACCTGATGGGTAGGGTCCTCGGGGTGCATGTGAGTATGAATTCCTTTGGTCACAAGGATCCTAACCCTGGGGGAAGTGTTCTGGATCTACCAGTCTTGGAAACAAGGGATAGGTCCTTTCCCTTCCCTCGTCATCTTTGAGACCAGGGACCTCCAGTTCTAGGAAGGGAGAGTGAGTATCACACTTTCTATTTCCCTTTAACAAGGAATTAAATCCTTCTATATTCCCTAGGAACCAATTTTAGGGCATCCCTCCTAGAGTAATCCCCTAGCCTCTCCTATAGTACCTCTATTACTTCATTCCTTCCTCCTTCTCTATGATCAACATATGTGTCAATACGAGTAGTCATATTTAACTATCCCGAATATGACAACATGAGGAAAGGGGTACATCAAAGCCCTTTAATCTTCTCCCATCACATCAGCCTCTTCTACCAGTGGAAGGGGGACCATGTCGTTTTATGGATCATCTGATTCCTCTTTCTCACATTCAATCACGACTCATGTGGGCTTAGAGGTTGGATACGACCATGATATCCAAATAGTATGATTCATGTTTTGGTATAGAATAATTTCTTGGATCTTCTTCTCACCTTCCTTTAGAGGGACTCATAGGCGTGGCTCTTTAAGTCTGAGTTTCTGACCTTAGGGAAAAGAAGATTTTTTGGTTTCTCATATCTCCCACTTCCTCTTAATTCTCACACCAAGCATGAATCACAAGTTCTTAGAGTTTGGTGGTGATCATGATATATGCACAATCCCCAAATCAAACCATGTTCCTCCTATTTAGTATAAGGCCCAACCATGTCACCATACCACTACTAATGGGCCTCCTATTCAGTATAATCTACTCTCATAATAAAAAATTTGGGACTCCTATTCTGTTTAATACCCAACCTCCATTCACAAGGGCTTCCTTATTAGGAATTAGTCCCAACCAATCCTCCTAAATCAACAAGGGAATCCTCTTCAAAAAATTTCCCCAACTTAATCTTCTCAAAGGGACATACTCCCCTTTAAGAAAAATCTTCAGGGGGCATCCATATGCTTAGTTCCTCACAACTAAACTATGTGGTATTTGATTCCCATCTAAATGGGATACATAAAAATCCTCTTTAAGTTCTAAACCCAACACCCCAAACCAACCATAATTATATATATGCCAAATTCCCAGCAATGTCTTATCCAACCTTGAAACCCATATCCTAGGTTCCCTGGGATACTTCATCATATGTATCACACTATCCTTAGATAGAACCTTTCATCTATAGGTCCTCATTAGATAATGTTAAACCACCTGGTTTGGTCATTATCAAATGAACTTAAAAGGTATGGCATGTCTTGTTAAGTGGCATTGAACTATGTGGGTTTTGATTCCTTTTACAAGGATATGTAGTAATCCCATTCATGGGTCTGATCCCGACATCAAAAATAAATTCCATCTCCATGGATGATAACTCACTCTAGAGAACCCCATTGTGTGGCTCCAAACTAGTATCATAATAATAAATAAAAAATGAATATCTGATCAGTACATAAGAGGGTACCATTAATGGAGAACCTAAAATACATATATATATATCTCCACTGGTGAAGAACCTCAGATACATATAGATTATTCTAAATTTCATACATTCTAATAATTGGTTGTTAATAAATGGGTGACCCACATCATACATGGGATTTAATGAAGAATTCATAGTGCATCATGTATACCCCCATGGGGCAGTAGAGGTTCAAGATCCCACAAGTGGTTACATTTTCAAGGTCAATGGTCAAAGGTTAAAACCATTCATTTAATCATTCAATAAATAGGAAATAGAGGTTGAGTTAACTGAGCCAACCTATGAACCATAAAAAATTTGATAGATTTAGGGTCCATGTCGGGCTATCGACGTTAAACAAAGAGCTGCATGGGAGGCAACCCATGGTTTTCAAGTTTCCTATCATTTTATTGTTTAAATAAACTTTATATTTTAAATAAGATTAATTAAACTTTTTTATATTTAAAAAAATAGACTATTGAACTATTCTTCTATTATGAGTATGGATGGGTATGAAAGGGGAGCACCATATTCATCCGTGTCACGTGGTGTGATCCTTGAGTAATGCCTTACCCGGAAAATTAATAAGAAGACAATGTATCATCAGTTTGTTTTTTAATGTGTTTGTAGGTTAAAATAAAAATACAAAAATAAATAAATAAATAAAAATATAATAATAATAATAAAAAGGGACACGTCTTAGGCCATGGGGCAAACCCCGTCACAACCGGTGAAGCCGCGGGGACTCGAACCTAGGACAGAAGGGAGACAGGGGCGCGTGCTTACCACTGACCTACGACTTTTTGTACTTCCTTATTCTATAATTTTTATATATATACTTATATTTTACTTTATTTATTATATAAATATAAATATATATATATTGTTTTGTTTTGTTTTGTTTTTTTTCCTTTTTATACTAGGGAACTCTGCAAGTGACATGGATATCAAAGGATTAAAAAGGAGCAGCAAGAATTTCAACTTCAACCACCAGGTGACTTCATTCCATGATCCTCATTTTCAATTTCCTTTTTGAACTTTCATTATCTCCCTCTACCCCCTTCTAAATTCTCTTTTCTTTAAACACTGGGGACAATGTTGTTTTAAGTTTGGGGGGGAGATAAAATAAAAAAAAATGCTTTTGTGTAAAAAAAATGAATGATTTGAAAAAAATGTGTAAATGGAAGGAAAAATTCCATTAACTTTGAACATGGTAATACACATTGCACACATTGAAACTGAATATAAAATAATTTAGCATGCCCTGATTCTGATTTTAATCCTTGTATAATTTCATGAGCATAGATTTTGGAAAGTGTGGCTATCCAATGTGATATTTCATCATTTATATTTTCATCCAAATAAAAATAAGATCACAATGAACGTCCTTTGGATAGTGGGATATTAGTTTGAGTTTATGGGGTCCCCCCAAAAAATAGCATAGTTTTGGTGATCATTTTAGTTTAATATGAGTATTAAAAAAAATTAAAAAAAAATTTGTGCGTATAGCAATGAAATTGTTGGGCGGAGAAATAAAGGAGTTATGGCAAGAGGGGGGTGAATTGCCTTTTAAAAAAAGATTAACAAATTAAAAATCAAAGTGAAAGTGCAGCGGAAATAAAGAGGCAAGACACAAGAATTGATAACGGAGTTCGGCCTAAAACCCGGCCTACGTCTCCGCTCCCAACTCAACCATTGAGAGATTCTACCGCTTTCTTTTTAATGGTTGTAGCAAGAAACCCACTAGCCTTTTTACAGGTGAAGGCTAGCTCACCTATTACAGCTTTCTTTTTAATGGTTTGAGCAAGAAACCCACTAGCCTTTTTACGGGTGAAGGCTAGCTCACCTTTGACTCAAGCCTTTTAAAAGGAAAGGCTTGACTAACCTCTTCACACCTTAAAGGTGATGTGAAAACCCAAAAGAAAGGATGAGAGAAAGAGATGGGGTTTGTAGGCACAAACCCAAAATGATGCTCAAAATAAATAAAGCAATAAAAACCGTAATGGGGAAGTCTTGGGCGCCAATGGATTGATGGAGCTGATGAAGGGCGCTCCCAAGCTTCTTTGGAGGTGCTCCTTGGATGTGGAAGTGTGTTGGAGCAAGTGGGGTTCCCTTGGAGGAATCCGCCGGAGGTTCGCCAAATGATGGGAAATGTGTCCGTTGGCTTCTCAATAGTTCCGTCTATGTTCCTTAGGCTTCCGGGGGATCAAGGTCCTTTATTTATAGAGGGGGAACCCTCATATGGCCGTTGGAGGCCTTTGGAGCCGTTGGAGAGGCTTTCGGAGCCGTTGGGAGGCAAGTGGACAGGCTGGTCAAAAGCCCAACGGCTAGTTTGACTGGCTCCACCGGCTGACCGGTACAGATCCACCGGTTGGCCGGTGTGTGAAAAATGGAGGAGGGCTCGGGCTCAGGCTCCACCGGCTGGCCAGTGCTGAGGCCACCGGTTGGCCGGTGGTGAGGCAGTAGCTTCCTCTTCTGTGCAGGTGCCACCGGCTGACCGGTGCTGAGGCCACCGGTTGGCCGGTGATGAGGCAGTAGCTTCCACTGTTTGGGCTGGGTGCCACCGGCTGGCCGCTGGTGTGACACCGGTTGGCCGGTGGTCTGGACAGAAGGATTCCTTCTGTCCAGGCCTCCATCGGCTGGCCGGTGCTCTTCCATCGGTTGGCCGGTGGACTGAATTTCAGTCCACTTTGCCTTGTTGCTTCCTTGGCCACCTGAAATCATGTCTATCATCCAAAAACACTTAAAACAAGATTAATAAAATAAGAGGGTGATTGTGATCATGAAAATTAAACCGCGAGGGGTTCGAGAGGTACAACAATCTCCCCCTATTTTGATGATCACAATCACCAAAACAAACAATGTAGAAAGTGAAATGAAAAACATGCTTTAAAGAATTTTTCCCCCAATCAATCAAGAATTTCTCCCCCTTTGTGATTATCAAAATAGCACGGGGCATAAAACTTGATTGAGGGAAACGTTTGAAAAACCAGAAAGAGATTTTAAACCAATTGAAATTTTTGAAATTTGAATTGAAAGTTTTAAATGAAAAATTTGAATAACAGTTTGAATTGAAAGTTTTGAAAAGAAAATTGAAATGAAAAATTTGATTTGAAATTTTTGAATCAAGAATTTTGAAATGAAAATTTTGAATTGAAAAATTTGAAATGAAAGTTTTGAATAAAACAAAAATGCTTAAACAAACCTAACTCCCCCTAAATAAAACAACAAATCACCAGGGAGAGGTTTTTGGAACCGAGACAAATTTTGGCCCGGAGAGACTCGCTAAGAGGGATTTTTCAATCCATACTTTTCTAGTGGCGGGTCTTCTCCTATAAAATTCATCATTAAAGAAAATACTTTTGGGGCGGCCATACCGGGCATTTTTACAATTGCACTCATAAATTAAGTGCCCGGGTTTTTTACAATAATTGCAGAATTTAAATTGAGAGATCCCCCTTACAAAAATAGTTGGAGCATGGGAAGAGGAAGTTTGCTTGGAATAGCCAAGCCCTTCGGTGGTTCTAGATAAACGTTGGGAACCAAGAAAATTGTTCAAATTTTGTTCCCCTTGGGTGAACTTGGCTAGAGTCTCCCTTAGGTCTTTGATTGTTGATTCCATGGAATCAATATCGGGAAGATTTTGGATTTTGAGGGTCAACTCTTCCTTCTCTTTGAGAAGTTGTTCTTTTTCGGAAGAGAGTTTTTTGAAATTCTTTTTTAAAGAAACAAATTTGGAAGAAAGTTCATGAAAACCTTCCTCCAATTGGTCTCGCGCATGTTGGAGATCCTCGTATGACAAATGATTTAAAGAATTTGAAGAACTTGAGGATGAGGAGTCGGAAGAAGTTACCTCATGGAATGCCATTAGGCATTTGTTACCGTTGTCGCTCAAGGAGGAGGAGGAGGATGTGGAGCTATCACTCCATGTGGCCTTGAATGCCTTCTTCTTCTCCTTTTGCTTGGCCTTTTTCTTGTTGAGTGGGCAATCGGGCTTTTAATGGCCTTTCTCGCCGCACCCGTAACATTTTACCCTGGGCTCGGATTTTTCATTGGGTTGAGCCTTGCGGGCCTTCTTCTTTTTGTGTTTCTTCATGAACTTGTGCGTCTTGCGGGAAAGATCCTCCATTTCGGAATCGCCGCTTGAAGAGGAAGAAGATGAGGAGGAGGAGCTTTCTTCTTTTTGTACCTTGAAGGCGATGTTCTTTGGAGTTTTGATTGGTTTGCCTTCCTTTTCAGCTTGCCTCCTCGTGGTGATCTCATAGGTCATTAGGGATCCTATGAGCTCTTCTACCGGCATGTTCTTGATGTCTTTGGCTTCTTGGATTGCCGTGACTTTTGGAGCCCATGTGCTTGGAAGGATCCAAAGGATCTTCTTAACCATCGTT
Source organism: Viscum album (assembly GCA_963277665.1). Lineage (NCBI taxonomy): Eukaryota > Viridiplantae > Streptophyta > Magnoliopsida > Santalales > Viscaceae > Viscum > Viscum album. The sequence continues at coordinate 437,806,343 of OY728145.1, read as the reverse complement.
TCTGCAGAAATATTATCACCAAGAGACTTTCTACCATTGAAAACATCAGTAAAATGAGTAAACATTTCAGTAATATTTTCAGATGGATGCATGGTAAAAGACTCGAAATCTTGACGATACATGTCCAATCGAGTATCCTTTACTTTGTTGGTCCCCTCATGGGTAACCTCCAAAAGTTTCCAGATTTCGTGTGAGGAGGTGCATGTGGAAACTCGATTGAACTCATTACGATCAAGGCCGCAATGAAGAGCGTTCATGGCTTTGCCATCAAGATAGAAATTTTTAATATCGGCTTGGGTCCATTTGGATTCATCGGGGGAAGAGAGAGTGTAACATTGCATGACAATTTTATAAATGGGATAACCAATGCTTCTAAGAAAAGTGGTCATGCGGGTTTTCCAATAATTATAGTCGGTTCCATCAAAAAATGGAGCACGACCCAATGAATAGCCTTCGGGGGCGAAAGAGGTTGAAGCCATCAAAAAAGATCTTGAATTTGAAACCGGTTAGGGTATTACTCAAATTTTGCCTCTGATACCAATTGTTGGGCGGAGAAAGAAAGGAGTGATGGCAAGAGGGGGGGTGAATTTCCTTTTAAAAAAAGATTAACAAATTAAAAATCAAAGTGAAAGTACAGCGGAAATAAAGAGGCAAGACACAAGAATTGATAACGGAGTTCGGCCTAAAACCCGGCCTATGTCTCCGCTCCCAACTCAACCGTTGAGAGATTCTACCGCTTTCTTTTTAATGGTTGTAGCAAGAAACCCACTAGCCTTTTTATAGGTGAAGGCTAGCTCACCTATTACAGCTTGATTTTTAATGGTTTGAGCAAGAAACCCACTAGCCTTTTTACGGGTGAAGGCTAGCTCACCTTTGACTCAATCCTTTTAAAAGGAAAGGCTTGACTAACCTCTTCACACCTTAAAGGTGATGTGAAAACCCAAAAGAAAGGATGAGAGAAAGATATGGGGTTTGTAGGCACAAACCCAAAATGATGCTCAAAATAAATAAAGCAATAAAAACCGTAATGGGGAAGTCTTGGGCGCCAATGGATTGATGGAGCTGATGAAGGGCGCTCCCAAGCTTCTTTGGAGGTGCTCCTTGGATGTGGAAGTGTGTTGGAGCAAGTGGGGTTCCCTTGGAGGAATCCGCCGGAGGTTCGCCAAATGATGGGAAATGTGTCCGTTGGCTTCTCAATAGTTCCGGCTATGTTCCTTAGGCTTCCGGGGGATCAAGGTCCTTTATTTATAGAGGGGGAACCCTCATATGGCCGTTGGAGGCCTTTGGAGCCGTTGGAGAGGCTTTCGGAGCCGTTGGGAGGCAAGTGGACAGGCTGGTCAAAAGCCCAACGGCTAGTTTGACTGGCTCCACCGGCTGACCGGTACAGATCCACCGGTTGGCCGGTGTGTGCAAAATGGAGGAGGGCTCGGGCTCAGGCTCCACCGGCTGGCCAGTGATGAGGCCACCGGTTGGCCGGTGGTGAGGCAGTAGCTTCCTCTTCTGTGCAGGTGCCACCGGCTGACCGGTGCTGAGGCCACCGGTTGGCCGGTGATGAGGCAGTAGCTTCCACTGTTTGGGCTGGGTGCCACCGGCTGGCCGCTGGTGTGACACCGGTTGGCCGGTGGTCAGGACAGAAGGATGCCTTCTGTCCAGGCCTCCATCGGCTGGCCGGTGCTCTTCCATCGGTTGGCCGGTGGACTGAATTTCAGTCCACCTTGCCTTGTTGCTTCCTTGGCCACCTGAAATCATGCCTATCATCCAAAAACACTTAAAACAAGATTAGTAAAATAAGAGGGTGATTGTGATCATGAAAATTAAACCGCGAGGGGTTCGAGAGGTACAACATAAATGACCTAATGCGTGGCTTTCAGCACTTGGGGCTCATGACTCCATAGTTGTCTGGGACAGAGTTAGTAATTTTATCTCTATTTTTGGTAATTTGAATTTGTTTTTGACTGAGTTAACTCAAGATGATGCCCGAGTATGTGGGATTCACTTGGTGCCCTAAGGTCTTTGAGTCTGGGAGTCATCGGCAAAGTCTCGCTACAGGGGTTGACTCTTTTGAGTGCAACTTCAATTACCATGGCAAAATTGCAAAAAAAAAACAAACAAAAAAAATATTTTTTTTTGATTAATCATCTATATATTGAAATGTGATTACACCTAGCACATCCGTCATTTCCCCCTTGAATAAAGATGAACCGCCATGTCTATTGCGATGCACAACACAACCTCATACAAAATTGATATTGGATGAAATATGGAAATGAATTTGAATAAAGGAATGGGCTTGGGATTGGGATCTGCTTATGAAACTATCTTGTATTAAAATATTTTTATGGGTTTTATTATTGTTTGTTATAAGGGTTTCTGGTGATCATTGTGTATTAAAATGTTTTTGGAAAAGGGAATTTGAATTTCATATTGTTGAGATATATTTTGCTCGGGACTAGAAAAACTCAAGTTGGGGGGGTGTGATTAGCCACTAAATGAGGCTAATATTCATTGTTAATATATATAATATTCATGTTCTTTATTATTAATAAACACCATTTTAGTTTATTTTACACTTTGAACATCATTTCACATTATGATTGTAAAACCTTTTTAAAATGCACTATTATGTGGTACATTTTTGAACATCATTTGAAGTACTCAATGATTCATATGATTTTGAGGAATATAATTATACATATTTTAATTTGATATTTTTTTAAATTGATCTACATTTTAATATTAACATGTTTTATTCAGGGATCAATGGAGAATTAATGGAAGAAGATGCAGATATTTTGTGATGAAAGGAAACAATTATGGAGAAGTCAGATTGGACACCAGCTCACTGATGAGACTGTGGGTCCCAACATACAAGACCAATGAATCCCAAATATCATGGGATGCTATAAGAAATGTATAGGAATAAATCAATCTTCAGTATCCAATGATAATTCGGCCTCCATGGTGTCCATTTAGGCCGGCCAGTTTAGGGATAAAATTCTAGGCCAGATTCTACGGCCCAGAAAAACAGTTCACTAATCTAATCATATCTCCGAATGAATCCACAACTCTAAATGGGCCCAAATGTTACAGGAAAGTAGGAGACATCCGGAGATCCATTTTATTCTTCTATGAACCACTCTTATTCGGCCATCTAGAAAGACTTACAAGCACGTCTGTTCGGTGGAAGCAAGCTGGCTGCCACCTCGGGTCAAGGGTGGAAAAGTCTCCTCTCCCTTACTTTCCACCACCCTAGGCCTACCATACTCAGGTGGGATCTTTTGTAATGTAGGAGGCTCTACCCAAGGCTCCCAAAATTCATATTTAAGGCAGTGGTGTTGAAGGAGTTTTTCATATTTTGTGCTTTGTTCAATTGTAATGTTATGTTGCGATTTTGTTGTCTCAAGTTTGTCTTTCACTTGTAAGTTATTCAATTCACTTTAGTTTCTTAATAAAAGTTCTTCTTATACTCTTATTCTGTTTTTATTAATATCACTTCGATACTTTTGGTTCAAGGTGTGAATTTATTCACACTAATCCTTGTAAAATTATCACCCAACGGTAGAGTGATCGTTATTTCATTGTTTGTTTTACTTCTCCATTTCCTCCCTCATGAGCCTACTTTCCACTTCCATTGAAACCATAGAATCAATGGAGGGCTAACCCACTTATGGTTTGATGCAAGGGAGTAGCAATGGGATGGATTAGATTTTATTTATCACCCCATTAATGTATAATCACTTCTTTAATTGAGATTTTTTATTTTTAAACTCCATCATCCTTGTTGAATTTAAGGCCACACACTTTAAGTGATAATAAGTGCCTTTACCTTGAAGTGATAAAAACATTGATCCTTCAAGTGTATAGGTGATTAGTATTAAAGGGTGTAGGCATTGAACTAGTAAGTGATGATGTTGTTTTATCTTCTTAAATAAACCCATCTCAAATATAAGAAATTGAAATCATTGAAAAGGAAATACGTCCAATCCACCCCTTGTAACAACCTAGGATCAACCCTTATCATAATTTGAATTCACTTAAGACTTTTAGTGTTAACTTAAACCCATCTAAAATCAACCCAAAGTTGGCCACTTAATATCCAAAAAACAGTCCATAGAATGTACGTGTCTATAGGTTACTTCTTAGGTCTCTAAGGATTCGACAACCCAATCTAGACTATAAGGACCGTTCTACCTTCATATCTTGGGTAAATTTCAGTGTGAATCAAACATTATTATATATTAAAGGAAAGAAAAAAGATGGGTTGAATTCATGATTAGACATACTATCAATGGGAATATGTTTGGAGTTAGCTCCCACTCCTAATGGAAGACGAACATTTCTTCCCCCGACTTGTCATACATTATCGAAGTGGGAGAAAATTAGCTTTTGTCAGTGTCTTCATGATATCAAAGTGCCTCAAGGTTATTATTCAAATGTAAAATTTTTTGTCTCATTTTAGGACTTTAAGTTGATAGGTATGAAATATCATGATTGTCATGTCATGATGCAACAAATTCTACCAGTTGCATTTCGTGGAATATTTCCCATCTCTGTGAGAAAGACTATAATGAAGTTGTGTTATTTTTTCAATTGAATTTATAATAAGGCGATTGATGTGAATGCTTTGAACATTTTGGAAAAGGATACAATTTTTATAATTTGTCAATTGGAAATGTATTTTCCTCCAACTTTTTTTGATATAATGGTGTATTTAATTATTCATCTCGTTCGAGAAATAAAGCTTTGTGGACCTATATATCTTCGTTGGATGTATCCTTTTGAAATGTATATGAAAATATTTAAGGGGTATGTTAAGAATCCATATCAACCCGAAGCCTCCATTATTGAAAAGTATATTTCTGATGAGGTTGTAGAGTTTTGTACGAGCTACTTGGCTACGATGCAGCACATAGGTTTGCCTCCATCTCGCCATGTACAAGTTATTAATGAGGGAAAGGGGATTCATGGCTTGAAAGTCAAATTATTGTCAACTGAATAGATGAAGAAGTTATAATCATACATCTTGAATAACATAACTGATTCTCAACCGTATATCACATTGCATATTAATGAGTTAAAACAATTTCATCCAAAGAAGAAAGAAATGTGGATTTTGAATGAGCACAAAAAAACATTTTTTACATGGTTTAAAAAGTCCTTTCTTGGTAGATCAGATGTATCAGAGACATTAAAATAGATAGTGGGTGGTCCATGTTTAAATGTGATAACATGGTCTGGTTATGACATTAATGGATATACATTTCATACGAAAGCTCAGGACAACAGAAGTGTAGTTCAGAATAGTGGTGAATTGGTTTTTGCAGAAGCAATGCATTTTTTGAGTGCTAAGGACAAAAACCCAATTTTTGCATCAATTTCATATTATAGAGTGATTTAAGACATATGTGAGGTTGATTAATTTAAAATTAAAGTCATATTTTTAACTATAAATGGTTTATCGGTAACAATTGTGCCAGACACGATGAATTTGGAATGACACTTGTTAATATGAATAGATTGGAAGACACAGCTGATTCTTTTATAATGAAAACACATGCAAAACAAATTTTCTATGTTGTAGATCAATTAGATAGGAAGTGGGATGTTGTTTTACAAGAGAAAAACAATATATTGGTGAGGATGAACTTGATGAAGATGCTGATTTATGTGAGATCCCTACTTCCATATAAAGATTAATAGAACATAATGATGACCATGTTGAAGACATGGTTTGTTCCATAAGGAACGATCACGATGAAGGAACTTGGGAAAACAATCCATTTGTACATTCCTGAAATTACAGGTAAGATTTGTTTATTTCTTATTTACAATTATCTTTTTCATAAAATGTTAGATATTGTAAGTTTTTTCTTTATTAAAACATGTATTAAAACAAAATAAGTATAAGTTTTTGTTTGTTTAGTTTACTTTATCATGTTTACCATTACATAAATTATATATCTATTATTTTTGTTCAGTGACAATTACTTTGCCGTGTTTACTATGTTTACCAGGTTTACCATGTTTACCATATTGACCATCTTAACCATATTTACCATTGTTTAACATTCTTACCATATTAACCATGTTTACTATTACTTAACTTAGTACAATTTTATATTTTCTGATTATAGTAGTATTAAAATATTTGAATTTTTATATTTGTGAACTAATGTTTTTTTTGATTTGAAGGATAATAAAAGATCAATCATTTGATCAACCACATGATTCTGGAGATTAGAATATTTTTAATACCCTTAGGGAGGAACATTCGCATGATCCTCTTGATGTTCCCCAATCTTCCTCATGTGCTCCTATTATGACAAAGAGTTCAAGAGTTGGTAAATGTGGGTGCACATGTTTACCAAAATTTTCTCTTGACTGTACATAGGATCAGAGGATACTCGTTGAGTTTGATGAGGATTATATTCCTAGAGGTCCAAATGAAAAATATTTTAAGAGTTTTGTATCAACTCAGGTTAAGAGAAAAGTAATCATTTTGTATGATGACTGGAGAAGTGTGGATAAAGTGATAATCTCTCAGTTGTGGGAGACGATTTTGGTAAGATATTTTGCTATTGATTGCCTATTCTTTAAATTTTTATAGTATATATAAAATGTTTAACCTCTTCTTTATCATATAGAATTTGATATTCATGACACTGAAGGAGTCAGGAAGAAATGCTTATCGATGGATGCTAGGAGATGGAGAGATTTTAAATAAACCCTCTCATCTGATTTCATTTTTGGTCATAGAAGTCATGACAATCCATGTCATATATATCCTTTTATAGATGAAGACACATGGAGACAGTTTGTTGAAAGTAGAAGAAAAGAGTCATTTTTTGGTAAGGGAAATGTAAAATTTTATAAGCTTTCTTAGATAAATGATCTTATTAATGTTTTTTTAATGATTTCTTATTCTTAATTTACAGCAAACAAGGAAAGATCATCAAGAGATCCAATCTAAAAATGTATACCCTCATAGTTCATCTCGGGGAGGGTATGCATTTTTGGAAGAACAAATGATGGTGGAAAAATTACAAAAACTAAGAGATGATTCTTCAAGCTCTAGAGATGTGGCCCCTCCATCCCCTCCATCTAGACATGAAAAATGGAAGAGATCTCAGATGGGAAAAAAAGAGAAATATCTTTTGGAAGAATCAAGAATCGTAACTGAGAGGATTGTAAGATATCTATTTTATTTATTTAAGTTCACTATTTTTTTCATATAATTTCAATCATTACAAAAATTTTCAATTAATTAATACAGGACTCTCTTGAGGAGTAGAGCTCACATGGGGTATTTACAGCTGCTGGGAGGCAAGGTATTTTATCTGTATCATTGGGAAAGCCCGAACATCCTGGTCGTGTGCGAGGATATCCAAAAGGTGTATCGGTAAGAAAATTGTTGTCACGTTCTTCAACTTCTAACATTGAGGGTGTTTATAAAAAAATAGAATCCTTGGAGGATGAAGTTCATAATATTAATGCGACTATGGAGGAAAATATTAGAGTGTTGGTATAGTCTATGTTTGCAGACATGCAAAGAAAATTTCAGACTGCAGCTCCCACTCCTCCACCTCCCCCTGCAGACCCCATTATTTATCCTCTACCTCCGCTAGTAGCTCCCACTCCCCCACCTCATCCTGCGAACCCCATTTTTTATCCTACTCCTCCACCTCATCTTCCTACTTATTGTGAGTTGTATGTTGATGATACTAAACATCATATAGTTTCATATGGGATGGTATATTGCATATGAGATATAGTTCATCATCAACAATTAGAGGTAGAGAATCAAAGGGTCACTGTACAAGATATTATAGATAGATCAGCTCGAGTACCATTACCTACAGATGAGGTGACAACAGTTGGACATAGTATCAGTCATTTTTTTAATTTTTCCATCCAGACTTCTTCGAATCATTACCATAGAGGTATGTATGTTATATATTCTATTTTAATTTTTTTTATTAAAGTTGTTTTATCATTTTAAAACTAATATATTTTTCAATTTATTTTTACAGGAATACTTCAAAGGTAAAGAAATACTTTATAGACAACAACAAAGAAAAATGTCTATGACATCAGATATAGATTCTAGTAGTCTCGATAGATTTTTAAGATATTCAAATTTTTTGGCGGGTCATTATAGGTTTCCAATGGAAGCTCATGTTTGTGGACATGCAATAACAGCGGGGATTGTGAAAACTGATATCATGGAGCTTGTTACTAGAGATAATTTGGGCATTAACGTGGTGAATTTTTTTTCGATGTAAGTCTTAACACCTTTTCCCTGAGTTATATTTATTAAAAATGTATACTTATGTCTGTTTTGTATTAGGTATCTTTATAACATTTGTGAGAAGAATGATCGGACAGATGTATATGGATTTATGGACCCGCAATTGATTTCCCATGAATCATGTGTATTGGATGTGGAACAAAGAAAGCTTTATATTTATGAAATACTTGAATAGAATATAGTCACACAATGTTGGATGATGCCTTTTTGTGAGAGGTATGAAACAAATATCTCTCAAAGAGTTCATTATCTTTTAACATAAAAAACCACTAAACTTAAATTTTCTTTTATCAGTGATCATTGGATGTTAGGGGTTTTTTTCCAAGGGAGAAAACAATTTATTGGATATGCTCTATCCATGGTGATGTGTGGGAAAGTTTTAAGAAAATTTTGGAAAAGTAAGTTTCAATTTCTCAATAGTTTTATATATTATAATGAATTTTAAATTTACCCCATTCTTATTATTTTCTAACTGGGGATGGGTCTACTTTCGAAAAAACACAATGAAAAGGAGTGCTAAGATCAAATATGTAAATGTGAAGGTAAATATCCATTTATAATTTGTACTTTTTTATTTATTACATAAAAATAATATATTGAATTTAAACTCATTCAAATAGAATTATCATGAACAAAAAGGCTTCATCAAATGCTGATATTTTATGTTAAGATTTATGTATAAAATAATAACAACTGGGACAGTTGTGAAATTTGACCTGGTAATATTTCCTTTTAAACTTTTCCATAATATTTCAATTTGATTTATTCATTATACATGTTAACTAATATTCTTTTAATTTGTAGCTATTTGATTACCCTCAACCCTATACTGCTCAAGACATCAAACACTTACAAGTGGAATAGTCAAATTATTTTACAGGTTTGATTGAATTTTAGTTGTTTGTAGTGTAAAATGTAATTTTGAATATTGTCATTGTAATTGTGTATTTGGTAGTCGTTTAGGTTGGATTTAGTTTTTTTTGAATTTGACAGTGTAAGTTTTGAATTTTATATATGTGAGTGTTTAATTTGGATCTACTTATTGTTTTGGTCTACTTATGATGGTTTTTCTGGTATGGATTCTGGTCTGGGGGGGACGGGTTCCAAGGGTGCGAGGGGTGTTCAGTGGGGTGGGGGTGTCCAGGGGTGTGGGAGGGCTATTTGGTAAGGTGGGGGGGGGGTATTTGGTTTCCATGAGAGTGGGGGGGGGGGAGGAGTTCAGGGGGTGGGAGCATTTCCAGGAAGGTGGAAGGGCTGTCTAGGGGAGTGGGAGGTTGTCCAGGGGGTGTGGGGGTGTCCTGTGGGGTGAGGGGTGTTTAAAGGGGTGTGGGAGGGTTGTACAGTGGGGGAGGGGGTAGTCCACGGGGTGGGAGAGGAGGCGTCTCCATCCCTCGAGGGGATGAACACCGCTGAAAGGTACTCATTACTCCCACATGTGAAACATTTTGAGAGCTCAAGCTTCGCATGTGGGAGTGATGAGTACCTTCCAGCGGAGTGCCCCTCGAGGGGGTGTCCAGGAGGTTGGGGGCAGTCCCGGGGGTGGGGGTAGTCCAGGGGTGTGGGGAGGTGTCCAGGAGGGTGGGGGGTTGTCCAGGGGTGTGGGGTGCTGCCAGGGGGTGGGGGGGGGGGCAGTCCAAGGGTGTGTGTGTGTGGGGGGGGGGGGAGTCCAAGTGTGTGTGTGTGGGGGGGGGGTGTCCAGGAAGGTGGGGGGAATTCCTGAGGGTGGAGGGGAGAGTCCAGGGGTGTGGGGGTGTCCAGGAGGGTGGGGGTTGTCCAGGGGTGTGGGGGGCTATCTAGGGGTGGTGGGGAAGTCCAGGGGTGGGGGTGTCCAGGAGAGTTGGGGGGGGGGGGTTGTCCATGGGTGTTGGGGGCTGTCTCGGGGTGGGGTAGTCCAGGGTTGTGGGGGGTGTTCAGGGGTGTGGTGAGGGGGTTCTGGTCTATTTTTTGTAACTTTTTGGTCTGTTTCAGGGGTGTGGGAGGGTTGTCTAGGGGTGTGGTAGTGTTGTCCAGGGGGTGGGGGGTATACAGGAGGGTGGGGGGATGAACAGGGGGTTTTGGTGATGTCCAAGGGTGTGGGGGTGTTTAGGGGTGTGGTGGGGGAAGTCCAGTGGGGTGAGGGAGTTTTGGTATGTTTTTGGTAACTTTTTGGTCTATTTCCAGGGTGTGGGAGGGATTTCCAGGGGTGTGGGAGGGCTGTCCAGGGGTGTGGGAGTGCTGTCAAGGGGGTGGGGGTATACATGAGGGTGGGGGTTTTCCAGGGGTGTGGGGGGATTTCTAGGTTTGGTGGGGATTTCCAGAGGTGTGGGGGGATGTCCAGGGGGTCGGGGGGCAGTCCTGGGGTGTGTGGGGGGGGGTGTCCAGGGGTGTGGTGGGGGATGTCCAGTGGGGTGAGGGGGGCTATGTAGGGGGTGGTGGGGGCTATCCAGTGGGGTAAGTTTTAAATGTTATCAATGTCAATGATTAATTTTTCTTTGGTTCCTGTTTTGGTCTACTTCTGTTTTTATGGTACGAAATATTGGTTTGTTTTTGCTTGTTTTGGGGGAGAGAAGAGGACTGCTTTCTATTTTAAAAAAAAAATTGGTTTTCCACGTCGTTTATTTTATAACTGACGTCATAAAAGAATGGGGAAGGGTTTATCATGTCGGTTATTTGAATAACTGACGTGATAAACACATGTGGAATGGTTTTTCACATGGGTTATTTAATAACCAAGGTGATGAAGGCCTGAGAAATGGTTTATCACATCGGTTATTATATAGCCGATGTGATAAACCATGTCCCAGGGGTTGATCATGTCGGTTATTTAAAAACCGACCTGATAAACACCCGCCACACTGGTTTATCACGTTGGTTATTTAATAACCAACGTGATAAACCCTCCCCCCTAGTTTTTCACGTCAGTTATTTAATAACCGACATGATAAACACCCCCTCCACTAGTTTATCACATCAGTTATTAAATAACCAATGTTATAAACCCTCCCCCCTGGTTTTTCACATTGGTTATTTAATAACCGACGTGATAAACACCCCTGCACTGTTTTATCACATCGGTTATTAAATAACCGACGTGATAAACCCTCCCCCCATGTTTTTCACGTCAGTTATTTAATAACAGACGTGATAAAGGACTGGGAAGGGTTTATAAAGTCAGTTATTTGAATAACTGACATGATAACACCTGGGAAATGGTTTATCACGTCGGTTATTTAATAACCGACACGATAAACACTCCACTACTAGTTTTTCACATCGGTTCCTAAATAACCGATGCGATAAACACCACGATGTTATGTTTTTTACGTCAGTTTTTAAATAACTGATGTAAAAAACAATATTTATAACGTCGTCCATATTAACTTCGGCTAAAAACCGACATAAAAACGTTTTTTTTTTCACTTGTGGTACTCAGGTATACATGTCGTTCCCTTCTTCCTTTCTACCTTTTTGAGGGTTTTGGGTAGCTTTATGCCCGATGGTGAGAAATGGAAATAAAAGGAGTATATTTTTGAGTATTTTTCCATGAATATAACAATTATGGGACCCTAGATGTGATTTGAGGACTCCTAATAGGCATTTTGGGGTGAATGAGCTATAATGGATATGTTCTTCCTCTAATAAATGGTTTGTGTTTTCTCCTAAGAGTGAAACTGAGATGAGTCCCACTTAAAGGTTGTATGAATGGTTCGAGTACATGGAAAACCCTCACCAATTTTCTAATTTGTAGTATCTTGGTATAGTACTTGGTTAGCAGGACTAGTTCATGACTTGAGGAGACATATAGGTTGGGCGTTTGGGACAACCTAGAGGGATAACTTAATCCCAGATGGGTTGTGATCTATTTCTCTATATCAATGTTTTATTATCTTTTCCCTTGAGGATATCTCCCTTGAGAGATATTCTATTTCACCTTGGAGTCTATGAGATGTTAGAGATAGGGATGTGGGATGTGTTTACCCTGGGAGACTAGTGGGTGTTCAAGGAACCCCTATGGGATTCCTCTGCATATACCTTGACCAATAGGTTCCCTAGAGAGACTCTGCTTCTATGTATAACACATATATGATCCCATGTAGGATTCACCCATTTACTTATTCCTTCTGAGGATCCCAAGAAGGATTCCTCCACCTATGTCATGATTTAGAGGATCCCATGTAGGATTCCTCTAATTACACTCCATTTCCGTGGATGCCAAGAGGGATGCCCTCGTTTACCTATTAACCTAGAGGATCCCCTATGTGACGCCTCTTCTTTCTACTCTTATCAAGGATCTGAAGAGGAAATCCTTCACTCATGTGTAGACCTTGAGGATCCTTAGTAGGATTCCTCTCTCATGTTTGACCTAGGGGACCCTAGTGGGTGACCTAGTGTTTGATTAATTCTAAGTTATTGCTTTATGGGTCTGATTAGAGATAGTTATGGGTGTTTCTTTAGAACCCTTCATCGAACTTTAGATCCCAATAGGATGTTACATAGGTTATGGGTTTGGGTGTTTTTCCACCCTCACTATTCTATTTAGTCATTCACTCTTTTACTATTTATGTAGCTATGATTTCCATAAGTGCTTCTTTGTACTGGGCTGAGGAGCCTAACGTGGTGTGATATATGTTTTGGATTCTGAGACATACTCTCTAGGATCCAGATTTTGAGCGATACTTGGGTTTATTTTACAGAAAACCTTGGATGAGATCCTAGGTAAAATGAACTTATATTATGCCTTAAAAAATACTTGGGTCCCATATACCGAATTCCTTGGATAGGCTCATAGGTTAAATGGAATTATATCATTCTTTTAGTGATACATGGGGATGAAATGACTTGGATATGATCATAGGGAAAATAGAATTATATCATGCCATGGGAGATACATGGATTCCTATGTGGAATGTCTTGGATGGGCTCAGAAGGCTATGTATTATATTATTCCATGAGTGATACATGGTATCCTTATACAGAATTCTATGGATGGGCTCATAGGGAAAATTGAATTATATCTTTCCATGAGTAATACTTGGATTCTATTTGGAATTTCTTAGATGGGATCATAGGGATATCTTTTATATAATACCATGGGTGATACTTGAATTATTATATGGAGTGATTTGGATGAGATCATTGGTCCGATGGAATTGGTATCATGATTTATTAGTCTATATATCTTTTATATGAATTTGTTATACATTGATGACTTTTTTACATACCTCAAGTCTCTATTTTATTTATAGAAGGTAAAATCATTAGATAAATTTTTGGTTCTAGATGAAGTAGATATTGTGGATCGGGATTAAAGACCTAAATATCAACTATATTATATAGGTCTTGAGTGGTATTGAATCCATCTCAATGCCTTATTCACAATATGTCTAACCGATCGAGTTCATGGACCCAAGGATTGCTTGTGGTTTTATTTTATTTATTTTATTCCAGCTGTGTCTCGGCTAGGATGGGAATATTTCATGAGCATGCACTTATAATAGTAGATTATATGTTAACTATTGGGGGTGTCCTACTGAGATTTATTTCTCACCTATTATACATGCAACTCAGTGTGCATGTAGATCTTATGTCTGATTTCAGGTTGAACACAAATGTGTGATAGATGGGGATGAGGGCCAGAGTTTCATGATCAAGTAGAGACACTTGTGTGGATTATTATGATCAGGATAGAGTATCTTGATAGTGTATTGAATACTGATATGTGGTTGACATTGAAGTTAATAGTAAATCCTTTTTGATTTTATGTCTTCTCCTTTTAGTTACTCTTGTACATGTGATCATGCTAGTGGGTGATCAAAATGTTTTGTATAACATGGTTGCTAAAAAATTTACTTCATTTCATTTATCACAGCCTGGTTTATATTTGTGTCTTATGAACTTAGATTATTCATTGGTATATATGTTTTTTAGTTTTTTTGCTGGTTTCTTACTTTGATATGAGGGCATAGACTTCCCATGAACACACCATGGGCCATCACTACTAGTCAACAACCTCTAGCATATGGGAAGCTGCGCTTGAGGCCTTTTCACTAACTGATCCAGCTACTATTAATAGAGATTCACGTTCAGATGTGAAATAATATATCATGTTCCTTATCATATAGTTTTATTCGACTGCATAATAATTTTTATGAATATCACCATAATATTTCAAGGTTCACATCTTAGCAGAGAAATATTATGATCTTTTCAATGTGATAGAAATTCTGAGATATTATTATAGTAAAGTCATAAAGAACAATGAACTACATGTAATACAACATTTTATTTATATTCACTACTTTGAATATAAATGAAATATAAAGTGAAAATAGTTGGTTCTAGAATGACTCCCCCAATAAATATTCATATCCACTATGCTACATTCCAATGATAAAAATCAATTATTGTGAGACTGTGTAAAATTTTTTACACAGGTTTGTAAGCTGCATCATTTCCATATTATGAGGATAAATGATTAGTTCATCCAAAATAAAAACTATGGGTGGATTAAAGGTGGCCCATCATAATTGGTTTTGTAAATTTACGTTTATGTGAGGGGAGAGATGTAACAATATTCACAAATTAATTGTCAGCCCCCATTTCCTTCACTCATTAAGAAAAATACATATCTTCTGCCTTCAATTATCTTATTGATAATCTGCACCATAGTGGCAAGTATTTTGTTGGCGTTTCATAATCCAAAACTAAAAAAATTTCTCAAGATAAATTGGGATGGATCAATACCACATATCGACACAAAATCAATGCCTTCTTTTGTCATCACTAAATAGAAAGCACTGGTAAAGGCATCACCTTTATCTTCTCTAGATAAAAGCGCTAATAAAGGTTGATCTTTATCAGCGCTATTCTTTGCGCATATAATTTTTTTAATAAACAATTTTATTAATACATGTAATTATTATATTTATATTAAAAAATAATGTTTATTTATATATTTTAATTAAAAACACATGTTTATAACGAATATAAATATGATATATTAATATTTTTTAATAATTCAAATATATATATATATATATATATAGAGTTTTTAAAAAGGTATATATAAGATTATAAATAAATATGTATATTTAAATTATTCTAAAATAATTATAATTTTTTAAATAATAAATATATTTATGATATTTATAATTATATATAAATACTTTTTAAGTATATATATATATATTTAAATAAATATATGTATCCAATGAATTGGGTATATATATATATATCATGAGATAATAATGATGTTAATGTGAATTATTAATATTATTTATGTTCATATATTAATGAGTGAAGATGGTGTTTGGGCATCGAGAGCTCTCTCCTAAGAATGGAGATTAGGGTTCTATGTTGCCCTCTTCCTAATTGATATTAGGCCTCTATATCACGTAAGAATGATTCAATGCTTACAAGCCTTTCAATGCCAAATCCACTTCAAATAAATTCCTTCATGAGGATATTTTTGAGGGTGATGAAGGAGTAGTAAAGAATCCATTCTATTTCGTTAAATGTTTGGATACCTTTTTTATCTATCTCAAGGGGTGTGTTTCTCATGTTAAATTGGATCAAGCTGTAGTGTTAGAGAGGCTTGAATATGGTAAAAAATCCATTATCACTCACCTTATTCGTCCTAAATTTATCATTCCATTGACGGTTAATGAATTATTTGAATGACTTTCAGGGATTTTTGGATTCTCAAATTGGTGTTGTATTTCTCTGGGATGTGGGTTCTTTCACTTTCTTTTCCCTTCTAAAGAGATGAAGTCGCAGGCATGGGGCTTTGGTTCTCTTTCTCTAAAGCCTAGTTTTATTCATATAAATTAATGAGATAAGAAATTTGATCTAATAAATGCTTAGATTTATTCTTCATAGGTTTGGTTTCAGGTTTATGGGCTTAACTGGATGTTATGGCACCAATGTATTATTCATGATATTACAATATTTATTAGTATCCCCATAAATATGGATAAAGAGACTTCTAATGAAAGGTATAGACATTTTTTCTAGTTCTTGGTTGAGATTGATTTAAGTTCAACTCTTGCAGATCGAGTGTTTTTTAAACTAACTATGAGTAGTTAAAATTGATGATTTTTTATGAGAGGATGTCAAAATTATTCTTGGAATACAATGTAATTGGGCATGACCGAGTAAGCTATAGAAGACTTATGGTCTATCAGAATTATTCTATTCATGGCCATGATAAGATCATATGCTCTAAGGGAGGTAAGAAATCAGTTCCCTTTGATTTGGTTAAACAAAATGTGAATGGTGGTGTTTTTGGGAAACATGTCATTGATTATGTTGCAGCTCAACCAGTAAGTAATAAATTTCCTATTCAAAATGTTGATTTTGGGAAACTAGAGACTGCACCTATCAATGATATTGTAGGGCATGGAGATAGTTTTGTTTTTCCTTATTAGGATGATGAATATGGTATCTCTTTATTGATGGATATTTCTACGATAAATGTTAATGCATACAAGATTGATGATCATTCTAGTGGACAACATGATGGGGCTATAATTGTGAATTGAAATCAATCTACACCAACTTTGTAGTTCCCTGAAAAAAAAAACTTTGCTCAGATATTGTTGTTTAAAATGAACAGAATGCCAGGGAGGGCAGAGATAGTCCTGACTAGAATTCAGAAAATACTATTAGATTAGATTCTACTCTTCCTTTTTTGGATAGAATAGAGAATCTAGAGGAAGATATAAGGGGAATTAACTCACAGGGCACAATAGATGACCTCATCTTGAATGAGCATTTTTCTTCAAGAAATAAAGTTAAGAAGAAAGAGAGTTTCAATTCCCCATTTAATTATAAAGAGAAGAGGAAAAATAATACCTTGGTGGAGAATAAAGGTTTTCAGATGATCTCAAAGAAGAGAGGTTCTCAACCTGAGACAATTTCGGATTCTGATCAAAATATTGGGCAACCTTTGTAAGATGTTAGGAGCTTTATAGTATTATAATCTCTCAATGAGGAGTCAAGTCATTTCTGAAAGGATAATTTGGGTATTCACGACGGAGATCATGAAGGATTCCCCCTACCCATAAAGTTTGAGATGTGATCGACATCCAAAAGGTCATGGCTGAGGATGTGCTTGGGATGCTGCAGCATGAGGTCCTGGATGAAGTTCCAAGAAACATGAGATTCAATTAACCAAGGAGTAGGGGAAGATAAAGTAGTAATATTCTATGATTTTCTTCTGAGAGAACTCTTAGTCAGAATGGGATTCTCCCGATGATGACGGTGATTTTGATCATGAGTTTTTGAGTGATCCCCCTTTACCTGAGTTGTAGTTTTCATGGTTGTAGACATTCATCATTTGACCCCAACAATCTTTTCTTGTGTTTGAATTCAATTTATTTAATTTTAATAAAGATTCTTGAACCTTAGTTTCTCACTATACCAACTTTGTATAAGTGACACTATATGATCATAAGTTTATTTTTAGACATGATTGTGGGTTTTTATCTTCCAAATGATAAGATTACCTATATTATGATGACACATGAATATGTTATCATGAATGTTAATTTATACATTAAAACCCTTATTATTCATGCTTCCATATATGTGAAGACTTGTTTTTTATGATCTATACTTTACTAGGTATGATTCATTCATGCAATACCCATGAACTTCATATGTTCTCATAAATAATTATAAAATTACAATAAATATATTTAAATAAATAATTTAATTATTCTATTTTAAATTATAATTTTTAATTATGTATAAATATTTTTTAAATATTTTTTTATAATTATAATAATAAAAAATAAATATTTTTTAGAAGGTAGGGACAATGCCCCTTTATTAAAAATAAGAAAAAATAGAGAAAAAAGATGGGTTAGACATGGAAACTCTTCATAACAATAAATAATCAAAGACCTAATTTTTCTCTAATTCAGATTCCAATATTATGCTCCTCATCACAAATTGTATTCAAATCAGTTCATCTATGCCTGCACCCACATCCACAACACCTAGGATGGTGGCCTCTCCTCTAAGTTTCCGCTTATTGCAAGAGGCCTTCAATGACAGTACTCTTCTAATTGGAATTCCCAACCTATCACTAAGCCTCCATCCTCCTAGATGGTTCATCAATAAGAATCCCTTTAGAGCCCATCTCTATGTGATGCTGAGCAATAAAAAACTTTGATCCACCTTCATGCATATCCTCAACCCCTTCCCCCAAGGACCGAGATTGCAAATTCAGGGAGACTCCCTGAACCTCAACAACTTGAGATACATTATTACAATCCTTGAGTGAGTCAAGCGCTCCTAAGAGGTTTTCAGTTGACACCTTCACATTATTTGGACTTCCCATACCCTAGGTATCTTTAGATGCAGGACCACAAGAAGCTATAGGCAGGACAGGAACAACCAACCTACCGATGCTTGGTGAAGGCTATATTTTAAGCGGTGTTATAAAAGGAACAAAAGAAATTTCCTACGAAGAGACATTAGAAGTAACCTGTACAGAATTAACAAATGATCTAGACTTCCTATAATTATATATATATATATACACATTTACTTATATATATATATATATTTAAATAATTATAAAATTACAATATATACATTTATTATAAATTATCAAATATATTTATTTATATATTAATAAATATATTTATATAATTATATATATAATAAATATATTTATAAATATATATATAATTATATCAATATATTTATAAATATATGCAAATATTTATAAGTATACACAAAAATTTATAAATATATAGAACTTTTTATAAATATATTTATTATATTTATAATTATAAATATATATATATTTATAAAATTATAAAAGGAATAAATATATTTTTTTATAATTTTATAATTATTTAAAAATATAAATTTATATACATATACAAATATTTATAAATATATAAAGATATTTATAAAAATATTTATTATATATAATTATAAATAAATATATATTAATTATATATATAATTTTATAAATATATAATACTATAAATAAATTATTAAGAATAGACCTTTATCAGTGATAAAAAAGCACTGATAAAAAGCATTTTTATCAGTGCTTTCTACATTAGCACTGATAAAACTACTCTTTATCAACGCTTTTTGAAAAGCGTTAATAAAATCAATAAGGGTTATTATAAAAATAACCCTAATAGAGTGTTACCACCACACACGTCTTCAAACTTTTGTAGAACCAGAGTGTTGTCACCACTTTCACCAGTATTGTCAGACCCTACTATTGCTACCAATCATCTTCTCGACGAATCAATCTCACCAAATATGAGGTATGTGCCATGATTTGTCTTGTTAACACCTCTATTTTTCAATCACACCTCATCGAACCCTTTTGTGATCATCTACACTTCTTCTTAATGAACCGAATAAATAGGCCCAACATTGATCCACCCTCTACGGTAGTGTAACAATGAGGCATCATCATTATGATGCACCACCCCTGCACGTTGATCCTCTCCCGGTGCAGTGCACTCCCTATGTTGTGATCCCCTCTAGATCGGCCGCCCTCCCACTACCCTACAGTGGACCAACCCAACACCCCTCCTCTTTGTTTTCTCTATGTCATAAAAGTATAATGCCACCTAATTTCAACTCGGTTACACACCAGGATCGACCTGCAAGTGTGAAAAACTAACTGAAATTGATCCCCTCCATCATCATCATCTGATACACACACAATGCAATGAGATATGCATTTATCGAGATCTACATTTTTTTTGAGTTTCAGTCCCACAAAAATTCATTCTTCATCTCCTTTACAACAACCCAACACTCACCCACACAACTAATACCTAAAATCAATAGAAATTTATAATTTTTTATTAACATCAATTATTACTTTTACAAATGTATAAATAATAATCAATAGAAATATATACTTTTTTATGAGTATAATTTTTTATATTTATACTTCTAGATATAAAGTTTTATAGTTATATATACATCTATAAATTATATATTATATCTTATTATGATTTTATAATTTATAAATAAAATTTTGTTAAACATTTATAATTTTATAGTTTTATAAATTTTTAAATTTATATACATTTATAAATTTTATAGCATATCATATTATGCTAATATAATTTAATAATAATTTTTATTAAATATTTATAAATTTATAGTTTTATTCATTTATAAATTTATAAACTTTTATGAATTTTATAGTATATGAAATTATACATATATAGTTTAAATATAAATTTTTATTAATTATTTTTACTTTTATAGTTTTCTAGATTTATAAATTAATATAAAATTATAGATTTATTTTTTATAAATTAGTATACTTTTATACTTTCATAAATTTTACCTTTATATATTATAATTTTATAATTTTATAAATTTATAAAACTATATACTTCTATAAACTATGTATATTTTTGTGACATATATGTACTTTTATATAGTTTTATAAATTTATATGAATTTATAAATTATGTATATTTCTTTAAAATATATATTATTTTGTAAATTATATATAATTTAATAATTCTATATACGTTTACAATTTTATAGACGAATATATATATATATATATATATATATATGTTTTTAATTTATACTTTTATACATGTATACTTTTTTCAATTTATCAATATTTTAATACTAATAAACATTCCTAAATTCAATGTTAGTGTTGAAAATATTTTCAAAAATAAAATATATTTTTTTTACTTGTGAAACCATTATTATATTCAATAGTTTTATTTTCTATTATGAAAATTGTTTTCAAATAATATATCTTTTTTTCCGTTATTACATTCAATAGTCATATTTTCATCAGTTATTTATAATGTAAATGTGATTTTATACTTCATTTACACTCATACAAAAAGAACTTTGAATGATAAAAATATGAAATAAATTATTGATTGATCGTTAATCCTTTATTATGATAGTTCGATCATTTAATTTTCTAATGTCTTGTTAATTATATCTTAAAATATTTTCATTCTGATTGAAAAAAAGTTGAGAAATTCTCAAGGTATTGTGTCTCAAACTATCAACAAAGTGAATATCATTTGATCCAAAATTATTTACTATAATTTTAGTGCTTCCCACACCATTAAATTTACGTGAAAAACTATTTTTAGAACTGAAATTTCCTTAATTATATTTGTTAATTTCCTTCAATAAGTTTTTATTTATCATGTGGGGTAATAAAATATTTTTAAAGATCTAATAATTTTTTCCTTTTATTTTTTTATTCCTCCTCAATCACCATTGATTACTCTTTGTCACTCCTTGTCATGATAGATTTAGAGAATCCATTTTGTTTTAGTTTCCTTGGTAGTAATTTGAAATAATTATTGTAGGTTTGTTTAATTTGATCACACCTTTAATAAGATTTATAAAGATAGCCAAAAGAACTTTTCAAGAGAACCTTTCTTCTTAGATGATATCATGGTTAGCTTATTTTAAATTCAAACTGTATCCCCCTTAAAATTGTAACCTCTCTTTGGCTGGGGAGAATACATATTTCACCAACATGTATATTTATTGTGTTTGCATACTCCCCATTAAAAACATATTCCTTAAACAAAAAAACTTAATATCATTTGGGATTTTAGATTCTCAAAATCATCTCACTTTATTTTCTTTATATTTGAACTCCATAGATTTTCTTTAATTAAATCATTCTTATATCTTTTCTCTTTAAACAAGAATTTTACCTTATCCTTAACCTCATATTCCTTATTTTTAAGAATCTCATTGAATTTGGGATTTTTTTAAAGAATCACATGATCTTTAAATGGGCGTATCACCTTTATTTAGTTATTTTGTTACTTTCTTCCCATTATTTACATTTCTTCCAATAATGTTTTTCCTTATTAAGTATCTATGAAAAGTTTACACAACTAATTTGTATAATATTCATTTTGTGTTGGGGAAATACCATCATTTTACATAGATTTTGAATGTTCTTCAATACCATTGACTGAATTTATAATCCCCAACTGAAATTTATTCATGGAATTTTCATCTTCAATAAAAGTTTCCTCAAGGAATTTAGAATACTCATTCATGAAAAAAAGTTTTCTATAGTAATTTCAAGCATCTTACCTTTTTTATTTAAGGATTTAATTGTGATAAAACATATTCCTTTTGAAATTTAGCTCCATCTCTATCATCTCTTGGAATTTAAATTTATAAAGATATTTCTTCAAAGATTCATTCTACTTTTTCAAAGAATATTTCAACCATTCAAGATTTACATTTTCTTTAAAGTAATTCATTACCCTCATATTAAATTGAATATATATTGGAGTTTTTTATCACTACCCTCTTTATTAATTCATTTTCTCTAATTTGGTGTTAGCTTCTAAGGGGATGACTATCTTGAAAAAAATGCAATAATAACTACCATCCTTATCAGCTTCATCTCCCGAATAGTTATTATTACATTTTGTTGCCTAAAACTCATCCTCCATCTCTTCTGAACATCCATTTATGTTTCTTGAACTACTCTGAGTAGTAGTCATCCCATATCAGTGGATTAATTCCTTTCTTAAATTAAATTACCCATTTCCTTCAAAGAATTATTAAATCATTTGAAACATTCAAATGCCCTATAGTCGCATCCTAGTGGTTACATCCCTGTGGTGGTATTTGGTAGGTCTCGGTTTTGGGCATCCCAATGTACATTTAGTGTATATTTTAGTTGTTTATCCCCCTCCCCACACTGATGATATAATATTTTCAACAATAAAATATTGGTTTACCCTTATTTGAAAGGCCCCTTTTATGTATTTATTTATTTTTTAAAATATTAATATTACCAAATCACATAGGATGGATATGAATAACAAATGGATAGATTCCAATCATATGACAAAAGAGCATGAAGACGAGGTGAAATAGTTCATCAAGTTTACAAAATATCATGCAGATGACCCTTCTCAAATCCTTCTTCTATGTTTATGATATTTTCATTCAAGACTAATTAGCCTAAATGAGTTGGAATAACTCTTCATCTGTCACAAAATATATCGAAGCTATAAATGTTGGAATAAACACAAAGAAAAAGTTAATGTAGATAGCGACTAGGATATCACTGCACTTTATTGACCATCTGATATGATTACACATGTGGACAATGAAAAAGACAATATCAAGGATGTGAGAATAGATGCGAATGATGTTGAAGATCTTATTGAGGAAATGAAAATGAAAGTTTTATATGAACTTCATGATTGTAAAAAATAGTTTGATAAGTCAAAGAGTTTTGAAAAGGTGTCATTATATGCTGGTTGCACTAAATATACAACATTGTCAGCTGTAATGAAGATGTATAATTTAAAATTTTGAAATAGATAGAGTGACATCAATTTTACTAAACTACTTTCTCTATTGAATGATATAATCCCATGAGATAATGAGGTACCTAGGTGAACATATAATGTTAAAAAAATGCTACATTCTATGGTTGTAACCTATAAAAGAATACATTATTATCCCAATGAATGTATACTATTTCTCAAGGACTAAAAATTACTTAAAGAATTCCCAAATTGTGGTGATTCTTGAAACAAGAAAGCTGAATCAGGTCTTAAGAAAGTTGTATGAAACTTTACAATCATTAAAATTCTTAGTCAGCTATATGGAAGTGATACTACAAGGAAATTGACATGGAATATAGATAAAAGAAATAAATATGGGAAAATGTGTCACCCAAAAGACTGTACTTAGTGGAAGAGAATTGATAATGAGTATCCTAAATTTGGAAACAAGCTGAGAAACCTTTATCTTACATTATCTACATAGGGAGTGAATCCTTTGGGTTTTCAAAGAAGAACTCATAATACATGGCCCATTATGTTGGTTAATTATAAATTTCCATCATGGTTATTCATTAAATGAAAATACATTATGTTATCTATTCATATATCAGGACCAAAACAACTATGTAATGATATTGATGCTTATTTGGATCTATTGATCAAAGATTTGAAATTATTGTGGGATTATGGTATTATGTTGTATAATACCTACATAAATGAAGATTTCACATTAAGAGTCATGTTGTACATGATGATAAATGAAATTCCTACTTACGGAAATCTGTGAGGATATAGAATTAAGGAAATCAAGGGTTTTATATTTCTGAACAGGTTACACATTCAATTAGGTCGAGAAATTCATTGAAGACTATGTTTCTAGGACATTACAAATTTCTACCTTGATGACGTAAGTGCTGATATTGGATGAAACCATTCTATGAGAGTTCAGAATAATGTACAGAACTATATCCACTAACAGTTGGTCAAATATTAGAGTAAGTAAAAGATATGTACATTTCTTTTGGTAAACATCTTTTGAAAAACCATATGAAAATCGATTGGAAAATGAGTTTTTTTAATTACCATATTACAATTGTTTGTACATCATATATTTTCTTGATGTTATGCATGTTGAAAAAAAATGTATGTGATAGTTTCATCAGAAAGTTAATAAATACACCTATAAAAAAATGTAGAATTAAGGCTAGGGACATGATTTGCATGGGAATATAAGAAGAGTTGGGGCCAATGAATGGTGAAAAATAGGATTCTCTTCCTCTAGCTACTTACACTCTTTCAAGGTATGATACATATCAGTTTTTCACCTTCTTGAATGATGTAAAGGTTCCATAGGGGTATTCATCGAATATTAAGAATATCATTTCAATTAATAATTTAATGTTAAAGGTACTAAAATCACATTATTGTCATGTTTTGATGCATGATCGAATTCCTATATCTTTATGTTTCATTTTCCCAAGAACGTTTTTCATAAATTAACCAGGATTGTTCTCTTTTTCAAACCTATATGCATCAAAGTTATAGACCCCATGAAAATGATAACTATGGAAAAGGAAATTTTGATCACATTATTTGAATTGGAAATGTTCTTTCCGGTAAATATTCTTTGATATGATGGTTCACTTGATGGTTCTATTCATGAGAGACATTTGACTATGTGGACCTATACATTATAGATATATGTACCCCATTTAACGTTATATGAATATTTTGAAATGTTATGTCAAAAATCAAAGTCGTCTAGAGGGTTATATTGTGGAGAAATATATTATTGAGGAAACCATTGAATTATTTATCGACTATCTATCCAGTGTGGA
Organism: Viscum album; assembly: GCA_963277665.1. NCBI lineage: Eukaryota > Viridiplantae > Streptophyta > Magnoliopsida > Santalales > Viscaceae > Viscum > Viscum album. The sequence continues at coordinate 437,780,904 of OY728145.1, read as the reverse complement.
AGTTATTGTTCTACCAAAATCTCATCACATTGGGTGGCTTGTGGGTGAAGGAATTTATAGAATAGATGTTTTCACAATCAATATTACATATCAGGAGTAGGTCCACATTTACATTTTCATAATTGTTTTGAGTATTCCCCATATGATGAAACCCAAAAATAAATTATTATCCATTTTAATCCTTCCAAGGATGAAAAATAGATATCAAATACACATAATCAATAGTTTATAGGATGGTTTTGAGACCATATTTTTAAGGATTCAAATGAAAATATAGATTCAATTTCATAACTACTTTGATGGTTATCTAATGAACCAAGTGTGTATGTATTATCTTAAAATGCTTATATAATTAATGGTTATACATTCTAAAAAAATGAACATGATGAAGTTATTACCATGAAAAATAGTGGAGTTATACTCATGGATGAAGCGATACATGTTTCTGAAACTAAGGAAAAAAATACAATTTATGTGAATATGTCATACTTTGGCATCATCAAATAAATATGATAGTTGGATTATACAACATTCCAAGTGATTATTTTTTAACGCAAGTGAGTTTATTTTTTAAAAAATATTTGGGGTCGAAGCCTCTTTATTATTGAAAAATGAAATGACCTCTTTTTTTTACCATTACATGGATTATAGGTCCAGTGGGAATCAAATCCTATTACATGACCCTAAAGGACCATATTTTTAGCTCAGTCCCTCTAATGAATAATACTACTACAATACCCAGGATGATATAATCCTCTCACCACTATAGTATCTTATGTAGTTCTTACCACCACTAAAATGTTGTCGATGATATAGTACACTGATAATAAAGTTCTGCTGCAGTAAATTATTATATCATTAACCAAAACCTACAGAAGGGTTAAATGAAAATTCAACTAAGGATGACCCTTTCATTGGGATGTTGTAATAATTTTGCAGTAGTCCCAATGTAGATGTGGTTTTGTAAGTCATAGGAGACCACACTAAAGGGTTTGGATACTCGATAGAGGGTTCAAATCCCTTCAAACTTTAAAAGAAAAGATAGTTCAACAATCATTTTATATTTTATTTTAATATACATTTTGTTACCTCATGTTATTATATGTTCGCTACTGCATTTATGTAATCTATATTAAATGTTAATGAATTATATAGACAATGAATTATGCATGAATTTATGCTCCCAATCCTAAGGAACAATAGGTTTCTTAACCTGATGCTTCTCCCAGTGTAGAGGAACAACAACCTTCTACACATGTTGATACTACAGATCTAGAGAAACAGTAGTTTTCCCAACCTGCTACTTCTCTCAGTGTAGAGGAATAAAAACCTTTTACACATATCAATGTTTCCAATCCAGTGGAATTACATATTGATGATGTTGATCCCAATCAAATGGTAGACGATGAATAATCGATGTCAAAAAAATAGAAACACTATAGCATGATGGCTATAGAAAAGATACTAAGGTGAAAAGAAAAGGCATAAAATTTAAGGTCAAATGGAATGCATGCAGATATACTATTAACCCCAAAAGGCTAAGTTTAGTAGTTTCATTGGTCTCATCACTCGGTAGTGCATGATGATTGATTTAGATTCATGGAACCATGTTGTTCCCACGCTTAAGACACTGATTTGGGGAGAGATTTTGATAACATTTTTATTTAATTTCATTATTTTACTAAAAAAATAAAATAATGAAACAATGACTTACTCTCCATCATGTCATGACCCATCCTAGTGGGGTCTGTGCCATGAATCCCCAAGCCTGCCTCCAAAAGGTCAGAGGCTGGTGACTAAAACCAAGTAGGAATATCACTAACATAGAAGGCATTTCTTAAGTACCTATACACATGCACACATATCCAAGACCACAAAATGATGAAATGTAACAACAAATGAACAAACAATACATGAATACATATGTATCCCACAACCAGAGTATAACAGGAATTAAATAAAATTAAACAAGTCCAAATACAAGCTCTCCAAAAAGAGTTTATAACATATGTCCAACCAAAAATTAAAGGTACCAGGACTGCTGTCTGAAATCTATAGGAATAGACCTTAGTATTTCTAGTCTTACTAAGTTTCATCTAGTCCTGGTCATTCTAGGAATCTTTCAAAAGGTCTATCATCTGGCCAAGACATGACACATGAGGGAAAAGCCTGTGTAAGGGTTAGTATAAAAATACTCAGTAAGACACCCCTAAACCACAAAGAATACAAAAAATGAATGCATAATCATCTCTACATAGGTATATGTCTACAACACATATAATAATAATATTATGATGTACTCAACAGATACACACATTCTAGAGGTTTGACATAACCATAGTATACTCATCATATGATTATAGATCAAAGATTTCATGAAGCACTCATCCATGAGAACACACTTTTAAGTATGATAGCACTGATGTATTCCGTAGAAGAGGTACTTCTCTTTGGGTATCATCATGAGAAAGAACATGCTAATTGTCTGAAGAGATATTATTCACAGATAAAGATCACTTCCAAGACCATGGGGGGATACCAAAAAACTAAATCTAGATTAAACCTGCTAAGTAGAGGATTGTCTCCCATGTTGTGTTGGTCACATCGATACCATGAAATCCACCAAGGTCATGGATATGAATAGAGGATATCACTTCAGGCCTCTTGGAGGGATTCCAACGACTCTATCTAGAAAGTCTTGCTGAAGGGATCATAGTCCTAAGTGTATTAAATGATCCATACCAACCTTTAGGGAAAGGATAAGGGGAACAAAACCTAACTAAACTTGTCCAAGATATGGAGGAAAAGAGATCTAATCCATGTATAAAATAGTACATAGTGGGTAGTATGGGACACACACTGTGTCCCTTGACCCCAGGTTATACCCCTGTAAAAATCTTGTGTCATAAAGTTGTGTCCACATAGAAGGAGAGTACACGGTGTGTAGAGGGTTCACACACCATGTCCATGTGTTTGGGGTCACACCCATCTAGTTCATTTGTGTTCCAGTACACGTCATCATTGCGTGTATCCATTCCCAAGTACCAATACATGGGGTAGCCCATGTACATGATCCCAACCTTATCATATGGGGGAATACACATCATGTAGTAACCCCCATTATTCCACCCCATGTTTATGTACTTCCCAAAGTACACATCGATTCATCCGGGGGAGCTACATGCCATGTAGTAAAGGACTACACTCCATATGAATCACGTTTTTTCAAAAACCTTTCTTCTTCCTCCCTCTCATGCCCACACCTTTTTATCATTGAAATAAAGATTTAATTTCACTGAGATCCATGTATCTTCCTCAACCAAACATCACAGACGATGAGAAACACACTCCAGCTGTTGAATCTGATTGGAAAACAGAACAATTTGTTTGAATCATCTACCATGCATCTCACTCAAACACTAAGGGTTTCCAAACCAATCCAATCCATTCAAAGCTACAACTGTCGCACCTCCATTTCATTATACTGATCCCAGATCTACAATCTTGGATTGTTTCACTAGGAAACATGTGTGTAACGATCGATTCAACAGTAAAACATAAAACTGTGGGACAAAAGAAGAATTCCCATGATTAATGACGAATAAATGGAGAAAAGAACAATCAATTAAGAGGAAAAAACATTTATTGATTTTCATGTTTATCTTGGTTTGTTTTTTTAGAAATAAAGTTGAGTCATATTAAAGCACATGATAAATCTCCTGTCAAAACCCTGCAAATAAGCGCATCCCACAAGATGATCAAACCACAAATCAATATGTTCATTGATTGGTATGTGTTCATTGAAGAAATAAAAAACTTTGAATAACTAAATCAAAACACACTTTCTACCTCGATTTGGTTCGATTGATACTGAAGAACGAACCATCGTCTTCATTGTTAGAAAGATCCATCGAATCCGATGTATGTTGATCTTTGATCCATCGTTGTTTTCCTGGGAGGATTCTATAAAGTAATTTCCAATTATTTTTAGAGGTTCTAGGGTAATGAGGATATCCCTAGAATTATGACATAATAGTATATTTAAAAACTAAATAGTTTCTGCATCAAAAAACAAAACAAAATAATTTATTCAAATTATTTTAGTCTTTAATACACCTGAAATGAATTTTCCATAAATGAATTGAACTGACTAATGTTAGGTCAGAACTAGGGTAATCCCAATGTTCTAAACTCAATGGTGCCCTCAAGGTTTTAATTTGATAACTTGTTTATATGTTATTCCATTTTTTAGGAAAATTTCATGCGCATGCTATTGAATATATTTAATATTTTTCAACATTTATCCTGGACACACTAGGCCTTGAAATTGTATGATGTCTCAGAACCTGGTCTCAAAACTATTCCATATAATATTTAAAATTAATACATGGAAAATATGAGACATTGAATTCTCCCCACCTTGGGGCTTGACGTCCCCGAAAATCCAAAACAAGGGATACTCAAAAAGATGTGGGTACTGGGCATGAATTTGAGCCTCATGCTCCCATGTTCTCATCAAGAGAATCCCATTCTTCCATAAGACATGCACCAAATGAATTTACCACCCATGAAGAATCCTATCCTACCGATTCTCTATCTCTACTTGGTACTTAGAAAAGATCATACCGTCCTCTATTTCCACCTCGCCCGAGTCTATAATGTGTGATGGGTCATGCACATACCTCCTCAAATGCAACATGCGAAATAATCGTGTACCCATTCTAACAGTGGAGGTAGTGATAAGTAGTATTCCACATCTCTAATACTACCAAGTATCTAGAAGGGGTCGATGAACCTCAAAGATAGGCTTCCACCTTATCCAAATATCTGTAATCCACGTCGAGGTAAAAATTGTAGGAACACATGGTATCCTTTATTAAACTCAAAAGGAATTTATCACCTATCAACACAAGAATTATGATGGATCTGTGTAATCTTCACCTGATCTTGGATGAACTTCACATTCTCTTTCATAGCTTGCACCAACTCTGGGACCATGAGTGATGACTCACCTGGGCCAGTCTAACAAAGTGGTGACCTACAAGGTCACCAGTAAAAGAACTCTAATGATGGCATACCAATGGTGGAATTGTATTTTCAATGTATTAAAACTCCACTAGTGGGAGATGATCCTCCCAAATTTGGTCAAAATCCAACATGCAAGCTCGCAGCATCTCCTCTAGAACATGAATGGTCCACTCAGTTTGGATTTCAGTTAGGGGGTGAAACATCATACTCAAGCATAACTCAGTCCCAAATGCCTCATGTAATACCTTCCAAAACTAGGATGTAAAGAAAGAATCACGACTAGAAATAAAAATTTATGGAGCTCCATAGAGTTAGGCTATCTCTTGAATGTAGAGGCGCCTCAAGCTCTCTATTTAACTGTGCTCTTGTATAGGTAGGAAGTGTTCCGACTTGGTAAGTCGGTCTAGGATCACCCAAATAGCATCAAGTCCCCTAGATGTATGTGGTAATACTATCATGAAGTCTATATATATCCAATCCCACTTACATTATGTTACCTTAAGGGTTTGGGTCAAACCTGCTGGAACTTGGTGCTCAACCTTCACTTACTAACAAGTAAGGCATAAAGAGACAAATTCTTCCACTCCTTTCTTCATCCTGGCCACCAAAACTGATGTCAGAGGTCTCGATAAATATTTTCCACACTTTTATGTACCACCAAAGTATATGTGTGACTTTATTATAACCTCTTCCCACAACTACACCAATTCCATCATGTTTCCTTTGAAAATAATGACGTTCTCCCCACCTTTGGAAAATACATCAGGAGCATGCCCTGTGGATATATGAACACATAGGGTCTCGTAGTCGACATATCCAAGTTGTACCTCCCTAAATCACTAAAAAAGAAGAAGGATAACAATCATCTAATAAAGGTGAGCTACACAATCTCCATCCATAAAGTATAACTACAATGAGGCCAACTGCTCTAATGCCTCATTCAATAACTGTGAACAATATCTCCTATTAAGAGCATCGACTACCACATTCCCATTCCCAGGAGTATAGAAAATTTCAAAATCATAATCATGGTGGAACTCTATCCTTCGCCTCTGTCTCAAGTTGAGATCCTTCTGATATAATATATACTTGAGAATCTTGTGATCATAGTAGATGATAAATCACTCACCCATTAGGTAGTGTCACCACACCTTCAAATAGAAAACTACCACTACTAACTAAGATCATGTGTCATTTAGTTATGCTCATGTGTTCTCAACTAGCATGAACCATAGGTATTCAACACTTTCATCTTGATTAGAACACAACCAAGACCAGTTCCTAATACATTGCAGAACACTACCTACTCAACACCTTCTTCAGGAAATATCAAGATGGGAGTGCTCATCAAACTTTGTATTAACTACTAAAAATCCTATTGGAACCTTTCTGTCCACATTAAATGTTTCCCCAATTGATTCAAATATTTCATGGGTGCAGATGTTTTGGATAAATCAGGTATCAATATTCAATAATATCCTAACAAACCAAGGAATCTTCACACCTCTATCACATTCTTAGGTGGATCCCAAGCTAACATTGCCTCGAACTTGGCTAAATCCACTGCCACTCCATCTGGTAAGATAATGTGCCCTAGAAGGTGCACTTACTGAACCTAGAGCTCACACTTCACGATATTTTCATAAATTTTGTCTTATCAGAGTACGTCTATAACTATCCTTAAGTGCCTCGCGTTATCCTCCTTGGACACTGAGTATACAAGGATATCATCGATTAAGACTACCATGAACCAATATAAGTAAGGCTAAAAGTTATGGATCATGAGTCCAATGAACACTATTGGGGTGTTATTCATACTAAAGGGAATCACCTAGTACTCATAGTGAAAATACCGACATCTTAATGTCATCTTCGGTATATCCTCATCCCATACTCTACACTAGTGATAGATTGTCCTTAGGTCAAACTTTGAGAACCATCATGCCCCTCTCAATTGATCAAAGATGTTATCTATCCTGGGTAGTGGATACTTGTTCTTAATAGTCACTTTGTTCAATCACTGGTAGTCCACATAAAACCTCAAGCCACCATTTGTCTTCTTGAAAAAAATTGGGGCTTCCCAGGGTGAAACACCAGGTCTAACAAAATCATTCTTGTTTAAGTCCTCTAATCACACTCTAATATCAGAAAGATCTGTGGGTTCCATCCAATATGATGGTGTAGATATCAGTTTCATAATAGGATTTAGAACAATGTATTAGTCTATCTCTCGGTGGGGAGGTAAGCCTAACACATATTCAGGGAATACATCCTCATACTCCACCACAACTGTAGGAAACTAGGAACTCATAACATCTAATACACCATGGGTTGGGCTAGAAAAATGATATGTAATCGGTTTCACCCTCATATACACGAGTCCATCCTAGGCTACCTGGGTTTCCTTTTCACTAAAAAAAGAAAACTTTGTTCCATAGTCCTCTCTAGTTGGAGTCTCCAAGCATAAGGGTTGAGTCAATGGTTTAATCAGAATCTCTATGTCTCGAACAAGATATATGGAGAGAAAATAATGAATAACACTTGTGTCTATCAATACTCTAGATAAAATATAAAATACACAGATCATACCTAGAATCATTCTCTAAGCCTCAAGCTTGTATGTTTCAACATCCATTAGATGTCCCCTCCCCAATCCTCCAGCTCCCTCAGCTTGGCATGGACCACCTAGGGGTGGTGGTGGTAACATTTAACAACTTTGACCACCTCCTGCTAATCTCTTAGCTCCTCTACCACATTTTCCACCCTACGAACCTACCTAATACTACTATTATCTCTTCCTTGGTGGCCCATCTATGGTTTCTCTATCAGCTGTACAATGGATCAGACAATCTCGAGTGAGATTTCCCTTTCCGTCACATGAGTAGAACCATATATATATGGGCTAACATGACCCACCCTATGAGACCTAATCTAGAGATCCTCTATCCTAGTACCTCCTCCAAAACATCTTCCAGGTCTATGTCCCTATGACTGACATCATCTCCCTACTATCGTGGTCTCTACTCCTGATTTCCCACTAATGAAAATAGTCGACTATTACTTCTCATCCAAGAAACTCTCAACCACCGAAGCTCACTCTAGCACCCTATCATAAGTAGGAATGCACATGAGGACAACACTAGTTCATATGTCTCTATGAAGACCTCAATTGAAGTTCTGAGCTGTTAAACAATAATCTTGAACCATATCCATTGATTACCTAGAGAGGTTGGAAAACCTCGATGAATACTCATCCAATGTCATGTTTCTTTACTAGAGCTACAAAATCTCCTGGATATGTATAGCCCTTAACATAGCTAGTGAGAACTCTTATCTGAAAAATAACTCAAACTCTGTCCATGAAAGAGTCACCTCATCATAAGACTGGTTAACTAAACCCCACCATCACATTTCTAATCCATGAAGAAGGCTCACCACCGGGATCACCATCTGATATACTAGTGTCCTAACTAGAGGAAAAACTCTAGTCATCACCTCAAGATAGTCCTCAACTGCCTATGGTTTAATCTCACCTCGAAACATGACGGGTCTCCATCTCTAAAACTCATGAAAAGTGATCAGCCTACACTACCCATACATTTGTATTTCAGGTTCCACATGTTACCTTATAGGTGGTGGTATGGATGGTGCACCACCTAGGGGTAACATTTCAGGAACTGGTCCTTGTATCAAACCCTCTTCACTAAGGTGTTCATCCTCATGATCATCATAATGAATCCTAAATGGTATATTTCATGAAGGCATCCTAAAACAAACAAGATGTACCACAGTCAATGAGTATATCTGGAGAGCTGAATCAAGAAGAAAAAATGAAACAAAAACCATTTCTATATGATGAATGTGACATTTGTTTCCATGCAACCAATGTTCTCATGTACAGAGTCAAAAAGTAGGTGATCATAGTCTTGGTGTATGGATATGTCGGTCGTTGTAGAAACACTGGAGTCCATATCATTAAATCCAAACTTGAAAAAATCAACACTATCCCCCCACACCAATATCATGCACTCTCGGTCCTAAGGTAGAACTGAAAAGCTTTGATACCACTATTTCATGACCCCTCCCAATAGGGCCTGTGTCGTGACTCCCCGAGACCAACACCAATAGGCCATGGCCAGGTGGCTAGCACCGATTAGTAATATCACTAACATAGGAGGAATTTCTTAAGTACCTATACACATGAACAAATCTCTAAGCCCACAAAATTACAAAATATAAAAACAAATGAAAAACCAATGCATGCATACATCAATATCCCACAACCAGAGTATGACAGGAAGTAAAGGAAAATAAATATGGCCAAATACAAGCCCACAAAAAAGAGTCTATAACACAAGTCCAACCTAAAAGTAAAGGTACTAGGACTACTCCTTGAAAGACAAAAGAACACACCCCAGTCTTTATAGTCTCACTGTGCCTCGTCTTCTCCTAGTCCACCAGGGCTCTATCAAAAGGTCGATCATCTTCACAAGACATGACACATGCAGGAAAATCTCGTGCAAGGGTGAGTATAATAATACTCAGTGGGAAACCCCAAATCCACAAAGCATACAATAAAGTAAAGTGTAGTCTTCTCTATATAGGTAAATGTCTACAACACATATAATAAGAACATAGATATGTACTCAACAAAGACATACAATTTAGAGTTAAGACACAACCATAGTATACTCAGCCTATGATTCCAGCTTGAAGATTCTACGAAGCACTCATCAACGAGAACACACTCCTGATTATGATATCACTGATGATGTTCATCTGAGAGGAACATCTCATAGGGTCTTATAATGATAAAAAAAACACTTATATTCTAATGATATACGATAAATAGATAAGGATCACTGATAAGACCATGAGGTGACACCAACAAACTCAATCTGGATTAACCTTGCTAAGTAGAGGATCAACATCTGAGTAGTGTTGGTAATGTCGATACTAATAAATCTACCTAGGGAACAAATGTGAATAAAGTATCATACTTTGGGCCTTTGGGATGGATTCCAATGACTCTATCTAGGAAGTACCGCTAAAGGGATTGTAGTTCTAGGAGTAGGAAATGATCCATACCAACAATTAGAGAATGGATAAGGGGGACGAACCCTAAAGAATCTTGTCCAAGTTACAGAGGAGAAGAGATCAAATCCATGTATAAAATAGTACACGACATGTAGCAGGGGACACATGCTGTGTCCCTCGACCTCGGGTTCTACCTGTGTAAATGGTTTGTGTCATCAAGTTTTGTCTGTGTAGAAGGAGAATACATAACGTGTAGAGGGGTCACATGTCATGTGCCTATATTGGGGGTCTCACCCATGTACTCCAATCATGTTCCAGTACATGAAATCATCCTATTTATTTTTTCCCATGTACCGGTACATGATGTAGCCCATATGTATGATCTAGGCCTTATCATGTGGGGAAATACACACCATGCAGGCACCCCGTGTCCACGTACTTCCCAAAGTACACACTGATCCATCCAAAGGGGGGGCTACACACCAGTATCAAGTTTTTCTAGAAACCCTTCTTCTTCCTCCAACTCATGATGATACGGACATATTCTTGAAATCCAGCTCCAATATCACTGGTATTTTTGGATCTACCTCGGACCAGCATCATCGTCGATGAGCAATGCGCTCTGGGCGTGAAATCTGATCGGAAAACAACATTATTCATCTGAATAATCCTCCATCCATCTAAATCAAAAAATAGGGGGTTTACAAACTATTCTAATCCATTCTCCTCTACCACCATCACACCTTCATTGCGCTATACTGATCTTGGATATACAATCTCAGATCGTTGTTCTAAGAAATGCATGCACAATAATTGATTCATCGGTAAAGTGATGAACCATGGGATAAATGGAGAACACCCATTATGAACTATGAATAAGGGGGGAAAAGAGAAATAAATCAAGAGGAACAAACCTTGATCTATGTTCATGTCTATTTTTGTTCATTACTATTAGAATGATAATCGAATCAAATTAAATCACCGGATAAACCTCCTGTCAAAACCCCACAAATAAGCTCATCACCCAAGACGATCAAACTATGGATCAATTTTTTGTTGATTGGTTTGTATTCATCAAATAAATAAATAACATATAATAAATAAATCATAACACATGCCCTTCCTCGATTCGGTTCAATCACTGATGAAGAACTATCCATCTTTTTTATTGTGGGCAAGATCCATAAAATTTGAGGTATGTCGATCTTTGATCTGTTGTTGTTTTCTTGATAGGATTCTCCAAGGTTCTCTTTAGTAATACTTTATAGGTTACAAGGTTATACTGATAACCCTAGAATTATGACATAATAGTCTATTTAAATAGTAAAAACCAACTACATTGACCAATGAAATAAAATAATTTATTTAGATTATTTTATTCATTTTTGAACACGCAACAAATTTTCCACAAAAATACCTATGTCGACTAATCCTAAGTCATGCCTAGGGTAAGAACTGTATTCTGAACTGAATTGTGCCCTTGGATTTCTGATTTGAGAACTTTTTTAGATGTTAGTCCACTTTTTCATAAAAAAATGAGTATGTGTGCTATTTAATATTTTAAATATTTTTCAATATTTATTTCAGGAATATAGGGATTTTGAATCGCACTTCATCTCTATCCCTGGTCTCTAACTTAATCCATATAATATATAAAAATAATAAACATAAAAATATGAGACATTACACATCATCCCTGGTAGAGTACATTTATTATAGATGAATCCCACAAGAAATTTGTGTTGATGCTTTCTGGAAAGACTCATAGAGGTTTACATACAATTCTAAAAAAATCATCTTAAAGATGTTGAAATGGAAATAAACCTAAACCCACCACATATGTATTCACACCTAATAAACCAAGAAGTTTGGGAATGCATTTACTGGCCGTCATGGGGAGATGTATTTTCAGGTACATTGTGAATGTGAATATATTGTTCGATAATATGTGTATTAATCAATTTGATTGAGAATTTTTTATTTATGAAATAGAAACTGGGTGATGAAAATAAGGAACATAGAGAAAAAGAAACATACCCCTCCCATAAAGCAAGGATGGGGTACACTTCACTTGAAAAAAATTTGTAAGTATTTTAAATATACTATAATACTTTTATGTGACATGAAACAAAAACCGAATTTTGTTCCTCTATTTATATGAAGATTGATGAATCCAAATCCAAAGCCACATCTATCCCATGTAATGTTCTATAAAAGGGTGTGTGTGTAAATAAAGATAGTATAATAATTGATGAAAACACACAAAAAGTGTGGGAAGAATGTGTAAGTATGATATAATATGATTTTTGTTTTCTTTAAATCGCTATTACGTAACAAAGATTACATATTTTTTTTGTATTTACTATCCAATTTATACACAAGAATAATTAACACCTATATCAGAAGAATACCTACTATTGGTGAACTTAAAGTGGTTAGAACATTATGGACACATCAGAGGTTCAGGTTTTGGGGTGGTACCCCGAACATATTTTGAGAAAGGAAAACAATAGGAGGATAAATATAAATAAATGGAATATGTGAAAGAAATATTAGTTTCCCTTGAATAAAAAAATCATTGGGAGTCTAAGTTGCGAGAAAATTTTATGGGGAGAAATAAAAGAGAAGAAACGGCTCAATAAAAACCACTTCATGAATATCCTGACCCACCCTACCTACTTTGAGGTGAGCCATTCCCCTCAAAGAAATGTCTTAGATGAGTTAATTAATATTCTCAAAATTATTTCTGTGAATTTTGAATCCTACAGACATTAATACCTTTCCTATGTTCATATTATATATAGTAAAAATTATTGTTATTTATATCTATCAACACCCACCCATTTCCTTATTTTGATGGCAACCGTGTTCAATATTTGAGAAGACAATTTACACAACACACCACTTCCAATGGGTCAAGTGAGAGTGGGGATTATCGTAGCTCATGAGCAGAGTGTCGAGCTACCTGTTCCTCTTAAGTATTTGAGTATTCATACAGTCGGCCAAGTTATTTGATAATTCAAATCATGGCTATCATATATTGTAAAAAAAATTGATAAGGTGGTATGCATTTCCAATTAAATTTGCATGCTAAATATTTAACAATTAATAAAAAAAGGTTTGAACCGATGAATGTTATTACAGAATGAAAAAGGGAAGGGGTAAAAAAAGGTCAAATAAAAACCATCTAAAGGATCAACCAACGTATATAAAATATCTTTATAAAATACCTTTATCACGACCATTCAATATTCTCATTTACTATCATTAAAAATTCATGCGGATACAAAATTAAAAAAGTGGTGGTAATCACATAGTTGATTTTTAAGAACTAATGTATGGAGAGTCCATTATAGACTTCATTTATATTTATAATGTAAATGAAATCCTCAAGTATAAATTCCTAGGAGACTCAATTGCAAATGTATACAAGAGGTGTGTTTTTATGATTTGTTTTTCTAATAGCTGATATACTATGTTAATTATGACTAAATACATTTCATATTTTTTACCATAATATATATCAATACTAATTTAAGGTAATTTCCCCATAAAAATAAGAATGGATTCATTAGTCCTCATGTGACTTCTACAAACCAAAGATAAATTGAATAAAAAATGGATTAAATAGTGGAAAACTGGCCAAATCGTTTGAAAGAAAACTTAAAAATGAAAAACTCTTATTAATTCAAATCATATAGGGGTAAAACTCTATAGTTTAATCATATAAAATATATTTTCATTTCAGTCATTACTTATTCTTTTTTGAGGAAACATTATGTACTTTTTCCTGTCAATTTGGATACTCTAAATATTTAATTCTTGGATTCACTACATGGATACCCAACAAATCGAACACAGGTGATGATGTTTTTAAATTTTTAATACACCGCATAAAATATTTTAGAACTAAACTTCAAGTTATATATTTTATATTATATTTTCATGAGAATTATATTCTAATATGACAGTGCTTAAATATCATGAAAATCATGGAATGAGGACAGTCTATACACATAAGGATCCAATCGACTTCTACAAGTGGATAAGTATTAGGGTATATATAATAATATTTCACAATCAAAATACATATCAAAACAAATTAATTATTTATATCAATGTTTATGTAGTGTTTGAAGCAAAAAATAGAAAATATTTTGGTTATTATGTTTGTAAATTTATGAGAGATATCATATACCATCAACAAACTAGTATCCCCAAAGAGGTATTTTTGAAGGTAATTACTATTTCATTTAAAATATTTATTAATCCTTTCTATATTTATATTTTTCTAGTAATAAAATGAGTGTTGAAAATACTAATATTCACAAGGTGACAAAGATTTGTTTAGAAATGAATGGGAAGCATGGTTGATGGGAGAATGTGCACATACATCATGAAGATGTGACTTCCTACTTATTATTTTATTGGTTTTCACATTATTTTATCTAGTTTTTTAGTTAATTTCCCCATCATTTCTATCTAATACTTACTTTATTAATTTTCATATTGATCATAAAGAAATGACCTCATATGATATTGTACTTCGAGGCTATAACTAAAATAATGACAATAATTCAATGATTCAAGAATGTATACAACCATTATGAAAAAGTGAATTCTTACCACCTTTAAAAAGGGAAAGAGAGTTCAATGACAAGGTTAAAGTATTTTTAAATATAATAGGTTTTACCTTATAATATTATTTGTTATCTAATTCACTAACATAATATAAATTATATGTTTAACTACTCATGCAGAAAATGTCTTCTGAGCCTGAGGATGTTACCAATCCTGTGGAAGAAGAGGCTATAACCAAAAAAACCCTTTGGAATGATTTATAGGTAATGGTACTATATACTTTCTCTATTTTACTAAAAAATATAAAATTAAATTTTTATTTAATTTTCATTATTCTCTATAGAGTTCATTTATTTTAGACAATTTATATCCATCTTTCATGTCTTTCTACCCCAAAACTCCCACATACTTCTTCACCCTCAAAATATTTTCACCCCTATAGTTTTTACATTTATCACCTTCCTTCAAGTTACCTCCACTACCATTACAGGAATAACAATGTTGCTACCTCTGTTCAATCACACAGGTAATCTTGATGTTTTCATAGTAAAATCATTATCCATATAAGTAATGTATTGTTTTATATTTATGTTTTATCTATTTATTTTTATAATTACTCACATAAGAATTGTTTTCTTATCCATGTGGATTCATTTATTTTAGTTGGGGTGGTTTGTTTGAAGCTACTCATACTCATGTGATATTGAACTGTAAGGATGCAACTGAGATAATGACAATAAAGAAATGGTTCAAGAATGTATACAACCATCATGAAAATGTGAATTATTATTACTTATTTAATTAATTTTGTCATCATTTTATGTCTTATCTATAAGTTAATTTTCTTATCATTTTTATCTAATACTTATTTAGTTATTTTCATAGATATTTCATGAAGTCATATTTTTCTTTTCACTATCTTAAATAATCTAGAAAAAATAGAACATGTTCATTTTTTATGGAAGAGGAAACCACATGCTACCAAAAATGTAAGTGTTTTAGGGATTACAGGGTTTCTCTTCCATCATAATGGAACATGTTCTCTCTTTTCTGACTTTTTACAGATAGTTGAAAGCAAAGAACATATCTCATACTCAATCATTTTTACCTCAATATAATACATATTGTGCTTTGTATGACTCAGAATATATGTTTTTATTTTATAGTTTATATTTTAGTTCAAAACACACATCACTAACTCAAGTGTGGGTTTCAATTTAGAATTGACATGAATTTTATTAAAAAGATTAAGTGAAATACTAAAAACCAATAAAACACATTCATATCATTTTTATAGGTTATTAAAATCATCCATATGTCATTTTTGATGTGTAGGAATCAACCCCATATCAATCAGACACGCAGTGTGACCGGTATAACTCAAAGTCTATCTTTTTATTTAAAATTGACATTAATTTTAGTAAAAATAAGTGACATATTTAAAAATAATAAAACACATTATGATTATTTTTATACTTTAATACAATCATTCATTAGTCATTTTTGGTGTATTAGATTCAACTGATCCTCAATATGATGGAAAATGTGACTGATATGACGCCAAGTGTGTATTTTTATTTAAAATTGACATTAATTTTATTAAAATGAACAGGTGACATACTCAAAATTGATAAAACTCATTCAAATTGTTTTTATACTTTAGAAAAACAATCCATAATTCGTTTTTTAATATAGGATTCAACAACACCACAATCCAATGCATGGTGTGACTAGTATGACTCAAAGTGTCCCTTTTTATTTAAAATTGATATTAATTTTAGTAAAAAGAACACGTGACATGATGAAAACTGAGAAAACACATTCTGATTTTTTTATACTTTGGTAAAATAATCTATAGGTAATTTTTAATGATTAAAAATCAAACACAACTCAATCCAACACACATTGCAACTGATATGACTCAAATTTTCCATTGTCAGTTTAAAAATTACATTTTTGTTCAAAACATGTGTTACTCAATGAAAACCAACCAAACATGATCTGATTGTCTTTATAGTTTAGAAAAATGATTCTTAAGTCATTTTTGATGAGACAGAATCATTCTCTCATCAAACTTCCACATTATATGATTGGTATGACTCAAAGTTGTTGTTTTTAGTTTCACAAGGTATTTTAGTAAAATGAACAAGGGACATACTGAAAAAAGATCAAACACATTAGTAGTGTTTTAATACTTTATGAAAATAATCAATAAGTCATTTCTGACATGTAGGAATCAACCCAACCTCAATATGATACAAAGTGTGACCATCATAACTCCAATTGTGCCTTTTTATTTAAAATTGACATTAATTTTAGTAAAATTAATAAGTGACAGACTAAAAACCAATGAAACGCATTTATACTATTTTTATAATTTAATAAAACAACCCATAAGTCATTTTTGACATGTAGGAATCAACTGAACCTCAATATAATGCATGGTGTAACCAGTATGACTCCAAATGTATGTTATTAGTTTTAAATTTAAATTTTAGTTCAAAATGTGTCGCTCATTGAAAACCAAGTAAACAAATTATAATTGTATTCATAATTAAGGGAAAAAAATTCTTAATTCATTTTTAATGATTAGGAAGAAGTCTCGTGTCAAACTGACACATGACGTGATTAGTATGACTCAAAGTACGTGTTTCTGATTTTAAATGACATTTTAGTGAAAAACACAAGTGACATACTCAAAATGGAGAAAACACATTAGGATTATTTTGATACTTTAGAATAATGATCCATATTTTATTTTTGATGTGTAGGAATCATCCTCACCTCAATCCAATGTATGATGTGAGTGGTATAATTCAATGTGTGTCTATTTATTTAAAATTGATTTTGATTCTAATAAAAAGAACAAGTGGTATACTCTAAACCAATAAAATGCATTTGGATTACTTTCATACTTTATAAAAACAATCCATAATTTATTTTTGACATGTAGGAACCAACTCCACCTCAATATTATGCACTATGTGATCATTATAACTCCATATTTATCTTTTTATTTAAAATTTACATTAATTTTAGTAAAAAGAACATGTGACATACTAAAAACCAAGTAAACATATTCATATTATTTTAATACATTAGTAAAATGATACAAAATTTGTTGGTGGTGTGTAGGAATCAACTGAACCTCAATCTGACGCATGATGTGACCGATATGATTCTATGTATGTCTTTTTATTTAAAATTGACATTAATTTTAGTAAAAAGAACAAGTGACATACTGAAACTGATCAAACACATTTGGATTATTTTTATACTTTAGTAAAATGATCCATAAGTCATTTTTCAGGTGTAGGAATCTGCCATACATTAGTCTGATGCACAGTTTTATTGGTATGACTCAAAGTGTCTGTTATCAGTTTAAAATAAACATTTTAGTTCAAAAAAAGTGTCACTCACCGAAAAACTAAGAAACCATGATATGACTATCTTAATAATTTAGGATAATGATTCATAAGTCATTTTTGACATGTAGGTAGTAGTCTAATGTCAAAATGATATATGATGTGACCGGTATGACTCAAAGTGAATGTTTCCTGTTTGAAGTAACATTTTATTAAAAACACATGTGACATACTAAAAACCAAAAAAACACATTCATATTATTTTGATACATTAGGAAAATGATCCATAAGTAATTTTTGTTGTGTATAAATCTGCTAAACCTCAATACAATGCACGGTGTGACAGATATAACTCAAAGTGTGTCTTTTTACTTAAAATTGACCTTAATTTTTGTAAAAAGAACTATTGAAATACTAAAAATTGAGAAAACACATTCGGATTGTTTAGGTACTTTAGGATAATGATTCATAAATCATTTTTGGCATGTAGAAGTCAACCACACCTCAATATGACGTATGGTGTAACCAGTATAACTCCAAGTGTGTCTTTTTATTTAAAATTAGAATTTTATTAATGTATTATTTGATAATAAACATTAATTTATTTATTTTTAGTATTACTAACAAAAGATTTTTTTTCTTATGTATGTGGATTCTTTTTCTTGGGTTGGGGTGATTTGTTCAGAAATTGATACAATGATCATACATTTTTGAGAGGGGATTGCGGGTGCCAAAGATGATGAAACATTATTGTTTTTAAATGTTTGTGGATAGTAATTATAAATATAATTACATAAAACATTATTCTAAATGTATTTATTTGTGATTTTTTGTATTTGGGATGTAGAATTTATTTTAATCAAATTATATGTTTTCATAAAGGTTACAGGTATTTATTATAGTTTGTTGTTATTCAGGCAACCCACTATAGAAGTTTGAGCCTTTATTAGTGATATTAATAGATTGATAAAGAGGGACCTTTATTAGTACTATTAAAAGTGATCGTATTGTCTCGACACTACAAAAGATTCGGGCAAGGGATGTGTCAAATTTTATCAATGCTAAGCAGAAAGCGTTGATAAAAGCATCACTTTTATCAGTGCTATCAAAATGTGCTAATAAAGGTAACCTTTATCAGTGATAAAAATTTCATAAATGTGTTTCCTTTATCAGCTCTTTTTTAGCACTAAAAAGAATATATTTATTATTACTATTCTTAGCACTGATAAAAGTTTTTGATAAATTAATATATATATAATTATTATATTTATATTCAAAAATAATGTTTACTTATATACATTAATTAAAAAGAACATGTTTACAAATGATATATTTTTAATAATTCTAATTATGTTTTAAAAAAAGTATTTATAATATTATAAAAAAATTATATATATAAATGATTATAATATTATAATATTTTTTTAAAAATGAAAATATATTTATTATATTTATAAGTATATATTTATAATTTTATATAAATATATATTTATTTAAATAAGTATTTCCTCAATTAATTTGGACAATAAATATATATATCAATATATAATAATGATATTCATGTACATGATTGGCGTTATTTATGTTCATACATTGATGCATAAGTACGTATAATGGACGTTATATGATCATAAGTTTATTTGTGGACATGATTATGGGTTTTTGTATTTCAAATGTTAAGATTACCTATATTATGAAGACACATTAATATGTTATGTATTCATGACTCATGAATGTTCATTTATACATCGACACACTTATTTGTTTTTATTTTTTTAGTCGAGGATCTAAGCAAACTCGATCCTAGAAATTTATTAAAAAAATAAAATTGCAGACAAAAATCAACACAATACAAGTGACATAAAAAGCACCACCAAAGGATAGACGAAGTAAAATCCCAAACCATAGGAAAGACCCTAGACCCCCCAAAAAACATGCCCATAGGCCAAAGAAAACAAATGAAGCCCCTGGAAACGGAGCCAAAGCCCCATTGTGGGATTCTGTGCAAACCCCTATCCCACCACCCTCTGATAACCCCTATAAATATGAAGCCCAAATGAATTCTCGCCATCATCTGCTGAACTCCGCTCCAAGGACGTCACTATGCCCTTAGTATCATTACTCATGCATCGTCCGAGCATTAACACTTCATCATCATACTTGTTTTTAGAATCCATCGGCATCCCATTTTGTAGTAGACACGGTGAGTAGGATCCATCACACCTATCAATGTCCCATACCACTGATGGTCACCATGAGGATCAGTCATCACCAACCCAATACCTCAGTGGATGATTGAGAATCCCACACAAACACCAAATAAGAAAAATTCATTAGTTGAGACCAATGATCCTTGGTATGTCAAACATGTACATATAATGGACCCAATAAAAAATGTCCTAATGACCCAATTGATTTTTGGACACCCAAAACAAGTCCCACTAAATCTGAGATCCGATATGCCAAGCCCACAAAAAACACCAATGCATCATGTCCATAAATTCCTATCATTACAGCACATCTAAAGTCATCTATCGCTGGTCACTATGATGTTCCTCCAACCACTACTTTAAGACCTTTGAAAGACGTCTTCCCCCATAGAAAAATCATCCCTAATCATCCTAGCCAAGATCCCAAACACCTTTACTACATCTACACTAGAGTTTTCCTTGGCCCGCTCCACCCAATAACCTGAAACTAGTCATACACTACGAGGCTATCAGTGGCATGGAATCGAGTGTTTGGACCAAAAAATGAGTGGCACATCGGTGCATCAATAATTACGAGATAAGATTGAAGTGAAAAATGTGGACATAAAAGGGACACAAGATGTAACATGGAAAAACCACGAGAAAATAGAAGGATCACTAGGGGTAAAAGTGGGTACAAAATCCCTCACTATTATAAGAAGAAAACCCTTGTAAAATCTATCTTGAATAAATGGGGAAATAAACCTCACAAAAAAGTCTCAAATATGGGATCTACTGGTGGTGATGAGAACAAATGAAAATTGATGATGTTGGGAAAAGAGGATAGTGTCCTTTTATAGGCCTCCTCACACCTTCCCATTGCCTTCTCCCACTGGATGATTTTGTGGGGTTGGCCACCCACCACACCATCCACACCCACCTCCCTTGACAAATGGGGGTGACCACCATACAAGGAAAAATCTACCGACACATATCCCACGTGGAGATTTGATTGAGAATCAATCACATCTTCACACATCCTTTCTATCTTCCAAACATGATGCTCAAGTATCTTCAATCCCACTCAAGGATCTGCACCATATGAACTTATCAAATTTAATCACCTTTGTTAGGATATCTTCCAAATTTTATTTAGTGTGAATCTTCTGCATGTCCACACTTCTTTCCTCCACCACATCTTGGACAAAGTGATAATGTACCCCAATGTGGTTCATCCTGGAATGAAAATAGGGATTACTTTTAATATGCAAGGCACTCTAACTATCAAAAAACAATGGAATCTATTTATTTATGTGATCGAGATCCCCCAAAAACATTCTCATCCAAATTGCCTCTTTGCAAGACTATGTAGCTTCCATGTACTCTACCTCCGTCATGGATAAATCCACAACTGACTGTAACTTCGAAATCTAGCTCACACCTACTCCTTCAAGAGTAAACACATAACCATTAGTGAATTTCCTCTAATCAGAATCACCTGGAAAATCTGAGTCAACATAGCCTCTGATAGTGTAATCCGATCCTCCATAAAATAATGCAGTATTTGAGGTCTCCTTAATATATCTTAGGATCCTCTTCAATGTGTTCCAATGATCCTGTCCTATATTTTCCAGGTACCAACTAACTTCTCCCACTACATGTGCAATGTCTAGTCTAGTTAAAACCATTGCAGACATTAGACTACCCATTGCTGATGCATACGGTACTCGAGACATTTACATCCTCTCTGTTTCACTGTTAGGACTCATCGTAGAGTATAACATGAAATTAATGGGAAGATGGGTAGATATTGGATTATATTATTTCATGTGGAATCATTTCAAGAATATTTGTAAGTAACTATTTTGTGATTTCCAAATCTTCCCATTATTTCTATCTCGGTAAATCTGCATCCCAAGAATCTTGTCTGCTGGTCCCAAGTCCTTCATATCAAACTCCCTAGCCAACTATGATTTCGTCTCCTGGATCTGATCTTTGTTGGGGCTATCATCCAACATGTCATCAACATAAAATAAAAGAATGATGAAATCATTACCATCCAAAACCTTGAAATATGCACAAGGATCTGAATTAAGTATGTCATATCCAAGGCTCATGATATAGGAACCAAATCTCTTGTACCAACACCTCGTTGCCTGTTTGAGATTGTATATAGATTTTTTAAAACTACAAACCAATTTCTCTTTACCTTCTTCTACAAAACCTTATGGATGGAGCATATAGATCTCATCGTCTAGATCACCATGGACAAAAGGCAGTTTACACATCCATCTACTCTAGATGCAAGTTGTATGTAGCAAACATCACCAAAACTAACTGAACAACCATCAGCCTAACAACAAGAGACAATATTTCATTGAAATCAATACCTTCCTTCTGAGAAAATCCTTGGACCACCAATCTTGAAAGATATCTTTCCACCTAGTACTTTCCATCCCACTAGATCTTAAAGACCCATTTTTTTCTGATAGGCTTCATTCCATGAGGTAATAGAACAAGATCCCAAGTCTTGTTTGGTTTCAGGGCTTCGAGTTCCTCCTACATCGCCACCATCCATAAGGGTACATCTGGAATTTGGTTCTTCTCCAAAAAAGAAGATGGTTATCCATCCTCTGTCAATAATCAATACACAATATTTCTCTCAATGACATAATATGAGTGCCATACTAGTGATATTTTCTCCCGAGTTGACCATCGTGGTCCAGACACAACCAATACTGATCATCGTGCTATGGTAATACCTAAGAAGAAACTGGATCTTCCTTGGATTTTCCCTCTACTTTGACTGTTGCAGTTTTTGTATTCTCCTTATCCATGTCTTGATCAGTTGTCATTTTCACCTTGTCTTCTGCAAAAATGACATCTCTACTGATGATAAATTTGTGGGCAGTGGGTTCCCACAATTGATACCCCTTCACACCATCAGTGTACCCCAAGAATATACATTTCCAAGATCTTGAATCCAAATTCAATCTTTCCTTGTGATTAAACATTTCATATATAGGAATTCCAAAAGTATTTAACCGAGGATAGTCAGCGGGTTTACCAGTCCACATCTCCATCGGTATCTTCAGCTCAATCACCATTGAAGAAGATCAGTTGATCACATATTAGGTAGAATTCACTACTTCTACCCAAAATTTTTGGGCAATTCCTACAGTCTTCAACAACGCCCTTGTTCTATCTAATAGGGTTTTATTCATCCGCTCTACCACTCCATTATGATTAGGAGTGTAAATCACCATGAATTTTCTCTTGATTTATTCATGTTGAAAAAAAGTATCAAATTCATTTCTTTTATATTCTCCATCATTTTCAGTCCTTATACACCTGATCTTATTTCCAGAGTCAGGATCCTTCTTCTCTTTGAATGTTTTGAAGAATTAAAAAATACTTGCCTTCCTCTTGATTGGGTACACCCAAAATCTCCTGGAATAATCATCAATGAATGATACAAAGTACCTTTCTCCTCCCAGGGATATAACTGGTTCTTAACAAGCATCAAAATGGATCAACTCTAAGCTCTCTTTGCTTCATGTTGCTGAAGTCCCAAACTTTAATCTATTTTGATTTCTTAAAAAAAATGCTCACAAAATGGTAAGGATATATTTTTCAACCCAAGAAGCAACTTTGGATCATCAATAATCTTCAGGCCTCATTCTAACTTATGGCCAAACATCTGATGGCATAATTTCATCAACGCTTCCATCGTGGTAGTTGATGCGACAACTATCCCCTCCTCTTTGTATGTTTCACCCGTAAGCACATACAGGTTCTTTGAGATCTTCTCTGCCTTCATTACCTCAAGAGCAACCTTAATGATTATCATCACTCCATTCTCGGTGTGAGTCTTGCATCCAATGTAATCAAATTGTCCCAAAGATAATATGTTTTTCTTCAGGCACATCAAATGATATAATCCTTAGACGGTTTGAACAATACCATCATGAATCTTCATTTTGATGGTACCAAATCCAATGATCTTATGGGTGTGATCATTATCCATGTACAAAAGTACATTCGGGATGGTTTTATACTAGTCAAACCATTCCCAGTGAGATGTCATGTTCCATGTTCTTCCTGAGTCAATAATCCATGCATCGTCGAGATGTTTCCTACTTCCAGCAGTCGTCGCCGCTTCCATGACTAGTATATCTCCTTTTCTAGAAGTACTCACAACATTCCCCTTAGAAATCTTTTCACCACTCTTCTTATAGTATCAATCCTTCTTGGAATGCCCATTCTTGACACAATTGAAACATGTGACAATATTCTTCTTACTCCTTGATTTGGACCTGCTATGATTTTTGGCTACCATTGGAACCAAGCTCCATCATCCTTCCTCTATCCATTGGCAGAGCCTCTGCTTGGTGTGAAGTTGTCTGTCTGTCCTCCTTGTTCTTGCGCTGACTTTATTCTTGAATAACCATGGCTGCAAAATCATTAAAGAGAAGCATATCCATTAGTATATTATTGGTGAGGTTGATAATGAGTTGGTCATATGAATATGGAAAACTATGGAGTAGAATCTCTGCATGTTCAGTATCCACAATTTTATAGCCCAACACCGTGAGCTGATTGAACAAGGTGTTGAGGTTGTTGATGTGGCTGGTCACTGATGATGACTCTACCATCAAAAGAGTATATAATTTTATCTCCAAGAAAATTTTGTTGTGCAGTGACTTGGCCTCGTATAAGTTCATCAGAGTATCACATATTTCCTCTACCGCCTTTTTCTCCGCAATGCTTGATAGGACCCCATCCGCCAAAGCTGAATGGATCTCAGCAATAACATTCATGTCTATATCATTCCATTTCTCCTCCGTCACACCCGTTGGCTTTTTGCCAATTTTCAGTAGGCTATTATCCTTCTACAGAACTGCATACATCTTAATTTTCCACAACAAAAAATTATTCCCACTGAATTTTTCAATCTTGAATTTCACCGCCATCAGGAAACACTGTCTGTCCAATTCCTCCTCTGTTTCACAATGGTTTATTTAATAATATTAATAAATTTTTCCTAATGTGACAGATCAAATGTAGTTTCAATCACAGAGCATACTCAAATTTACGAGAATTATTAATACCCTAAAACATGAACAACATAGGGCCATAACCTTGCCTCTGATACCACTTGTTGGGACCAAAAAATGAGTAGACCACTGGTGTAGTGATAATTACAAGATAAAATTGAAGTGGAAAATAAGAAATAAAAGGGACACCAGATGTAACGTGGAAAACCCCCAAAAAAGAAGGGGTAAAAAATAATGAAAAAAATATAAGGATCAATATTGGGTAAAAGTGGGTACACTCTCCCTCACTATAACAAGGAGAAAACCCTCATAAAATCTCCCTTGAATAAATGGGGTAATAAACCTTACAAAAACTAGTCAAATATGGGATCTTTTAGTGGTGATGAGAAAAGATGAAAACAAATGATGTTTGGAAAAATATGAGAGCTTTCTTTAATTGGCCTCCTCACCCCTGCCCGCTGCCTTCACCCGCTGGAAGAATTTGTGGGGTTGGCCACCCACCACACTAGCCACGCCCACCTCCCTTGACAAACAAGGGGGCAGCCACTGTCCAAGGACTAATCTGCTGACATCAAGTGCCCCATTCTCCATCCCGAAGATCCAACACCCCCGGGAATACTGGCATCCCTCATCATCATCCAATAAACTAGATTTATCATCTAATTTCTATGACAAGCCCACACAAGGCCATAAACAACTCACTAATATCACAATGGGAGAGAACGTTGGTCCTCTGATTCCATCACCGTCGTGAACGACCCTACATCGATAGGCTCCATCTTGAAGAAATAATTTGCACTGAGGAACCCCACATCTGAACTCCACCAAAAAATGACCAAAGATAGCCTCCACCCCACCTGGCAATCAAATATGTCTATCCACCGGTTATCAGTGTGAAGGGGAATAACGACAACGGGAGGCCCGCAACCCATCAATGTAAACTAACAGCCCTAGTTCGACACACCGTCGCACACATCCTGAAAGTAGTGCATGACTTTGAAGAACCGTCACCTAGAAAGCATCATCCACGCCATCAGGCGGGGTAGTCCTAGGGAAATAACCACCATCCTTCTTTTATAAATAGCTTCAAACAACTCAAGTCTTTTATGTGGGCATTAAAGATCAAAGAGATCTTTGTGCCCACTACTACAAAAACGGACAAGAAAAGCGCTACCTTTATCAGCGCTAATCAAAAAGCGCTAATAAAGGATAATCTTTATCAGCACTATTTAAAAGCGCTGATAAAGGGATGATTTATCAGCGCTTTTCTAGCACTGATAAAGGAAAGGTTTTAACAGAACTAGAAAAGAGCTGATAAAGCCCCCCTTTATCAGCGCTTAAATTTTAGCGCTGATAAAGGGTGGATTTATCAGCGCTTTTCTAGCGCTGTTAAAGGTCACCATTAACAGCGCTAGAAAAGCACTCATAAAGCCCCCCTTTATCAGTGCTTTTTTAGCGCTGTTAATGATGACCTTTAACAGCGCTAGAAAAGCGCTGATAAAGGCCCCCTTTATCAGTGCTAAAATTTAAGCACTGATAAAGGGGGGCTTTATCAGCACTTTTCTAGCACTGTTAAAACCTTTCTCTGATTTTATTAAAAGGAGGCCGACAGTTTCCTCTTTTTTATCATGCCCTAAACTCTCGCGGGACTGTACCCTTGCGACTGCTTCCTCCCCCCGATCTGCCCTTTGCCGGACCTCCGCCGTACTCCTTCTCCTTCTTCTCGACCCTCTTCCGCGGATCTTCCTCCCTTCCGAACCCTACTCCTCCTCTTCAACGGTTGGCGGCTCCTCCCGTGAACCCCTACTCCGGCGGTTGCGTCTTCCAGGCAGCGCAGAAGGCTCCCTCACCTCTTTGGACTTCTGATTTCTTCACCCAAGGTATGTGGATGCCCTAAATATTGTTTTGCAGTGTAGGTTTTTATGTGGTTGTCATTTATTTGTCGCCTCTGCTTCCCCTCCTCCCTCTTTTCAGACTGAATCAATGTTATTCACTCTACTCCTGGTGATGATTTTTTTTGCATATGTTTTCGCTTATTTGTTCTTCAAATATGCTACTGCTGTGTGTTTTTTTGATTTGATTTTCCTTATGTTAGTAATGTTTATTTCTACTGCATCATGAATTTACTCCACTTTAACTTCAATTGGTTCTGTTACTGGTGTTGATAGTGAGTCACATTAGGGGGGGGGCTGGTTTGCAGGGGGTGTGAGGGGGGGCTGGTGTGTGCAGGGGTACGGGATGGGTAGGTTTGGTGTGTGCAGGCAGGGGGGAGAGGGGGTTGGCGTGTGTAGGGGGGAGGCTGGGTTTGGTGTGTGCAGGCAGGGGGGGAGAGATAGGCTGGGTTGGTTTAGTGTGTGCAGGCAGGGGTAGAGGGTACAAGATGGTTTGCAAGAGGGAGTGGGTAGGGGGCATGAGGGGGGAGGGAGGCCGGTTGGTGGTGTTGTTGGAGGGGGATGGGTCTGGCGTGCTGGTGGGGGGGGGGGGGGGGGCTGGCTGGTTTGTAGGGGCCAGGCTGGTTTGCAGGGGGGAGGTTGGCTGGCAGGCGCAGGGGTGCAAGGAGGTTGGTGGTGCAGGGGTGCAGGGGGGGGGGTCTGGTGTGCAGGCACGGGGGAGAGGGGGGCAGGATGGTTGGTTTGCAGGGGGAGGGGGAGGCTGGTGTGTGTGTGCAGGGGGGAGGGTGCGGGGGTGCAAGGCTGCTGCAGGCTGGTGTAGGGGTGCAAGGGTGCCATACAGGGGTGGAGGGGTGTTGTGCGGGGGTGCAGGAGGGGGGAGGGGAGGGGCAAGGAGTGCAGGGGGAGGGGGGCAGGGAGTGCAGGGGGAGAGGGTTGTTTTGTTGTATGAGGTACAGGAGGGGGAAGGATGGTGTGCCTGGGGGAGGGGGACAGAGGGTGCAGGGGGCTGAAATTTTTGTGCAGGGGGGCTGAAATATTTGTGTGGGGGGGGGGGTCTGGGTTTTTTGTGCAGAGGTGTAGGAGGGGGGAGACTGTGCAGGGGGGAGGGGGCAGGGGGAGAGGGGTGTTGTGTTGTACAGGGTACAGGAGGGGGGGGCTGGTGTGCCTGGGGGAGGGGGCAGAGGGTGCAGGGGGAGGGGGCTGAAATTTTTGTGCAGGGGGGCTGGTTTTTTTGTACAGCAGGCTGGTGCAGTGCAGGGGGTCCATCGGGTTGGGTCTAGGGGGGTTGGGTTTGAGTGGATGGTTCGGGTCCGTTGGGTTGGGATGGATTGGATTGGTTTGGGTCGGGTTGGGTCGGGTTTACACATATAACCCGACCCAAATTGACCCGACCCTCGATGGGTTGGGTTGGGTTGGGTCCTTCGGGCATGCGACAGGTAACCCGACCCCACTGGGTCGGGTTGGGTCAGGTTGGTTGCTCCGGAAGCTTGTGACCCGACCCGACCCAACCCGAACTTTTTTGTTCGGGTCGGGCCTTGAAACACCTCCAACCCGACCCGACCCGACCCATGGACACCCCTAGTTTATATGATGCGCTATTGTGCCGTGTGGTGAACCTTCTGCATGTTGACTATAAAATGTAAAATTAATTTAGTAGATTATCATGTCTTAAATTGTTTAGTCATTGTGCACCAAACTTATTCTTTGGAGGTTGTATACCTTACTCGAATCACCCCCTTAGGGTGTGTTTCTTATAGGCCCATGACCCCTATTGATCTTTGGCTTGAAATTGAACCACCTTTGACATGTGTTGATATATCCCATGCCCATGGGTTTATTAAAGGGAATTAATGATATTTATGTGTAATGGACATACCCATGGACTACTTGATCACTTATAAATGAATTAAATAAAATTTGAATGGTAAGGCCATGTTCCTTAACCATTTTTAAACAATGTAGTGCTATTGATTATATACCTTGGACCCCATCTTACTAATTATCAGTTATAAGACTTAAATTTATCAAATTAATTGATAAAATGCAAGGGTGATATTCCTTAGACTTGATCATAATATGATATGGATGTGATTACATCATTATTACCTTCTTTAATGAATATGATGTTTCATATTGATTATTTGGAATTAATAGACATGAACTTCCATATTGCTTATTCGAAATTAATGGAATTAACATTCTATATTGTTTGTTTGGAATTAATGGACATGGCGTTCTGTATTGCTTATTCAGAATTAATGGACATGAAATTCCTTATTATTTATTTGGAATTAATGGACATGACGTTCCATATTTCTTATTCAAAATTAATGAACAATATGCTCCTTATGGTTTACATGGAATTAATGGACACGACATTCGTTATTGTTCATTTGTAATTAATGGAAATGATGTTCCATGTTGTTTATTCATAATTAATGGCGATGAATAAAGATTGGATGGATGCTAATCGTTTGACAATAGAGTATGAGAACGGAGTGAAAGAGTTCATCAAGTTTGCACAGTATCATGCAAAGGATCCTTCTCAACTCCTTTGTCCGTGTTTACGCTGTTGTTATTCTAGACTAATTACTCCAGAGGAGTTGGAAGAACATTTGATATGTCACGGAATAGATAGGAGTTATAAATGTTGGAATAAACACGGGGAAAAAGCGAATGTAGCTATTGGATGGAATAAAACTGCATTTTATGGATCATCAGATATGATTACAAATATGGATAATGAAGAAGACCGTATAGAGGATGTGATTACAGATATCAATGATGATGAATATCGTATTGAGAAAATGAAAAGGACAGTTGAACATGAACTCCGTGATTGCCCAAAATTGTTTGAGAAGTTAAAGAGTTGTGCAAAGACGCCATTGTATGCTGGTTGCACTAAATATACTGCATTGTTAGCTGTACTGAAGTTGTATAAATTGAAAGAAGGAAACAGATGGAGTGATGTCAGTTTCACGGAACTACTTGCTCTTTTGAATGACATGCTTCCAGAAGATAATGATCTCCCAAGACGGACATATGAAGATAAAAAAATGCTACACTCGATGGGTATGATTTCTGAAAGAATACATGCCTGCCCGAAAGACTGTATATTGTTTCGCAAGGAGAACAAATCACTTACAGAATGCCCAAAGTGTGGTGCTTCTCGATACAAGAAAGATGAACACAGTCCTACGAAAGTTGTATGGTACTTTCCAATCACTCCAAGGTTTAGGCATCTATATGGAAGTGAAGAAACTGCAAGACAATTGTCGTGGCATGCAAATAAAAGAAATAATGATGGAAAATTACGTCACCCAGCCGACTCTACTCAATGGAAGAGAATTGATCATGAATATCCTGAATTTGGAAATGAGTCGAGAAACCTGCGTCTTGCATTATCTACCGATGGAGTGAATCCTTTTGGTTTTCAAACCAGCACTCATAGTACTTGGCCTGTTATGTTGGTAAATTATAACTTGCCACCCTGGTTATGAATGAAACAGAAATTCATTATGTTATCTTTGCTTATATCAGGACCAAAACAACCAGGTAACGATATTGATGTATATTTGGCTCCCTTGATCGATGATTTGAAGTTACTGTGGGATTCAGGTGTTATGTTATATGATGCTTATGAAAAAGAATACTTCACATTGAGAGCGTTGTTGTATGGGACGATAAATGATTTCCCTGCTTATGGAAATTTGTCAGGCTATAACATTAAAGGAAGTCAAGGGTGTCCTGTGTGCGAAGAAGATACAGAATCAATTAGGTTGAAACATTCATCCAAATTTGTGTTTCCAGGACATCGTAGATTTCTACCCCGTCGACATAAGTACCGATCTTGGACGACATCATTCAATGGAAGTTCAGAACAACGCAAAACACCGTCTCCACTAACAGGTGATCAGCTGTTTGAGAAAGTAAAAGACGTGAACATTGTTTTTGGTAAACCATTTTCGAAAAACCTTACGAAAATCGGTTGGAAAAAGAGATCAATTTTTTTGAATTACTATACTGGAAATGTCTGTACGTCCTAGACATAGTTGGAGTCTATCTGAAAGTCCTGGAGTGAGATCATATATCTATTTTTGAGGTCCAGGTAGAGTCATGTATCAACACAACCAATCATACCAGACATCGATCCTATATATAGAATGTTAATCTTGATGTCTCATTACAGTCCCCCAGTTTATGATATGTTACCTTTTTTGTATTAATATACATAATTACTAAGGGTGATGGTTGGGAGAGTTGGGATATCCTTTTTATGTATTGCAGAATGATTCAAGGAGCACGAGCTCTGCACGATTTGTCAAAACCAAGTGGCAATCCAAGGAGAAACAATGCATAGTGGAATGTTCTAGTATTTATCTTCTGAGTTGTGTAGGAATATTTTGTGATACTATGTAATGAGGTAGTTTTTGTTTCTGGGTAGACGGTATCTAACTCATGGTAAGAACACTGTTTGGTTGGGTTGTGATCAGTTGATGACATGCTTGTGGTTGATATACTGGTTTTTGTGCAGGTCTGCTCGGCTGGCTGTACTGGTGCAGGTTTTTTATTAGCAGCAGGCAGGGATTTAACAGCGCTAAAAAGGCGCTGTTAAAGGAAACATATAACAGCGCTTTTTAGCGCTGTTAAAGGTATCCTTTAACAGCGCTTTTTTAGCGACGTTAAAGGCGATATTTTACAGTGCTTTTTTAGCGCTGTTAAAGGTGACATTTAACAGCGCTAAAAAAGCGCTGTTAAAGGACCCCCCCCCCCCCTTTATCAGCGCTGTTAAAGCCCGATTTTAGCGCTGTTATTGCCCGTTTTTGTAGTAGTGGCCCTACAACATCAAGATGAATTTGACCATCCAAGCATATTGTTGATATGGATGGATCATCAGATTGATAACCATAAATTGAGATAGAAGATCTCTTCTAATGAAAGAATCCATCAAATGTAATTTGAGGTAATATTTTTTTAGTTTTTGGAGTAGGGTTTGTTTTATTTACGGAAATGGGGTGGTCTAGCAAAATTATAAAAAATACACAATTATAAAAAAAATACACAATTATAGTAAATATATAACTATAATAACTATACAATTATATTTATAATAAAAATATAATTATAATAAATATAAAAATATAATAAAAATATAATTATAATAATTATATAATTATAAATATAATAACTATATAATTATAATAATTGTATATTTATAATAAATATATAATTATAAATATAATAATTAATATAAATATATAATTATAATCAATATATAATTGTAAATATAATAATTATATAATTATAATAAATATACAATTTAAATTTCAATAATTATATAATTAAAAATATAAAAAATATATAATTATAATAATTATATAATTATAATAAATATATAATTATAAAAATAATAGTTATATAATTATAATAAATATACAATTATAGCCAATATATAACTATAATAATTATATAATGATAATTATAATAAATATATAATAATTGTTTCATTGCCTTTGTTTTTATAATAAGGGGTTTGACCCTGAAATTTTTTGAATAATTATAATAAATATATAATTATAATAAATATACAATTACAATAAATATATAATTATTATAATTAAATAACTGAAATTATAATTAAAATATAATTATAAATATAATAATTAAATAATTAAAATAAATATACAATTATAAATATAATAAATATACAATTATAATAAATATATAATTATAAATATAATGATTTTGTAATTATAATAATTATATAATTATATATTTCTTATAATTATTATAATTATATAATTAAATATTTATTATATTTATATTTATAATTATATTTATTATAATTATAATAAATATAATTATTATAAATATTATGAATATAATGTATATATTTATACCAATTATAAAATTATAAATATAATAAATATATAATTAAAAATATAATAAATATATAATTATAATTATAATAAATATATAATTGTAATAATTATATAATTATAATAAATATATAATTTTAACAATTATATAATTTTAATAATTATATAATTATATAATTATTATGTTAATAATTATACTTTTATTTTAACTATATATTTATTATATTTATAATTATAATTATATATTTATTATAATTATATAATTATAGTAATTATATAATTATAAATATAATAATTATATAATTTTAAATATAATAAATATATAATTATAAAAATTATATTTATAATTTTAAATATAATAAATATATAATTATATTAGAATTATAATTATAATAAATATATAATTATATAATTATTAGAGTTATATATTTATTGTAATTGTGTATTTATTATAATTATTGAGCTATTATATTTATAATTCTATAATTATTATAATTATATAATTGTTATAATTATATATTTATTATATTTATAATTATATAATTATTGAAATTATAATTGTATATTTATTATAATTATATAATTATTATATTTATCATTCTATATTGATTATTATTATTATATTTATAGTTATATATTT
This sequence comes from Viscum album, assembly GCA_963277665.1. Taxonomy (NCBI): domain Eukaryota; kingdom Viridiplantae; phylum Streptophyta; class Magnoliopsida; order Santalales; family Viscaceae; genus Viscum; species Viscum album. The sequence continues at coordinate 437,747,236 of OY728145.1, read as the reverse complement.
ATTATATTTATAATTATATATTTATTATAATAATATATTTATTATAATTATATATTTATTATAATTGTATTGGCGCCGAACCTTCTTGGTAGTTATTATAATTGTATATTTATTATAATCATATATTTATTATAATTATAATTATATAATTATTATAGTTATACATTTATAGTAATTGTATATTTATTATAATTATCTGACTATTATATTTATAATTATATATTTTATATCATTATATAATTGTTATAATTATATATTTATTATATTTATAGTTATATAAT